>LR738712.1:875502653-875686968 GCA_902687465.1 Secale cereale | reverse complement strand
CGCTGTTTTTGGTTTTGTCATGCGATCCCAAGACATCCAGTGAACCTTCCTGTGCCCTTCTTCTTCACCCCACCAGAACTCACATATCATTTTCTCGTACTTATCACAGAAACCTTTTGAGAGCATGAAAACGCTCATGGTGAAAGTTGGGAGGGCTTGTATAACAGATTTGACCAGTCATTACACCTCTTCCCGAATCTTTCCATGATTGGTTGGAATTGTTCGTCTTTCATCCTACCCTCGGGGGTCGGCAGGCCTAGATATTTGCTCTCAAAGGAATCCGAGACCACTCCTAAGATGGCTTTAATTTTCTCTCTTGTTTCCATAGGGCATACTTCACTGGAAAGGAGGGAACACTTGCTAGAGCTTAGTAGTTGTCACGTACACTTCTGAAAAGTGTCCAGCACCCTTTTGATCGTTTCAGCTTGTTCTGGCACCGCTTTGAAGAAAATCAAACTATCATCTGCGAATAGGAGATTAGAGATGCCCGGGCTGTTCCTTGCGATTTTTATTGGGTCAAGGTTGTTTTCCGCCAGTTCCTTTTTCAACAAGTGCACCAGGCCATCAGCAACAAAGAGAAAGAGATTTGGGCTCAAGGGGTCACCTTGCCGTAGACCGCAAGAGGGAATAAAAGGCTCCAGAAGCTCCCCATTACACTTCATCGAGTACCGCACCGACTTAACGCATTGCATCACCCAATTGGTCCACTTGCTGCAAAAGCCAATTTTTTGGAGAACTCCCTCCAAGAAACACAAGTCCACTCTGTCATAAGCTTTGGCCAGATCCTATTTGTATGCACAATGGATATGCTTCTCCTTTCTGCAGTGTTGAATCTTGTGGAAGCATTCAAATCCAATGATTGCATTGTTCGCAATCATTCTGCCCGGGATGAAGGCACTTTGTGTTTCCGATATGATTCTGTCGAGGATAGGACGAAGCCGGTTCACCAGAAATTTAGAGATCACCTTATATATGATATTAAAGAGGTTGATTGGTCTATAATCCTTCAGGGACTGGGGGTCTTTCCTTTCGGTACGAGTACGAGCATCGTGTCATTTATTCCTTCCGGCATGACCCCATCCACAAAATAATTCCGCACACTTCTCACAACATCCTATTTAAGATCACTCCAGTTTCTTTGAAAGAAACGAGTCGGAAAGCCGTCCGGGCCGGGTGCTTTTAGGGGACCTATTTGGAAGAGTGCGTCGCCAATTTCCTCATCTGAGAATGGTTTTATCAGGGTTTTGTTCATATCCTCATTTAGCCGTTCAGACGACAGCTCCAGAATGTCCTATGGGTCTATGCCTTCCTTCCTCATGTATAGGCTCTTGAAAAAGGAGCTTGTTACCGCATGTAAGCCTTGAGCATCCTCGACCCAGTTTCCGTTCTCGTTCTTCAGTTTTTGAATAGCGTTTTTCTTCTGTCGCCAAGTGGCCTCCCGCTGAAACCACTTGGTGTTTATGTCCCCTTCACGTAGATAGGTAGCCCTTGACCTCTCTCTCCACATTATTTCCTCTCTCAGAAGAAACTCATCTAACTCCTTTGATAACTTTGCTGCCTCCTCCATTAGTCCGGCAGTAGGCAGTAGGCTCTAGATTCTACTCGGCCTTTTCCTAATGCCCGCTGCTTTCCCTACGACTGAACCAAAATCACATTTGACCCAATCACGCAGACTCCTTTGCAAACTCTGAATCTTGTCTCCCAGGACCTGTAGATTCATAGTCGGGCCGTCCCTGCACCAAGTTTCATTGATGGTCGGCTGGAGGGATTCGACCATCTCCCACATCTACTCATATCAAAATATTCCTTCACGATTCTAATCTACCTAGTCTCCATACTTTCCTACTTCCCACCCGTAGCAGAACTGGGAGGTGATCAAACCTTGAGGAGCATATATGTTCCACAGTCACATTTTTGAAGTGATCAGACCACTCTGGAGAGGCGACACATCTGTCTAACCTTGCTCATACATTATTGTTTCCTTGTTGCTTGTTGTTATAGGTCCACCCTGGTCCTTTGAAGCCCAAGTCAAAGAGGTTCAGTCCGACAAAACCTTGTGAAATTTTTCCATATTCCTCTTTGATCTTTTGGTGGATGAGAATTGTTCTGACTGCCACATTGTCTCATTGAAATCTCCCATCATGAGCCATGGGAGTTTACTTGTATCTCCGATACGTCTCAGCAGCGTCCACATGAGAGGACACTCATGTGCTTTAGGTTCACCATACACAAAGGTACCCCTCCATTGGAGACCATTAGGGTTCAAGCGAATTAACACATCGATATACCTTGTCCCCATGCCAATATTTTTTATTTCGACACTCTCATCATAAAAGAGGGCAATGCCGACACCTTTTCTAGTACCGTGATGCGTGATACAGTGTCGGAGACCTAGCCTCCACTTAAGGTTTGAGACATACTTATTATTCTGGCGAGTTTCAGTAAGGAAGACGAGCTTGGGCTTGTACGTGCGCACGAGGCACACTAGCTCTTGAACTGTTCGAGGTTGCCCGAGGCCTCGACAGTTCCAGCTCACGATTGTCATGGCTCCTGGCGGGCGCCCTCCTCGGCACCTGATACGTCCATTTTGCATCATGCTTATATGTTGATATTTATTGCATTATGGGCTATTATTACATGTTTTGTCACAATACTTATGCCTTTTCTCTCTTATTTTACAAGGTTTGCATGAAGAGGGAGAATGCCGGCAACTGGAATTCTGGACTGGAAAATGAGCAAACTCTGGACACCTATTCTGCACACCTCAAAAAGGCCCGAAACTTCACATGACTCTATTTCAGACAATATAAAAAATATCTGGCGAAAGAAGATCACCAGGGGGGCCACTTGCTTTCCACGAGGGTGGGGGCGCGCCCCCTGTCTCGTGGGCCCCCCGATGGCCCCCTGAGGCCCATCTTCTCCTATATGAGGTGTTTTGACCTGAAAAAATCATAAGGAGGCTTTCGGGACCAGACGCCGCCGTCTCGAGGCGGAACCTTGGCGGAAACCAATCTAGGGCTTCGGCAGAGCTGTTCTGCCCGGGATACTTCCCTCCGAGAGGGGGAAATCGTCACCGCCGTCATCACCAAGAACTCTCCCATCTTGGGGAGGGCTATCTTCATCAACATCTTCACTAGCACCATCTCCTCTCAAACCCTAGTTCATCTCTTGTATCCAATCTTTGTACCCAAACCTCAGATTGGTACATGTGGGTTGCTAGTAGTGTTGATTACTCCTTGTAGTTGATGCTAGTTGGTTTATTTGGTGGAAGATCATATGTTCAGATCCATTATGCATATTAATACCCCTCTGATCATGAACAATATTATGTCTTGTGAGTAGTTACTTTTGTTCCTGAGGACATGGGAGAAGTCTTGCTATAGTAGTCATGTGAATTTGGTCTTCGTTCAATATTTTGATGAGATGTATGTTGTCTCTCCTCTAGTGGTGTCATGTGAACGTCGACTACATGACACTTCACCATTATTTGGGCCTAGAGGAAGGCATTGGGAAGTAATAAGTAGATGATGGGTTGCTAGAGTGACAGAAGCTTAAACCCTAGTTTATGCATTGCTTCGTAAGGGGCTGATTTGGATCCACTTGTTTCATGCTATGGTTAGGTTTACCTTAATACTTCTTTTGTAGTTGCGGATGCTTGCATTAGAGGTTAATCATAAGTGGGAGGCTTGTCCAAGTAAGGACATCACCCAAGCACCGGTCCACCCACATACCAAATTATCAAAGTACCGAACGCGAATCAGATGATCGTGATGAAAACTAGCTTGACGATAATTCTCATGTGTCCTCGGGAGCGATTTCCTTTATATAAGAATCTGCCCAGGCTTATCCTTTGCTACAAAAAGGATTGGGCCACCTTGCTGCACCCTATTTACTTTTACCTTTTGCTACTTGCTACCAATTACCTTATCACAAAACTATCTGTTACCTATAATTTCAGTGCTTGCAGAAAATACCTTACTGAAAACTGCCTATCATTTCCTTCTGCTCCTCGTTGGGTTCGACACTCTTACTTATCGAAAGGACTACGATAGACCCCCTACACTTGTGGGTCATCAGCACCCACCAATTCACCAGGAGCCCCTGGTCCGGTTGCTTCCTTGCTTTCTAGCTTGCCCTCCTGCACCAAACCTGCATCACAAACCTTCTTGATCTTGTCAGGTCCTCGCTCTGGCCCAGCTACCTTTGATGCTTCTGACATATCCTTCTCGTGGCCTACTCTTTTTCCCAAGACCGATACCACCTGTCCAGCCTTGAGCTTGCTGAACCTGCCGTCCTTTATCGCCCTGTGAATGAACAACCCTTCCACAGTCCAAACTTTCTCCTGCAGAGTAAACATCGGGATCAGGCCAAAGCCAGGAGAATACAGCGGGTCGCTAGCATCCTCAACAGCCTCTGGTTTGTCCTTCATCCCGCTGCTAGCTCCATCCGCTACCTGACCATCCAGCCTTGCCAGTGGAGAAACTGCATGGGACAACCCGAGGTCGAGGTTAACCAAGGGGGCGCTGCCACTATTTTCCCCGGAGTAGCTTGATCAGTGGCGCTTGAAGCATTCGTCTGTCCTGTCTTCAGACCGACCCCCCTGGGCCGAGGGAGACAAGCATAGAGACAGCTGCACACCTGTCACAGCAGACATGTCTCTCTCAGCGGGAGGGGCTGGTGTAGCAGTCTTCTGTATCTTGGGCATGTTGCCCCCATCTGACACATTTAGTGCACTGACAGCAGCAATCGCTGCCTGTATGAGAGGGTTTGCCAGGATTTCCTCAGGGATTCTCTCGTGATCCGGCTTGGCTAGGCTTGGAGAACTCTCCTGATGCATCTCCTTGCCGTAGCTGAGAAAGCAACGAGCACTAGACGCTACCGGGGCAACATAGCCCCCTCTACTGTTACTTTTCTTGTAAGGGGAGGCACGCATTATTGCCATGTACCTCATCTCTTGGAGGTCCTCCGGCAACTTACAATCGCGTTGACCATGCCCTAAGTAACCACAAAAGCCACAAAAACGTGACACTCTCTCATATTTGACCTCTAAAAAGAACAACTCATTTTTTGGTTTATCATGGGACTTGATCCTACTACGACGAGGCTCATCTACATCATGGTTTATATGGACCCGAATGAAATCCCCCCATATCTTACCACTGTTGTTTGTGTCCACCTCCAGGACCTTGCCGAGCATAGCTCCGAGCTTCCAGGCGACTTGGGGGCACGTCATGGATGCGCACCCAGATGGGCATGTGAGCAACCTCCACGCCGCCCGGTCGTACCCCGCCATCCACCGTCACCATCAGGAAGGCGTCACCCTGGTGGGTCCAGGGGCCGTTGTTGAGGATCAATCGGCGATCTCCCTCCCTCTCGAACTCCAAGAGGAAGCGGATATTCTTGAGAGGTATGTAGTCGAGCCTACCGTGAAGGCCCCACTTGCTCTTGAGCTCGCCGAAGAGGCGTTCATTACTGTAGGGCAAGGGCGAGAAGAAGAGACCACAGCTATCCACCTTGTCCTCATGGCCGCACGCTCCTTGGTCAAAACAAGCTCCACCACCTCGTCAGACCTGGGGTCGAGGTGCACTAAAAACCTAGGGGCAACGATGTCACCACCATCACCCAGTCTCCTCAAGCTTGCCCTTTCGCCCTGGCGGGAGGACTCGCCCCTGATCAGCAGCCTAGCAAAGCTCCTCCCCCCACAAGGGACGAGACGCAACTTGCTCAGCATCCATGGGGGCCTTATCCTTGCGGGGCTCTTGGTTCGCCATTGGGATGGAGGATGCGCTGGTAGGCAGGGGAAAGATGGGGGTGTGCCTATGCTCTAGATTCCCGTGTCCTTTATACTCGCGGCTTGGTGATCTGGTTCCAGTTTATCCTCGCCCGGAATGATTTGATTTCGCCTCTCTACCTGATCTCTTTCCTCACTGCCACGCTCTGAGATCTCACTACCCTTATCAGGCAGCTCCTTCTCACACGAACATGTTAAACCATGCATCATGGGTTTTATTTCTTTCCGCCCCAGGCCAAGCCCGTGATCTTCCTTCATGGCGCACAATTTGGATCTGATCGTATCCACCGCGAGATTATTTGGGTGCCGTCCCACCCTCCCAGCATTTCCTGGATTGCTTTTGGACTTCTTCCTTTCCTTTGCGATCTGGGCAATTACCTTCCTCGTCCGGAGCCATGCTTCCCGCAGGCCCAGCGGATCCTCGTCCTTCTACGGACCCCGTATCCCAAATCTCTCCTCACTCTTCCTAACGTAATCCTCATATCTCGCCGCCGGCGATCTCTCTCCGCTCGCGACCGAGGGTCGCCTCCCAATCGCCCCGACAGGGGATCGTAAATTACGTCCATCACAGCTAGCACCCCTTCTATCCTATCGGTCACCGAGTTGATCAAAAACTTAAAACCATAACTTTTGACCACCATTTTGTTATAGACTGGCTTAAAACTCAAGTGCCACGCAAAGGGGCTCACCCCTCTTATTAGCAATCAGCGAACATGCATCAACTTCTATCTCTCATGGGATAAAAAAAATTGGAGTACTTGTAAGACTCTATTTTCTACCATGAAAATGGGGGGTTGGAGGGAGTAGGGCATTTTGGAGGACTTCATTTTGAAATATTCAAAATTAATCGCTTCGACGCCATGAAGATACCCATGGAGTGAGAAGTAATCATGCAATGGACTCAGCATTCTCAATCACATGGATAGTTACTTAGATAAAAAGTTGAAGTATGGATATAAAAAGAGTTTTTAGCAAAATTGCTCAACACACGATAGATTGTGATCGATTTATGCACGACCGAACAATAGAGCGGACATAGCACGGCTGTGCACAAGATTCCCTGGCTGGATTTTATCGTCGTGCGCTGGTCGTTGATGTATTGTCGTCCGCCTAGTATTGCTAAGTTTTAAAACCATAAGGACGTCTCCAATGCTATACCCCAAAATGGGCGGGCTATCCGTCCGTGGACATGATACATGAGCGGCCATCCCACCATGTCCTGTAAATAAGTATCAAACCCCAACAATAGCGATGGGCTAGGTCAACCGAGAGGACAAAACACATGGACTGCGAGGACATGTGGTCCAACTTAAAGTGGGACAAATGGACTTCCACGTGGTGTCCAGACTCCCGCAAAGCTCCTCCAAATTTGCTTCCGGTTTGAAGGGAAATGGACAATGCAGACTGGTCCATGAACATTTAGGGACCGTGTTGGATGAAAAAAGGTATCCGGCCCGCATAGTCTGGACGTTTACAGGCGCTTTGATGTACCGCATTGGATATTGCCTAGTCTGCATCAACTCCTATATTTCTTTTTGGGAGTCAAAAGTTTGTGGAGTAGCATGTAACTATGCATAGGAGAAAATCTACCTCAACATGGAAACTTGAATGAGAATTTTCATTTTATTATGATATATATATTTAATAAGTCCTACCTCCGTCCTAGTTTATTGGTCACCTTCGTATTTAGTGTCAAGTTTTGTTCATAGATTTAACTAACAAAATGTCAATTCATGGTGCAAAAAATTATAACATTGGAAACAATATTCAAATACGAATGCAAAGATATAATTTTTTGTGACAGACATTAACATTTTTTTAGTTAAATCTATAGTCAAAATTTGATACTAAATTCGAAGGGGACCAATAAACCAGGACGGAGGTAGTATTTTACAATATATAACAGTCAAACACATTGAATCATATGTATTTGTCACTTTTAGTTATCTTATTATTACTCGAAATATTCATATTTTACAAATCAAATCTCACTGAAATATATTCTTGTTTTTCACTTTTTTTTCTTTAAGATTTTACTTCTATTTGAAAAATTATCATATTGTTCGGAAAGGCGTTCTCATTTTTATTTTTTAAACATTTTTTAAAAATAGTTCCTGTTTACATGAAAGTTCAACTTTTGAATAATACCCAAATATAAAAAATCACAAAAACATTAGAAATACACTCGTTTATAAAAATGTTTATATATTATTTTAAATGTTCAAAAAATTGAAACGATGTTCAGATTTTTCCCACTGACCTTTTCTCCTACAGCCGGATTTTTTTTGAAGTAAATCGTCCCAATAACCGGTTTGAAAATTGAACGTACGAAAAAGAAAACATTTGCTCGTCTTGGTTGGGGAGAAGAACCAAATGGGCTGGCCCAGGAATGTAAGGAGGTGGCATCTTCGCCTAACGTGGCCGTTAATCGAGGCAATCCGGCCTGCCTTCTTTCTTGCGCCTTGTAAACCCTCTTCGCGGCTTCGCCTTTGATAGTTCACGATAGGCAAAGGTGCCCAGCATCGAAGGGTTGCAGCAGGCATCCAAGGTGACGAGCCAGAGGACCTTGTAGTATCAACCATAAGCTAGCGAGTCCTCTAACTTAACAGTTGCTTACTCCAGCTAGCAAAATCTTCCAGCTGAAAAAAAATACACCTCCGGTCGCTAGCTCTTGATACATGTACTAAGCATGTTCACAGGACTTACTTTGTAGGTTACCGATGACATGCATGGGACTTATATTATTGAACGTGTGCTTGTTGCCACCTTCCAATGTGTGTGCTGACCTGAGGCTAAACACTGTGCAGCTTTTATCCAGTCGGTACTGGGAAGCAACTCTTTTGATCTCCATAAATGTATGAGTCGATGGCAAATTAAAGGGACCTTAGACTTCAGATCGCCGGCCCATGCTAGCTAGAGCCAACTCTTTGAAGGGCTCTCTACATTGATTTGTGTAACAAAGAAGTCCATTTGGCTTTCGTAACCAACAAACGTGCCCACGAATACTGCAAGGAGATCTCTAATTAGCTGAAGTTCCGTGCGAAGCAGGTCATCTCTCTAATTAGCACTTATCAAACATGCATCACTCCTATATTTGGGGGTCAAATCTTAGAGGAGCAGCTAGCCATGAAATTATCTTTGGAGTGAGAAGAAATCATGCAGTGCACCCGACAATCTGAATCACATAGATAGATTGATAGATAGATAGATAGATAGATAGATAGATAGCTATTATCCTAGTGTACGTAGTTTTGCAGCCTGGGAAAATACAACGATAGACGTATTTTTGTTTACATACAAGTCCCTGTTATAAGCAAATGAAGAGGTCAATTATTTAACTGTAAGCATCAATTCATGACGATGTTCGATTAGTATGTTAGCTAAGATTCAGCTTTGTCCTCTTTTCGCCGAAAGTCCCCCTTTCATGTCTTTTTCTTTGAGTGTGACGCCGTAAGATTTACCAGAATATACATATGCCCGCTGCATATCGTTTTCATCAAACTTGTTGTGCATAGCATGCTGAAAGTACATCTTGGGTCGCCGGCAACAACTTGCTGCCAACTAACGGAGTGTGATGATGCGTGTACGCAGGGCCAGAATCCGTTTTATGATATGACAACCAGCACCAACAATCGTTTTCACCAACGTTGGTCAATGCTGAGCTACCACCCAATTGAATTGCCGAAGCAACAAAACGTGAAGGAAACTACACCTCTAGGGAGGTGATTTGTAGCACGCAGGGAGGGGAACACGCATCCCCCTTTCTCTTTTCGCTATCGATGTTCAATCTTTCATATCTTTTGAAACCAAAAGTTCAAATCAAGTTCCGTTTGCATATTCGTGTTTCTGTTGGCGAGAGTTTTCAAATAAGATCCATTTTGAATATGTCTTGATGAGTTTTCAAAGTTTCGTTAAGTTTCAACTTCGAAAACTTGCTGCGAGTAACTGGCAGAAGAATAAGTTTGGGAACCTGCTACCGAGAGAATTGTTTCAAATTCTGAAACTTGGTACGACGAAACGACAAAATTTGAAGTTTGAGAAATTAAAATTTAAAACCTGTTGTGCCATTGTGCGGGATCCAACGACTTTACGGATCGTGACTCAATCGGATGACCGGCAGGTTGGGCAAGTGTGTGTCCCTGCGAATTTCCGCTCTGGTCGCTAGCACCAATTGTCAGGACCGGTTTTCCAATAAAACATTTATTGAAAAATCGCCCCTTTCGTCAAACTAGTATAGAGAAATCCTCCATACTGGCAGACAAATCCTTGATACAGAAATCCAGAAGTACTAAATATTATACAGGGTTGAGCTGAGGCTGCTCAACAATTTATTACAAGCACGCCAATATTACACATAAAGGCGGGTATGACACAACGGGATATGGTGGCATAACTACTAACTCGTAGATATAGTGGTAGTGGATATGTCACAGTGATGTGGGTGACCCGACTCCAGAATCTTACAACTCATCAAGCGCCGGAGTGAGGCTTGATGACTTTATTATGGTGGCAGAAGCGTATATAATACAAGTGACCAACTCCAGGATCGCATGGGACTGACTGGGACTCCTCTAGGCGTCGGACTCGCTATCGTACTCTTCATCCATAAGATCGCCTTCGTCAACATCTGGCCAAATCAACAAGCCAGGTGAGTACTTTGAATGTACTCGCAAGACAGTTTGGACATAAGATATAACAAATGCAAACATGATGCATACGAGCAGATTAGTAATACACACACACGAGTAATTAAATTGGCATTGCAACATAAATAAAATAGCTGAAGACCGATCGGGTGTCTGAAGTGACGCCTCGAAAGGTAAAACAGAATAAACATGCCGCAGTCGGGCGTCAGGGCGACACCGCAGAAAGGGCTTATATCAAAGGTAAATAACAAGAATGCCACAGTCGGACGTCTGAGCGACATCACATAAAGGGCTTGTATCAAAAGTAAATGACACGAATGCCACAGTCGGACGTCTGAGCGATATCACATAAAGGGCTTATATCAAAAATAAATGACAAGAATGCCACAGTCGGACGTCTGAGCGACATCACATAAAGGGCTTATATCAAAAATAATTGACAAGAATGCCACAGTCGGACGTCTGAGCGACATCACATAAAGGGCTTATATCATACAAAAATTGAGTAGTTCATGGAGGTAGCACCATCCCAAGAAATACTCGGTACATAAAAGTAAACAGGTTAGTCCATCCACAGGAGTAACATTCAACCGGGTTTACCTCTGTCAGTTAAGTATTTGTTCTACAGAGACTGACGCTGAGACTGACACTGATCTGCTAACCAACGTCCTTGACCAAGGACATGGTTATGCGAATGATTTTAACTCTGCAGAGTTTGTACTTTTTACCACAGCCAACGGATTTCAGTAGTCACAAAGGACTAGTTCCGTTCACGGTATTTTAGAAGAAAACACATCTAACCAGCACACACCCATTCCACATTCCGCTGCCAAGAATCACCCTAGGCAAAGTTCAAGGAAAACTCTTGAGACGGGGAGGTCACTCCTCGAATAGCATGGGATCAAATTTATATCGCGCGCTCTAAGGGGTGCCCCCCTCTCGGTCCCAACCGGAAACACCCATGCCCCCTGACCGGATGACGGCTTTAATCCAGGGCCATGGAACCCTCATCACGGCCTCTCTATTTGGTGTGTACCAGGAAAGAGGTTTGCAACTTACTAAACCGTATTCTTTGCAGAAAACATGTGGCAGCACAAAAAAAGGGAAATGGACGGGATCGAGACTTGATCCACGTCGACACCGGAGTTAAACAGTTGATATAGAACTGGCATGCTCCAACAATAGCAGCTTACAACCTATCATGCCACCACATGATCAGGTTGTTTCTCCTTCTTATGGTCTCATCAAGTTTTGTAGCTCACTTGCAACTTACCTTGCATGGAATATAACATCCAACAAATGCTTATATAAACATGCCATAAGAAAAACCACTCTAGCAAACATGAAAAACACCCATCATATCAAAGGTTCAAACATGCTTGCCTGGTTCGGAGTAGTCGGAGTCTAGCTCGGCGAAGTTTGCGGCTCCGTCACCTCCTTCGGTATCTACGGTATAAAAGGAATCGGATACTAACGTAAATCCCGTGCGTGCGTAAAAAGTGTTCCAAATATTTTTCAAATAAATATGATAAAAAACTAGGCAGGAATATGAAGATGACAGAAAAAGAATCAACTCAAAATCATTTTTAGTTTAAAAGTTATAAAGGTTTTAGTCCAGGGACTAAACTGTTATAAACAGAAAACTTTCCAGGGGCTAGCTTGAATAAACAGAAAACGCTTCGGATGAAAATACGCCAAACCGAATAGAAAGCGTACTTTGCCCGAAGGCGCCTTTGGAAAACGTTTCGAATAAAAAGAAAAGGCTGACAAGGGGGTCCCGCATGTCAGGTTTGAAAGGGAAAACAGAGCTCGCCGGCGCCAGAGACTTGCGATGATCGCCGGCGACGAACCACTGCGAGGCAGAGAGGGAGGGAAGTACCGGCGTGTTCAGGAGGTCCTTCCGCGTCGGTGGGTGGTGGAAGAGACCGACGGGAAACACCACAGCGACGGCTACTTCCTCTACGGCGGACGGCGGCGTCGGGCGATGATGGGTCTCACCGGATAGGGCTTCTGACTTCAAATTGAGTCTTGGGTTAGATGGGGTGGTCGACTAGAAGGTTACTGGCAGAGTTTGGGCGGCGGGGGCGCACTCACCAGAGAGAATCCTGCCGGAGCCCGAAGCGGATCGGGGCGGCCGGAGTCGGGGAAGAAGGCCTCCTAGGGTCTTCCTAGTGGCTGGGCGCGGCTCTGGTGAGGTGGAGGAGTGGTGCTGAGTCGAATGCGAGCTCGAGGCCTCTATTTATAGCCGGCCCGAGGTGGTTGCCGAGAACGGGATCGCTCCGGCGAGTGATTACGGCGAGGCAGTGGTCGGGCTGGTGGTTTAGGTGACTGGGCATCTTCGGATTGATCCACTGGCTCCATTCAACAACTAAGCTTGATCGGATTTGGCCTGCTCCCGCGGTTTCGACGGAACGGAGCTCACGGGCTCGTCGGCGGCAGGAAGCGTGCTCTGCGCGTCTCAGGCCACGGCGAGTGTCCCTTAGCACGTTCTGAGGATAAGATGGCCACGCGGAAGCTTGAGGAGGCTTGGGCGGTGCTGGATTTCGGTGCTCTTCGCTGAGCTCGTCTGACGGCCGAGGCGGGCGGCTCTGTCATTGCTGCACTCGCCGGAGACGATGGGATGGCTCAGCACCGACGCCCACGTCCTGCCAACCGACCGTGCGGCACGAGGATAAGGAGGAGGAGCAGTTAACAAGAGGCCAAGCGAGGAACTGGCGAGATTGACGACGGTCGACTGAAGAAAACGACACTGGCGACTGAGCTTTAACACTGAACTCTGAATTTTGACAGGAATAGTGCACACAAGCTGCTTGATGAAATGTTTGACGCACGTGGAAAATTTTTCTTGAGCTGGGACTTGGTGAGGGGGTCTCTTGATGCATCTGGAGACTGCCTGAATTATCCCAGATTTTTAGGAAAAGAAAAAGAACGCATTTCACCAAAAATGGCAAATCTGCTCCAAACTTGCAGCAAGCCTATTTGAAAATTTTGAACTGATGACCAGTAGATCTTGATGGATATAGGTTGAGGGTACTAAGGACTAGCCAGAGGAATTTATTTGGAACCAAAACTCAAAGGAAATCTAGTAGTTCCTTTGTAAGTCACTAAGGTCCAAATAAATGATAGAAAATGATTTTGAGGTTAAAATAAAAAGAAATAAAATCTAGGGGAAGTTGAAACTTGCTGGAATTGATGCTTGACTTGACCCAAAGTAGAGGGGAGGGTCTAGGAAGAAAATTTTCAACATAGGTCATGGCAAGAGGTTAGCCTAGGAGCATTTTTGAATGAGAAAGAATAAACCCAAGTTCAAATAAATTCTTTTCAATAAGGAAAAAAAATAACAAACTACCCCAAGAGTATTTGTGTTGAACCAACACATGCTGAAAAACCCTCAAGACCAGAATCAAGATTGAGAAGGACCCATAAAAGATTTGTCATCAAAAAGATTTTGAGAAGGAGTGTCCCTCTAAATTTTTTTTTTAATAACCTCCTTTAAATCAACTAAAGAATTTGGTAAAAACCAAACCAAAAGTTTGGGGTGTTACAACACCCACCCCCTTAGGAAAAATCTCGTCCCCGAGATTTCAGCTGATCCTCAAAAAGGTGTGGGTACTCTGCCCGAAGAAAATCCTCTCTTTCCCAAGTCGCTTCATCTTCGGTGTGATTGCTCCACTGAACCTTGAAGAACTTAATTGTCTTCTGACGGGTTCTTCTTTCAGACTCCTCCAATATTTTTACTGGACGTTCCCTGTAGGTGAGGTCCGGTTGCACGTCAATGCTCTCATGAGACACACGCTTCTCTGGGTTGCTTACACACTTCCTCAATTGTGATATGTGGAACACGTCATGGACGTCTGACAGTTCTTCGGGTAGGTCTAGCTGGTAGGCTACTGTGCCTCTTCGTGCAGTCACACGGAAAGGTCCAATAAAACGTGGTGCTAGCTTTCCTTTAATTTTGAATCGCTGCAGGCCCCGCATAGGGGATACTCTTAGATACACATATTCACCGGGTTCAAAACTGACTTCACGATGTTTCTGGTCATAATAACTCTTTTGTCGGCTCTGGGCTGTCTTGAGTCGATCCCTGATTAATTTAACCTTCTCCTCAGCTTCTTTGAGCATGTCTGGGCCGAAGATACGGCTGTCTCCTGTCTCTGACCAATTTAATGGGGTACGGCATCTTCGCCCATACAAGGCTTCAAAAGGTGCCATCTGTAGGCTGGATTGGTAACTGTTGTTGTACGCGAACTCGGCATAAGGTAAACTTTCTTCCCAACTGGTTCCATAAGTGAGAACACATGCTCTCAGCATGTCCTCTAGGATTTGGTTTACACGTTCAGTCTGTCCTCCAGTCTGGGGGTGATATGCTGTGCTGAATACTAGTTGAGTTCCCAGAGCTTGTTGTAAATGATCCCAAAATCTAGAGACGAATTGAGTGCCTCTGTCGGATATTATGGTCTTTGGAACTCCATGTAGACAAACAATACGGGAAAGATAAAGCTTGGCAAGCTTCTGAGTGGTGTGGGTTGTCTTTACTGGAATAAAATGTGCCACCTTGGTCAACTTATCTGTGATGACCCATATGGCATCATTTCCGTGTCGTGACTGAGGTAGTCCGACAATAAAATCCATTCCAATCTCGTCCCATTTCCATTCAGGTATCCTGTTTGGCTGTAATAGTCCTGCTGGTTTTTGGTGCTCGGCTTTAATGCGCTGACATGAATCACAACAGGCAATGAATGTGGCTATATCCCTCTTCATACCGTGCCACCAAAATCTTTCCTGAATGTCCTTGTACATTTTAGTTCCTCCAGGGTGGATGGAATATGGAGCGGTATGGCCTTCGGTCAAAATTTGTTGTTTGAGGTCTTCTACATTTGGCACGCAAAGCCTGTCTCCGTACCATAGTATTCCCTCACTGTCTACGACGAATTCTGAGGCTTTGCCTAGATTCACTTTTCTTTTTATGCCTTCGATGCTGGGGTGTCCATGCTGAGCTTTCTTAATTTGTTCCATTAGGGTGGGTTGTATTTCCAAATTTGACATAGTGCCTTCAGTGACCAACACCATGTTGAGTTTGGCAAACTCCCTCTGAAACTCAGGTCTCAAGTTTTGTGAACTGTCGTTGCTCGAGCTTGGATTGCGGCTGAGAGCATCTGCCACTACATTTGCCTTTCCTGGATGGTAGTGAATGCCAACATCATAGTCTTTTACTAATTCCAACCAGCGTCGTTGTCGCAAATTGAGTTCTGGTTGTGTGAAAATATATTTGAGGCTTTTATGGTCTGTATATATTTCACAACGATTTCCAAGCAAAAAGTGCCTCCATTCTTTGAGTGCATGAATAACTGCTGCTAATTCCAAGTCATGAGTGGGATAGTTTTCTTCATGCCTTCGCAGTTGCCTGGAAGCATATGCGACTACTTTGCCTTCTTGCATTAATACGCATCCGAGGCCCTTCCGGGACGCGTCGCAATATACTTCAAAATTTTTGTGTATGTCTGGTATGACCAATACTGGTGCAGTTGTTAATCTCTTTTTGAGTTCTTGGAAACTTTTCTCGCAATCTTCAGTCCACACAAATTTCTTATCCTTCTTGAGTAGCTGTGTCTTAGGTTTTGCTATGGTGGAGAATCCCTCAATAAATCTTCTGTAATATCCAGCCATTCCCAGAAAGCTTCGTACATCGGTTACGTTGGCTGGTGGTCTCCAGTCGAGTACGGCCTTGACTTTTTCTGGGTCCACGGCAACACCTTCTTGGGTTAATACATGGCCCAAAAAACCAACCTGTTTTAGCCAAAATTCACATTTGCTGAATTTGGCGTACAATTGATGCTTCCTTAATTCTCCCAGCACAATTCTGAGATGTTCAGCATGTTCTTCTGGTGTTTTAGAATATACTAAAATGTCATCAATGAACACCACAACAAATTTGTCCATAAATTTCATGAACACTTTGTTCATGAGGTGAACAAAATATGCGGGGGCGTTTGTCAGTCCAAACGGCATTACTGTAAATTCATATAATCCGTATCTGGAAGTGAATGCTGTTTTAGGGATATCTTCTGTCCGTACTTTTAATTGATGATATCCCGACCTTAAATCAATCTTTGAGAAAACCTTGGCTTGTGCAAGCTGGTCAAATAAATCATTTATCCGTGGCATCGGATATTTGTTTTTGATGGTAACCATGTTGAGTGCTCGATAGTCTATACATAATCTCAGTGTCCCATCCTTTTTCTTGGCAAATAATACTGGCGAACCCCAAGGTGAGGAGCTGGCCCGGATAAATCCTTTGTCCAGTAATTCTTTTATTTGCTTCTTCAATTCTACCAACTCGGAAGGTGCCATTCTATAAGGTTTCTTGTAAATGGGAGTGGTTCCAGGTGCTAGTTCAATAATGAATTCTATTTCTCGGTCTGGTGGCATGCCTGGTAGCTCTTCAGGAAATACATCAGGAAACTCACATACCACTGGAACTTTATTTAAATCTGAAATATCCACCTTGTTCAATCTTGGTCGCAGTGATATTGGTCTTACTTGAGCTGCAATTTTTATCGTCTTCCCGTGGTGATGAGTGAGGATCACAGTCCGATTGAAACAGTCGATAAATCCCTTGTTGGTGGTTAACCAGTCCATTCCTAGGATAACATCCAGTCCCTTATTTTCCAATACAATGAGGTTTGCTCGAAACTTTAATCCCTCAAGCTCAATAACCACACCTTGGCAATAACTCTGGGTGATTTGCTTAATCCCGGGGGACTTGATGGTCAGAGAATTTTCCAAGGGGAGAATCGGAAAATCATGTTGCAAAGCAAATTTCTTTGAAATGAACGAATGAGAAGCTCCAGAATCAAACAAAACCGTGGCAGGTATTGTGTTGACAGGAAACGTACCGAGTACGATATCCGGAGCATTCTGCGCTTCTTCCTTGGTCACATGGTTCACGTGACCCTTCTTGTGATTGTTGCTGGGATTGAAGTTGTTACGCTTGGAGGCTGAATTATTTCCACCATTGTTTGTCTTGGGGGCCGAGTTTCTTGGCTTTGGGCATTGCTTGGCATAGTGTCCTTCCTCTCCACAAGCGAAGCAAGTAACGCCTGGGTGATACGTAAAATCTTTATCCCTTGCATGAAAATTCTTGTTTGAGCGTGGAACACTGGTTGCGGATTTGTTCGCCCCATTTTTCCGAAAATCAATCTTGTTCCGGTTGTTGCGAGATTGAGAAGTCTTGTCCCGCTTGCGCTTGCGAAAATCCTCCAAGCTGCGGCGTTCATTCTCCAAGGTAATAGCTTTGTCCACAAGTGTTTTGAAATCTGGAAAGGTGTGCACGACCAGCTGGCATTTAAGTGCTGGTGCCAGACCGTCCAGAAATTTTTCCATCTTTTTATTTTCAGTCATATGTTCTTCGTTGGCATAACGAGATAGTTGAGTAAACTGACTATTGTACTCAGTCACTGACATGCTTCTTTGCTTGAGGTCATCAAACTCCCTCTTCTTGATCTTCATAACACTTCTGGGAATGTGCGCCCCATGAAAATTTTCCTTAAACTCCTCCCAGGTGATGTTGTTTTCATTGGGATGCATGTGTAGGAAATTTTCCCACCACGATGCAGCTGCTCCTGTAAGGTAGTGAGGTGCATACAGTACTTTCTCACGGTCTGAACATTGTGTAATAATTAATTTCCTCTCAATGTCTCGAAGCCAATCATCAGCCTCAAGAGGTTTATCAGTGTGAGAGAAAGTTGGGGGACGTGTCTTTTGTAGTTCAGCCAATTTGGAATGCTGCTGGTATGGTTCGCGGTGATTTCTCATGTTGATAATATGGCTCATCATTTCTTGATGATGCTGCTGGCTTTGCTCATAAAGGCGGCATACTTGAGAAAATGCTGCTTCACTGTCTTGCTGACTCGACTGCCCCTGTGTGAAATTGTTACTTGTCTGGGTACCATAATTTTCTTCCGGCGGGCTTTGCATGGAACGAGTCCAGGGACGATGCATTTTCCACTCTGGGGTATATTTTGCAGAGCTCATGAGAAAAAACCGAGTGGCAAAAATAAATGATTTTGCAAAGGCAGGAATTTAAAAACTCCAAGATTTTTTTTTTCAAGAAAATACTTGATTGCGCATGGAGAAGGACCGCTCAGTATCTTACAAGCAAGCCATAATTATACAATACCTCACTCAGGATGCGCGTACATATTCCTGACATGTTATTTAGGCTAGTGCACTTCTCCGAGTTCCTACATGATGCGCACACAAACTACTTCTCACCAAGCCTATATACATATAAACATATTATACAAGCAGGTACATCACACGGCTGCTCGGCGCACTCAGTCGGAGATGGTAAAAACTTCCCTTGGCCTGCCGAGGGTAAGTCCCAGTACTGCTGGGGACTCAACTTCTTCCTCACTAATGGGCTCTAGGCGCGGAGTATTTGGTTGTGCGGCTGAAGCGGGTGTGGTAGGCGGTACAGCACTAACTGGGGTAGGAGCAATGACTTGGTCAAACTCCTCAGTGGTAGGTAGGCGGCGAGCGGTGGCTCGGATGGCAGGTGCATAGGATGCTGAGGACGAGATGTATGACAGTGGTGGTGCTGTATGGAGCAGCTCCCTCCTGTTGGCAACACAGCCCTGAACTGAGTCCATACGGGCAGCCACAAAGTCGTCCACGAGGTTATCAAAAGCTGCCTCAAGAGCCTTGAGATACTCAACAAGCATCTCAATAGCATCATCTCGTTCTCCCCTGGTGCAGGCAAATGCATAGTGACAAGTGTACGGCACGTGGCATGGGAGGTAGCGGTAGCGACGAGCCTTCATCGAAGGAAGAGCATCCCGGAGACGAGCTATTGCCTCACGGGCAGCCATCTGCATGGCATGCCTCTCCGTAGGCATGGCCCTCCCAACAAATCGGAAGTGGCATGATACAGAACGTCCTCCCTTGAATTGCACCGCAGCCTGGTGCATAGACACGCTGTCGCTGAGCTTGTGCTCGTAGAGCGTGAACTCCGGACGAGTCGATGGCCCGATCGCGATCTTGGCGATGAAGGCGAGGAGCTTGATAAACCCCTCAGGCACATTGGCGAACACCTGTGATTCACAGTCGCGGCCAGCCATCTACAAAAGTAGACAAAAATTCCAGATAGTCAAATCATAAATTTATGATGACTAACAGAAAAATTGCTACAATTTACAAATTGCTAAAATAGCATCTATTACGCTAATAACCGATTAGCGATCGCGCCTAGTGGCTTCCTACAGTCAGCCTGGCTCTGATACCAAGGTTGTCAGGACCGGTTTTCCAATAAAACATTTATTGAAAAATCGCCCCTTTCGTCAAACTAGTATAGAGAAATCCTCCATACTGGCAGACAAATCCTTGATACAGAAATCCAGAAGTACTAAATATTATAAAGGGTTGAGCTGAGGCTGCTCAACAATTTATTACAAGCACGCCAATATTACACATAAAGGCGGGTATGACACAACGGGATATGGTGGCATAACTACTAACTCGTAGATATAGTGGTAGTGGATATGTCACAGTGATGTGGGTGACCCGACTCCAGAATCTTACAACTCATCAAGCGCCGGAGTGAGGCTTGATGACTTTATTATGGTGGCGGAAGCGTATATAATACAAGTGACCAACTCCAGGATCGCATGGGACTGACTGGGACTCCTCTAGGCGTCGGACTCGCTATCGTACTCTTCATCCATAAGATCGCCTTCGTCAACATCTAGCCAAATCAACAAGCCAGGTGAGTACTTTGAATGTACTCGCAAGACAGTTTGGACATAAGATATAACAAATGCAAACATGATGCATACGAGCAGATTAGTAATACACACACACGAGTAATTAAATTGGCATTGCAACATAAATAAAATAGCTGAAGACCGATCGGGTGTCTGAAGCGACGCCTCGAAAGGTAAAACAGAATAAACATGCCGCAGTCGGGCGTCAGGGCGACACCGCAGAAAGGGCTTATATCAAAGGTAAATAACAAGAATGCCACAGTCGGACGTCTGAGCGACATCACATAAAGGGCTTGTATCAAAAGTAAATGACAAGAATGCCACAGTCGGACGTCTGAGCGACATCACATAAAGGGCTTATATCAAAAATAAATGACAAGAATGCCACAGTCGGACGTCTGAGCGACATCACATAAAGGGCTTATATCAAAAATAATTGACAAGAATGCCACAGTCGGACGTCTGAGCGACATCACATAAAGGGCTTATATCATACAAAAATTGAGTAGTTCATGGAGGTAGCACCATCCCAAGAAATACTCGGTACATAAAAGTAAACAGGTTAGTCCATCCACAGGAGTAACATTCAACCGGGTTTACCTCTGTCAGTTAAGTATTTGTTCTACAGAGACTGACGCTGAGACTGACACTGATCTGCTAACCAACGTCCTTGACCAAGGACATGGTTATGCGAATGATTTTAACTCTGCAGAGTTTGTACTTTTTACCACAGCCAACGGATTTCAGTAGTCACAAAGGACTAGTTCCGTTCACGGTATTTTAGAAGAAAACACATCTAACCAGCACACACCCATTCCACATTCCGCTGCCAGGAATCACCCTAGGCAACGTTCAAGGAAAACTCTTGAGACGGGGAGGTCACTCCTCGAATAGCATGGGATCAAATTTATATCGCGCGCTCTAAGGGGTGCCCCCCTCTCGGTCCCAACCGGAAACACCCATGCCCCCTGACCGAATGACGGCTTTAATCCAGGGCCATGGAACCCTCATCACGGCCTCTCTATTTGGTGTGTACCAGGAAAGAGGTTTGCAACTTACTAAACCGTATTCTTTGCAAAAAACATGTGGCAGCACAAAAAAAGGGAAATGGACGGGATCGAGACTTGATCCACGTCGACACCGGAGTTAAACAGTTGATATAGAACTGGCATGCTCCAACAATACCAGCTTACAACCTATCATGCCACCACATGATCAGGTTGTTTCTCCTTCTTATGGTCTCATCAAGTTTTGTAGCTCACTTGCAACTTACCTTGCATGGAATATAACATCCAACAAATGCTTATATAAACATGCCATAAGAAAAACCACTCTAGCAAACATGAAAAACACCCATCATATCAAAGGTTCAAACATGCTTGCCTGGTTCGGAGTAGTCGGAGTCTAGCTCGGCGAAGTTTGCGGCTCCGTCACCTCCTTCGGTATCTACGGTATAAAAGGAATCGGATACTAACGTAAATCCCGTGCGTGCGTAAAAAGTGTTCCAAATATTTTTCAAATAAATATGATAAAAAACTAGGCAGGAATATGAAGATGACAGAAAAAGAATCAACTCAAAATCATTTTTAGTTTAAAATTTATAAAGGTTTTAGTCCAGGGACTAAACTGTTATAAACAGAAAACTTTCCAGGGGCTAGCTTGAATAAACAGAAAACGCTTCGGATGAAAATACGCCAAACCGAATAGAAAGCGTACTTTGCCCGAAGGCGCCTTTGGAAAACGTTTCGAATAAAAAGAAAAGGCTGACAAGGGGGTCCCGCATGTCAGGTTTGAAAGGGAAAACAGAGCTCGCCGGCGCTAGAGACTTGCGATGATCGCCGGCGACGAACCACTGCGAGGCAGAGAGGGAGGGAAGTACCGGCGTGTTCAGGAGGTCCTTCCGCGTCGGTGGGTGGTGGAAGAGACCGACGGGAAACACCACAGCGACGGCTACTTCCTCTACGGCGGACGGCGGCGTCGGGCGATGATGGGTCTCACCGGATAGGGCTTCTGACTTCAAATTGAGTCTTGGGTTAGATGGGGTGGTCGACTAGAAGGTTACTGGCAGAGTTTGGGCGGCGGGGGAGCACTCACCAGAGAGAATCCTGCCGGAGCCCGAAGCGGATCGGGGCGGCCGGAGTCGGGGAAGAAGGCCTCCTAGGGTCTTCCTAGTGGCTGGGCGCGGCTCTGGTGAGGTGGAGGAGTGGTGCTGAGTCGAATGCGAGCTCGAGGCCTCTATTTATAGCCGGCCCGAGGTGGTTGCCGAGAACGGGATCGCTCCGGCGAGTGATTACGGCGAGGCAGTGGTCGGGCTGGTGGTTTAGGTGACTGGGCATCTTCGGATTGATCCACTGGCTCCATTCAACAACTAAGCTTGATCGGATTTGGCCTGCTCCCGCGGTTTCGACGGAACGGAGCTCACGGGCTCGTCGGCGGCAGGAAGCGTGCTCTGCGCGTCTCAGGCCACGGCAAGTGTCCCTTAGCACGTTCTGAGGATAAGATGGCCACGCGGAAGCTTGAGGAGGCTTGGGCGGTGCTGGATTTCGGTGCTCTTCGCTGAGCTCGTCTGACGGCCGAGGCGGGCGGCTCTGTCATTGCTGCACTCGCCGGAGACGATGGGATGGCTCAGCACCGACGCCCACGTCCTGCCAACCGACCGTGCGACGCGAGGATAAGGAGGAGGAGCAGTTAACAAGAGGCCAAGCGAGGAACTGGCGAGATTGACGACGGTCGACTGAAGAAAACGACACTGGCGACTGAGCTTTAACACTGAACTCTGAATTTTGACAGGAATAGTGCACACAAGCTGCTTGATGAAATGTTTGACGCACGTGGAAAATTTTTCTTGAGCTGGGACTTGGTGAGGGGGTCTCTTGATGCATCTGGAGACTGCCTGAATTATCCCAGATTTTTAGGAAAAGAAAAAGAACGCATTTCATCAAAAATGGCAAATCTGCTCCAAACTTGCAGCAAGCATATTTGAAAATTTTGAACTGATGACCAGTAGATCTTGATGGATATAGGTTGAGGGTACTAAGGACTAGCCAGAGGAATTTATTTGGAACCAAAACTCAAAGGAAATCTAGTAGTTCCTTTGTAAGTCACTAAGGTCCAAATAAATGATAGAAAATGATTTTGAGGTTAAAATAAAAAGAAATAAAATCTAGGGGAAGTTGAAACTTGCTGGAATTGATGCTTGACTTGACCCAAAGTAGAGGGGAGGGTCTAGGAAGAAAATTTTCAACATAGGTCATGGCAAGAGGTTAGCCTAGGAGCATTTTTGAATGAGAAAGAATAAACCCAAGTTCAAATAAATTCTTTTCAATAAGGAAAAAAAAAATAACAAACTACCCCAAGAGTATTTGTGTTGAACCAACACATGCTGAAAAACCCTCAAGACCAGAATCAAGATTGAGAAGGACCCATAAAAGATTTGTCATCAAAAAGATTTTGAGAAGGAGAGTCCCTCTAAAAAATTTTTTAATAACCTCCTTTAAATCAACTAAAGAATTTGGTAAAAACCAAACCAAAAGTTTGGGGTGTTACACCAATGTGTAGAGTACATGGATTATGTTACTGTTCATGACATAGGGAGAGTTAGAGGATCTACAGCCGGGCACCCCAAACCGGCCTCAAACGCCCGGGCTGCCCGCCCGGTCACGGACCAGTCACGAAAAATTGACCCCGACGCACGCCTCAAACCGGCCTCAAATGCCTGGGCTGTCCGGCACCCCTCATATCCAGCCCAAATATGGGGCGGATATGGGGTGGCCCGGGCATGCCCGGGCGCGTCCGTCACGTCGGAGCTGACAGGCCCGACCCACCACCGACCCCACGGCTGCCCCAGGAAAACCCCAGCCAGCTCCTTGCCTTTAAACCCTAGCTCACTCACTCCCTTCCATCGCTCTGTCCTCTCATCTTCCCTCTCCAATTCCGATTTACCCCGGCGCATTGTCCGGCTCCGGCAGCGACTGCAGCTCGGATCTCGATGTCGACGAGGAGCTGGCCCTCCGCATTGCTTTGGAGCGGTCCAAGATGGACACCGGCACAGTTTCGGATTTGTAGTGTCACTGCAGCTCCCGCGCCAGCGCAACTCGGACATCGGTGTTGGAGCCTCCTGGCCCGCACCGAGCTCCGGCAGGACAGCGCCGTCCGCACCACCCCTGTGTCTTCCCCTTTCCCCGCCAGCCACTCCTCCGCGCGGGCAGCGGTGGTGCTAATTCCTGCACCGCCGGCCCACACGCGTTCTCCGAAATGGAAGGCGCGTGCCGCCCACCGCTAGAGACTGCGGGCAATGGAGAGGGAAACGGTGGAGCGGTCCGTGCGCCGTCGGCACGGGATGCCGGCGGAGCCCAACGAGGAGGAGGGGCTCCTCGCCTAGGTCTACCATCGGTCTGTCACGACAGCGCAGAAGGACGCTCGCCGGCTCTGGCGGAAGAATGCAAGGGCCCTCCGGCTAGCCATAGAGCAGACGGAGCGGGAGTCAAAGGAGGCAACGGTGGAGGCGGCTCGGGTGACCAAGCTGAATCGGCAGTAGGAGAAGGTCATTCGCCAGATGAATGGGCTAGTAGTCATGTCCTCCTCCTCCTCCTCCGTCTCCAATGGCAGCTCCACCTCCTTCGACTATCGGAAGGGGAAAGGACCGGCGAGGAAGTGGCGAGGAAGCTCCCTCTTATGTTTAATTACCGTTTTTAGTAGTTGAACTTGTCCGGCGATCTTTTAGATAATGGAAAGTGGGTTTGTGCATTTCATTGTCTATTTGATGTCGATTTCATGATTTCATTGCCCATTGTTTGATCACATAGAGTAGTGCATTAGGTTGCCTACGTAGTATATAGATATATGATGCCAGATATGAGAAACACGGAAGTGGAGAGGGAAATATGAGGTGCGCCTGAGCGCGTCCGGGGCGTTTGAGAGGCCTGATCTGACCATCACGGTTGTAGATACTCTTATATATCTGTAGCAGTCGTACCATAGCGTACTATTTATTGTATTTGCGTGTACGGGCCATGGAGCATGTACTTGCAGCTAGAGTCAGTTCTTCGAATGCACGGTTAGCTTGACCTGTACTACCTACGGGCTACAGCTACCTAGACGATTTCAGTATTTCTCCATTGGATAAAATGTATACCGCTATAATTTCTTATTAGAATCTGTCGATATGATGTAGATCAGCTCGGAAAGCAATGGACACGACGGAACACAGACCGAAACTACAAAGGTGACATGCATGGCTGTACATGTTCTTATCCCAACCGGCGAGAGAAGATGAGCAAGCACATCCAGAGAAATCTTGCACAAGATTGAATCGCCTCCAATGGATTTTAATTAAACACGACGGTGTAAACTAGCTACCTATTGCGCAGCTAGTTTCATGAGTATTTAGTGTTCTGTCCCCTTTTCTGGTACTCATTTGCCACATAATGTTCATGATGCATCATATCTCCCGTCGAAGTACTTTGCTGTGATGCTATGTTTTGAGGTCAGTCAGTAGTACTCTGAACAACAGCATAAACATATATGATTATGCTTTATTAATTGATTGCATGCCCTCTTGGATTCTGTTTTTGCCTGCTGCGTGTGTGCTGATAGTTTTTGCACGGTGTTGGATATACCTCTCTTTTTATGTGATCAGCACCCCAATCTGAGGGTCCTCTATTTGGAGCAGCAAATCAAAGCTTGTTTGCTGCAGTTTGTTTTATACACTTCCTTTTGTAACATCAACAAATAAAATCAGTTGTTTGCATCACATTGGATCATTCTCACTTATTAGTTGAGTTCTAAGTATTTAGTAGCTTTAGTTCTCTTGTTATATTATAGTCAGCATTATACCGTGTGACTGAACCATGTGTTATTTAGTTGGCTGAGCAGTATCTTTAGTTTTCTGATGATTGTTCAACTCTCAATTCTGAATAAATAAGTAGCTGGCCCTATTGGTTCTTTCTTTCTTCAGGGCTGCGCCTTGATGGTCATGCTGCTGTTTTGCTCTGCTTGATAATTCCAATCAAATCATTGTCAACACTATCATCATTAGGTCTTGATTCCCTTTATTCTCTCCTTCCTTGTTGTTAGTCCATGTGGGCTTACTAGTATTGTTAGATGCTGTCAGTTGAATGGATGGTCGTGGTAGTAGAATAGTACAATAATTTTGTTCGGGTGAATGTGTTATAGTGACGTTCATTGCATGACATGAACTTGTACCAATATACCATGCTGGTACTTGTAGGTTAGTATTGTTGGTGCCTAACATGAGCTTGAATGTTGTAGTGGAAGTGTAGAACAACAGGTTAACGTGTTGCTCTCAAGTTGTTGGAATTTTTGCTATGCCTTGCTTAGTGTTTAATGAACTGAAGCATCTGGGCATGTACGTATAATTGTCTCAATATTTTTTATTGGCTATAATTTAACTCCCAATGTATCTCACTAATAGTTTATGTACATCAGGATCAATTGTTGTTGAGGATGCTGGTGCTGTGACAGAAGATCAAGGAAGCCTCGAGATGCGCACCACAGTTTTTGTTGATGTTGCTAGTTTGCCACCATGTTTTGAATATTTGATGTTGTTGATGTTGCTAGTTTGCCACCGTGTAATTGCTGTTGGACGTGCAAACATGTATGTGATGTTGTGAATATTTGAGCGAATGATTCTGTATTTAATAATTTAATCAAGAATTATTAATTGTTTTCTGTTGAAATGTGTAAAACTGAAATCTGTGAATGAAAAAGACCGAACACGTTCTACTGGACCAAGTAATATTTCTGGTCTAAAAGGGCTATGGCCCAAACAATAGTGGACTGGAATGTTGTGCATTTATGAAAAACAAGAACAAAAGGCTTAATGAAACAGAATGCAAAATGGCCTAGGCCCAGAAAATAAAAAGGTTGAATTGTAGGGCTTGGCCCATATTGCTGGCCAAAATTAATAAGAAAAAAATATATAAAAAGGCTGAATTGTTGGGCTCGGCCCATCTAAAACACCAAATTGGACCGGGCCGATTCTAGACCTTTTCAACTGGCCGCAATTTTGCCACGTCAGATTGCCACGTCGGATCCGACGTGGCCTGTGCAGACAACAAGCGACCAAAACAGAAGGTCATAGAATCAATGACCTTTTGTTTTGGTCGTTGTCTTCCATGACCTTCTCACAGAGAAGGTCGTTAATTTCAGTTTACGACCGTCAGCTTTTGACCATCTGTTTTTGGTCACAAAAATGTCGCAAATGAAAAACAATGACCTTTCAGTGACCAATAGTGATGTTCGCAAGTTGACATATTTCTTGTGAGCATTGTAACCACAAACTTTAAGAAACGACAGCATAGGTTTCTTGCCAAACCATTGTTCATACGGTGTCGTCTCAACGGATTTAGATGGTGCCCTATTTAACGTGAATGTAGCTGTCTCTAATGCATAACCCCAAAACGATAGTGGTAAATCGGTAAGAGACATCATAGATCACATCATATCTAATAAAGTACGGTTACGACGTTGGAACACACCTTTACGCTGTGGTGTTCCAGGTGGCGTAAGCTGTGAAACTAGTCCACATTGTTTCAAATGAAGACTAAACTCGTAACTCAAATATTCGCCTCCACGATCAGATCATAGAAACTTTATTTTCTTATTACAATGATTCTGTACTTCACTCTGAAATTCTTTGAACTTTTCAAATGTTTCAGACTTATGTTTCATTAAGTAGATATACCCATATCTGCTCAAATCATCTGTGAAGGTCAGAAATTAACGATACCCGTCGCGAGCCTCAACACTCATCTATCGCATACATCGGTATGTATTATTTTTAGTAAGTCAGTAGCTCGCTCCATTGTTCCGGAGAACGGAGTTTTAGTCATCTTGCTCATGAGGCATGGTTTGCAATCATCAAATGATTCATATTCAAGTGATTCCAAAAGTATATCAACATGGAGGTTCTTCATGCGTTTTACACCAATATGACCTAAACGGCAGTGCCACAAGTATGTTGCACTATCATTATCAACTCTGCATCTTTTAGATTCAATATTATGAATATGTGTATTACTACGATCGAGATTCAATAAACCACTGATAACCCACAAGAATAGGGGATCGCAACAGTTTTCGAGGGTAGAGTATTCAACCCAAATTTATAGATTCGACACAAGGGAAGCCAAAGAATATTTGTAAGTATTAGCAGCTGAGTTGTCAATTCAACCACACCTGGAGATTAATTATCTACAGCAAAGTGATCAGTAGCACTGTAATATGATAGTTTTGATAGTAGTGGCAGCAGCAATAGTAACAGTAACCGCGATAGCAATAGTTTTGTAGCAAGTGCAGCAGTAACAGTAGCAGTAGTAACTTAGCAAGAACAATATAAGATAAATTCGTAGGGATTGGATCGCTGATTTGTTGGATGATATTCATCATGTGACAGTCATAACCTAGGGCGATACGACACTAGCTCAAGTTCATAAATATAATGTAGGCATGTATTCCATAAACAGTCATACGTGCTTATGGAAAGAACTTGCATGACATCTTTTGTCCTACCCTCCCGTGGCTGCGTGGTCCATATTGGAAACTAAGGGATATTAAGGCCTCCTTTTAATAGACAACCGGAACAAAGCATTAACACACTGTGAATACATGAACTCCTCAAACTACGGTCATCACCGGGAGTGGTTTTGGTTATTGTCACTCGAGGGTTGCCGGGTCATAACACGTATTAGGTGACTATAACTTGCAAGATCGGATCTAGAACATGAATATAATGATGATAACATAAACGTTTCAGATCTGTATTCATTACACCTGGGCCCAAAGTGTTAAGCATTAAGCATGGCAAAGTCATAGCAACATCAATCTCAGAACATAATTGTAACGCCCGGGTAATCACGCTACAGTAATTCCCTGCTAATGATGCCACGTCATCGTGTTACTATTGATAGCATCACGCTAATCGAAAACCCCGTTCGAAATAAGAACCCGAAAAAGAAATAAACAAAATAAGTTTTCAAAATGGTAATTAAAAATGTTCGGGCGGTGCCAAATATTACAAGATCAATTATGGACTAGTTATTACAATTTCTAAAATTGCCTAAGTATTTTAAATAAAGTAAGACAGAAAAGGAATAATTAAATAAAAGAAAAGGAAAAGTAAACAACAAAATAAAATAAAAACTAACCTAACCTAACCTACTGGGCCTCGGCCCACTACCACCTAAAACTACATATAACCCCACCCCTCGGTGGGATATTTTTCCCCACCGACACTTCCCACAAAATATCCCCCCCTCTCTCTCCCTCGACTGGATCGGGGGGAGAACCCCATCGGCCCGACGCCGCTGGATGCTCGCCGCCGGATCGCCGCCGCCGGACTGCTTCCTCTCCGTCCCCGTCGTCTCCGGCCTCCTCCCCGCGCCCCGCTGCCAAGTCCCTGCCCCCCCCCTCGTGAGCAAGCCCCCCCTCCTCCTCTCCTCTGCCTCGCACGCACTTTGTCACCACTAGCCGCGCCCGTGCACACTGCCTCGCCTAGGTCGCGGCGCTGTGCCGCCTGCGCGTGCGCGCGCTTGCCGCTAGCTGCTACTGCCTGCTGCTGCCTCAAACCTCGTCGCAGCCGCATCGCTGGCCGCCGGTGACTATCCTCGCGCGCGGCCGCCGTTCAGCTCCGCCGGCCCCCTCCTGCTCGGCCTGGCCGCGCGCTGCCAGCGCCCGTCACGCCGCGGCCTTCGCCCTGCGGCCCGCGCTGCTCCTCCCGCATAGCCGTCCCGCTCCGCCGTGGCACTCGCCGCCGCACCGCGCCTGGCGCCGCTCAGCCCCGCGCCAGCCTCCGTGCCGCCGCGCCCGCGCCGCTCGCCCGCCACGCCTTCGCTCCCATGCGCGACCCCGCCGCCCGGGCCGGTGCTCGCCCGCCGTCCGTTCCCCCGACGCTGGGCGCCCCTGCCCGTCGGCCGCACCCGCCGGCCGCCCCCTTCGGCCGAGCCGGGCCGTCGCCGCTCACCCAGCCGCTGCAGCCGCGGCCGCCCACCGATGGCCACGCCCACGCCCGCGCGGCCCCTCGCCGCCGGCGACCGCACGCCCCTGGCCGCCGACGCCCGCACGGGCTCCGGCCTCCGTCGCGGTGCGGGTAGCGCCCGTGCCCACGGGGCTCCTCCCCGTTGCGCCCGTTAGCGCCCGTGCCCACTAAGGCCTCTGTGCCTTTGACAAGTGGGCCCAGCCCCAGAAACGTTTAAAAAAAAAGTTAAAAAAAACAATAATAAAAATAAATAAATAAATATATTAATTAATTAATTAATTAACAAATCAATTAAGTTAATTAATCCTATTTAATTAATCTAATTAACTAGTTAGTTTAACTAAATAGTAATTAGATTAGATAAACCCAGATTAGGCTTAACACTGTATGACACATGGGACCCACTGGTCAGTTTGACCAGTCAACCATGATGACGTCAGCATGATGTCATGCTGATGTCATAAATCATTTTTCGAATTAAGTTAATTAATATTAAATTCCAGAAATTAATAAAAACTTTAGAAAACCATATCTTTTAAACCGTAACTCGGATGAAAATAATTTATATATGAAAGTTGCTCAGAATTTCGAGACGCATCCGAATACGCAGACCGTTCGTCCACCACACATCCCTAGCATACCGAACCCGCAGCTTTCCCCTCCGTTTCATCCGTCCGAAAACGCGAAACACCGGGAATACTTTCCCGGATGTTTCCCCCCTTCGTCAGTATCACCCGATACTGCGTTAGGGCACACTTAGCACCGTTACATGTCATGTCATGCATCGTCATGCATCTGTTTGCATTGTATTCACTGTTTCTTCCCCCTCTTCTCTCCGGTAGACTACGAGACCGACGCTGCTGCTGCCCCGATCGACTACGGTGTTGACGACCCCACTTTGGCTGCCGGGCTTCCAGGCAAGCCCCCCCTTTGATCACCAGATATCGCCTACTCTTCTCTCTACTGCTTGCATTAGAGTAGTGTAGCATGTTACTGCTTTCGATAATCCTATTCTGCTGCATAGCCTGTCTTTGTTGCTATCACTGTTGATACTTTACCTGCAATCCTAAATGCTTAGTATAGGATGCTAGTATTCCATCAGTGGCCCTACACCCTTGTCCGTCTGCCCTGCTATTCTATCGGGCCGTGATCACTTGGGGGTGATCACGGGTATATATTACATACACATATACATGATACTTGATGTGACTAAAGTCGGGTCGGCTCGTTGAGTACCCGCGGTTGATTCACGGATTGGGGGCTGAAAGGACATACTTTCCCGATGGCCCTCTGTGTGGATCTTTGTGGCGGAGCGACAGGGCAGGTTGAGACACCTAGGAGACAGGTGGCCTGGCCCTGGACGTTGTCCGCGGTTGTTTCACAATAACACGCTTAACGAGTTTGGATATTTGATCTGAGTCTGGCCATTTGGTCTATACGCACTAACCAGCTGCGTGGGAACAGTTATGGGCACTCGACGTCGTGGTATCAGCCGAAGCCTTTTTGACGTCAGCGACTTAGCGGCGCGCGCCGGATTGGACTGGAAGCCTACTCTGGTATTAGGAGAGGCTAGGTCTGCTTACCGACCGCCCTCGCAACGTGCAGGTGTGCATTGGGCGATGGGCCCAGACCCCTGTGTGCTTAGGACTTAGACCGACGTGCTGACCTCTCTGCTGTGCTTAGGTAGGGCTGCGACGTGTTGATCTTCCGAGGCCGGGCATGACCCTAGAAAGTGTGTCCGGCCAAATGGGATCAAGCGTGCTGGGTTATGTGGTGCACCCCTGCAGGGAAGTTAATCTATTCGAATAGCCGTGTCCCTCGGTAAAAGGACGACCCGGAGTTGTATTCCGACCTCATGATAACTAGAACCGGACACTTGATAAAACACACCCAGATGAGTTCCAGATATAACTCGGTGGTTGCTCTCTCACGGGGTGATGTGCGGGAGAATCGCCGAGTAGGATTATGCTATTCGATGTTACTTGGTGAACTTACCATCTATTCTCTTCTACTGCTGCAAGATGGAGGCTGCCTGAAGTGTAGTCTTCGTTTGGATTAGCTATCCCCCTCTTATTCCCGCTTGCTGTAGTTCAGTCCACCGATATTACCCATATCCTTGTTACCTTTGCATATGTAGTATAGATCCTTGCTTGCGAGTACTTTGGATGAGTACTCACGGTTGCTTTGCTCCCCCTTTTCCCCCTTCTTTACCTTCTTCTCGGATGTTGCAACCAGATGGTGGAGCCCAGGAGCCAGACGCCACCTACGACGACTCCTACGACACCGGAGGCGCCTACTACTACGTGCAGTCTGCCGACGACGACCAGGAGTAGTTTAGGAGGATCCCAGGCAGGAGGCCTGCTCCTCTTTCGATCTGTATCCCAGTTTGTGCTAGCCATCTTATGGCACCTTGTTTAACTTTATGTCTGTACTCAGATATTTGTTGCTTCCGCTGACTTGTCTATGATCGAGCACTTGTATTCGAGCCCTCGAGGCCCCTGGCTTGTAATATGAAGCTTGTATGACTTATTTTACTTTTAGAGTTGTGTTGTGATATCTACCAGTGAGTCCCTGATCTTGGCCGTACACATTTGCATGCATGATTAGTGTACGGACAAATCGGGGGCGTCACAAGTTGGTATCAGAGCCGACTGCCTGTATGAATCCCCCTTCCACACTCCTTGGCCGAAGTCGAGTCTAGACATTGCAAAACTTTTACTAACATGGCTGTGTGGCTTACGGGCCCACGTCGCCATTTGGGTAGTCCTAACTTCTTTTACTCCTCGATCTTTACTCCGGGATTCTGAACACTCTCCTATTTCGGGTAAAACGATTTTACTAACTCTAACATTAGGATCCCCGAGACCCCTCACCCCAAAGTTGGATTAGCCATAGTTATTGCTTAGACTAGAATTTTGCATAATCCCCACATTGTCAGTTGACTCCTTTGAAACATCTTTGTTTTCAGATGGAACCCCCGAGGCAGGTCGTGCGCCACACGCAGGCCTTTGGTGCCTCGGGATCACCTGCTGTGCTGGTCGAGATGATGACCTATCTGGGTTATCGCTGGCACCCTGAGTATACCGTGTACGAGCAGTACTAGGACTTTAACCAGGAGCAGTATCGTGCCATCGTCCGCCTCTACTCGCGAGCAGATTACTCCTCTACTGTGCTACACACCGCTCATGGTGTTGGAGTGACCGTCGATATGGCAGTTCACGATGCTGCTTACGCTGCTCTGACACGCCTTCGTGGAGAGTATCGGGCGTTGGACACTTCCCCTTTCAGGCACGTTGCTATCGCCTCCGACGATGGAGCGGAGGGATACTACACTGCCGCCTACTCCACCCTCACCCGTGAGCCCTTCCATCATCGGAACCTTGTTCTGCATGCTGATGGGCTGGATCGAGCTAACCGAGCTCTTCGCCACGAGTTGTACACCACCCGTCAGCACCTGTGCCGCGCCTTGACGCTGTTGCACCCCTTTGTCCTATCTGGACAGCTGCCTCCTACTGTGCTCTACCCAGCTAGGACCGTGATGCCTCCTGGTGTCGGTTGGCCAGCTGTGGGAGGCGACACTCCCGCACCTGGTCCTCTGTTGCCACATGGACGTCGGGTCCTGCACCGGAGTATCCACGGCCCTCAGGTTGATGGCGTGGAGGACTTCTCGTTGCAGCACTGTCAGCTATCAGGCTACCTTTACCTCCACAGTACCGCCTGGGACTGATGTAGTCTTGCTTACTAGTACTAGATGCATTTGCCGCGAGCCTGCGTGCCGCCTATGATGTCCTTAGTTATGTACTGAACTCTATGCATGCACCCCTTTTGTAATATATGCCGACTACTATGTGGTATTTTTATATGCTCCTTTCTTTATGCATGTTTCATTCATGAATGGTTCCTGTGTTGCAAATTTCTCAATGCTGAACTACCCCTGTTATATATTAGCAGGATGGTTAGACCAGCTGGCCGTGGTGGCAATGCCCCACCACCGCCCGAATACATGGCCGGTATGATCCAACAGTTGGAGATGAACCGCCAGTTCATGGAGACTGTCATGGCTCAGTTCCCTCATCCCAACATGGGTCAGCAGCAAGGCGTAGTGACACTGAATGACTTTGCTCGCCTCAACCCGTCCGTCTACCGCAGCTCAACTCAGCCTCTTGATGCTGATGACTGGCTCCGTGACATTGCTTTTGAACTGGAGTCTGCTGGAGTTGCCGCTGCCAACTATGTCACCTTTGCGGCCTACTATCTGAAGGGTCCCGCTGCTCAATGGTGGGACAGCCACAGGCGTACACTACCTGCTGGAACAATCATCACTTGGCCGGAATTCCAAACTGCCTTCCGTGCTCGCTTCATTCCTTAGGGAATCATGGATAGGAAGAAGCGTGAGTTCCGCAACCTCACCCAGGGCAACAAGACTGTGGATGCTTATCAGCGGGAGTTTCTGGACTTATCCCGCTATGCTGAAGAAGACATTGCCACTGATGCTCGTAGACAGGAAAAGTTCCGTGACGGACTTCAGGCTGACATCAAGCTCGCACTGCTTGTGCATGACTTTGGAGATTTCGCCACCTTGGTGAACAAAGCCATCCAGGTTGAAACTGGTCTGCAGGAACACCACAGCATTATCAGGCGCAACCGTGAACCAAGCTCATCCTCGGGCCCTCCCTCACAGAAGCGTAGGGTCTGGATTCCCAACAATGTGTACCGTCCAGCTGCACCTGCTCCAAGGCAGTCCTATGCTGCACCTCGTCTGCCTCCACCACCTAGGCAGCCAAGACTTCCAGCTGCACCACTCCCAGCTCCTGCTTCTGCCCCCAATGATGGTCTGTGCTTCAGGTGTGGCCACCCAGGTCACCGCGCTAAGGATTGCACTCAGAACAAGAATCAACTGGCCCTTCCGGCAACTAGCCGTGGAGACAATCAGTCCCGCAACAGCAACGCCAGGTCTTATGGCCGTGTTCATGCCAACCACGTTGATCTCAATGAAGCTCAAGACCAACCTGCTACTGTGATGGGTACACTCCTCGTAAATTCAGTACCTGCATCCGTTTTATTTGATTCAGGAGCATCGCATTCATTCATATCAGAAGACTTTGCATACAAGCATGGCATTAGAAGTGAGGACATGAAAACTTCGGTATTAGTACACACCCCTGCCGGCCAATGCCGAACCTCCATGGTTTGCAACGACGTCCTCGTTGAAATCGATGGGCTGGACTTCTATGCCTCTCCCATTGTATTGGGGTCTTGTAACATCGACCTCATCCTGGGAATGGATTGGCTGAAAGCGCATACCGCTTCTATCGCTTGCGGCACAAAAACCGTCCACCTATTACACCCTTCTAATGAGATAGTAAGCTATCAAGCTTGTCTGGTTCAAAATGCTGAAGCACGTCTTTATGCATTGAATGCATTGAACGCTTCACCACTCGAGGGCATCGAAAACATTCCCATCATGCGCGAGTTCCAGGACGTCTTTCCTGAGGAACTTCCAGGGATTCCCCCTGCTAGAGCTGTCGAGTTTATCATCGACTTGAAACCCGACACCACTCCTATAGCCAAACGACCCTACAAGATGCCACCTCATGAACTCATTGAGCTTAAGGAGGAAATCGACAAATCTCTTGCTAGTGGTTTCATCCGCCCGAGTTGCTCTCCTTGGGGAGCACCTTCCCTCTTTGTCAGGAAGAAAGATGGGACAAATCGATTGCTCCAAGATTACCGTCCTATCAACCAAGCAACTATTCAGAACAAATATCCGCTTCCTCGGATCAATGATCTGTATGATCAACTGGCTGGTTCATCAGTGTTCTCTAAACTCGACTAGAGGTTGGGTTACCACCAGATCCGTGTTCGTGAAGAGGATATTCCAAAGACCGCCTTTGTAACTCGATATGGATCCTTCGAGTACACCGTCATGTCATTCGGCTTGACCAATGCTCCAGCTACATTCTCTCGCCTGATGAATTACATATTCATGGAATACCTCGACAAATTCGTCGTGGTTTATCTGGATGATATCCTTGTATTCTCCAAGAATAAGGAAGAACATGCTGAACACCTTCGCCTTGTACTGGAAAAGCTTCGAGAGCATCAACTTTATGCTAAGTTTTCCAAGTGCGAGTTCTGGCTTCCTGAAGTAACCTACCTTGGGCATGTCATCTCCAAGGATGGTATTGCCGTCAACCCTGAACGAGTTCAGGCCATTCTCGATTGGACTCCTCCGAAGAATGTCAAGCAAGTCAGAAGTTTCCTCGGTCTCGCCAGCTATTGCCGTCGATTCGTCGAGAACTTCTCCAAGATCGCCAAGCCTCTAACTGGTCTACTTCACAAGGGCGTTAAGTTCGAGTGGACAGACAAATGCCAGGAAAGTTTTCAGGCGCTTAAGGACAAGCTGACTTCCGCTCCAGTGCTTGCCCCGCCTGATACTAAGAAGGACTTCGTCATTTACTGCGACGCTTCTCGTCAAGGGTTAGGCTGTGTCCTAATGCAAGAGCGCAGGGTAATTGCTTATGCCTCTCGTCAATTGCGTCCTCATGAAGAGAACTACCCAGTTCACGACCTTGAGCTTGCTGCTGTCATTTTTGCGCTAAAACAGTGGCGACGTTACCTTCTCGGTAATCGTTGCGAGATATTCACCGACCACCAAAGTCTGAAATACCTGTTTACGCAACCAGACCTGAACCTACGTCAGCAGAGATGGATGGAGACCGTAGCAGATTTTGACTTGGGTATTTCCTATACCCCGGGCAAGGCTAATGTGATGGCTGATGCCTTAAGCCGCAAGTCATATTGCAACCACCTCCAGGTTCACAAGGTTCAGTCCTCGCTCGTTGAAGAATTCAGAAAGCTGAACCTCCATATTGTTCCTCCTGGGGCACTCGCTCCCCCTCCCCTAGAGTTCCGCCAGATGAACCTTCGTGTCGTTCCTCAGGGTTCTCTAAATACCCTGGTTGCTGAACCAGATCTCGTGGCCACCATCAAGTGGATGCAGAAGGCGGACGACGAGGTCGAGAAGATTAAACTCTATCTCAAAAGGGGAAAGCCATCATTTTTCACTATTGCCGATGATGGCGCCTTATACTTCAAAGGCCGCTTAGTGGTACCATGTTCGAAGAAAAACCTGGATATGACTCCTAGTGTTATGAAAGAGGCTCATGATACCCCTTTGACTATTCATCCCGGTAGTACCAAGATGTACCAGGACATTCGTCAGAGATTCTGGTGGTCTAATATGAAGCAAGACATTGCTCGTTATGTTGCTGAGTGTGATGTTTGCCGTCGTATCAAAGCAGGACATCAAAGGCCTGCTGGAACTTTGCAACCTATCTCTATTCCCGAATGGAAATGGGACCATGTTGAAATGGACTTCGTCACTGGATTTCCCAAATCGCAGAGAGGTAATGATGCAATACTTGTCGTCATTGACCGGCTTTCTAAAGTTGCACATTTTCTGGCAGTCAAAGAAACGATTACTGCTAGTCAGCTGGCAACTCTCTACATGTCCAGAATTGTTTCACTTCACGGTATTCCACTGGTTATCAGTTCAGACCGTGGCAGTTTATTCACATCAAGATTCTGGGCAAGTTTCCAAGAAGCTATGGGAACACATCTGTCATTCAGTACTGCCTTTCATCCTCAGTCGCAAGGGCAAGTTGAACGCGTGAACCAAGTCCTCGAAGACATGCTTCGAGCTTGCGTTATTTCCTTCGGCAAGAAATGGGAGGAATCTCTCCCGTATGCTGAGTTCTCTTATAATTATAGCTATCAAGCTAGTCTGAAGATGGCTCCCTTCGAAGTGTTATATGGACGAAAGTGCCGAACCCCTCTGAATTGGTCAGAAACTGGGGAACGTTCACTCTTCGGTCCGGATATTATTCAACACGCTGAAGAGCAAGTCCGCGTCATTCGCGAGAATCTGAAGACTGCTCAGTCACGTCAGAAAAGTCAGTATGATCGTCATCATCAAGACATGGTCTATCAACCTGGCGAAAAGGCTTATCTTCGAGTTACACCAATGAAGGGTGCTCACCGCTTCGGTATCAAGGGCAAATTAGCTCCTCGCTATATTGGTCCGTTCACTATTCTTGAAAGGCGTGGAAAGGTGGCATATCAACTGGAGCTGCCACTGAACCTTTCTCAGGTTCACGATGTGTTCCACGTGTCTCAACTCCGCCGCTGCTTCAAGGACCCAGTCCGCGCAGTGGATCACGAAGTGCTCGAGTTGCAACAGGACCTCTCCTATAAAGAGCATCCGGTCCGCATTCTCGACCAAGCTGAACGTCGCACACGTCAGAAGGTGATCAAGTTCCTCAAAGTCCAGTGGTCGCATCACTCGGAAGACGAAGCCACTTGGGAACGCGAGGATCGTCTTCGTGAAGAATACCCCGCACTGTTTCCTTCTACCTCCTAAATCTCGGGACGAGATTTCTTGTAGTGGAGGAGATTTGTAACGCCCGGGTAATCACGCTACAGTAATTCCCTGCTAATGATGCCACGTCATCGTGTTACTATTGATAGCATCACGCTAATCGAAAACCCCGTTCGAAATAAGAACCCGAAAAAGAAATAAACAAAATAAGTTTTCAAAATGGTAATTAAAAATGTTCGGGCGGTGCCAAATATTACAAGATCAATTATGGACTAGTTATTACAATTTCTAAAATTGCCTAAGTATTTTAAATAAAGTAAGACAGAAAAGGAATAATTAAATAAAAGAAAAGGAAAAGTAAACAACAAAATAAAATAAAAACTAACCTAACCTAACCTACTGGGCCTCGGCCCACTACCACCTAAAACTACATATAACCCCACCCCTCGGTGGGATATTTTTCCCCACCGACACTTCCCACAAAATATCCCCCCCCCTCTCTCTCCCTCGACTGGATCGGGGGGAGAACCCCATCGGCCCGACGCCGCTGGACGCTCGCCGCCGGATCGCCGCCGCCGGACTGCTTCCTCTCCGTCCCCGTCGTCTCCGGCCTCCTCCCCGCGCCCCGCTGCCAAGTCCCTGCCCCCCCCTCGTGAGCAAGCCCCCCCTCCTCCTCTCCTCTGCCTCGCACGCACTTTGTCACCACTAGCCGCGCCCGTGCACACTGCCTCGCCTAGGTCGCGGCGCTGTGCCGCCTGTGCGTGCGCGCGCTTGCCGCTAGCTGCTACTGCCTGCTGCTGCCTCAAACCTCATCGCAGCCGCATCGCTGGCCGCCGGTGACTATCCTCGCGCGCAGCCGCCGTTCAGCTCCGCCGGCCCCCTCCTGCTCGGCCTGGCCGCGCGCTGCCAGCGCCCGTCACGCCGCGGCCTTCGCCCTGCGGCCCGCGCTGCTCCTCCCGCATAGCCGTCCCGCTCCGCCGCGGCACACGCCGCCGCACCGCGCCTGGCGCCGCTCAGCCCCGCGCCAGCCTCCGTGCCGCCGCGCCCGCGCCGCTCGCCCGCCACGCCTTCGCTCCCATGCGCGACCCCGCCGCCCGGGCCGGTGCTCGCCCGCCGTCCGTTCCCCCGACGCTGGGCGCCCCTGCCCGCCGGCCGCCCCCTTCGGCCGAGCCGGGCCGTCGCCGCTCATCCAGCCGCTGCAGCCGCGGCCGCCCACCGATGGCCACGCCCACGCCCGCGCGGCCCCTCGCCGCCGGCGACCGCACGCCCCTGGCCGCCGACGCCCGCACGGGCTCCGGCCTCCGTCGCGGTGCGGGTAGCGCCCGTGCCCACGGGGCTCCTCCCCGTTGCGCCCGTTAGCGCCCGTGCCCACTAAGGCCTCTGTGCCTGTGACAAGTGGGCCCAGCCCCAGAAACGTTTAAAAAAAAAGTTAAAAAAACAATAATAAAAATAAATAAATATATTAATTAATTAATTAATTAACAAATCAATTAAGTTAATTAATCCTGTTTAATTAATCTAATTAACTAGTTAGTTTAACTAAATAGTAATTAGATTAGATAAACCCAGATTAGGCTTAACACCGTATGACACATGGGACCCACTGGTCAGTTTGACCAGTCAACCATGATGACGTCAGCATGATGTCATGCTGATGTCATAAATCATTTTTCGAATTAAGTTAATTAATATTAAATTCCAGAAATTAATAAAAACTTTAGAAAACCATATCTTTTAAACCGTAACTCGGATGAAAATAATTTATATATGAAAGTTGCTCAGAATTTTGAGACGCATCCGAATACGCAGACCGTTCGTCCACCACACATCCCTAGCATACCGAACCCGCAGCTTTCCCCTCCGTTTCATCCGCCCGAAAACGCGAAACACCGGGAATACTTTCCCGGATGTTTCCCCCCTTCGTCAGTTGTAGGATCGAAGAAGGTGAGAGTGTCTAGAGGGGGGGTGATTAGACTACTCGACAAGATAAAAATTCTGTCTTTTATCAAGGACAGATTTTGGCAGATTTTGCATAGCACACAAGTCAAGTGGCACACTACACATGCAATTCTAGAGTATGGGCAGCGGAAAGTAAATTGCACAAGTAGTAAAGAGAGGTGGAGAAGATCAAACGCAATTTGGAGACGCAAAGATTTTTCCCGTGGTTCCGATAGGTAGTGCTATCGTACATCCACGTTGATGGAGACTTCAACCCACGGAGGGTAACGGCTGCGCGAGTCCACGGAGGGCTCCACCCACGAAGGGTCCACGAAGAAGCAACCTTGTCTATTCCATCATGGCCTACGCCCACGGAGGACTAGCCTTACTCGGGGTAGATCTTCACGAAGTAGGCGATCTCCTTGCCCTTACAAACTTCTTGGTTCAACTCCACATCTCAAAGACGGAGGCTCCCAAGCGACACCTAACCAATCTAGGAGGCACCACCCTCCAAAAGGTAATAGATGTTGTTGATGATGATGAACTCCTTGCTCTTGTGCTTCAAATGATAATCTCCCCAACACTGAACTCTCCTCACTGATATGGCTGTGGTGGAAGAAGGGATTGAGTGGAAAGCAACTTGGGAAGGCTAGAAATCAAGTTTCATATGGTAGGAATGGAATGACTTGATCTCAACACAAGGGTAGGTGGTTCTATTCTCAGAAAGTGTATGGTAGGAGTGGTAGACTTTCTGATGGCTCTCCTCACGAATGAAGAGGGGGTGGAGGGGTATATATAGCCTCCACACAAAATCCAACCGTTACACACATATTTGAGTAATCTCGGTGAGACCGAAGTGACAACTCGGTCAGACCGAAAGTTCAAATATAGTGAACGTTGGGATTTTCGGTGGGACCGAAAATACCATCTCGGTGAGACCGAAAGTGCAAAAGATATGAACGTTGGAGTTTTCGGTGGGACCGAGAAAGAAAACTCGGTTAGACCGATTTGAGAAAAGACAGGAACATGCCAGAATCGGTGAGACCGAAAATGTAATCTCGGTGAGACCGATTTGAGCCAAGACAGAAGCTGGCCAATCTCGGTAAGACCGAAAAAACAATCTCGGTTATTCCGATATGATATCAAATGGTTACAGAAGGTTGGCAGTTCAGTTTCGGTGAGACCGATCTCAAACTCGGAATGACCGATTTTTCTAGGGTTTGGAGTATGGCTGAAGTGGTTCATCTCGGTGGGACTGAGTTGGAAGAATCGGTTTGTCCGAGATTACTTATGAGTGTGTATAGTAGTGAAAGTTGCTGATAGTTGAAGGAGATATATCACTAAGCACTTGAGCAACCAGATCATCAACACAACCTCATCCCCTTTTAATAGTATTGGCTTTTCCTATGGACTCAATGTGATCTTGGATCACTAAACCAAAAATGGAGTCTTGAGCTTTTGCCAATGCTTGTCTTAGCATTTGAGGGGTCCACTTCTTCAGTCCTTTAGCCATACCAATGTGATTGGGTTTCCTGAAACATACTTGATGAAAGCATTAGTCCAACCACAAAGTATGTTGTCATTAATTACCAAAACCACCCAGGGAGCAAATGTGCTTTCAATCTCCCCCTTTTTGGTAATTGATGGCAACACACTAAGATTATACTAAACAAGACATCAAAGCTTATTGAAAGAAAAACAGAATTATCATGAAAGCTTTGACAAGCATGTAGTACACAGGCTCCCCCTACAAGTGTGCAAGATTTTCATAGATTATGGTTTTGGACTACCACAAGCACACAAGAGAGATAAGCAAGATGTGCTACATGCAGCTTGGCTATATGCATCAGAGCAGATGAAAGGTAAGTGAGTGATAATGCATATGTGCATGGTGATTTCTTGCAAACAAGTATTCACAAGCAAGTCACCATCATGCACATTCTGCAAGATGCATATACTTACCTTGAGGTTCCTTGGCATTGTACCTGAAGGGATAAGCTTGGGAAAACAAGGTTAGATAACACAAGAGTATTCCTTCAACCAACTGCAAGAACATCAAGAGTACCAAGCCAGGAAGAACATGTATAAAGAGTGTCTCATATTGAGCACAAGCTTGAATCAGCAAACATGTCTCCGAAACTAAAAGATTTTCATTGACCTCTGAGAGATTTTGCTTTCCATAAGATATCAATTGTGAAGATTCCTCTAAGTCTTCTCCCCCTAAACTAAAAGATTCCATGAGATATCAGAACAAGGGGTTTTGATGGAAAGAGCAAAAATCAAAAGAATGATGCCAATTCAGAACAAATCCAATGTAAAACACGGCAAAGCTTTGATGTGATTCTCTCCCCCTTAAGATAAGATTGCTTTTCTTCTTCCCCTAAGTGTTCTCTTCTCCCCTTACTCCCCCTAAGTCTTCTCCCCCTTTGACATCAAGTGCCGAAAAGGACAGCAAACTAGGTAGGGCAGGAAAGATGGAAAGAAAGAAAGAAGTGGGATCCTTAAGAATCACAACAGGGCAAATAAGAACATTCATAGAGAAACATTGAGAATTTAAATTTGAGTCTTCTCCTCCTTAAGTTTTAAAATTTGAGTGGAGCTGCAGAAGTTGATGTCCTGGAAGATAAATCGGTGACACCGAATTAGATGGATCGGTGGGTCCGAATCCTTTTCGGTTAGACCGAAAATTTTAAATCGGTGACCCCGAGTTTAATTCCAAGGAAATACAGAAATAATTCAGCTCACTCTGCGAGGAATGCTCCAAAGGATTTGCAATGAATTTGTAAAAGATTTTCGGGGAATTGATCAGAGCCAGAATGATATACACAAAAACATAAGAAAAGAAATGAAAAAGATTTCTAGATGAAGTTTTTTTTTTTTTGTGTAAAGAAAACTCAATGAGAGAACATAAGAGAAAATAGAAAGACTCCAAAAACATATGTACTTCATCTAGATAAAGGTCGGCGACAAGGTCACCTATGTTTGAGTATATTGACTTAGGAGTCAAATGAGGACATTTGATCATAGGTCATACTCATCATTTAAGCTCAAAATGGGGTTGCCATTTTTTGATTAAGCGTTTGATGTGATCACATCTTATGAAGCTGCTTGTACTCATGACTTTGAGCAAGGCTTCTTAAAGATGTGAAGAACATACCTTGGGTTTGTTATTGCTTTACTCATGTAGGTAAGCTTGATGTAGGTGCTCATTGAATGTGAAGTTGGAGCGCCATTTCTACTTGTGTAGTACATCTTCCTACATGGGTTAGGCAAGCAAGGAAATACTCAAGAATATCCAAGATGACAAGAGTGAAATACTAGATGTATAATATGTCAAAAAGGATATGTGGAATTTTGTTCCTTGAACTCAACATCCCAAAGGGCTAGATACTTGGTCAATGACAAGATTACTCATGATTTGAGTGTGTGGTAATCTTGTGGAATGTAGATCATCCAAGTACCTGCAAGGAGTTAGATGCAATACAAGGAGGCAAATGTGTCCAAGACATATGATCATCATCATAAGAGAAATATCAAGGATTAGTCAAGTGAGCTCATGCCTTGCATGCATCAATGGAGTTATCACTCCAAGTTTGAAGCATCAATGATGTTGAACTCACTCCTTAAGCGACAAAACACTTTCTCATCAAGAGGTTTTGTAAAGATATCAGCAAGTTGTTTGTCAGTACGAACATGCTTAAGATTAATGTCACCCTTGGCAATATGATCACGAATAAAATGGTGACGAACTTCAATATGCTTTGTTCGAGAGTGTTGCACGGGATTGTGTCCAATTTTAATAGCACTCTCATTGTCACAAAGCAAGGGAACACGTCTCACATGTATCCCATAATCTTTAAGCGTTTGTGTCATCCATAGCAATTGAGCACAACACGAACCAGCAGCAATATATTCCGCTTCGGCAGTGGATAAAGATACCGAATTTTGTTTCTTGGAGGACCAAGATACAAGGGATCGACCAAGGAATTGACACGTACCCGAAGTTGACTTTCTATCAACCTTGTCACCGGCATAGTCCGAGTCGGAATAGCCAACAAGATCGAAAGAGGCCCTCTTAGGATACCAAATGCCAAAGTTTGGTGTGTGTATCAAGTATCTCACTATCCTTTTAACAGCTTTAAGATGACATTCTTTAGGGGCTGCTTGATATCGCGCACACATGCATACACTCAACATTATGTCAGGACGAGAAGCACAAAGATATAGTAGAGAACCAATCATAGAACGGTAAACCCTTTGATCAACGGGTTCTCCATCTTTTGTCAAGTCATTATGTCCACTAGTAGGCATGGGGGTACTCATACCTTTGCTTTCTTGCATGTTGAACTTCTTGAAGAGATCCTTGGTGTACTTTGTTTGTGAGACAAAGGTACCCTCCTTAGATTGCTTGATTTGCAACCCAAGGAAGAATTTGAGTTCACACATCATGGACATCTCATACTTCTCCGACATGAGCTGTCCAAACTTCTTGCTAAAATGGGGGTTAGTTGAACCAAAGATAATATCATCAACATATATTTGGCACACAAATAGTTCACCATTAACCCTTTTCGTGAACAGCGTTGAGTCTATCTTTCCAATTTCAAAGCCTTTTTCAAGAAGAAAGCTAGTCAAGCATTTGTACCAAGCTCTGGGAGCTTGTTTAAGACCATAAAGAGCTTTGTGCAACTTGTAAACATGATTAGGCTTTTTGGGATTCACAAATCCGGGAGGTTGTTTTACAAATACTTCCTCTTCAATTTCACCATTTAGGAAAGCACTTTTGATATCCATTTGATAGAGAGTAATATCATGGTGATTGGCATAAGCAAGAAGAATGCGAATGGACTCAAGTCTAGCAACGGGGGCATAGGTCTCACCATAGTCCATACCTTCGACTTGTGTGTAACCTTGAGCTACGAGACGAGCCTTGTTGCGGATGACTTGTCCATCTTCATCTTGCTTGTTCCGAAACACCCATTTGGTTCCAATGATGTTTTGATCATCGTTGGGCTTCTCTACCAAAGTCCATACCTTGTTCCTCTCGAAGTTGTGTAGTTCTTCGTGCATAGCGTTCACCCAATCCGGGTCTTCAAGTGCTTCTTCTACCTTCATAGGTTCAATACTAGAGATAAATGAGTAATGCTCACAAAAGTTAGCTAAGCGAGTTTTAGAGCGAGTAATTCTCCCGGAGTTGATGTCGTTCATCATTTGTTCCACGGGATGATTCTTCTTGACTCTTGCTCGAACTCGGGACAGCTTTTGTTGATGTTGTGGCTCAGCTTCCTCATCATCTTCATCTTCCTCTTCTTCTTCTTCATTGTTGTTGGTGTTGTCTTGAGGCGGTGGAGAAGGAGGTTGTGGTGGATCTTCTTGTTGCATTTCCTCATCTTGGTGAGTTCCACTTGTGGAGGCCTCCATGTTGCCTTGAGGTTCATCTCGCCGTGAGGTAGGTGGCTCCACATATGTAGATGAGGTACTCTCCTTCACTTCCATGGGACGGATCTTTCCAATAGATAAATCTTGGATAGCTTCCGATGGGTCCTTGTCTCCTACATCAATAGGCATTTGCTCTACTTGCGAGCCATTAGATTCATCAAACTTCACATCTACCGTCTCTTCAACCTTTCGGGTGAAATTATTGTAGACACGGTAGGTGTGGGAGTTTGATCCATAACCAAGAAGAAAGCCTTCATGAGATTTAGGAGCAAATTTAGACCAACGATGCTTATCAAGGATATAGCATTTTGAACCAAAAACACGAAAGTATCCTACTTGGGGTTTGTTACCGGTGAGGAGCTCGTATGATGTCTTGCCGAGGAGCTTATGAAGATAAAGTTTGTTGATAGCATGACAAGCTGTCTCGACCGCTTCTCCCCAAAAATGCTTCGGTGTCTTGTATTCATCAAGCATCGTTCTTGCCATCTCTATGAGCGTTCGGTTCTTCCTCTCAACAACTCCATTTTGTTGAGGAGTGTACGTAGCCGAGAACTCATGTAGAATCCCTTCCTCATCGAGAAAAGAGTCTACATTGGCGTTCTTGAACTCCGTTCCATTGTCACTCCGAACTTTCTTGATCTTCACCTCAAATTGATTTTGGGCCTTTTTGGCAAAGGTCTTGAAGATCCTCTAAACCTGCGATTTATCATCAAGGAAAAATATCCACGTAAATCTGGAATAATCATCAACTATAACTAGACCAAAGGAGTTACCACCAAGGCTTTTGTAAGCATTGGGACCGAAGAGATCCATATGAAGAAGCTCAAGCGGTCTCCTTGTGGTCATGATGTTTTTCACGGGATGACTTTCACCAACTTGTTTTCCTGCTTGACACGCACTACAAAGTCTATCTTTGTCAAAGAAAACATCTTTAACACCAAGAATATGATCACCTTTGATCAGCTTGTCTAGATTACGCATACCAACATGTCCTAGCCTTCTATGCCATAACCAACCTTTAGAGGATTTAGCAATGAAACAAGCTCTAGGTTGGGCTTTCTTAGTGAAATCAACAATATATAGATCACCTCTACGGATACCAGTAAAAGCCATGTTTTGATTGTCACGACGAAAGACTTGGCAATCTACTTTGGTGAATAGCACATTGAATCCAAGGTCAGCTAATCTAGACACGGAAAGTAAATTGTATCCAAGAGATTCTACAAGCATGACATTTTGAATAGAGCTATCATGAGATATGGCCACCTTACCAAGGCCAAGTACCTTACCCTTGGAGTTGTCTCCAAAAGTCACATACTTGCGTGGACCATCGTTCTTTGCAAGCTCTCGAAACATGTCTTTGTCTCCGGTCATGTGATCGGTGCATCCACTATCAAGAATCCACTCTTTTCCGCCGGACATGTAGTCTCTCAGATTTGCCATGAGGTTGAGACTCTTCATGACCTTGTCTAGCTCGGTGTCCGAATCGGAGTAATCATCATCATGCTCATGCTCATCATCATATTGACCCATAGATTGTTCATCATCAACACCTAGGTCAATTTGATAAGTACTTGCATTAGTTTGGTCAATGTGACAATAATCTTCGGAATGCAATGCAAGAGCATTTCTAATGATAACATTGATAAGACCGGGATCACCCTTCTTTTTCATAAGATCACGAAGCTCAAAGAAGCATTTATCAAAGTTGGGATCATTGGGGTGCAACTTATCAAATTCAATAGTCTTGTGTAGAATTTCATCAAGACTTCTCAAAGAGTAGTCTGGATAAAGTTCTTCCAAGAATTTCCACACAGCATAGGCGCACTCAAAGTTTGTAACGAGCTTAAGCAAGTCATCGGGTAACCCTCTAATGATAAGATTTACAGTCCTAAGGTTACAAAGCAAATCAAGCTCTTCATCCATGGTAGGGTGCAAGGGATCAAAAGGAGGCACATAGGGGATCTCAACATATTTGCACAAATTGTACATCTTAAAGATACTAAGCATTTCAGACCTCCAAGAGTTATAAAACCTTCCATTGAGAACAGGCACTCTATGGCTAACACTCCCATCCGTAGACACGTCCATCTTCCTCCAATGGTGTGTAAACCAAAGCAATGGAGACCAATGCTCTGATACCAATTGTAGGATCGAAGAAGGTGAGAGTGTCTAGAGGGGGGGTGATTAGACTACTCGACAAGATAAAAATTCTGTCTTTTATCAAGGACAGATTTTGGCAGATTTTGCATAGCACACAAGTCAAGTGGCACACTACACATGCAATTCTAGAGTATGGGCAGCGGAAAGTAAATTGCACAAGTAGTAAAGAGAGGTGGAGAAGATCAAACGCAATTTGGAGACGCAAAGATTTTTCCCGTGGTTCCGATAGGTAGTGCTATCGTACATCCACGTTGATGGAGACTTCAACCCACGGAGGGTAACGGCTGCGCGAGTCCACGGAGGGCTCCACCCACGAAGGGTCCACGAAGAAGCAACCTTGTCTATTCCATCATGGCCTACGCCCACGGAGGACTAGCCTTACTCGGGGTAGATCTTCACGAAGTAGGCGATCTCCTTGCCCTTACAAACTTCTTGGTTCAACTCCACATCTCAAAGACGGAGGCTCCCAAGCGACACCTAACCAATCTAGGAGGCACCACCCTCCAAAAGGTAATAGATGTTGTTGATGATGATGAACTCCTTGCTCTTGTGCTTCAAATGATAATCTCCCCAACACTCAACTCTCCTCACTGATATGGCTGTGGTGGAAGAAGGGATTGAGTGGAAAGCAACTTGGGAAGGCTAGAAATCAAGTTTCATATGGTAGGAATGGAATGACTTGATCTCAACACAAGGGTAGGTGGTTCTCTTCTCAGAAAGTGTATGGTAGGAGTGGTAGACTTTCTGATGGCTCTCCTCACGAATGAAGAGGGGGTGGAGGGGTATATATAGCCTCCACACAAAATCCAACCATTACACACATATTTGAGTAATCTCGGTGAGACCGAAGTGACAACTCGGTCAGACCGAAAGTTCAAATATAGTGAACGTTGGGATTTTCGGTGGGACCGAAAATACCATCTCGGTGAGACCGAAAGTGCAAAAGATATGAACGTTGGAGTTTTCGGTGGGACCGAGAAAGAAAACTCGGTTAGACCGATTTGAGAAAAGACAGGAACATGCCAGAATCGGTGAGACCGAAAATGTAATCTCGGTGAGACCGATTTGAGCCAAGACAGAAGCTGGCCAATCTCGGTAAGACCGAAAAAACAATCTCGGTTATTCCGATATGATATCAAATGGTTACAGAAGGTTGGCAGTTCAGTTTCGGTGAGACCGATCTCAAACTCGGAATGACCGATTTTTCTAGGGTTTGGAATATGGCTGAAGTGGTTCATCTCGGTGGGACTGAGTTGGAAGAATCGGTTTGTCCGAGATTACTTATGAGTGTGTATAGTAGTGAAAGTTGCTGATAGTTGAAGGAGATATATCACTATGCACTTGAGCAACCAGATCATCAACACAACCTCATCCCCTTTTAATAGTATTGGCTTTTCCTATGGACTCAATGTGATCTTGGATCACTAAACCAAAAATGGAGTCTTGAGCTTTTGCCAATGCTTGTCTTAGCATTTGAGGGGTCCACTTCTTCAGTCCTTTAGCCATACCAATGTGATTGGGTTTCCTGAAACATACTTGATGAAAGCATTAGTCCAACCACAAAGTATGTTGTCATTAATTACAAAACCACCCAGGGAGCAAATGTGCTTTCATCAGTATCACCCGATACTGCGTTAGGGCACACTTAGCACCGTTACATGTCATGTCATGCATCGTCATGCATCTGTTTGCATTGTATTCACTGTTTCTTCCCCCTCTTCTCTCCGGTAGACTACGAGACCGACGCTGCTGCTGCCCCGATCGACTACGGTGTTGACGACCCCACTTTGGCTGCCGGGCTTCCAGGCAAGCCCCCCCTTTGATCACCAGATATCGCCTACTCTTCTCTCTACTGCTTGCATTAGAGTAGTGTAGCATGTTACTGCTTTCGATAATCCTATTCTGCTGCATAGCCTGTCTTTGTTGCTATCACTGTTGATACTTTACCTGCAATCCTAAATGCTTAGTATAGGATGCTAGTATTCCATCAGTGGCCCTACACCCTTGTCCGTCTGCCCTGCTATTCTATCGGGCCGTGATCACTTGGGGGTGATCACGGGTATATATTACATACACATATACATGATACTTGATGTGACTAAAGTCGGGTCGGCTCGTTGAGTACCCGCGGTTGATTCACGGATTGGGGGCTGAAAGGACATACTTTCCCGACGGCCCTCTGTGTGGATCTTTGTGGCGGAGCGACAGGGCAGGTTGAGACACCTAGGAGACAGGTGGCCTGGCCCTGGACGTTGTCCGCGGTTGTTTCACAATAACACGCGTAACGAGTTTGGATATTTGATCTGAGTCTGGCCATTTGGTCTATACGCACTAACCAGCTGCGTGGGAACAGTTATGGGCACTCGACGTCGTGGTATCAGCCGAAGCCTTTTTGACGTCAGCGACTTAGCGGCGCGCGCCGGATTGGACTGGAAGCCTACTCTGGTATTAGGAGAGGCTAGGTCTGCTTACCGGCCGCCCTCGCAACGTGCAGGTGTGCATTGGGCGATGGGCCCAGACCCCTGTGTGCTTAGGACTTAGACCGACGTGCTGACCTCTCTGCTGTGCTTAGGTAGGGCTGCGATGTGTTGATCTTCCGAGGCCGGGCATGACCCTAGAAAGTGTGTCCGGCCAAATGGGATCAAGCGTGCTGGGTTATGTGGTGCACCCCTGCAGGGAAGTTAATCTATTCGAATAGCCGTGTCCCTCGGTAAAAGGACGACCTGGAGTTGTATTCCGACCTCATGATAACTAGAACCGGACACTTGATAAAACACACCCAGATGAGTTCCAGATATAACTCGGTGGTTGCTCTCTCACGGGGTGATGTGCGGGAGAATCGCCGAGTAGGATTATGCTATTCGATGTTACTTGGTGAACTTACCATCTATTCTCTTCTACTGCTGCAAGATGGAGGCTGCCTGAAGCGTAGTCTTCGTTTGGATTAGCTATCCCCCTCTTATTCCCGCTTGCTGCAGTTCAGTCCACCGATATTACCCATATCCTTGTTACCTTTGCATATGTAGTATAGATCCTTGCTTGCGAGTACTTTGGATGAGTACTCACGGTTGCTTTGCTCCCCCTTTTCCCCCTTCTGTACCTTCTTCTCGGATGTTGCAACCAGATGGTGGAGCCCAGGAGCCAGACGCCACCTACGACGACTCCTACGACACCGGAGGCGCCTACTACTACGTGCAGTCTGCCGACGACGACCAGGAGTAGTTTAGGAGGATCCCAGGCAGGAGGCTTGCTCCTCTTTCGATCTGTATCCCAGTTTGTGCTAGCCATCTTATGGCACCTTGTTTAACTTTATGTCTGTACTCAGATATTTGTTGCTTCCGCTGACTTGTCTATGATCGAGCACTTGTATTCGAGCCCTCGAGGCCCCTGGCTTGTAATATGAAGCTTGTATGACTTATTTTACTTTTAGAGTTGTGTTGTGATATCTACCAGTGAGTCCCTGATCTTGGCCGTACACATTTGCGTGCATGATTAGTGTACGGACAAATCGGGGGCGTCACAATAATGGATACTAGGGATCGGCCCTAACAAAACTAACTAGATTACATGATGAATCTCATGCAACTCCTAACTGACCAGCGAGCTGATATCCCACAGTATAGGGAATCTTTTATATCCTTTTTCGATAAGTACGAGTGTCGAACCCAACGAGGAGCTAAAGGTAGAACAAATATTCCCTCAAATTCTATCGACCACCGATACAACTCTACGCACACTTGACGTTTGCTTTACCGGAAGTATGAAACTATTTTGTAGTTGTGATGCTAGAACTACTTTGCAAGAATAAAACTAGAAGTACTTTGCAAGATAATAAAAGTGGATAGCTTTTGTTAACAAGAAAGTTATTTGTCCCTAGGTAATCGATAACAAGTACCAGTAATCATTCTTGCAATTTTATATGGGGGAGAGGCATGAGCTAACATACTTTCTCTACATGGATCATATGCACTTATGATTGGACCCATAGCAAGCATCCGCAACTACTACAGATCATTAAGGTCGTGAAACCCAACCGTAGCATCAAGTATCAAGTCCTCTTTACTCCCATACGTCATACCCCCCTTACTCGGGTTTAAGTTTCTGTCACTTTCGCAACCCACTGTAAGCAAACCATGAACATATTGCAACACCCTACAGCAGGGCCCCCCTCACATTTGCGCGAGATCGAAGGGCACCGTAGGACAGCACCATAAATAAAATGTACAATCATACCAACCAAGATCACTATTAACCTACAGGACAAAACGGATCTACTCAAACATTATTGGATAACCATAGATCATTGGGAAATAATATATGGAGTTGAGCACCATGTTTAAGTAGAGATTACAGCAAGAGGAAAGAGGTGTTACACCACCGCAATAAGGGGGAGAGAGTTGATGTGGACAGTAGAAAGATTGTTGATGTAGATCGATGTCCCGGTCGTTGCCCCGGTGGCACTCCAGCGCCCCCGGAAGCGAGGGGGAGAGAGCCCCCCTCCTTCTTCTTCTTCATTGGCTTACTCCCTAGGTGGGAGAAGGGTTTCCCCTCTGGTCCTTGGTCTCGAAGGAATGGGAGGGGCGAGATCCGAAATTGGATCTATTCTCTGTCTCTCTCTGTTTCGCGTCTCCCAGATCTGGCCGAAAACCGTTCCTTATATTCCCGGAGATCCATAACTCCGATTGCGCTGAGATCTTAACATATTTTTTCCGGATATAAGCTTCCTTGCGCCCGAAGTAGAGGTCCAACCACGTACAAGGTGAGAACAACCCACCACGGCACGCCTGGCTCCTTTGGCGCGCCCTGGTGGGTTGTGCCCACCACGGGCCTCCGTTTGCGGTGATTCCAACTCCCAAAAATTACATATATTCCAAAATAATTCTCCGTTAAATTTTATTGCATTTGGACTTTCTTTATATGGATACTCGGCCATACAAAAAACATGCAGAAAACAGGAACTGGCACTTGGCACTGGATCAATAGGTTAGTCCAATAAATCGTATAAAAAGTTGCCAAAAGTATGTAAAACTTGTATAGTACTGGCATGAAACAATCGAAAATTATAGATACGATGAAGACGTATCAGCATACCCAAGGTTAATTCCTGCTCGTCCTCGAGCAGGTAAATGATAAAATATAATAATTTTTGATGTGGAATGCTACCTAGCATAAACTTGATCATATATCTAGTCATGGCATTAATATTAAGACATGAGTGATTCAAAGCAATAGTCTATAATTTGACATAAAGACATCAATACTCGGGCATCCCAACAAACAATCATGTCTTTCGGAATATCAAATGCTAAAGAACGTTATCCGCACAAAATCATATAGTCTTGTCATGCTCTGTCTTCCCAACTCAAAGTATAAATCATGTACTACGCCGGTGTCAGCCAAGCAATTGGTTCATACTTCTTAACGCGCTTCAGCATTTTAAGCTCTCACGCAATACATGAGCGCAAGCCATGGATATAGCAATATAGGTGGAATAGAATGCGGTGGTAGTAGAAAAAAGAAGGGAAGAAAGTCTCACACCAACTAGGCAAACTAATGGACTATGGAGATATCCATCAATCGATATCAATGTGAGGAGTAGGGATTGCCATGCAATAGATGCACTGAGAGCTATAAGCGTATGAAAGCTCAATATGAAACTAAGTGGGTATGCATCAGAATCTACGACAAAATTTCCACTAGTATATGAAAGTGACGACATATGAGACTCTCTATATGAAAAACATGGTGCTACTTTGAAGCACAAGTGTGGAATTGGCATGCCCCTTCTCTTTTTTTTTCATTTTTTCTTTTCTATTTTTTCTTTTCTCTTTTTTGATTGGCTTATTTGGCCTCTTTTATTTTTATTATATATATATATTTTAATTTTTTTCTCTCATTGTCCGGAGTCTCATCCCGACTTGTGGGGGAATCATAATTTTCATCATCCTTTCCTCACTAGGGCATGCTCTAATAATGGATAATGATGATCATCACACTTCTATTTACTTATAACTGAAAAGAAAAAAAAAATACAACTCGATACCTATGACATAGTATGACTCTAAATGAATGCCTCTGCCAGTGTACCATGATGTGCAATGATCTAGCGTAGTAAAGATAAAAAATGGACTACCCATGAAAATATCGTGCTAGCCATCTTACGATCAAGCAATGCAATATGAAAATGAATGCTCAAGTCATCTACATGATGGAAGTGCATGGCAATATATCCCAAAATGGCTATGGAAATGCCATAATATGTAGGTATGGTGGCTGTTTTGAGGAAGGTTTAATAAAGCTTATGCACCGGCAAAAATTACGCAGTACGAGAGAGGCTAGCAATTATGAAAGAGTGAGAGTGCGTATAATCCATGGAATCCCATTAGTCATAAAGAACTCACATACTTATTGCAAAAGTTTATTAGCCTTCTAAGCAAAGTAATACTACCCATGCTCCTAGGGGGGAGGTTGGTAGGAGTTAACCATCGCGCACCCCCGACCTTCACACAAAGATAGGACAATCAAGGATAAATTATGCTCCAACTTCCCGGCATAACTAGAGACTATATGTGCATGCTTCGGGAATCACAAACATTAACACCAATGTCTTACTAAACACAATCATCTACTAGTACCTCCCACATATTATCATCTCTATATCACAAAACTATTGCAAGGAATCAAATATATCATATTCAGTGATCCATAAGTTTTATGTAGGATTTTATGAATAACCATGCAATTGACCAATTCCGCTTGACTCTCTAAATAGATATAAGTGAAGCAAGATAGTTTAATTATTTCTAGAAAATATCATGCTCTAGCAAATATAAGTGAAGCACGAGAGCATTCTACGAACATCGGTTTTCTATGTGAAGAGAAACAGTCAATCCAAACTTTAAATAATATAAGTGAAGCACATGAAGCATTCTATAAAGTCATACTAAAAGATATAAGTGAAGTGCAATGACAATTATACAAATCAACCAAGGACTATCTCATACCAGCATGGTGCATTATAAAAATAAAAATAAAAAGCACATGACGCTCCAAGAATTTACGCATATCATGTGAACGAAACGAATCTGAAAACATACCGATACTTGTTGAAGAAAGATGGGATGCCTTCCGGAGCATCCCCAAGCTTAGACGCTTGAGTCTCCTTGAATATTTACTTGGGGTGCCTTGGGCATCCCCAAGCTTGATCTCTTGCCTCTCCTCCTTCTCCTCACATGATACCTCCTCGATCTTCGAACACTTCATTAACACAAAACTTAACCGAACTTTTAGTGGCGGGGTTAGTGCATATGATCAATGAAATCCCATAATGTACTGCTCAAACATTATTGTATAATTATAAACAAACATTACCCACTGTATCCTATCACAATTCTATGGCCCCAAGTCAAGGAGGCTTCAACAAGAACTCAAACATATGCAAATAATGAAGCTATAACAGCAATCTGTAAAAACAAGACCGTCTGTAAAGATTTGAACATCCACCATACTTATGTAACTCTAAAAATTCTGTAAAAAATAGTAAAAACTAAAAAAATTGTATAGAAAGACTATGCAATAAGTTTCAGAAGCTTTCGACGTTCCAGTAAAAAATGTAAAATTACGCACTACAGCCAAAGTTTCTATTTTTGCACCGCACAAACCAACAAGTAATCTAATCATCCTAAAGGAAAATATTGGCACATTATTTTTATAATACAATGGAATGGTACAAGGGGATAATTATTTTGGTTGAAAAGTTTGTGTAATTCAAGATTTTCAAAGTTTCCATGGGCATGAACAAAGTTCAAGGAGGTCCCCCATTTCAAGGGTGCTCGTCCTTCTTACTTTCACTTTTCTTTTTGAAAAGTTTTAGGTTCCCCTCTATATTTTTTTGTTTTTAAACTTTATAAAAGCACTCAACAGAAATAAATGACAATTTTTTAAGCTTCTGGGTTGTCTCCCTGGCAACGCTTTCTTTCAAGCCATTAAGCTAGGCATAAAGTGCTCAATTAATGAATCCACCCGGATCCCAAGGTATATCAAAGCAAATTTTAACTAGCAATGATTTGGCATTTAGTAGTGAGCACAAAGTGATATGTGTCATGCAACAATGAAGTCTAACTCTCTTCCTATGCATCGGCATGTCATACGAGAACAATTCATGCACATCAAGTAAAGACCAACAAATAGTATAAGAAGTTTCTTGCAATTCTGTTGTGTTGGAAAATATAGAGAGGCGGAGATGTAGTTCCTCTCTCATAATAATTGCAAGTACGAGCAGCAAGCACATGCATATTATATTCATCCAAATCATCATGTGCAACGGTAAAAGGCAACCCATCAATATAATCCTTAATAAGTGCAAATTTCTTTGATATAGTGTAGTTTGGAGAATTCAAAAAGATAATAGGACTATCATGCGTGGGTGCAATAGCAACAATTTCATTCTTAACATAAGGAACTATAGCAAGTTCATCTCCATAAGCATTATTCATATTGGCATCTTGGCCACAAGCATATCAAGCATCAAGTTCATCAAAAAGGGATATTTCAAGTGAATCAATGGGATCATAGCATTCATCCTTCAGTAAGCACGAAGGGAAATTAAACAATGTACGAGTTGAGGGGTTACTCTCATCAAAAGGCAGTCACAAGTAGCTAATCCATTCTCCCTCCTTTTGTTCTTCGCTCTCCTCCTCATCTTTTATATCCAATGAGCTCACAATGTCTTTGATTTCTTCTTCCATAGACTCCTGTAAAATATTAGTCTCTTCTTGGACAGCGGAGACCGTCTCAATAAACGCATAAATATGGGAATTGTATTTATAATTCAAATAGCAATATTTAAGTATAGTAAGATTTTCAGATCTGTAAACAGCATCATCATAATTTTCATACTTTTCAAACAAACATTTAATTTCACAAGCACCCTTAAAAGGAACTAATTCTTCTATTTGTTCCACATCATAGTAATCATATACACCTCTAGCATAAGAAGCTAAGGTTTCATTGTCATTGAAGTCACATGAAAAGGGTAGGTGTGGATCAATCCTAGAGAAACAAGTATAATCATATCTCAAGCATAAATACCGAGCATACCAATGCAACATATAAATTTGATCCCATAATAGTTTCCCTTTTTGTGTCAAGTGATAATCCCTAAAGTATTCACGTTGATCCAACGTACTCCCATTATCATGTTGAATGGGGTTTTCTCAGGATTATCAAAGTAGTGCACAATATTTTTCACATAACGAGCATCGAGGGTTTTAGGAGGTTCCCCATCTCCATGAGCAGCAAGTATCACTAATTTTTTTGGTGTTTTGTGTTCCATATATATGACGAAAGATAGAGAACAACTTAGAACAGAAAATAAAAACTATTTAGTGATAAAGCAAACAAGCACACATGAGAATATTCACCCAACGCTATAACTCCCCGGCAACGGCGCCAGAAAAATGTCTTGATAACCCACAAGTATAGGGGATCATTTGTAGCCTTTTTGATAATTAAGAGTGTCGAACCCAACGAGGAGCTAAACGTATAACAATATTCCCTCAAGTTCTATCGACCACCGATACAACTCTACGCACACTTGACCTTTGCTTTACCGAAAACAAGTATGAAACTATTTTGTAGTTGTGATGCTAGAACTACTTTGTAAGAATAACACTAGAAGTACTTTGCAAGATAATAAAAGTGGATAGCTTTTGTTAACAAGAAAGTTATTTGTCCCTAGGTTATCGATAACAAGTACCGGTAATCATTCTTGCAATTTTATATGAGGGAGAGGCATGAGCTAACATACATTCTGTACTTGCATCATCTACACTTATGATTGGACCCCTAGCAAGCATCCCCAACTACTAAAGATCATTACGGTCGTGAAACCCAACCATAGCATTAAGTATCAAGTCCTCTTTACTCCCATAAGTCATACCCCCCTTACTCGGGTGTAAGTTTCTATCACTCTCGCGACCCACTATAAGCGAATCATGAACATATTGCAACACCCTACAGGAGGGGGCCCTCACGTTTGCGCGAGAATGGAGGGCATCGTAGGACAACACCATAAATAAAATATACAATCATACCAACCAAGATCACGATTAACCCACAGGACAAAACGGATCTACTCAAACATTATAGGATAATCATAGATCATTGGGAAATAATATATCGAGTTGAGCACCGTGTTTAAGTAGAGATTAAAGCATGGGGAAAGAGATGGTACACTGCTACAATGAGGGTAGAGAGTTGGTGTGGACGGTAGCAAGATTGTTGATGTAGATCGTCGTCCTGATCATTGCCCTGGTGGCACTCCGGCGACACCGGAAGCGAGAGGGAGAGAGCCCCCTCCTCCTTCTTCTTCGTTAGCCTCCTCCCTAGGTGGGAGAAGGGTTTACCCTCTGGTCCTTGGTCTCCATGGCATGGGAGGGGCGAGAGCCCCTCGAGATTGGATATGTCTCTCTGTCTCTCTTTATTTCGCGTCTCCCAGATCTGGCCGAAAACTGTTTCTTATTTTCCCAGAGATACGGAACTCCGATTGCGCTGAGATTTTAACACAATTTGTTTCCAGATATAAGCTTCCTTGCACCCAAAGTAGAGGTCCAATTGACATACAAGGGGAGCAAAACCCACCACAGCACGTCTGGCTTCTCTTGCGCGCCGTACTGGGTTGTGCCCACCATGGGCCTCCGTTTGCGGCGATTCCAACTCCCAAAAATCACATATATTCCAAAATAATTCTCCGTGCAATTTTATTGCATTTGGACTTCTTTTGATATGGAAACTCTGTGATACAAAAAACATGCAGAAAACAGGAACTAGCACTAGGCACTTGATCAATAGGTTAGTCGAATAAATTATATAAAAAGTTGTCAGAAGTACGTAAAACTTGTATAATATTGGCATGAAACAATCAAAAATTATAGATACGACATGGACGTATCACGAGCCTACGAAGGAATTACTCACTCCCGGTGGGGAGCATCATGGAATTGGCTATGGAGAAGGGTTGGTGATGACGAAGAACGAAGATCCCCCTCTCCGGAGCCCCAAATGGACTCCAGATCTTTCCTCCCGAGGAAGAATAGGAGGTGGCGGCGGCTCCATCTCGTAGATCGCGATAATTCTTTTTCCCTGTTTTTTTCTCGACGAATATGAATTTATAGTATCAGGGTTGGCGTCTGCGGGACCACCAAGTAGGGACAACCCACCTGGACGCGCTAGGAGGGGGTGCGCCCTGGTGGGTTGTGCCCACCTAGGTGCCCCCTCCGGTGGTTCTTTGCTCCGGTGTTTTTCTTTTATTATATAAAAAATCCTCGCAAAGTTTCGTTTCATTCCGAGAACTTTTATTTCTGCACAAAAACAACACCATGGTAGTTCTGCTGAAAACAACGTCAGTCCGGGGTTAGTTTCATTCAAATCATGCAAATTAGAGTCCAAAACAAGAGGAAAAGCATTAGGAAAAGTAGTTACGTTGGAGATGTATCAACTCCCCCAAGCTTAAACCTTTGCTTGTCCTCCAAGCAATTCAGTTGATAAACTGAAAGTGAGAAAGAAATTTTTTTACTAACTGTTTTACTCTTGTTTGCATAAATAATCTTAAACAACACCCAGGTTTTCAACCAACATTATAACTAACTATGTCGACAATAAGTCTTAAAGATTATAATGACTCATATCAATGACATAATCCGCTAGCGAGCAATAATAAGATATCTCAAACAGCATCACGTTATCAAAACAACCATGATATAATATGAAAATATTGGTATCTCACTGGCCCTTTCTGAGACCGCAAAACATAAATGCAGAGCACCTCCAAAGTCCGAGTAGCGACTAAACATTGTAATTCATGGTAGAAAAGATCCATTATTGATAGCACCCAACATGCACTACACACAATGTATAGACATGACAACAGTGCTCTCAGATCTGACGCTTATTAGAGATGGTGATGACTCAACATAAAAGTAAATAGATAGTCCCTTCGTAGAGGGAAGCATTGATTTGCAGAGGTACCAGAGCTCAAGTTTATAAAATAGAGGTAAATGAAATTTTGAGAGGTGCACCCTTCTCATTCACTTCACGACTATCAACTATCAACATCTCCCATGCCAGCTAGTGGCGGTTCCCAAGTAGAAAAGTAAATGTTTGAACTCCATTCAGAGTTTTTGTTTGTTTATTTGTAAACTTTTTCTTTTTGCAATTTGGGACCGGGAATCCCAATTACTGCCCTTTTCTCGTGCAATGGTGAGTGAATAAACGCTCAACCTGACAATAACCCGCTTAGCATGGAAAATACCAACCACCTCTTGTTGTTCCATGAACGATCCAGACACACAAAAAGGATATTTATTTGAAGTTTTTAGAGGTGGCACATGCAAATTTACTTAGGATGGCAGGGTAATACCGCATATAGGTCGGTATGATGGACTCATCTGGAATAACTTTGAGTTTTAGAATTTGATGCACAAGCAGTATTCCCGCTTAGTACAGGTGAAGGCTAGCAAATAGATTGGGAAGCGGCCAACTAGAGAGCAACAATGGTCATGAACATGCATCATGCATGATAAACATTGGACACCCGCATGAGTGGGATTTGGACACCATGAACATAAATATCATATATTTTATGTTGGTTTTGATTCAACTACATGCATAAACATGTGTCATGTCAAGCCACTCAAACATTCAGAGGTGGATACCATATCATCATACTACATCACAATCATTTTAACGCAATGTTGATATCCAGATAAATCATTATTAACTCTTAGTGGTTGTTTGGATAAACAAAATTAGTAACCAGTTTTAATAAAACGCATTTTAATAGGATTATTTGGAAAACCAGTTTTACTAGTAATTCTGTTAGGAATGGATATGCACAAAATCTTGTTTGGCTGAAATTAACCAATAACCAGCACCTCAAGCGCTCGGAGTGAGTAGCAGCACATGTCAAGCGCAGTATCACCAAGCCAATCATCAGGTCGGTGATTGCCTTCACGCGAGTGCTCTCTTCTTCGTCAGTGGATTGGAGCCTTATGTGCCCCGTCTCGTCTAGCGCATGCCTGAGCTCCAGTTCGCCGGAAGTCACATCGCTCGTGTCTGTGATTGCGCTGCGGCGCGCGCTGGAGCAACGTCGTGGAGGTACTCATCGACGCGGACGACGCGGTGTCGTGACATGCCCAGGAGGAGGTCAGATCCAGTCATGAGGACGTGCTCTGGAGCTGCTGCCTCGTCGACTAGCAGTGCAATCACCATGTACTGGGCATTTTGTAGGGCACGTGTTTATGATGTGCATTGTATCCATGTCGTTGCCGCATCACCCAGATCCTACTCAAACGATGTCCCGTTTCCAACTGATGCGCCGTGCCTCCCCATGGTCACGTCCATCGAGCCCTACGTGCATATCATCGACGAGACGTTGTACGCGGTCAACGACATGGACACCGGCGCCTTCGCTTGCTGATCGGGTTTCCCTCGTCCATGGCAGAACCTGGGGTTGCACGTCCTGCAGTCGGACGCCCGTGGCCATGGCGGCACCGAGAGCTCGCGCAAGCCCGTCGCTATGCTCCACGCGGCAAGAACCATCACCTCATAGGGCGTCGTCCACCTCCAGCTTCTCACCGATCTCAACCTTTTCATGGTCGTGCCCATCCTCTCCGCCCCATGGAAAACATGTGCAGTAAGAGGTGGATGATCGATACAGGAGATGCACTTCGCGATGGATAAGACGCTAAAACTGGTTTGTAGAAAAACATCGAATAGTCGTTTTTCCCAAAACCCACTTTTTCAGTTTTATGGAAACTAAGTTTTACTTATCCTTGGATTTATTATGCTAACCAAACATAGTTTTGGTTAGTTACAACCGCAAACGAGTTTAAAGGGAACTGGTTTAGCGAAACACCCGTATACAAAGAACCCCTTATCTACTTATGCATGGCATGTGAATCTAGAATCTCTAATTGTCATTGCAAACATGTTTAATCATAATGAGCTGAATCCTGGACACTAGGTTAAACATATTTGCATAAACAAAAGAAGTTGAGTTCATACCAGTTTCTCTCTGCCACGTCCAGTTCATCGAATCTCGTCATTATTGCCTTTCACTTGCATGACCGAATGATGTGAAATAATAATAATAAAGGTGCAAGAGTGCGGTGGACTAAGCTGGAATCTGCAAACATTTTATTTAACATGAGAAGACAAGGTAAAATGGGCTCTTGTTAGATTAACAATTATGCATATGAGAGCCACTCAACAATTTCATCGTGGTCTTCTCCTTGGTACGACTCAATAAATAGAAAATAAATTTAGAGGAAACACACTGGAATATTTTTTGGAGTTTTTGGCTTTCTAGAACAAGCAAATAAAGAGGGAAAGCGAAAACGAGAAAAACAATTTACACGGGAAAGCTCCCAACAAGCAAAAGGAGAATAGGAAAATATTTTTGGGTTTTCTTTTTAGTGCTTCTACAAACTATTCTAGAAAGAAAAGCAAAAAGAAGAAGGAAATATTTTTGTATTTTCTCAAGTTTCAAGTTTTTTTTTTCAAACACACAAGAAGAAATCGAGAAAATAAAATTAAGAATGGATAATACAATGAAAAAGTGTGAACACCGACAACTGAGATGTTTGAACATAAATGTAAAGTCGGTGAGAAACACGTACTCCCCTAAGCTTAGGCTTTTCGCCTAACTTGGTATGCAGTCAGTAGCCTGGATAGTATTCAGCGTGGTAGCTCACAGAGGCTCTTGGTGCGAAAGCCTCAGCCTGCCGTGTTGCCTCAACCGTAGCGTTATGGGCTCGGGCCTCACTCTCAAGAATGAAGTATCTTCCTTTGCTCTGATAATAAAAAAGAGCAGGTGCAAGAAAATATGTGTGCACAACAGATGATTGGTTAATTTAAAAAATATAAGTAAAATTATGAATGTCTCCTTTAAGGATCTTGTGACTTTGCATAGCATCAAATTCTAGGTACTGAGTAGGTAAGATAGGGTCAAAGGGCAGAGGTGAAACACCCAGCTCTCTTGCTAAACATGTGGCATGAATTCCGCCATAGAAATAGCCACTGTTAGCGTTATGCTATGACTTGCGTGCAACAATTGCCCCAAGATTATAACTTCTATCACCGGTGAGAGCGGTACGAATAAGGCTCAAGTATGGAGCACAAAGTGTACTACAATCTTGTTTGCCTACAATATATTTCCCATTGAATAAAAGCAAAGTACTGAATTGCTGGAAAATGAATGCTCTTTATTCTACCTTGCGTCACTCCCCTCGTTTCACCACAACAAAAACTAGTAAAAAATGACTAAAACTCAGCCCTTGGTGGTTCGTCAAGCAAACCCCAAAATGGAATTTTACAGTGACGTGCAAAACTCTCTAGTAATATGGTAAAATTATTTTCATAAAGTTTAAATGACACCCTAGACTCACGGGGATGGAATTTAAATCCTTTGACAAATGATTCAGTGAGAATGTGGTGTTGTTCACACTTATCTGAAATGTAGGGACCGAGGCTGGCATTGTGAACCAATTTCTCAAATTGCTCCTTAATGCCCACACGCATCATATAATCATCGCAAGGCCATAAGCATGTTTTGGTGGTGGCATCGCGAATCAAGCTTTCACTTGGTTCAACATAAGACCGGCGAGTGGAGCTGTCACTAGAGGATTCTCCCGAGGATCTCCTCCTCGGAGAACTCCTTCCAAAGAAGCTCATCACATCTGCGTACAATTTCTGAAATTTTTTGGTCCACAAGAGTTTGTCAACAAAACTTTATAAAACTGATAGCAGTACTTATAGGGGTACATAGAAGCCATAGCAAGCATTCAAACTACTTAGAACTCTAAGAATGCAACAGGCAAGCTCATCTACAGCACCACAAAGAGTAGCTAATTATAAAAAATGTAAACCACTAAAGCAAAAACTAATTGGACAAACGGAGGAGAAACATACCAAGAACCAATCCCCCGAAACAGTTTCGAAAACGGAGCTTCGAGCAAAGAGATCGAACTCCGCGGGTTTGAGAGCAAGAACATGAGAGAGAGAGAGAGCAATGGTGATTTTTTTCTGCAGGTAGGTGATGAGGTGGTGTAAAAAGATAAGGGAGAGGGCCCACGTGGGGACCACAACCCACCAGGGCGTGCCTGGGGGTCCTAACACGCCCAGGTGGGTTGTGCCCACCTGGTGCACCCCCCCTCTGATATTATTTGCACTAGAAATTCATAAATATTCGGAAGAAAATCATGTTACAGAAATTCATAAATATTCGGAAGAAATTCATAAATATTCTGAGAACTTTTATTTTTGGTCTATTTTTTTATTGTACAGGAAATTCATAAAACAAGCAAAACATGACATTTTATTTTATTTAACTAATAAACACAAAAAACTAAGGATATGGACAGAAGCTAGCGCTTACTACATTCATGAACTTCATACCGTTCAAAAATGATTCATTAATAAGGTTGATCAAGTCTTATTAACAACCACTTTCGATTAGCATGAAACCGAAGAACTTTCGTAAATCAATAAGTTACCTCAACAGGGATATGAAAGTCCCCAACAATAAGCATCTCATATTTCTTTTCAATAGTAGGTAGAGGTATTTGAAAACTACCAATAGTGATTGTCGGAGATTTTTCAATAACATTAACATCATTCACTTGGAATAGTTTCTTCAGAAAATGCACCGTATGCTCATTACCATTAATATGAAAAGTGAACTTGCTTTTCTCACAATCAATAACAGCCCCTGCGGTATTCAAGAAGGGTCTACCAAGAATAATGGACATATTGTTGTCCTCGGGCATCTCAAGTATAACAAAGTCAGTCAAATTAGTAACATTAGCAACAAGAACAGGCACATCCTCACAAATACCGATAGGTTTGGCAGTTGATTTGTCAGCCATTTTGCTAAGATATTTCAGTAGGTGTAAGTTTATTCAAATCAAGTCTTTTATATAGAGAGAAAGGCATAACACTAACACCAGCTCCTAAATCACATAAACAGTTTTCACGTAATTCCTTTTGATGGAGTAAGGTATAGTTGGTATTCCTGGGTCTCCATGTTTTTTGGTACTCCATCCTTAAAAGTATAAGTAGAAAGCATGGTGGAGATTTCAGCTTCTGGTATTTTTCTCTTATTAGTGATGATGTCTTTCATGCACTTTGCATAAGAAGACATTTTTAAGATATCAGCTAAACGAGTCAAAAGACCAGTCTCAGCATTTCAGCAAAGCGTTCAAATTCTTCATCATCTTTCTTTTTAGTTGACTTGGTTGGAAAAGGCATAGGTTTTTGAACCCATGGTTCTCTTTCTTTACCGTGTTTCCTAGCTACAAAGTCTCTTGTATCATATCTTTTATTCTTAGGTTGTGGGTTATCAAGATCAACTAGTGGCTCTATTTCAACATCATTATCTGGTTCCCTTTCATTGTTAGGTTGAGTGTCTTCATGAACATTAGCATTATCTTTTTCATTATCACTAGGTGAATGTTCATTACCATATTGAGTTTTAGCATCACAGATAGAAACATCATTATCGTTATCAGGAGGTTTTTCTACTTCAGGTTCATTAGTAGCATGCAAAGTCCTATCATTTTTTTTTCCTTTTCTTTTTAGAGGGACTAGGTGTGTTAGTGTTGTTTCTTTGGGAATCATGTTCAATTCTTTTTGGGGGTCCCTCAGGATAGAGTGGTTCCCGAGTCATTTTTCCTCCTCTAGTTGTGACTTAACAGCAAAGTGATGTATATTGCTATTCATTTCATCAAGTAATTCTCTTTGAGATTTAGCAACTTGTTATAACCGAGTTTGAACCATAGAAGCATGTTTCCCCACACCTCTCAGATCATATGAAATTCGAAATAAAAAGTCACTCAAGCAAGCAATCATATCAGAATTATATTTCAATTGTTTCATAACACCTGCATTGAAGTGATCTTGTTTCCTAACATATTTTTCAAACTCATGAAGGCATTGGCTAGGGTGGATATTGTGAGGATTATCATTGTCATTGAATTTCATTAGAGAATTTACCTCTACCACATTAGGCAGTGGGGTGCATCAAACCCATGTATTTCTTCAATAGGAGGTAAATTTTTAACGTCCTCAACTTTAATACTTTTTTCCTTCATGGATTTCATTGCCTCTTGCATATCTTCAGGACTGACATATAATATACCCCTCTTGTTCGGAGTAGGCTTAGGTGGTGGTTCAAGAAGAGTCCAATCATCATAATTTTTCAATATGTTATTCAATAATTCTTTAGCCTGTTCAATAGTTTGTTCCCTGAAAACACAACCAGCACAACTATCTAGGAAGTCCCTAGAAGCATCGGTTAGTCCATTATAGAAGATATAAATTATTTCATTTTTCTTAAGAGGATGATCAGGCAAAGCATTAAGTAACTCGCAAAGTCTCCCCCAAGCTTGTGGGAGACTCCCTTCCTTAGTTTGCACAAAGTTAAATATTTCCTGTAAGGCAGCTTGTTTCTTATGAGCAGGAAAGTATTTTTTTTCAGAGAAGTATTAAATCATATCCTGGGGACTACGCACACAATCAGAGGTAAGAGTATTGTACCAAGCTTTAGCATCACCCTTTAATGAGAATGGAAATAATTTGAGAATATAGTAGTAACGGGTTTTCTCATCATGAGTAAAAAGCGTGGCCATGTCATTTAACTTAGTGAGATGTGCCACTACAGTTTCAGTTTCATAACCATGGAAGGGATCAGATTCAACCAAAGTGATTAGCTCTGGGTTGACAGAGAATTCATAATCCTTATCATCAATAAAGATAGGTGAGGTATCAAACGTAGGATCTTATTTCATTCTAGCATTCAGAGACTTTTCTTTATACTTGCATAATAATTTTTCTAGATCATCTCTATCATTACAAGCAAGAATATCTCTAGTTGTTTCCTTACTCATAACATAACCTTCTGGTACCTTAGGCAATTCATATCTAAGAAGGCTAGTTCTAACAGGTGTTTCAAAATTTTTAGTTTCAAGCTCATCATCAGATTCAACAACATCATGTTGTCTTACTCTAGTAATTTGTTCATCAAGAAAGTCACAAAGTGGCACATCATCATCATGAAAGCTACTAGCATAATCATAAGTGTCATTCATAGCATAATTAGCATCATCAATAACTTGCAACTTATCAGGAGTAATAGAATGTTGTGGTGCTGCAAGTTTACTTATAACAGAAGGTGAATCTAAAGCAGAACTGGATGTCAGCTCCTTACCTCCCCTCGTCTTAGAGGGATAAATCTTAGTCATAGCATGATGACCCACAAGTGTAGGGGATCTATCGTATTCCTTTCAATAAGTAAGAGTGTGGAACCCAACGAGGAGGAGAAGGAAATGATAGGTAGTTTTCAGTAAGGTATTTTCTGCAAGCACTGAAATTATAGGTAACAGATAGTTTTGTGATAAGATAATTGGTAGCAAGTGACAAACGGTAAAAGTAAATAGGTGCATCAAGGTGGCCCAATCCTTTTTGTAGCAAAGGTCAAGCCTGGACAAACTCTTATGCAAGGTAAAGCACTCCCGAGGACATATGGGAATTATCGTCAAGCTAGTTTTCATCACGATCGTCTGATACGTGTTCGGTACTTGGATAATTTGGTATGTGGGTGGACCGGTGATTGGGTGCTGCCCTTACTTGGACAAGCCTCCCACTTATGATTAACCTCTAATGCAAGCATCTGCGACTACAAAAGAAGTATTGAGGTAAACCTAACCATAGCCTGAAACATATGGATCCAAATCAGGCCCTTACAAAGCAACGCCATAAACTAGGGTTGAGCTTCTGTCACTCTAGCAACCCATCATCTACTTATTACTTCCTAATGCCTTCCTCTAGGCCCAAATAATGGTGAAGTGTCATGTAGTCAGCGTTCACATGACACCACTAGAGGAGAAACAAACATTCATCTCATCAAAATATCGAATGAAGACCAAATTCACATGACTACTAATAGCAAGACTTCTCCCATGTGTCGGTGTACTAAAGTAGGGGTACCTTAGTATCCCGACTTGTGCACGGGCAGTAGTAGCGTCCCGTGGCAGGGCTTACCATGCACTCGCCAAGGCCCCCTCTAGTTCCTTTGGAGCCATTCAAGAACAAAGTATTCAAGTTAAGAAACAAGACCCCGACAAGAGGAGCTTGCCGGGAAGGCCGCTCCAGGCTCATAACCATCCCTTTAGCACAAGACCCTGGCAAGAGGAGCTTGCCAGGAAGGCCAAAGCATGGCGTTTCAGAAGACTTGCCGTGGCGCATCGCGCGCCCCGACAAGGCCCGGAGAGCGACAAGCTTCCGGGCGCGGCAAGATAGCGACCGCGGCAAGGTGCTTGCCGCGGCAAGCTTTCACTGTGTGCCTGCGCTCCAGCTCATCTGGCCACGCGTCGCCCTAGGGCCCTTCCAGGGGTACGTGGCGGATGGCTGTGCAGCCTGGGGTACACGGTGGCAAGCCACGATGACGAGGCTACCGTCGTGGCGAACGGAGACGCCCGAACGGACGCTTTTTGCACTGTTTGGGGCGACGGTGACGGGCATTCAATGCCCTTGTCCCCCACCGTCAGGGTTAGGTACAAGGCACTGTACAGACACTATTGCAACCACCACCATTTTCACACTTTTACCCTCACCTACGTTGCCACCTGTCGGTGACCCCTTTTAACTATAAAAGGAGGCCCATGCACAACGTAGAGGGGGTTCCGATCCCAGATCACTCTCACGCTCGGTGTAACTAGTTCCAAGCACTGTAGATCTTCTTGCTCCCGAGCCAAGAACTCAATACAACCAAGGCAGGAGTAGGGTTTTACGCATCCGTGCGGCCCGAACCTGGGTAAACTGCCCGCGTGTGCACCTCGATCCGCTCATTGTGCTCCCTCCGCTCCCTTGCCGTACCGAAAAGGGGCTCCGGTCCCATAGGTGTTCATGGGCGATCAGTTTCCCCGACATCTTTGGCGCGCCAGGTAGGGGGCGTCGAGGTTGTGCGAACCTGATCCGGCGTTCACGCGGGTGCAATCTTCAGCCACTTCACCAACTTCGTAAACTTCACCGACATGCCGCCGAAGAAGAAAGCTTCGGAGGTCGGAGGCCTGTCCGCGTTGATCCCACCGCCACCAGAACCAACGGTTGGTGGGGTAGACGCTGGCGGAAGGACGGACGCCGGCGAGGAAACTCACGGCGCCGCCAAGTCCAAGGACAAGACGGACGACCGAGCCCACTCCAAGACCTCGGTGTCCATGCACGCACCGCGCCCCTCTCAGGAGGTGCCGGAACGGCAGCGGCGTGGTACGCAGGGTACCATCCGCTTGCTGGGACAAGGCCAAGTTGGCGGGTCGCGGGACGCTCAAGGCCAACGTGCTGGCACGAGCAAGGCGCGGTCGCCAGGGCGAGACCCTGCTCCTTCTAACGCTGTTAGAAGTCCGAGCATATCTCACTCCTCGCACCGCTCGCCACCGCTTCCCTCCACTCTAGCAGAAGCTCCTGCTAGAGCTCAGCTACTCCTCGACTTCCCTCCAGCGGCAGACAAGGCCGAAGACTGGAGGGCAACCATCCAGAGCCTCATCGCCTTCGCCAACAATGACACGCCGCAGCAGCCGGCAACGTCACGGCCACGGCAAGTCACCCAGGCGCGGGCTGATGTAGACAAGACCGCTGGGGGTGCAACTACCGTGCACTCCCTGCCGCAGAAGCAGAAATCGCCGACTCGCCGGATCAACGTCGACGACGACTCCACGGCGTCGTCGGACCCGCGAGCTCGCCGCGATCAGCACCAAGTCCTCGACGACAGGCGACAAGAAGACACTCGAACTCGCATCGAGCGTCGAAGAGAAGCGCGACGACAGTCCGACCAGCGCGCTGGGACCGCTGTTGACATGCACGCGCCCGGCGAACCAGGCGACTTGCCGTACGCGGCAGGTTGCCCTGTGTTCACCCGTGAGCTGCAGCAAGTCCAGTGGCCCAGCATGAAGAACTTCAGGCCCGACGTACCCGAGAAGTACGACGGCAGGACCCATCCCTCGGAGTTCCTCAGCATCTACACCATTGCATTGTAGGCTGCCGGAGGACGGGATGAAAAGATACTAGCAAATTACTTCCCGCTCGTGCTCAAGCCAAATGTCAGATCTTGGCTCATGCACTTGCCGGAAAACTCCATCTCTTCTTGGGCCGACCTGTGCCACCAGTTTGTCGGCGCCTTCACGGGCGGCCACAAGCCCCATGGCCAGGAAAGCGACCTCCACATACTTGCCCAGAAGGAGGGAGAGTCCCTGCGGAAATACATCCAAAGATTCAGCCGCGTCCAGCACAACATCCCAGACGTCCACCCTGCCGCGGTTATTAGCGCGTTCCACCAGAACATGCGTAACCGCAGGATGAGGGAGGAGATGGCGATGTGCAAGATACGAGACGTCAGCGAGCTTTATGCCCTAGCCGACTAGTGCGCACGCGCTGAAGAGGGGAGGAGACTCCCCGGAGAGGATGTTGGAGCAGGAGGAACGGACAGTGAGGATGCCGCCTCGGCAAGGAAAAACCAGCGGCGGAACAACAAGAAGAAGAAGAACAAGGAAGTACTGGTTGTCGAGCAGTCCGGCAAGGAGGCTGCCGCCAAGAAAACACAGGCTGGTGGCTCCGGCAAGGAGGCCACCCCTGTAGCGGCCGCCGACAAGTAGGACGGCTCCGACAAGCAGTACTGCAAGATCCACCACACCAAGGGCCACGATCTCCAGAACTGCAAGAGGGTCGAATACCTCGTCAAGCAGCAGAAGGCTGAGTACGAGCGACGCGACAAGGAGAAGGCCCAAGGAGGCGGAGGAGAGTCCGGCAAGAAGCGGCCATTCAATGGCCGGGGAGGACGCCGCGGCAAGGCCAAGCAGTGGCAAGGAGATAGGCCTCCCCGCGGCCGCGACAAGGACGAAGACGAAGACGACGACGAGGACATGGATGACGGAGACAATAGCGAGCAGGAGTTCCAGAATGCCACAGAAGTTCTGTGCGTCGACGGAGGTGCCTCTCTGCATACTTCCCACCGCCAACTCAAGCAATGGGTGCGGGAAGTAAATGCAGCAGAGCCACCCGTCGAGTCGCGCAAACTCCTGAAGTGGTCCAGCACGCCCATCATCTTCGACATTGAGGACCACCCTGACCGCACAACTGCGGTCGGGTGCTTGCCGATGTTGGTTTCACCAACCATCCGCAACCTCATGGTCACCAAGATGCTGGTTGACGGCGGGGCCGGCCTAAACTTGATCTCCTCTGCTGTGATCCGGAAGCTGCAGATCCCCGACAGCGAGCTTGAAGAAACCGGCACGTTCCAAGGAATCAACCCGGGAAGGAGCAAGCCGAAGGGGAAGATCACACTGCCAGTAACCTTTGGCGGAGAGCTAAACTTTAGGACTGAGAGGATCACTTTTGACGTTGCCGATATCCCGTTACCATACAACGGGATACTTGGCCGTCCAGCGCTTGCCAAGTTCATGGCAGCCTCTCACTACGCCTACAACATGCTCAAGATGCCTGGCCCGATAAGCGTTATCTCTGTCCCCGGTGACAAGAAGGACGCGCTTATCTGCGCCGACAAGATCTACCGGGATGCAGCGGCCACGGCAGATAGCAAGACACTTGCCGCTGAAGCTCCCGGGGGGAAGAACAAGACCAAGTCCGGCAAGAGCTCTGGGGCCCACTCCGGCAAACGCACCTCTTCGGAGTGCTGCGCTACCGTCGAGGACGCACCATCGAGCTCCACCGGCAAGTGCAAGAAAGGAATGGCAGCTCCACCTGCAACCAAGAAGGTGTCCGCCAAGGAGGACGGCACTGGTGGTACCTTCACCATCAGCGCCACGCTTGATCCTAAATAGGAAAGCGCGCTCGTTGCTTTCCTGCGGGCGAATGTGGACGTGTTTGCATGGCAACCGTCTGACATCCCCGGTGTTCCCAGGAAAGTGATTGAGCATAAGCTTGCCATTTGTCCTCACGCGCGGCCCGTCAAGCAGAAAGTCAGAAAGCAAGCGGTGGAGCGCCAAGAGTTTATCGCTGAGGAAATCAAGAAGTTGGAAGCAGCAGGACTTGTTAGAGGTGTACTTCATCCCACGTGGCTGGCTAACCCTGTCGTCGTGCGCAAAGCAAATTGGAAGTGGAGGCTTTGCATAGACTTCACTGATGTAAATAAAGCTTGTCCTAAAGATCCATTTCCCTTGCCGCGCATTGACCAGATCGTTGACTCCACAGCTGGATGTGAGTTGCTTTCATTCCTTGATGCATACTCCGGATACCACCAGATATTCATGGCTGAAGAAGATGAAGAGAAGACCGCATTCATTACTCCATGTGGCACCTATTGCTTCATACGCATGCCTTTTGGATTGAAGAATGCGGGTTCAACATTTGCGAGGGTAGTCCACACTGCTTTTGAGCCACAGATACACAGGAATGTAGAAGCGTACATGGATGATATAGTGGTCAAGAGCAAGGACAAGGATACCCTGATTCAAGACCTGGAAGAAACATTTGCAAATCTGCGCAAGATGCAACTCAAGCTGAACCCCGAGAAGTGCGTCTTCGGAGTCCCCTCCGGCAAGCTTCTCGGGTTCTTTGTGTCCCAGAGGGGGATTGAAGCCAATCCCGACAAGATCAAGGCCATCGAGCAGATCGAAGCTCCGAAGCGCGTGAAGGATGTACGGAGGCTTGCTGGTTGTGTGGCTGCCCTCAGTAGGTTCATTTCTAAGTCTGCAGAACGCGCCCTGCCGTTTTTCAAAATCTTGAAAAATGCAGGTCCAATGAAATGGACTCCGGAAGCGGAGGCAGCGCTGCAAGACTTGAAAGGGTACCTGTCCTCCACTCCAATACTTGTCGCACCTAGGCCGCAAGAGAAGTTGCTGCTGTACTTAGCAGCAACCAATCAAGTGGTTAGTGCTGCGTTAGTAGCGGAAAGGGAGGCAGAGGAGGAGTCCACAGCCCCGGCAAGCACATCCAGCGACAAGCAGGGGGCTTCCTCGACAAGCTCTGGCCCCGACAAGGATGAGTCTGCACAGATGCAAGGAGAAGTGCGAAAGAAGATGGTGCAGCGCCCAGTTTATTTTGTCAGTTCCCTCTTGCAGGGGGCTAGGTCAAGATACTCTGGGGTGCAGAAGCTGCTTTTCGGTCTCCTCATGGCCTCGAGAAAGCTGCGCCACTACTTCCAAGCACATGAGATAACAGTGGTCACTCGCTTTCCGCTCAAAAGGATACTGCAAAATCCAGAAGCAACAGGTAGGTTTGTCGAGTGGGCACTGGAGCTATCAAGCTTTGGTCTTAAGTTTGAAAGTACTTCAACTATCCAGAGTAGAGCATTGGCAGAGTTCATAGCAGAATGGACACCAACGCCGGATGAAGAAGTTCCAGAAACAAGCATCCCCGTCAAAGAAGCAAGCAAAGAGTGGATAATGTACTTCGATGGTGCCTTCTCGCTGCAAGGCGCCGGTGCTGGTGTGTTACTTGTCGCACCCACCGGAGAGCACCTCAAGTACGTTGTCCAAATGCACTTTCCCAAGGAGCAAGCGACAAACAATACTGCAGAGTATGAAGGTTTGCTTGCCGGCCTCAGAATTGCGGCTGAACTTGGGATCAAGAAGCTGATTGTGCGGGGAGATTCGCAGTTGGTTGTCCGACAAGTGAACAAGAGCTACCAGAGCCCATTGATGGAAGCTTACGTAGACGAAGAGAGAAAGCTTGAAGAACACTTTAAAGGCATACAAATGGAGCACGTTCCAAGAGCTCAAAATGACGTCGCAGACGGCCTTTCAAAGTGTGCTGCAATGAAGCTACCTGTGGAACCAGGGATCTTCGTGCTCAAGCTAACTCAACCATCCGTTACACCATCAATTGGGCAAAGCAAGAAGAGAAAGTTGGTCTCCGGCGACTACTTGCCGGCGGACCTTCCTGAAGCCGCCGCTAAGGTCCCCAAGATCAACGACCAAGTTGCTGAGGAACAGTCTGCTCCTGCGGACCCTATGGTTCGTACAATTGAAGCAGGCCTTCCCGACAAGTCTTGCCCCGGCAGGCTTGCCGGGGTGCGTCCAGCTCCAGTAGAGCCGCAAGTCCTTGCCGTAGAAGCTGACGTTCCCGCAGCAGCACTAATGCCTTTAGTCCTTGTTGTTGAGCCTCAAGCTCCAGCATGGGCGCAACAAATTTTCCGTTTTCTTGAAACTGGAGAACTCCCTGAAGAGCCAGAAGAGATAGAGAGAATAACCAGGCAGTCAAGTATGTACCAGTTCGTCGGCAATGAACTGTACAGAAGAAGGCTCAATGGTGTCAGATTGAAGTGCATTTCCCGTGAAGATGGATAGAAGCTGTTGGCAGAGATACATGGAGGCATATGTGGCCACCACATTGGCGCAAGAGCGCTTGCCGGGAAGGCGTTCCGGCAAGGTTTCTTTTGGCCAGAAGCCCTCCAAGATGCAACTGCACAAGTAACCAAGTGTGAAGCGTGCCAGTTTCATGCCAAGCAAATACATCAGCCAGCTCAAGCTCTCCAGACGATCCCTTTGTCCTGGCCCTTCTCGGTCTGGGGGCTCGACATCCTCGGCCCCTTTCCCCGCGCAGTCGGGGGCTTTGAGTACTTGTACGTCGCCATCGACAAGTTCACAAAGTGGCCAGAGGTGGATCCAGTGAGAAAGGTGACCGCACAGTCAGCAGTCAAGTTCTTCAGGTCAATTGTTTGCCGTTTCGGAATCCCTAACAGGATCATCACCGACAACGGCACACAGTTCACAAGTCGCACCTTGATGCAATTCGTCCAAGACCTTGGCGCCAAGGTATGTTTCGCTTCTGTTGCTCACCCAAGGAGCAATGGTCAAGCGGAGAGGGCAAATGCTGAAGTGTTGCGCGGGCTCAAGACAAGAACTTTCGACAGGCTGCACAAGTGCGGAAGAAACTGGATTGAGGAGTTGCCGGTGGCTCTTTGGTCAATCAGGACGACACCAAATTGAGCCACCGGGCAGACACCCTTTGCTCTTGTCTATGGAGCAGAGGCAGTTCTCCCCACGGAACTCGTATACGGGTCTCCTCGAGTGCTCGCTTACGATGAGCTCGAGCAAGAGCAGCTGCGGCAAGATGATGCACTGCTCCTCGAGGAGAACCGTCTTCAGGCTGCTGTACGAGCTGCTCGATACCAGCAAGCTTTGCGCCGCTACCATAGCCGCAAAGTTAAGGCCAGAAGTCTCGAGGAAGGCGACCTTGTTCTTCGGCGCGTTCAGTCCGCCAAGAATTCCAACAAGTTGACGCCGAAGTGGGAAGGCCCTTATCGGGTGAGGCAAGTCACAAGGCCCGGCGTTGTCCGCCTTGAGACCGAAGAGGGCTTACCGGTGAGCAACTCCTGGAACATTGAGCATCTTCGCAAGTTTCACCCATGAGGCGCGGTTGACGTGATCCGTTCCGGCAACCACCTTTTGTACAAGTCTTGCCGCTGTTGCATGTAAACCTTTGTACAAAGCCGGGCGCAGACCCCGTGCATCAGTAAAACTTTTGTGCCTTGCACGACTTGTCACTTCATGCCTTTTCGTTTTATTGCATGTATTATCTGACACTTTGTGCAGCACACACCCCCGGTAAGCAATAACGGGAGGCAAGGCTCCATATCTGTGTTTCCTCCATTTTCTTTCGTTTCTCAAGCAGAAGAAGGATTCCTCGCGCACAAGTTTGCCGGGGGGGAAGGAGACCGTAGTATGGACCAAGTGCCGTTCAAGAAAGCCTTGCCTTGCCGGGAAGCAAACCGCACACAAAAGCTAAGTTGCCAAAGTTTGAGCATTCAATTTTTTTAAAATTCTTAGTTGTCTTCCTTGAACGACCATACTTTGTATGGAAAACCTGTGCGCGGAGGAACCTACCCGTGGCTAGCCGCGCCCTTAATTTGTTTCGAGCACGCTCAACGGCTTAAGTGAGCTGCGACAAGTGTCGCGCCCTTACTTCGTTTTCGAGTTCGCTCAACAACCTAAGTGTGCTGCGACTAGCTGCGGCAAGGTTTCTTGCCGGCAGAGGCATTGCCAGCAGGCTGCTGAAGTTCCGCACTCAGCGCTCGCGGCAAGGGTCCCTTTGCCGGCAAGTTCCCTAAAAGCGTAGGGTGAGAAGCATACAAAGTAAAGGAATCGAGCAAGGGAAAATAACACTGCATTAACTACCCAAAATAAAGTTATATTACAAGATGACTTGTCGCTGTTCTAATAAACTACTGTCCATGACTTAATTGGCAGCAACAAGGAAAGCGGAAAGAAAGCAGCCTAGTCTACACGGTCGCCGTCAACTCTCCTGATCTTGCCCACCTTGGCCACGATGTGGGCGACACGAGCCTTCAGCGCTTCCTGGTCAGCGTCGGGCGGCAAGGTCCGGAGCACGTTGTCAAGATTGATCCCGGGGTTGCGGTAGACTACCTTCGTCAGCACTCGCTCCACAGTACCCGTGCAAAGCATGCGCGCCTCGTTTGACAGCTGCGTGGGGAGCCTCTCCCGGAGCTGCTCGAGGGTCGGCGCCACTCCCCTGAAGAATAGGCTCAGCTTGGCGCTGTGAGGGAGGTTCTCGTCAGGGGAGTACACGAGGTGCTCCGTCCTCAGCGCCACCATCTCCTTGTCAATGGCGGTGGCGGCGACGACGAGCTCCTCGGTCCACTGCTCCACCGTCTACCTGAAGTTATTTTGCGTGATGGCGGCGCTGTCCAGCAATGCTCTCTCAGCGCGGAGGTCCTCCTTTAGCTTTGTCTCACGGTTCCGGGCGCCGTCAAGTGACTCAGTGAGGGTGGACAGCTTCAGCTCCAAGTCTGCAATAGAATCCTTGGCGTCGTTGAGCTCCTTGCCCTTGTCAGAGAGACGGACCTGCAGCTCCGAGTGGCTGTGGGCGTCTTTCTCCCTCTCAAGTGTGAGCGCGGCAACCTTCTCCTCGCTCGTCTTCAAGTTGAGCTCCAACTGCGCCACCCTCGCCTCCAAGTCTCTCTTGGCGGTCTCTGCAGCTGCAGCGGCGTCCCTCGCTTCCTGCAGAGCCCCGCCAAGGGACTGCTCGCGCGCGGTAAGGTTGTCCTCGTGGCTATCGAGGTCGACCTTCCGCTGCCATAGCTCTCCTTCCCGCCGAGACAGATCCTCGGCGGCTAGTCGTTGCTGCTCCTCAACCTCGGCCTTCTCGAGGATGAACGCCTGGTGCACCTCGGCGAGCTCCTCCCGCTCCTCCGCCAAGTTCCGGAGAGCCGCTTGGTTGGCGGCGCGGAGCTCCTCGGCGCGCTTCTCCAGATCGACGCCTGCCTTGGCAGCCAGAGCCTCTCGGGACTCCAGCTTGGCCTGCCTGGCCCGGTACAGAGCCAGGAGTTTCCGCAGGAGCTGCTCCTCCTCGGGCTCGCTGCTGCTGCCGGGCGCGTCGACAAGCCTCAGCCCGGCGGAGGCCAGGACTTCCCCATCGAAGACCTCTCCCTCCGCGGGCGCCCTCGACGAAGAAGCCCACGGGACTTGAATGAAGACCCTGTTGGCGGCCTCCAGATAGACACCCGGCTCGGTCGCGGCAGCGGGAGGGTCGGCGGCCGGCGCAGCGTCCGGCGCTCCTGCAGCCTCAGGGCCGTCAGTGCGGTCGCCGGTCCCCTCCTCGGCTGCCGCGTCAGTGGCCGTGGCGGTCTCTTCAACGGGGGCCTCCGTCTTCATCGGTTCCGAGGCGGATGAGTCTGAAGACAAGAAAAGAAGAAAGAAAGAAGAGTTGTCAAGCAAATATCCAAAAAGGAAAATTCAAGAGAAGATAAGCACAAGGGTTACCTGCGCGAGCCTCCTCTTCGACGGGGTTCCTCGCCGGGGGGGTCCTCCCTCGGCGGCGTGGTGGTAGCCCCCGCCGGCGGAGGGCCGCTGGCGCCCTCCCTTGGCGGGGTGCTCGCCCTTGGCGGAGTGCTCGCCCTTGGCGGGGTACTCGCCCTTGGCGGAATGCTCGCCCTTGGCGGGGTATTCTCCCTCGCCGGGGAGCTCCTCCTTGGTGGGGAGGCTGAGACGAGCGGCTCTTCGGGGGCAGTCTCCTGACGCTCCTGAGGCTGCGGCTCTACTTCTGCACAAATCAGCAAACAAGCAAGACATTAGCAAGGATAAGAGGTCCACGCGCGCCCGACAAGCGAAGAAATGAACAAGGGACTTACGCTGGGGGCTGCCCTGTGGGGCAGCTGGCTGGTCCGACAAGCTCGTCACCAGCGCATCCCCTGCCGCTCCGACGGGCTCGTCCTCAAGATCGACCACCAGGATCTTGGCCCTCTTCGCTATCCTCTGGGCCAGGGTCCTGGAAGACAAACAGAAACAATATCAGACAAAGAAGATTCAACACAAAAACAGCAAATTGAAGGAAACAAGAATTGCTTTACTTACTCTTCCTCCTCCCCCTCGTCGGAACTGAGGACGGAGAAGTCGAAGTCCGCCTCGCGCGTCCCGGCGCGAGGAGCTGGAGGAGTAGGCTCCCTCGGGCGCTTGGCGGGCGCCGGAGCCGTGGTCTGAGAAGACCCTGCTCTGGACGTCGCCGAGGCCCGAGGGGCAGAAGGAGCGGTGGAGCCCGTGCGGGAAGATCCTCCCCCAGGCGCTGCGGAGGCGCGAGGCGCCCCCTTGACGGCCTTGCTCGTCGTGGTGGCGCACGTCGAGCGACACTGCGGCTGCTGGCCCGCCGGCGGCTTCACCGTGTCCGCAGTCTTGTGGACACGCTTCTTTGGTTGAGGCGGAGGACTTGGCGGTGGAGGAGAATTCCCCGAGGATGAGGAGGTGTCGTCGAGGCCCAGAGACCCGCCTGAGTCTTCTGAAGGGTCGCCTGATTCGTCGCCCTCCTCGGCGGGCTCACTCGACTCTATGCCCTGCCCGGCAGCCTCGCTCGTCCCGGCAGGCTCCCCGGCAGGCTTCAGCAACTTGAAGATCTCTTCCTCCTCGGCCTGACTCACTGCATCCGCTGCATCTGCCTCGTCCAAGGAGTACCCAAACTCGCCCGCAGCATCGGCCACGGCCGCCTCCTCCATCCTGGTGGCGATATACGCCAAATCCCGATCGGTAGTGTCGCGGGTGAGACCCTTCTTCTCATAAAGATTGATCGGCAGCTCAACCAAGTTATCGAAGAAAGTTTGTGCAGTCTCATCACAAGGTGCCAGCCAAGTGGGATCAACCCCGTGAGAGTCGCACAGCGGCATTGCCGCGCGGATAGCACTAAGTGACGAGTTGTTACATAGTGGAACTACTCCCCGCGACGGGGCAAACCACTCCGGGTGCTTGGGGTCATGCTTGAATAGTTCCTGGATCATCCCCTTGAGCTCCAGGACAGTGAAGTGTTGAGGCCGGGGCGCAGCCTCATACAGTCTGCCGCGTTGCCGAACTCCCAAGCAGACCGCTTCCTCTCCTGCAAGGGAGCGATGCGCCGGCGAAGGAAATCTGCCCCGACCTCACCTACAGTAAGATTGGCTTGCCGGAGGCGGAGGATCCTAGTGAGGGCAATCTTCAGCTTCTCATCCTCCGGGGCCAGATCACTCCAGTCCTTGACGCGCACTATTGCAGCTCGGCGCGGGGAAGTAAATTGCTGGGGTCCCTCCTCCATGATCCAGGACCAGTCAGCCCTCCACTCCTCCCACTTGCCGCGAAGCTCTCCAATCAAGTACGCCTCTTTCTTATTGTGCCCAAAGATCCAAGAGATCCCTCCGGACAGGTGTGCGAAAACGGCCATGGTCAGGACTGCGTTCGGGGTGAAATCTAGAAGATGGAATCCATACGTGTTCATAACATCGCAGAAGAACTCGGAGTGTGGAGGGCAGAGTCCGCAATGGAAGAACAGAGCAAAGTAAGGATAACCTCCCGGGAACATGTCGCAGGCTTCGGCGGGGAGAACTCTGGTGCGCGGGTGAGCTTTCGTTTCCCTCGACCAGAAGAGATAGTACTTGTCCTGCAGCTCCCTCGCGCTGAGCCTCGGCGGGAAGACCACCATCTTCTTCCGCATTGCTGCTAGCTTCGCCGCCCGCTAGGTCTTCGCAGCCTTCGCCTTGTCGCTCTTCGGGGCCATGGCGGGGACGGCAAGGGAGGCCGGCGGCGCTGGGGAGGCTGGCGGCGGCGGGAGGAGGGTGGAGCTCCGCTCTCTTTCGACCTTTGGGAGGAGGAGAGCGGCGGGGGTTTCTGGAGGTTGAAGACGCAATGAAGCAATGGGGGAAACTACCCCTGTTTCCTCTGCTTTTAAGGGGGAGTGGGGGACATTCCGCATTTTCCCATTAAAGAAACAGGCCACGATCTCTCCCACGACGCCGCAATCGACGCGTGCCGTTAGGGAGGGATGCGGCGGATACGGAGTGGGATGCGGCGCGCCGTGGGCCGCGTGTGCCCGTGCACTGTTTTGGGCCTGGCCCAACAGCGCTCGGAACCGTGTGTGGCCCAGGCCCGGGGGCTCCTGTCGGTGTACTAAAGTAGGGGTACCTTAGTATCCCGACTTGTGCACGGGCAGTAGTAGCGTCCCGTGGTAGGGCTTACCACGCGCTCGCCAAGGCCCCCTCTAGTTCCTTTGGAGCCATTCAAGAACAAAGTATTCAAGTTAAGAAACAAGACCCCGGCAAGAGGAGCTTGCCGGGAAGGCCGCTCCAGGCTCATAACCATCCCTTTAGCACAAGACCCTGGCAAGAGGAGCTTGCCAGGAAGGCCAAAGCATGGCGTTTCAGAAGACTTGCCGTGGCGCATCGCGCGCCCCGGCATGGCCCGGAGAGCGACAAGCTTCCGGGCGCGGCAAGATAGCAACCGCGGCAAGGTGCTTGCCGCGGCAAGCTTTCACTGTGTGCCTGCGCTCCAGCTCATCTGGCCACGCGTCACCCTGGGGCCCTTCCAGGGGTACGTGGCGGATGGCTGTGCAGCCTGGGGTACACGATGGCAAGCCACGATGACGAGGCTACCGTCGTGGCGAACGGAGACGCCCGGACGGACGCTTTTTGCACTGTTTGGGGCGACAGTGACGGGCATTCAATGCCCGTGTCCCCCACCGTCAGGGTTAGGTACAAGGCACTGTACAGACACTGTTGCAACCACCACCATTTTTACACTTTTACTCTCACCTACGTTGCCACCTGTCGGTGACCCCTTTGAACTATAAAAGGAGGCCCATGCACAACGTAGAGGGGGTTCAGATCCCAGATCACTCTCACGCTCGGTGTAGCTAGTTCCAAGCACTGTAGATCTTCTTGCTCCCGAGCCAAGAACTCAATACAACCAAGGCAGGAGTAGGGTTTTACGCATCCGTGCGGCCCGAACCTGGGTAAACTGCCCGCGTGTGCACCTCGATCCGCTCTTTGTGCTCCCTCCGCTCCCTTGCCGTACCGAAAAGGGGCTCCGGTCCCATAGGTGTTCGTGGGCGATCAGTTTCCCCGACACCATGTCCTCAGGAACAAAAGCAACTACTCACAAAACATAATATTGTTCATGATCAGAGGGGTATTAATATGCATAATGGATCTGAACATATGATCTTCCACCAAATAAACCAACTAGCATCAACTACAAGTAGTAATCAACACTACTAGCAACCCATAGGTACCAATCTGAGGTTTTGATACAAAGATTGTATACAAGAGATGAACTAGTGTTTGAGAGGAGATGACGCTGGTGAAGACGTTGATGAAGATAGCTCTCCCCAAGATGGGAGAGTTGTTGGTGATGACGGCGGTGACGATTTCCCCCTCCCGGAGGGAAGTATCCCCGGCATAACAGCTCTGCCGGAGTCCTAGATTGGTTTCCGCCTCGGTTCCGCCTCGAGACGGTGGCGTCTGGTCCCGAAAGCCTTCCACTTATTTTTTCCAGGTCAGAACGCTTCATATAGGAGAAGATGGTCACCTGGGGCCCACCGGCTTGCCCTCGAGGTAGGGGGGCGTGCCCCCACCCTCGAGGCTAGCCAGTGGCCCCCCTCATGGGTTTCTTCCGCCGGGTATTTTTTATATTTTCCGAAAAAATGTTCTGTGGAGTTTCGGGGCTTTTGGAGTTGTGCAGAATAGGTTTCTAGAGTTTGCTCCTTTTGCAGCCCAGAATTCCAGCTGCCGCCATTCCCCCTTCTTCATGTAAACCATGCAAAATAAGAGGGAAAAGGCATAAGTATTGTGAAAAAACATGTATGAACAGCCCATAATGCAATAAATATCAACTTATAAGCATGATGCAAAATGGACGTATCAACTCCCCCAAGCTTAGACCACGCTTGTCCTCAAGTGAAAGCATATATCGAAAAATATGCCCACATGTTTAGAGATAGAGGTGTTGATAAAAACAGAATACGAACATGAGGGCATCATGATCATTCTCATAACAGCAACTTATATGGATATAGTCATATGATCATTATGCAAAAGTAACAATTCATCCACAATATCAAGTATGCATCATAAATTTTGTTGGAAACTAACAAACTTTGGTCTCGGTCATTGAAGCAATTGCAATTTATCGTAACATCGGAAAGAGTCAATATATGAGCTTTTCAGCAAGCCTACATACTCAACTATCATATAATCTTTCATAATTGCTCACACTCACGCAATACTTATGTTTATGGAGTTTTAATCGGACACAGAGAAAGATAGGGGCTTATGGTATTGCCTCCCAACCTTTTACCTCAAGGGTAATGTCAACTGTAATAGATCATGAGAACTTACATCCAAGTGGGTATATATATCAGGATCTTTCCAACACAGTGTGCTTGCCAAAGGATAAAATGAAAAAGGAAAGGTGGATCTCACCTTGACACTTATAAGACAAGAATAAAAGATAGGCCCTTCGTAGAGGGAAGCAGAGGTTGTCATGTGTTTTTATGGTTGGATGCACAAAGTCTTAACATAGAAGAACTTCTCTTTATAATGCCATTTGTGATAAGAACCTTTATTATGCAGTCCGTCGCTTTTATTACCTCCATATCACAAGCTCGCATAAAGCTAATTTCTCCCACACTAATAGATCATGCATATATTAGCGGGTTTACAAAAGGACAACTTACTTGGAAGGATCCTTGTCAATCCATAGGTAGGTATGGTGGACTCTCATGGCAATATTGGGTTTAAGGATATATGGAAGCACAAGTAGTATCTCTACTTAGTGCAAAGAGTTTTGGCTAGCATGAGAGGGAAAGGGAAGCTCAACATGCTGGAAGATCCATGACAATATACTTTATTTCGGATATAAGAAGACATAACCCATTATGTTGTCTTCCTTGTCCAACATCAACTCTTTAGCATGTCATACTTTAATGAGTGCTCACAATCATAAAAGATGTCCAAGATAGTATATTTGTATGTGAAGCCTCTCTTCTTTTATTACTTCCTATTAATTGCAACGATGACCAAAACTATGTTTGTCACCTCCCAACAACTTCTATTTATCATACTCTTATATGTGAAGTCATTACTTCCCATAAGATCGATATGATCTCTTTGATTCTCTTTTTGTTTTCTTTCTTTTATCATGACCCAAGTGAGGAAATCAAGCCCTTGACTCAACACTAATTGAAAGGATCGATATGGTTGACTAGGGGGGGGGGGTGAATAGGCAACTAACAATTTTTAGCTTTTCTTAACCACTTTAAATTAAGCGTCAAAGTAAGTTGTCTAGATGAGCTACTAAGGTGACAACTAGTAGAAAGTAAAGATAACAACTTCACAAGCAAGCTATATGAGTTAAACAAGTAATGCTTGCACAAGTAAAGGTAAGAAATAACCACAAGAGGAACCGGTGGAGACGAGGATGTGTTGCCGAAGTTCCTTCCCTTTGAGGGGAAGTACGTCTCCGTTGGAGCGGTGTGGAGGCACAATTCTCCCCAAGAAGCCACTAGGGCCACCGTATTGTCCTCACGCCTTCACACGATGCAAGGTGCCGTGATTCCACTAGTGGTGCCCTTGAAGGCGGCAACCGAACCATTACAAACAAGGTTGGGGCTATCTCCACTACTTGGAGGCTCCCAACGAAACCACGAAGCTTCACCATAATGGAATATGGCTTCGAGGTGACCTCAACCGTCTAGGGTGCTCAAACACCAAAGAGTAACAAGATTCGCAAGGGATTAGTGGGGGGAATCAAATATCCCTTGGTGGAAGTGTAGATCGATGCCTTCTCAAGCAATCCCGAGCAAATCAACAAGTTTGATTGGCTAGGGAGAGAGATCGCGCGGAAATTGTCGGTGTACTAAAGTAGGGGTACCCTTAGTATCCCGAACTTGTGCACGGGCAGTCGCAGCGTCTCGCGGCAAGGCTTGCCGGGTGATCGCCAAGGTCCTCCGTGGTTCCTTTTTGGAGCCATCCAACAACAAAGTATCCAAGCTAAGGAGACAAGGCCCCGGCAAGAGGAGCTTGCCGGGAAGGCCACTCAAGGCACAAGACCACTCAAGGCGCGAAACCCTGGCAAGAGGAGCTTGCAGGGAAGGCCAACCAAGGCATCTCAAGAAACTTGCCGCGACCCACCACGCGTCCCGGCAAGGCCCGGTGAGAGACAAGCTCCCGGAAGCGACAAGGTAGCGACCGCGGCAAGGCGCTTGCTGCGGCAAGCTTCCACTCAGTACCCGCGCTCCAGCGCATCCACCCACGTGTCGCTCTGGGATCCTCCCAGGGGTACGTCGCGGGAGGCTGTGAAGCCAGGGTACGCGGTGGCAAGCGGCGATGACAAGGCGGCCATCGTGGCGAATGGTGGCGCCCCTGACGGCCCTTTTTGCACTGTTTGGGCGACGTCGATGGGCATTTAATGCCCTTGTCCCCTGCCGTCAGGGTTAGGTATGGAACACTGTACAAGTAGCTGTACCAACCGCAGCACTTTTCCCTTTTTACCCTCAACTGCGTTGCCACCCGTCGGTGACCCCTTGATCCTATAAAAGGAGGCCCATGCGCAAGGTAGGGGGGGTTATACTTTCGAACACTCTCATGCTCGGTCTCGTTAGCCGCTGAGGAGTACTGTAGCTTCCAGGGCTCCCGAGCCAAGAACTCAATACAAACCAAAGCAGGAGTAGGGTTTTACTCATCCGTGCGGCCCGAACCTGGGTAAACTGCTCATGTGCCTCGCCTCGATCTGCTCTTCGTGCAATCTCCGCCCCCTGCCGTACCGAAAGGGGCTCCGGTCCCATAGGTGTTCGTGGGTGGATCAGTTTCCCCGACATCTTTGGCGCGCCAGGTAGGGGGTGCGTCGAGGTTGTGTGAACCTGATCCGGCGTCCACATGAGCTAGATCTTCATCATCTTCATCGACATGCCGCCGAAGAAGAAGGCTTCGGAGGCAGCTGGTCCGTCCGCATCGATCCCACCACCGCCGGAGCCAACGGCTGGTGGGGTAGACGCCGGCGGAAGAATGGACGTTGACGAGGGAGCTCACGGTGCTGCCAGGTCCAAGGACAAGGCTGCGCTGCCCATCGGCGGCGTAGCCGGCTCCCACGACGACCGGGCGCACTCCAAGACCTCGGCGTCCGTGCATGCACCGCGCCCATCTCAGGAGGCGCGGGACCGACAGCGTCGTGGTACTCATGGTACCATACGCTTGCTGGACCAAGATCGAGCTGGTGGATCCCGGGACGCTCAAGGCCAGCATGCACGCCAGCACGCCGGCACGAGGAAGGCACGGTCGCCCGGACGGGATGCTGCTCCTTCTAACGTAGTTAGAAGTCCAGCATATCCCGCTCCTCGCACCGTTCGCCACCGCTACCCGCCACTCCAGCAGAAGCTCTGGCACGAGCTCAACTGCTTCTAGACTTCCCTCCAGCGGCAGACAAGGCCGACGACTGGAGGGCCACCTTTCAAAGTCTCATCGCCTTCGCCAACGGCGATACTCCGCGGCAACCGAGCACGTCGCAGGCGCGGCAAGTCAGCCAGGCGCGGGCCGATGGCGACAAGACTGGTGGGGGTGCAACCACCGCGCACTCTCCCCCCGAAGGCCAAAATCGCCGACTCGCCGGATCAACATCGAGGACGACTCCACTGCGTCGTCAAATCCACGAGCTCGTCGCGATCAGCGCCAAGTTCTCCACGAACGACAACAAGAAGACGCTCGTACTTGTATCGAGCGCCGAAGAGAAGTGCGGCGTCAATCAGACCAGCGCACTGGGCCCGCTGTCGACATGCATGTGCCAGGGGGACCGGGCGACTTGCCGTACGCGGTAGGTTGTCCTGCGTTCACTCGTGAGCTGCGGCGAGTCCAGTGGCCCAGTATGAAGAATTTCAAGACAGACGTACCAGAAAATTACGACGGGAAGACGCATCCGTCGGAGTTCCTCAGCATCTACACCATCGCGATGCAGGCTGCCGGGGGGCGGGACGACAAGATCCTTGCCAACTACTTCCCTCTGGTACTCAAACCCAACGTCAGATCCTGGCTCATGCACTTGCCGGACAACTCCATAGCTTCTTGGGAAGACTTGTGCCATCAGTTTGTTGGCGCCTTTACAGGCGGCCACAAACCTCATGGCCAAGAAAGTGACCTTCACCTGCTCGCCCAGAAGGAAGGAGATCCCCTGCGCAAGTATATCCAGAGGTTCAGCCGTGTACAGCACAACATCCCAGACGTCCACCCTGCCGCGGTCATCAGCACGTTCCATCAGAACGTGTGTAACCGCAGGATGAGGGAGGAGATGGCGATGTGCAAGATCAGGGACGTCAGTGAGCTATATGCCCTGGCCGACAAGTATGCACGTGCTGAAGAGGGGAGGAAACTCCCCGAAGAGGATACAGGAGCAGGAGGATCTGACAGTGAGGATGCTGCCCCGGCAAAGAAGAATCGGCGGCGGAACAACAGGAAGACGAAAAGCAAAGAGGTGCTAGTCGTTGAGCAGTCCGGCAACGGAGGTGGCACCGACAAGGCCAAAGTTGGTAGCTCCGGCAAGGAGACTGCCGCATGAACCAACTGCCAGGCCGTGGCGGCCGCCGACAAGCAGGACGGCACCGACAAGCAGTACTGCAAGATCCACCGCACCAAGGGCCATGACCTCCAGAACTGCAAGAGGGTCGAACAGCTCGTCGAGCAACAGAAGGCTGAGTACGAGTGACGCGACAAGGAGAAGGCCCAAGGAGGTGATGGAGGATCTGGCAAGAAGCGGCCATTCAACGGCCGGGGAGGACGCCACGACAAGGCCAAGCAGCGGCAAGGAGACAGACCTCCCCGCGGCCGCGACAAGGATGAAGATGACGACGACGACGAAGACATGGACGATTGATGGCTTCTCGCCCCTCATTGGTTACCCCAAGTGGAAGGTTTGAGATGCAGTGTAGTGGATGTTTTCCCTTGGCAATACCAAGGATCGATTTCCCTGAGACTCCCAGTTTCAACAAGAAGGTGTCAACTGCTAACGGCGCCAGATATTAGCAATCAACGTGGACCTGCAAACAGATACAAATAACTTTGCTCCCAACGAGTACAGAGAGGTTGTCAATCCCTCCGGCCTTGTAGTTTAGAAAGGATCAAACACAAGTGATAATAGTGATAGATGTAATTGCAATAGTAAGTAAAAGCGGAAAGTAAATAGCGGATGTGATCAGTGATGGTAATATGGACCGGAGTCTCATGATGTTCACTAGTGATGTCTCTCTCCCAAAAGACGATAAAACAGCTATGTGAGGTAAACGAATTACAGCTGGGCAATTGACAGAATTATGTGCGCAAACCAATGCTAACTATGTTGCGAGAAAGGTAGAGGTTCAAAGCATGGGCGGTACGCCGAGGTAAGTAGACCGAAGTCCATCTGCATCTACTACTAATCATCCACCTTGAGATATCTATCCAGAACGTCTCGCTGGTATTAAGTTGCGAGTCCCACCCATAGTGTAAACTCAAAGCAACAAACAACTGAATTAAAAGAACTTTGCGTAAAGTAAACAATCCTTGCACCCGCGGGCACAAGCACCGTTGTTTTCCCCCTTGTGGCAACAGCACATCCCCTAGACTCATGTTTCTGTCACTCAAACTAGTCATCGAGGGGCATGAACCCACAATCAAGCATAACGTTCCCTCTTGGAGTCACTACCTACTACTTGGCCAAAGCAATAAATAACAACGGAGAACATGCAAGAATTACTTACGAACATAAATATAAAAGAGGTGAATCAAATATATTACTCAAACACAATCTGAACATAATCTCATAATCCATCGGATCCCAGCAAACTCATCATAGCAACAGCATAAGGATTACATATGTGCCTCGATCATGTAGGGCAGCTCACGAGGACTAATTAGTGAAGCACAAGAACGGGAGGAGAACATCACATAGCTACTGGTCATGGACCCATGGTCCAAGGGAGACTACTCACAACTCATCCGGGAGGCGTCCATGGTGGTGGAGAAGCTCCCGGTGGTGATCCTCCCCTCCGGCAGGGTGCCGGGAAGAGTTCTCCTGGTGCTCCCGATCTTGGAAGCGACGGCGGCGGCGGAACAGAGATGAGATCGCGAAAAAGAGTTCCCGTCTCGAGGGTTTCGGGAGACGCTTTAAATATATGCCAAAGGGGGGCATCAGACGAGGCTCGGGGGGCCCAGGCGCCCCCCCGGCGCGGCCCAGGGGGGGGCGCCACCAGGGCACCTGGGGCCCTGGTGGCCCCCCTCCGGCTGTGCTTTGGGTGCCTGGTAGCTTCTGGGACGCTGATTTTTTATATATTTTTTCTGGATTTTTTTGGCAGTTCTCGTAATGTGAAAACCTGAAATACAAAAACAGCCGAAAACAGAAACTGGCACTGGGGTGCACTGAGTTAATAGGTTAGTCCAAATATGATCAAAAGTGTATGGAAGTGTATAAATAACATAGCAATATCACCCAAAAGAGGCATGGAGCAAGCAGAAATTATAGATACGTTTTGGACGTATCAACGATGTTGAGACCAGTGAGCAGGAGTTCCAGAAAGCCACAGAAGTCTTGTGTATTGACGGCGGTGCTTCTCTGCATACTTCACACTGCCAACTCAAACAATGGGTGCGGGAAGTTAATGCAGCAGAACCACCTGTCGAATCGCGCAAGCTTCTGAAGTGGTCCAGCACGCCTATCATCTTTGATATTGAGGACCACCCCGATCGCACAACTGCGGTCCGGTGCTTGCCGATGTTGGTTTCACCAACTATCCGCAACCTCAAGGTCACTAAGATGTTAGTTGACGGCGGGGCCGGCTTGAACATGATCTCCTCCGCTGTACTCCAGAAACTCCAGATCCCCGACAGCGAGCTCGAAGAGACCGGCACATTCCAAGGAATCAACCCGGGAAGGAGCAAGCCGAAGGGGAAGATCACGCTGCCAGTGATGTTTGGCGGCGAGCTGAACTTCAGGACTGAGAGGGTCACGTTCGACGTTGCCGATTTTCCATTGCCTTACAATGGAATACTCGGCCGTCCAGCACTTGCCAAGTTCATGGCAGCCTCTCACTATGCATACAACATGCTGAAGATGCCAGGCCCAGTAAGCGTCATCTCTCTCCCTGGCGACAAGAAGGATGCCCTTGTCTGCGCCGACAAGATTTACCGGGAAGCAGCAGCCGCAACAGATTGCAAGACACGTGCCGCTGAAGCTCCCGGAGGGAAGAAGACCAAGTCCGGCAAGAGCTCTGATGCCCACTCCGGCAAGTGCACCTCTTCGGAGTGCTGCGCTACCGTCGAGGACGCACCATCGAGCTCCACCGGCAAGTGTAAGAAGACGATGGCAGCTCCGCCAAAGACCAAGAAGGTGTCCGCCAAGGAGGACGGCACTGGTGGTACCTTCACCATCAGTGCCACACTTGACCCTAAATAGGAAAATACGCTCGTTGCTTTCCTGCGGGCGAACGTCGACGTGTTTACATGGCAACTGTCTGACATCCTCGGGAAATGGAGGCTTTGTATCGACTTCACCGATGTGAATAAAGCTTGTCCCAAAGACCCATTTCCCTTGCCGCGCATTGACCAGATTGTTGACTCCACGGCCGGATGTGATTTGCTTTTATTTCTTGACGCATACTCAGGATACCATCAGATCTTCATGGCTGAAGAGGATGAAGAGAAGACCGCATTCATTACTCCATGTGGCAAGTACTGTTTCATACGGATGCCTTTCGGTTTGAAGAATGCTGGTTCAACATTCGCAAGGGTAGTCCATACCGCTTTTGAGCCACAGATACACAGAAATGTAGAAGCTTACATGGATGACATAGTGGTCAAGAGCAAGGACAGGGCAACCCTGATTCAAGATTTAGAAGAGACCTTTGCAAATCTGCGCAAGATCCAGCTCAAGCTCAACCCCGAGAAGTGCATGTTTGGAGGCCCTTCCGGCAAGCTTCTCGGGTTCTTTGTGTCTCAGAGGGGAATTGAAGCCAATCCCGACAAGATCAAGGCCATTGAGCAAATTGAAGCACCGAAGCGCGTCAAGGATGTACGAAGGCTTGCCGGTTGCGTGGCTGCTCTCAGCAGGTTTATCTCTAAGTCTGCTGAGCGCGCCCTGCCGTTTTTCAAAATTTTGAAAAAGGCAGGTCCAATGAAATGGACTCTGGAAGCAGAGGCTGCGCTGCAAGACTTGAAGAGGTACCTGTCCTCCACTCCAATACTTGTCGCACCTAAGCCACAAGAGAAGTTGCTGCTGTATCTAGCGGCAACCAATCAAGTGGTTTGTGCTGCGTTAGTAGGGGAGAGGGAGGCAGATGATGAGCCAGCAACCACGACAAGCACGTCCAGCGATAAGCAGGGGGCTTCCCCGACAAGCTCTGGTCCCGACAAAGATGGATCTGCACAGGCACAAGAGGAGATACGGAAGAAAATGGTGCAGCACCCAGTTTACTTTGTCTGCTCCCTTCTGCAAGGGGCTAGGTCAAGGTACTCTGGTGTGCAGAAGCTGCTTTTCGGCCTTCTCATGGCCTCGAGAAAGCTGCGCCATTACTTCCAAGCACATGAGATAACAGTTGTCACTCGCTTTCCGCTGAAGAGGATAGTATAGAATCCAGAAGTGACAGGCAGGATTGTTGAGTGGGCACTGGAACTGTCAAGCTTTGGCCTCAAGTTTGAAAGCACTTCAACTATCCAAAGCAGAGCATTGGCAAAGTTCATAGCAGAGTGGACGCCAACACCAGATGAAGAGATTCCAGAAACGAGCATCCCCGTCAAGGAAGCAAGCAAAGAGTGGCTGATGTACTTTGATGGTGCCTTCTCGCTGCAAGGCGCCGGTGCTGGCGTGCTGCTTGTTGCACCCACCGGAGAGCACCTCAAGTACGTAGTCCAGATGCACTTTCCCAAGGAGCAAGCAACAAACAATACTGCAGAGTATGAGGGTTTGCTTGCCGGTCTCAGGATCGCGGCAGACCTTGGGATCGAGAAGCTTATTGTCAGGGGTGACTCGCAGCTTGTCCTCCGCCAAGTGAACAAGAATTATCAGAGTCCGTTGATGGAAGCTTACGTCGATGAAGTGAGAAAGCTAGAAGAGCACTTTGACGGCCTACAGATGGAGCAATGTTCCAAGAGCTCAGAACGACGTTGCAGATGGCTTGTCGAAGTGCGCCGCACTTAAGTTACCTGTGGAACCAGGGATCTTTGTGCTCAAGCTAATTCAACCATCCGTAACACCATCAACTGGACAAAGCAAGAAGAGGAAGTTGATTTCTGGTGACTATTTTCCGGCAGAGTGTCGGGACCGGTTTTCCAGGATATTAATTTCCCAGTAAATGGCCCTTGTGCTCACCAGCCCCAGGATTACTGTTAGCTGATGAGACACAAACTTGATACAGAAGTTCCAAGCAAAATACAAAATATGTAGTACAAGACCATTCCGGTCAATGAGTACAAAAAAAAGTTTCTAGTGGTTGATGGCGGAAGCGGTTTGTGATACATCAGCGTCTATGGGACTCCATTTCCCACAGGAACAGCTGACCTGGATAACTCCTATCTTCGCGAGGTTGCTATCTCCATTGCCTAGGTTCCGGGGCTGTCATCGCAGCGCTCCTCTCCAAGCAAGAAATCTGGCCAAGACAATAGCCAGGGACAAGCCAGTGAGTACTTTGAATGTACTCGCAAACATTATGAGCACAGGACAATATAACAAATGACATTCATGTTCTGAAATATTCCATGATCACTTCGTCAGTCACGAAATAAAATTCATGACGCACGCAAGCAGGTTATCCTTATAAAACATGAATAAGCAATCAGAGAATAAAAATAAAATGCACCGATCGGGTGTCTGAAGCGACGCCTCGAAAGGATAATAAAATAAAGCATGCCTCAGTCGGGCGTCTGAGCGACGTCACATAAAGGGCTTATAAAGAAAATAATAACAAACATGCCACAGTCGGGCGTCTGAGCGACACCACATAAAGGGCTTATAGGGGAAGTAAATAATAAGCATGCCACAGTCGGGCGTCTGAGCGACGCCACATAAAGGGCTTATAGGGAAAATAAATAACAAGCATGCCACAGTCGGGCGTCTGTGCGACACCACATAAAGGGCTTATATGAGAATAATCACAGGGAATATCCAGGAGGTATAACCATCCTAGGGATACTCAATAATCCAAACAATACAAATGGTTAGTCCATAATAATAATAATCATAATCATCATATGTCACATGTTATGATTAATGTTCTGGCTTAGCAGTTTTTCCTCCGAAGACCGACACTTGACCCATCCCAGACTGTAATCCTTAACCGCGGACACGGCTATTCGAATAGATATAACCTCTGCAGAGGGTGTACTCTTTACCCACGAGTAACGGATTCCTTTAGTCCATCGGGACTAATTCCATTTACGGTCTTTTAATTGAAAACACACCTGACCTGCACATACCAGCTTAACTTACCGGTGACTGGAATCACCCACGACACCTGTTAAGCAAAACTCTAAGTGGGAGGCTACAACCTCGAGTAGCATGGGATCACAGAATTTATAATGCGCGCAAACTAGGGGAGCTACCCCCTCGGTCCCAACCGGAAACACCCATGCCCCGGACCAGGTGGCATGTCTACCGGATGCCTCCGGTATCTTCCACCATGGCCTCTCTGTACGGTGTGTGCCAAGAAAGGGGTTGACAACTTACTGGACCGTACCCTACCTGCGGCAGGGACAAGTGGTAGTACGAAACAAGTATGGGGGTTACCGGAACAAGACCCGATCTATGGTCGACTCAGGAGGTTAAAGCATCACCTACGTGATTAGCATAGCAAACATATTTCACACCAACAGACAGAATCACTACTCATCATACCTCAACATGCCTTACTGACTATACTCGTCTCAACGAAATATCAGTAGCAAGCTCGTGTCTACCCAAGACAGAGACTTTCCCGGATTCCTTCCGGTAGGCATGAGAGGTAGACGAGGGTGGTTACTATCACAAGTATATCAATTCCCAACAGCAAGGAATCTTCATCATGCACTTATGAGCATGTTCATACCATCACATAAAATAACGAGTACTCCGTGTCAAGGTGGTGTTGTAAACGTATCAAACAACACACAACAATATTATGCCGGGGTTCAGAATGCTTGCCTTCCAAGAGTATGAAGGAGGGGTGCACTTTGAAAGTTTTCATCTCCCCTCCAAAATCCTATTTTAAGAAAATTCAAATTAACACATAATCTAAAAACAGTACACAAAAGTTGTTCAGAAATTTTTCGAATAAATATGAAAATAAACTAGACAAAATTTTAGAAACAACAGAAAAAGAATCAAGTCAAAAGGACTTATATTTTAAAAGTTATAGACAGTCAAAGTTTAGTCAAAACTCTGTTTTTAAATAAAACAGAAAAGGAAAACGGTTCAAGGAAGAATACGCTTTTGAGACAGAGAAGACGTACTCCTGTCATTTACGTTTTCACTTAAACCAGCGCGGGCCGTCGCTGGGTCACTGACAGTGGGTCCCTCGGGCCCATTGGTCAGGTTTGACCAGTCGCCCGCGCCCTCTTCCTCCTCTGGCCGAGCCGAGGCGGGGCTCCGGCGATCGACGCCGGCGAACGGCGGCTCCTCGCGGGGTTCTGAGGGCGGGGATGGATCCGCCAGTCCAGGGCAGTCCTCCCGGTGGTTGTTAGGTCCGCGGGGGTGGAGGGAGTCGCCGGCGGCGAGCTCTGCGGCGGACGGCGTCTCGGGAGGATTTGGGGTCTCGAGCTATGGTGGCTCCCGATCGGGCTAGAGAGGTGGGGCGGCTCCGCACGGTCTAGGGGAAGAGAATGGGGGCACTGGAAGGGGCTAGGGGTCTCGGTCTTGGCCGGATTTTACCGGAGCGCGGCGTCGGCCGAACTTGCCGGAGATGGGGAAGATGACGGCCTCTGGTCAAGCTGGGGAGTAGGGGGGGCTTCCTACCACTTGAACATGGCTGCTGTCGAGCTTAAGCGTGATCGGGAGTGCTATTTATAGCCCGGGGAGGTCGGTTCCCGCGGCTGCGGATAAGAACGCCGGCGTACCGCCGTTCTGTTGCTAGCAGGGCGACGTGGCGATGGTCGGCACTAACCAACGAGCTCGCGGATGAGCTCGAGCTGTTCCTCAGGGCAGCTGGCGAGCTGGGGTGGTCGGGGCGGCGCCGGCCAGGGCAGGGGCCTGCTGCGGCCGGCCGCTAGCTGCCGTGGCCGACCTGACGGCGGCGCTGTAAGGCTCCAGGGGTTGGCTTGGAGGGTTCCGACGTGTGGACGAGGGCGGCGTGGCTCTGCAGGTGAGCAAGGGCCAGGGGCACGATGCGGCGGCTCGGGCGCGCGCGCGTGCAAAACGTGCGCTCTGGGCGCGCCCAGCGCACGCACGCCAGGTGTTCGACTCAATGCCAGAGCGTGCTAGAGGTCTTGGGTGGGGCTGGGGTTTAACAGGTCTAGGTTAGAGTTAGCTAGGAGTTTAGTGGACATGCTGGTTTGTCCAGAGGGGCAAGATCACAGTGCAAATATAAAACTATGCCAAAACTGTCCATGAACACAAGGTGCTCGACAGAATGCCATGGGCTTCTAGGCATCTCTTCTGGTGGCCGAAAGCTCCAGATCAGAGTCTCTTTAGATGATAAAGAGGGTGGCAAGGTTAGTTTGTCAAAAGCAAAAACTTCCTAGTGCAAGTTTTTGAGAAAACCAAAACTGGACAGAAGAGAAAAGCTATTATTGCATGGACCAAAAATATTCCAATGGGTCCAATCTCCTGGACTTAAGAGTTTGGTAGGGTATACTAATAGCAGGAGAAATCTCATGGGTAATAGGGCAAGATAAAATGGGGTTGCAGTAGAAAATGCCAAACTGGACCAGAGAGCAAAAGAGGATGTTCTGCTCAAATTTTTCCAAAGAACACCAATGGTTTTTTGCATAGAAATGAATTATATTCTTCTACTAACATCTCCAAATTTTGGTGGAATTTTTAAATGAATTTATCAAAGGGTTGCAGTGCAAAAGGGACTCTAAAACTTATGAGAAACCAATTTAAAAGCAATAAAGCTTTAGGGAAATATTTATAGAAATGATTCCACTGATAAAAGAAATGTTCTTGAGAAGGTATACAAGTCCAACAATATTTTTGAAAAGTTTCCACTTGGAGGGAAAACTCCACAATTCAGAAGAAAAGAATGGTTCTGAAATCAAAAGAAAATCCAGAAAATAAAAATTTAATTTCCTGGCAAAATTTTAATAAATAAATCATGGTTAAATTTTTGGGGTGTTACAACACTACCCCCCTTAAAAAAAAATCTCGTCCTCGAGATTTGCTAAGGGCGGTTTTAAAAAATACTCCTGTTATCACAAAGTAATATCCCAAAATTAACTATTCTATTCATGCAAGAAAATGTGGTTACAGTGAGTGGGCAGATAAGTGGGGGAAGTAACAGTGTGAAATACTGGCGCTGTGTGGAAAATCTTTGGTTGGGGAAACCGAGAAATTTCTACTATTGGCTATGGTAAATTTAGAATAACAATCTAAATTCACAAATTACACTGGTCGTACCCGAGTGCATAGAGCTCTCTCTGGCTGACAGGTGGACCCGGGGTCCACTGTCAGTCTCTTCTTCTACCTCTGGCTCTCTTTTCTTCCTCTCTCTTGCGTGCTCTCCCGCGCTTTCTCCACCGGCGACGCCTAGCGCGTAGGGCATCTAGGCCGTACTGCGATAGTGCGCGGCGCGCTAGCTGCCGGTGCAGCATGCACTCACCTTGCGAGCCAGTGCGCTGTCGGCACTGCTCGCGGATTCGCCTCCGAACACCGGTGATCGAGCGACGAGCGGCGCTGGTGGACTTCGCCCACCGTACACCTATCTCGAGCTATAAAATGACCGAGGTGCTGCTCTCTTCTTCCTCACACCTGGCCTCGCCTCTTCTTCTCCTTCCTTCTCCTCCATTTCTGTTTGCAGGAGCTCGCGACGAGGCTCTAATGGCGGAGGTGATGCCGGATTGGTACGTGATCCTGATGTGCGGAGGGTTGGCGGCATTGCTGGGGTTCTCCGTGCTCTTGTGCGCGATGATCCTCAATGATCGTTGTGATGCTGCTGCTCGAGTGTTAGCTCTTCGCGGTGGCGGCGATCATGAGAATTAAGTGTGATTGTGAGGTTCTGACTGCTGTCAGTGTGCTGGAGGCAACTTGCGTTCGAATAATCACCCACAAATTTCTCCTTCAGAGACAGTGGTGTGTTTGTGAGGTGATCAGGTAGGTGCAAAATATGTACGTGGTTATGCAATTAGTGCATGCAGTCGAGTGGTTGTGGATGTGAGCCTGCTGTCGTGGTGCTGCGTGAATTAAAATACATGTCATGAAGAATTTATGTGCTGTAATAACATTAAGGAAAAAAAATTATCCCACGTCTGAATTTACCGAGAGCGAAAACAGTCAATCAAAATGAACAGCAGTAAAAACCACTCACATTAATCGAAAACAAACATTTAATTCATCGCACAAACTTAGAATACAACGCATAAGTTGTAATACATAAATAAGTGCTAGGATAACAAACATAACAGTGACGTCTACGATGTAAACGGAAAATGGATAGGGTCCTGAGAAAATGTCTCCGGCACTGGGGCACACTCCTCTTCTATCGGGGGAAGCGGATTGACTAGTCGAAAAACGCGTCTCCCCCATTCTGGCCTCAGTGTCCCGCCGATGTCGATCTGAGGATTTAAATCAGCGAGGCTCTGGAGATAACCCATTACTCGCTGTGTCAAACGCTCTTGAGCGATGACATACTGGGCAAGGTTGGCTAGAGCTGGGTCCCTCTCAATTCGTCCACCAGGAAAAGATGCTACTTCTCCGGGTGCTGCACGACTCGGGAAGTAATAATACCCCCGTTCGCTGGCATATGGTACTGCGAATCGAAGGCGAGCAAGCGCTTCGTACGCAGCAGCTTCTATGGCCATTTGCGGAGTCGGCATAGATTTCCCCACGAAGGAGACTTCCGTTGGGTCTTGGTTTGGGTTTGCGGGAGGGATATGCACTACTGCCCAATATTTCGAGGTGGATGGGGTGATCCTCGTTTTGAGCAGCTCGTACTGGGGTGGATGGGTAGAACTCATGGTACTGCAGGTAAAGTCCCACAATATTTTAATAAAACTACCTGGGGTTGCATCTGGAGTTCTCAGATGAATACTGGGGCTCGGCATTGTAAAAATGGTTGGGCGAGCTGTGCATAAGGTGAGGGATGCTTGGTAAGGTCACGAGGTGGCCTTTTATAAAGCATCAGGGCTGGGTTATCGAGGATGGTGTGGGGCAACTAGTTTGTCGAATCTGCCCTATGGGGTCGGGGTCAATGCCACAGATACACATATCTCATAAAAGTGACGTTTTACTGTGGCACCGTCGGGGTGGTTTTTGGTAGCTACGCCTGGAATTAAAAATGCAACCGTACGCCAACATACTTATGCATGGCTACTATTCAAAACAGAGGCACACAAGCAGACTGCATTTATTTATGGCGATACAAGGTCACACTACTACAAGACGTAGAAATACTAAAACTCGGTACTACTCGAGTGGCTTAGTCTACTTCGTTAATATCTAAGCGGGCGTGCCTTGTGGACGCCGAGGCTTCTCCATGGGTTTCACCATCGAGGTTAGCTGGATGGGGCTGAGGAGCTGCAGGGTCGGGGTGGCGATGATGACCATCGCGTGGATTGTTGGCCACAATCCCGCTGGAGCGTGTTCCCAAAAGGCGACGAAATGCTTCCGGGGACACCAAAGCATTTTGGTCGATGGCCGGGGCAGATCTCAAGGATTCGATCGGTTGCCCGAACAGTACAACTGGGTTGTCGGCGTCGGGATCCTCTTCCCCTCTTGCCGGGGCTCGGCGAGCAAGTTCCCCACGAGCGGCGATCAGATCAAGGGTGATCTGATCGAATAGTGCCTCTAGTGCACTTACATAGCGCACCAGGTGCAACAACGCAGGGTCCGTCTCGTGGTCTCCGTTGGCAACCTGGGGTGGCCTACCATACCCGTCACGGCTGGGGTAGTAGTAGAACGAGCGGCAGTTAACTCTGGGCGACAGGTGCCGGAGTTGCACTATAGCCTCTCGAGCGGCCAGCTGGATGGCTTGTGGCTCAAAGGAAGTTGTCCTTCCGGTGAACCTGTAGGGGCGTTCTGGCAAAATACTCCTACCATAGATGTGCACCGTGGCCCAGAATTGACGGCTCTCACCGCCCATGGGCCCTTGGTACACAACATACTCTGGGGGCTCTTCTAATGCAAAGGCACGGCGGGTGAGGTTTGCTAGCACGGTCACAAAACCTCCAAGGTTGGTTGCTGTGGTCTCATTGTGAACAATGGGGCCAGGCGTCTTGGCTTGGTTTTGGGGTAGAGGCTGTGCTGTGCTGGGTTGGGGCTAGCGTGTCCTTTTTATAGAAAAAGGAAACGGAGTCTTCCTTCGCACGCTTGCGAATGAGACAATTTAGGTGTCGGTCACTGGCGCGTGATTGACAGGCTAGACTGATAGGTTAGGCACCGACTGCCGAAGGGTGTCGGGGTCACTAGGTGGCTTATCTTGCGCGAGAAGTTTGGCTGGGTTTAGGTTAAGGTTTGGTGGGTTGTTTAACCTAGGTTTATCGACCTGGCTAAGATAGGATTAGCCAATGGTCAGCCTGGCTCTGATACCAAGGTTGTCGGGACCGGTTTTCCAGGATATTAATTTCCCAGTAAATGGCCCTTGTGCTCACCAGCCCCAGGATTACTGTTAGCTGATGAGACACAAACTTGATACAGAAGTTCCAAGCAAAATACAAAATATGTAGTACAAGACCATTCCGGTCAATGAGTACAACAAAAAGTTTCTAGTGGTTGATGGCGGAAGCGGTTTGCGATACATCAGCGTCTATGGGACTCCATTTCCCACAGGAACAGCTGACCTGGATAACTCCTATCTTCGCGAGGTTGCTATCTCCATTGCCTAGGTTCCGGGGCTGTCATCGCAGCGCTCCTCTCCAAGCAAGAAATCTGGCCAAGACAATAGCCAGGGACAAGCCAGTGAGTACTTTGAATGTACTCGCAAACATTATGAGCACAGGACAATATAACAAATGACATTCATGTTCTGAAATATTCCATGATCACTTCGTCAGTCACGAAATAAAATTCATGACGCACGCAAGCAGGTTATCCTTATAAAACATGAATAAGCAATCAGAGAATAAAAATAAAATGCACCGATCGGGTGTCTGAAGCGACGCCTCGAAAGGATAATAAAATAAAGCATGCCTCAGTCGGGCGTCTAAGCGACGTCACATAAAGGGCTTATAAAGAAAATAATAACAAACATGCCACAATCGGGCGTCTGAGCGACACCACATAAAGGGCTTATAGGGGAAGTAAATAATAAGCATGCCACAGTCGGGCGTCTGAGCGACGCCACATAAAGGGCTTATAGGGAAAATAAATAACAAGCATGCCACAGTCGGGCGTCTGTGCGACACCACATAAAGGGCTTATATGAGAATAATCACAGGGAATATCCAGGAGGTAGAACCATCCTAGGGATACTCAATAATCCAAACAATACAAATGGTTAGTCCATAATAATAATAATCATAATCATCATATGTCACATGTTATGATCAATGTTCTGGCTTAGCAGTTTTTCCTCCGAAGACCGACACTAAGACCGACACTTGACCCATCCCAGACTGTAATCCTTAACCGCGGACACGGCTATTCGAATAGATATAACCTCTGCAGAGGGTGTACTCTTTACCCACGAGTAACAGATTCCTTTAGTCCATCGGGACTAATTCCATTTATGGTCTTTTAATTGAAAACACACCTGACCTGCACATACCAGCTTAACTTACCGGTGACTGGAATCACCCACGACACCTGTTAAGCAAAACTCTAAGTGGGAGGCTACAACCTCGAGTAGCATGGGATCACAGAATTTATAATGCGCGCAAACTAGGGGAGCTACCCCCTCGGTCCCAACCGGAAACACCCATGCCCCGGACCAGGTGGCATGTCTACCGAATGCCTCCGGTATCTTCCACCATGGCCTCTCTGTACGGTGTGTGCCAAGAAAGGGGTTGACAACTTACTGGACCGTACCCTACCTGCGGCAGGGACAAGTGGTAGTACGAAACAAGTATGGGGGTTACCGGAACAAGACCCGATCTATGGTCGACTCAGGAGGTTAAAGCATCACCTACGTGATTAGCATAGCAAACATATTTCACACCAACAGACAGAATCACCACTCATCATACCTCAACATGCCTTACTGACTATACTCGTCTCAACGAAATATCAGTAGCAAGCTCGTGTCTACCCAAGACAGAGACTTTCCCGGATTCCTTCCGGTAGGCATGAGAGGTAGACGAGGGTGGTTACTATCACAAGTATATCAATTCCCAACAGCAAGGAATCTTCATCATGCACTTATGAGCATGTTCATACCATCACATAAAATAACGAGTACTCCGTGTCAAGGTGGTGTTGTAAACGTATCAAACAACACACAACAATATTATGCCGGGGTTCAGAATGCTTGCCTTCCAAGAGTATGAAGGAGGGGTGCACTTTGAAAGTTTTCATCTCCCCTCCAAAATCCTATTTTAAGAAAATTCAAATTAACACATAATCTAAAAACAGTACACAAAAGTTGTTCAGAAATTTTTCGAATAAATATGAAAATAAACTAGACAAAATTTTAGAAACAACAGAAAAAGAATCAAGTCAAAAGGACTTATATTTTAAAAGTTATAGACAGTCAAAGTTTAGTCAAAACTCTGTTTTTAAATAAAACAGAAAAGGAAAACGGTTCAAGGAAGAATACGCTTTTGAGACAGAGAAGACGTACTCCTGTCATTTACGTTTTCACTTAAACCAGCGCGGGCCGTCGTTGTGTCACTGACAGTGGGTCCCTCGGGCCCATTGGTCAGGTTTGACCAGTCGCCCGCGCCCTCTTCCTCCTCTGGCCGAGCCGAGGCGGGGCTCCGGCGATCGACGCCGGCGAACGGCGGCTCCTCGCGGGGTTCTGAGGGCGGGGATGGATCCGCCAGTCCAGGGCGGTCCTCCCGGTGGTTGTTAGGTCCGCGGGGGTGGAGGGAGTCGCCGGCGGCGAGCTCTGCGGCGGACGGCGTCTCGGGAGGATTTGGGGTCTCGAGCTATGGTGGCTCCCGATCGTGCTAGAGAGGTGGGGCGGCTCCGCACGGTCTAGGGGAAGAGAATGGGGGCACTGGAAGGGGCTAGGGGTCTCGGTCTTGGCCGGATTTTACCGGAGCGCGGCGTCGGCCGAACTTGCCGGAGATGGGGAAGATGACGGCCTCTGGTCAAGCTGGGGAGTAGGGGGGGCTTCCTACCACTTGAACATGGCTGCTGTCGAGCTTAAGCGTGATCGGGAGTGCTATTTATAGCCCGGGGAGGTCGGTTCCCGCGGCTGCGGATAAGAACGCCGGCGTACCGCCGTTCTGTTGCTAGCAGGGCGATGTGGCGATGGTCGGCACTAACCAACGAGCTCGCGGATGAGCTCGAGCTGTTCCTCAGGGCAGCTGGCGAGCTGGGGTGGTCGGGGCGGCGCCGGCCACGGCAGGGGCCTGCTGCGGCCGGCCGCTAGCTGCCGTGGCCGACCTGACGGCGGCGCTGTAAGGCTCCAGGGGTTGGCTTGGAGGGTTCCGACGTGTGGACGAGGGCGGCGTGGCTCTGCAGGTGAGCAAGGGCCAGGGGCACGATGCGGCGGCTCGGGCGCGCGCGCGTGCAAAACGTGCGCTCTGGGCGCGCCCAGCGCACGCACGCCAGGTGTTCGACTCAATGCCAGAGCGTGCTAGAGGTCTTGGGTGGGGCTGGGGTTTAACAGGTCTAGGTTAGAGTTAGCTAGGAGTTTAGTGGACATGCTGGTTTGTCCAGAGGGGCAAGATCACAGTGCAAATATAAAACTATGCCAAAACTGTCCATGAACACAAGGTGCTCGACAGAATGCCATGGGCTTCTAGGCATCTCTTCTGGTGGCCGAAAGCTCCAGATCAGAGTCTCTTTAGATGATAAAGAGGGTGGCAAGGTTAGTTTGTCAAAAGCAAAAACTTCCTAGTGCAAGTTTTTGAGAAAACCAAAACTGGACAGAAGAGAAAAGCTATTATTGCATGGACCAAAAATATTCCAATGGGTCCAATCTCCTGGACTTAAGAGTTTGGTAGGGTATACTAATAGCAGGAGAAATCTCATGGGTAATAGGGCAAGATAAAATGGGGTTGCAGTAGAAAATGCCAAACTGGACCAGAGAGCAAAAGAGGATGTTCTGCTCAAATTTTTCCAAAGAACACCTGTTTTTTGCATAGAAATGAATTATATTCTTCTACTAACATCTCCAAATTTTGGTGGAATTTTTAAATGAATTTATCAAAGGGTTGCAGTGCAAAAGGGACTCTAAAACTTATGAGAAACCAATTTAAAAGCAATAAAGCTTTAGGGAAATATTTATAGAAATGATTCCACTGATAAAAGAAATGTTCTTGAGAAGGTATACAAGTCCAACAATATTTTTGAAAAGTTTCCACTTGGAGGGAAAACTCCACAATTCAGAAGAAAAGAATGGTTCTGAAATCAAAAGAAAATCCAGAAAATAAAAATTTAATTTCCTGGCAAAATTTTAATAAATAAATCATGGTTAAATTTTTGGGGTGTTACACAGAGCTTCCCGAAGCCGCCGCCAAGAAGGTCCCCAAGATCAACACCAAGAGTGCTTAGGGGCAGTCTGCTCCGGCAAGCCCCAGGGTTTGTTCCGTTGAAGCAGACGCTCCCGACAAGTTTTTCTCCGGCAAGCTTGCCAGGGAACATCAAGCTCCGGCTAAGACACAAGTTCTCGCCGTAGAAGCGGATGTTCCCGCAGCAGCAGATGTGCCTTTAGTCCTTGTTGTCGAGCCGCAAGCTCCAGCATGGGCACACCAGATTGTCCGTTTCCTTCAGACAGGAGAACTTCCCGAAGAAGCGGAAAGAGTAGCCCGGCAATCAAGTATGTACCAGTTTGTCGACAACAAACTTTACAGAAGAAGACTCAACGGTGTGAAATTGAAGTGTATTCCCCGGGAAGATGGACAAAAGCTGTTGGCAGAGATACATGGAGGCATATGTGGTCACCACATTGGCGCAAGAGCACTTGCCGGCAAAGCATTCCGGCAAGGTTTCTTTTGGCCAGAAGCCCTCCAGGATGCAACTGCACAAGTAACCAAGTGTGAAGCGTGCCAGTTCCATTCCAAGCAGATACACCAGCCAGCTCAAGCTCTCCTGACGATCCCTTTGTCCTGGCCATTTTCGGTCTGGGGGCTCGACATCCTCGGCCCCTTTCCCCGCGCAGTCGGGGGCTTTGAGTACTTGTACGTTGCTATCGACAAGTTCACAAAGTGGCCGGAAGTGGAACCAGTGAGAAAGGTGACCGCACAGTCAACAGTTAAGTTCTTCAGGTCGATTGTTTGCCGTTTCGGGATCCCTAACAGGATCATCACCGACAACGGTACGCAATTCACGAGCCGCACCTTCATGCAGTACGTCCAAGATCTTGGCGCCAAGGTCTGCTTCGCTTCTGTTGCTAACCCGAGAAGCAACGATCAAGCGGAGAGGGCAAATGCTGAAGTGCTGCGTGGCCTCAAGACCAGAACTTTCGACAGGCTGCACAAGGCGGAAGAAACTGGATCGAGGAGCTGCCGGTGGTTCTTTGGTCGATCAGGACGACGCCAAATTGAGCCACTGGACGGACACCTTTTTCTCTAGTCTATGGAGCAGAGGCAGTTCTCCCCACGGAACTCGTATACGGGTCGCCTCGAGTGCTCGCTTATGATGAGCTCGAGCAAGAGCAGCTGCGACAAGATGACGCGCTGCTCCTTGAGGAAGACCGTCTTCAGGCTGCTGTACGAGCTGCTCGATACCAGCAAGCTTTGCGCCGCTACCATAGCCGCAAAGTTAACGCCAGAAGTCTCGAGGAAGGCGACCTTGTTCTTCGGCGCGTTCAGTCCGCCAAGAATTCCAACAAGTTGACGCCGAAGTGGGAAGGCCCTTATCGGGTGAAACGAGTCACTAGGCCTGGCGCTGTCCGCCTTGAGACCGAAGATGGCTTTCCGGTGAGCAACTCCTGGAACATCGAGCATCTTCGTAAGTTTTACCCGTAAGGCGCGGTTGCCGTGACCCGCTCCGGCAACCACCTTTTGTATAAGTCTTGCCGCTTTTGCATGTAATCCTTTGTACAAAGCCGGGCGCAAACCCCGTGCATCAGTAAAGCTCATGTGCCCCGCACATCTTGTCAATTTCATGCTTTTTACTTTATGCATGTATCATCTGACACTTTGTGCAGCGCCTACCCCAGTTTGCCAGGGGGGAGGAGAAGATAGTGATATGGACCAAGCGTCGTTCAAGAAAGTTTTGCCTTGCCGGGAAGCGAACAACAGAAAAGCTAAGTTGCCAAAGTTTGAGCAATCAGATTTTTTAAATTTTTAAGTTATCTTCCTTGAACGACCGTGCTTTGTATGGAAAACCTGTGCACAGAGGAACCAACTCGTGGCTAGCCACGCCCTTACTTTGTTTCGAGTACGCTCAACGAGTTAAGTGTGCTGCGACTAGTGTCGCGCCCTTACTTTGTTTCGAGTCCGCTCAACAACTTAAGTGTGCTGCGACTAGCTGCGACAAGGCTTCTTCTCGGTAGCGGCACCGCCAGCAGGCTGCTGACGTTCCGCACTCAGCGCTCGCGGCTAAAGGTGCTTGCGCCGGCAAGTTCCCTAAAAGCGTAGGGCTAAAACATACAAAGGAAGGAGTCAAGTAAAGGAGATAATATAGAAATCATTACCCAAAATAGAGTTATATTACAAGATAGCTTGTCGCAGCTCTAACAGATTGTTTCCATAACATGACTAGCAGCAACAAGAAAAGAAGAAAATGGGCAGCCTAATCTGTGCGATCGCCCTCGACCCTCTTGATCCCGCTCACCTTGTCCACAATGGGTGCGACAAGGGCCTTGAGCGCCTCTAGGTCAGCGTCCAACGACAAGCTCCTGAGGACGTTGGTGAGGTTGAGGCCAGGGTTGCAGAACGCCACCTTCATCAGCACCTTTTGAAGGGCTCCCGCGCAGAGCTTGCGCAACTCCTCCGCCAGCTACTTTGGGATCCTTTCCCGGAGTCGCTGGAGGGCCGTCACCACGCCTCTGAAGAATAGGGTGAGCTTGGCGCTGGGGTGGAGGTTCTCGTCGGAGGAATACCCGAGATACTCCACCCCCAGCTGCGCCAGCTCCCTATCGATATCCACGGCAACGTTCACAAGACCCTCCGTCCAGTGCTCGACGGTCGCCCTGAAGTTGTTCTGGGTGACGGCAGCGCTCGCCAGCAGCGCCTTCTCGGCCTTGACCTCCTCCTTCAAGTCCGCCTCCCGCTCCCTGGAGCCGTCCAGCGTCTTGGTCAAAGTGGTCAGCTTCAACTCAAGATCGGCGTTGGAGTTCTTGACGGCGGCAAGCTCCTTGCCCTTCTCGGCGAGGCGAACCTGCAGCTCCGAGTGGCTGTGAGCGTCCTTCTCCCGCTCGATCTTGAGCGCGACGACCTCCTCGCCGCTCGCCTTGAGATTGGCCTCGAGGTGCGCCACTCTCGTCTCCAACTCCTTCTTGGCGGTCTCAGCAGCCGCGGCAGCATCCTTTGCTTCCTGGAGGACCCCGCCAAGGGACTGCTCGCGCGCGGCAAGCTCTTCCTCGTGGCTGTCGAGGTTGACCTTCCGCTGCGCCAGCTCACCTTCTCGCGTGGATAGCTTCTCGGCGGCAAGCCGTTGCTGCTCTTGGACTTCGGCCTTCTCAAGGAAGAAGGCTGTCCGCTCTTCGGCAAGCTGCTCCCGCTCCTCTGCCAAGGACCGGAGAGCTGCCTGGTTGAGGGCCCGGAGCTCCTTCGCGCGCTTCTCGATGTCAGCTCCCGCCTTGGCGGCCAGCGCTTCGCGGGACTCCAGCTTGGCTTGCCGAGCGCGGTAGAGCGACAGCAGCTTCCGCAGCAGCCGCTCCTCCTAAGGCTCACCGCTGCTGCTGCTCGGCGCGTCGACAAGCGTCAGCCCGGCGGAGGCGAGCCCTTCCCCATCAAAAACTTCTCCCTCGACCGGCGCCCTGGAGCTCGACGCCCAGGGGAGCTTGATGAAGACGCCGTCGTCGGCCTTCAAGTAGGCGCCTGGCTCGGGCTTTTCGGAGCCTGGCGCGGCGGCAGCGGCAGAGGGATCGGCGGTCGGTGTAGCGCCTGACGCTCCTGCGGCCTCAGGGCCGTCAGTGCGATCGCCGGACCCCTCGCCAGCCGCTGCGGTAGCAGCCTTGGCAGCCTCGTCGCCGGCGGGCTCGTCAACACCGGCCGCTTCTTCGGTGGCAGCGGCGTCGCCGGTGTCGCCGCGCACATTCTCCTCGACAGCGACCTCCGTCTCCATCGGCTCCGCAGCGGATGGATCTGACGGCGGGAAAGGGGAGAAAAACAGTCAAGCAAATATCCAAAAAAAAAGAGAAAGATCAAAAGAAGAAGAAAAGCCCAAGGGGATTACCTGCGCGAGCCGGTTCCTCGTCAGTGCCCCTTGCCGGGGAACTCTCCCTTGGCGGCGTAGTCGTGGTCTCCGCCGGCGGAGGGCCGCTGGTGCTGTCCCTCGCCGGAGAACTCGCCCTTGGTGGAGAACACTCCCTTGCCGGGGAGACCCTGATGTCTACACCCGCTTCTATTCTTGTAGACTATGTTGGGCCTCCAAGCGCAGAGGTTTGTAGGACAGCAGCAATTTCCCTCAAGTGGATGACCTAAGGTTTATCAAACTCAGGGAAGTAGAGGTTGAAGATGGTCTCTCTCAAGCAAACCTGCAACTAAGATACAAGAAGTCTCTTGTGTCCTCAACACACCTAATACAACTAGGAGTTGTATAGGTGCACTAGTTCGGCGAAGAGATGGTAAAATATGGATGATAGGAGTGGCAAAGCGAAGTAAAATAAATCTGTAATAAAAAGTGCAGCAAGCAAACAAGTGGTAAACATGAGCACAAATGGTATTGCAATGGTGCAAACAAGGCCTAGGCTTCATACTTTCACTAGTGGCAACTCCCAACAACATTAAGATAATCGAATCACATGATATTTCCCATAAAACATGCAAGGGGGACGCACTCGAAGGTCATTCCTTTGTGGTCAAGAGAGGACGAGAATTATGTAGGGCTACAAAAGCACACCTCAAAGTTCGTAGTTCTCAACCTATGGATTTCCCAATGTCACCGCGGCCATCCAAAGAGAGTACCACAATCACCACAACATATCTCAAGGATAGTCAAAGACAAGCACCAAGAGACTCTCAATCTTCAATCAACACACAAAAGAGGAAATCACTCATGTAAATATTATTCTAATCCATGTCCAATAGACCGCTGTCACCTTGGTCTCGGAGATTATACTAGATAAAGACAAGTGAGTACATCAATCCAATACATAGAGGAAGGGGAAATATCATGGGATCACCCTAGATTAACATAGCCTATGATCACAACGAAGATCACATCATGGGAGAGAGAATTGACCACATAGCTACTGGTAGAAACCTCAGCCGCGAGGAGGAACTACTCCCGCATCATGGAGGGAGGAAGCAACGTCGATGGAGATGAATCCGGGGGCACTTCCCCGTCCCGGCAGGGTGCCGACACAGGAATTCTGGTCCCCCGAAACTTGGTGGCGATGGCGGCGGAGATCGGAATAGCTTCTGGAGAAAAGGGTTCCGTCCTCGAGGGTTTCGGGATGCGGTGTAAATACATGCCAAAGGGGGGCGTGAGAAGAGGCCAGGGGGGCCCAGGCGCCCTGGCGGCGCGGCCAGGAGGGGGGCCGCCCCCTCTGGTCGCCTGGAGCCCTGGTGGCCCCCCTTCGGCCCTACTTTGGCCGCAAGGAAGCTTCCGGAACGCTGATTTTTTATATATTTTTCCCGGGATTTTTCTGGCAATTTACGTAATGGGAAAACCTGAAATACAAAAACAGCAGAAAACATAAACTGGCACTGGGGTGCACTGAGTTAATAGGTTAGTCCAAATATGATCAAAAGTGTATGGAAGTGCATAAATATCATAGCAATATCACACAAAAGAGGCATGGAGCAAGCAGAAATTATAGATACGTTTTGGACGTATCAACATCCCCAAGCTTAATTCCTACTCGTCCTCGAGTAGGTAAATGATAACAAGCATAATTTCTGTGGTGACATGCTATTAACCATATAAGGACTTTTCACAGTCACATGACAAATGCTTACTGAGATAATGAATCTGTAGTAATTAAGTTGCCTCATGAGAAAATCACAAAGAACTGAAAGTTTTACAATATGATACTGAAACACTCAATAGATTTGTAGTGAGCATGGTGTGCAAATATGACAAAGTGGTACCTCGCTTGCCCCCTTTAGTGAAGCAAAACATAAATGCAGGGGCACCTCCAAAGTTTAAGTGACGACTAGATACAATGATTTCAGAATAAACGATATCATAATCATGCAAAAGACAATGGTACTTTGGGACAATGCACATTACACTCATAATGACAATCATGCTCTCAATAGTTGGTGCTTTAAAGAAGGTGGAGACTCTCGAACCGTGGCTTTTGATGGCAAGGTTGAAAACCCATGGTCGGAAACAAAAACTAAACATGTACCAGAGCTCTTGGATTTTAAAAACAGAGGTAAAAATTATTTTTGGGGTATGCATATTTCGTAACGAATGCTAGTAGATAACTCAATTACTTCTCGAGCTGGACAAGTTTCGAGGAACGGCTCCCGCACGAGGACGATCACATCCTCTTAATCTCCTTTGTTTATCACTGCCAAAGTTTTCTGATTTCTCATGAACAAAGCGTGAAGGAGGGTTTGTTTGTTGTATTATTTTTTTAATGAACCGGGCGCACTCTATGCCAGTTCCTTCTCGTATTAGGGGTTTGCACATTAGACATGCAATCCCGGGGTGACGCTTGTCCAACTTAAAAAGATCATGAATTAACTACTACTTCCTCATGAGCTAAAACAGAGGCACAAAAGAGAAATGCTTTTTTGATTAATTCGTGATGGTACACGAAAGTCTTCGTTAGGAATGGCAGGTAAATACCATGTATAGGAAGGTATGGTGGACTCATATGGCATAACTGGTTTTAAATGATTTTGGATGCACAAGCAGTCAGTCCGCTTAGTACAGGCGAAGGTTAGCAAAAGACTGGGAGCGACCAACTAAGAGAGCAATGACGGTCATAATCATGTAGAGCGACAAAGCAACATTGAATCGGGCATGGAAGTTATATCGCTACTCAGAAATTAAAGATCATCAAGGCTTGATAGACTTTCTTTACAGTCTTAAATATGCGTGAGCATATGCCAAGTCAATCAAAATAAATTCTTGGAGGAAGATATCACTAAACCATACCACATCATAGGCAAACAAATCATGTTGGTACTTCAATAACACATTAAGAATCCCCCAGCTATTTGAGATTAACCATAAGAAAACATGAACTACTAAGCACCATTATGCAGATAGCGTTTTTATCATAGACATATCAACCAGTGCAACAGAAGCCAACTCTCTTAACAAGATAAGCATGATAACTCAAGAGAGTTCCAGCAACCAACTAAACAAAAAATCTTTAAAAAGAAAAGCATGAAAACTAAGAGCTAAGCATGACAGTAGCTATTGAAAGACCAAGAACATACACAACAAAGATAAACATGAAAATCCTATGTTGTGTTCTAGGTTGAAGTGGAGCGTGTTTCTCTCCCACACAAAGAAAGCTGAGTTCCAACTCGTTATGAAAAGCAAGCAAAGCTAAAGAAAACTAAAAAGGAAACTAAAAGCAAGACGCTCCAAGCATAGCACATAACACATGAAGTGATTAAAATATAGTGGAATGAAAGACGAACTGATAATGTTGATGGAGAAGGGGATGCACGGGGGCATCCCCAAGCTTAGACGCTTGAGTCTTCTTGAATATTTCTTGGGGGTGCATGGGGGCATCCCCAAGCTTGAGCGTTTGACACTCCGGAATCTTTTTATCATCTTCCCACGCACACTTGAAAACTCCCTTCATACATAACTCATCATAATCTGATTAGCGAGGTTAGTACCCATAATAAAATAATTATTCCTTGGTGGAAATAAGGATATTCTTGAAGGTCTACTGTTTCTCAAGATTGCCAAAAGGCAAAACAGGACAGAATCTGTGAAAAAACAGACCAGAAATAGCTTGATGTCTACACCCGCTTCTATTCTTGTAGACTATGTTGGGCCTCCAAGCGCAGAGGTTTGTAGGACAGCAGCAATTTCCCTCAAGTGGATGACCTAAGGTTTATCAAACTCAGGGAAGTAGAGGTTGAAGATGGTCTCTCTCAAGCAACCCTGCAACTAAGATACAAGAAGTCTCTTGTGTCCCCAACACACCTAATACAACTAGAAGTTGTATAGGTGCACTAGTTCGGCGAAGAGATGGTAAAATATGGATGATAGGAGTGGCAAAGTGAAGTAAAATAAATCTTTAATAAAAAGTGCAGCAAGCAAACAAGTGGTAAACATGAGCACAAATGGTATTGCAATGGTGGAAACAAGGCCTAGGCTTCATACTTTCACTAGTGGCAACTCCCAACAACATTAACATAATCGAATCACATGATATTTCCCATAAAACATGCAAGGGGGACGCACTCGGAGGTCATTCCTTTGTGGTCAAGAGAGGACGAGAATTATGTAGGGCTACAAAAGCACACCTCAAAGTTCGTAGTTCTCAACCTATGGATTTCCCAATGTCACCGCGGCCATCCAAAGAGAGTACCACATTCACCACAACATATCTCAAGGATAGTCAAAGACAAGCACCAAGAGACTCTCAATCTTCAATCAACACACAAAAGAGGAAATCACTCATGAAAATATTCTTCTAATCCATGTCCAATAGACCGCTGTCACCTTGGTCTCGGAGATTATACTAGATAAAGACAAGTGAGTACATCAATCCAATACATAGAGGAAGGGGAAATATCATGGGATCACCCTAGATTAACATAGCCTATGATCACAACGAAGATCACATCATGGGCGAGAGAATTGACCACATAGCTACTGGTAGAAACCTCAGCCCCGAGGAGGAACTACTCCCGCATCATGGAGGGAGGAAGCAATGTCGATGGAGATGAATCCGGGGGCACTTCCCCGTCCTGGCAGTGTGCCGGCACAGGAATTCTGGTCCCCCGAAACTTGGTGGCGATGGCGGCGGAGATCGGAATAGCTTCTGGAGAAAAGGGTTCCGTCCTCGAGGGTTTCGGGACGCGGTGTAAATATATGCCAAAGGGGGGCGTCAGAAGAGGCCAGGGGGCCCAGGCGCCCTGGCGGCGCGGCCAGGAGGGGGGCCGCCCCCTCTGGTCGCCTGGAGCCCTGGTGGCCCCCCTCCGGCCCTACTTTGGCCGCAAGGAAGCTTCCGGAATGCTGATTTTTTTATATTTTTCCCGGGATTTTTCTGGCAATTTACGTAATGGGAAAACCTGAAATAGAAAAACAGCAGAAAACAGAAACTGGCACTCGGGTGCACTGAGTTAATAGGTTAGTCCAAATATGATCAAAAGTGTATGGAAGTGCATAAATATCATAGCAATATCACACAAAAGAGGCATGGAGCAAGCAGAAATTATAGATACGTTTTGGACGTATTAGACCCTTGCCGGGGAACTTCCCCTCGGCGGCGTGGTTGAAGCAGATGGCACGACGGGGACGATCTTCGGGCGCTTCTGATGTGTTTGCTCTGCTCCTACACAAATCAACGAACAAGACGTCAGCAAAGAAAAAACGCCCACGCGCGCCTAACAGTGGAAAGTGAACCATACACTTACGCTTGGGGCTGCGTTGGGGGCTGCTCTGAAGATCAGTTGCCGGGTCCGGCAAGTTTGTCTCAGGCGCACCCCCTGCTGTCACGGCGGGCTCGTCCTCGATGACAATCACCGGGACCTTGGCTCTCTTTGCCGCCCTCTGGGCCAGAGTTCTAAAAAGAAACAGGTTCAGAGTGACGCAAAAGAGATACAAGACAAAACAGCAGAAAATCGAAGAAATACAAGAACAACAAAATCTTACTCTTCTTCTTCCTCGTCGGAGCTGAGCGCGGAGAAGTCGAAGTCTGGCTCACGCGTCCCGGCGCGAGGAGGCGGAGGAGTAGGCTCCCTTGGCCGCTTGGCGGGAGCAGGGGCGGTGGTCTAAGACGACCCCGCTCCGTCTGCCGCCGAGGCGTGGGGGGGCGACAGGGGCAGAAGCGGTGGTCCGAAAAGATCCCGCTCCAGTTGCCGCAGAAGCGCGAGGTGCTCCCACGGCAGCCTTGCTTGCCGCGGTGGCGCGTGTCGCGCGGCGCGGCGGCTGTTGACCCGTCTGCCGCTCCATTAAGCCCCCGGCCTTGCGGAGATGTCTTCTCGGTGGAGCTGGAGGCTCTGCTGGTGGCGATTTGCCCGAAGACGAGGAGGAAGAGGAGCCGATCTCCAGCGAGCCGCTCGTATCCTCGGCGGACTCGCTCGACTCGTCGCCCTGCTCGGCGGGCCCGCTCGACCCGACGCCCTGCTCGGCGGGCTCGCTCGACTTGGCGTCTTGCCCGGCAGGCTCTCCCTCGCCGACAAACTCCCCTTGCTCGGCAAGGCTTGCCGCCTTTGCTGCATCTGCCTCCTCCGGGGTGAAACCGAACTCGTCCGCGGCTGCGGCTGCCGCCGCCTCTTCCAGCCTGGTGGCGATGTACGCCATCTCCTTATCGGTGGTGTCGCGGGTGAGGCCCTTCTTCTCGTCGGAGCAGATCGGCGTTTCTTCTAAGTTGTCGAAGAACTGCTGCACGACATCTTCGGCAGGCTCTTGCCAAGTTGGGTCAATCCCATGAGAGTCGCACAGCGGCATCATTGCGCGGATGCGGCTGAGCGCGGAGTTGTTGCATAGTGGGACGACCCCCCTCGGCAACCTGAACACCTCGGGATGATCGGGGTCGTACTTGAATAGCTCCTGGAGCATCGCGTTGAGCTCCAGGACAGTGAAATTGAAGTTGAGGCCCGGGTGCAGCCTAATGATATCCGCCGCATTCTCGAACTCCCAGGCGGGCCTCTTCCTCTCCTGCAAGGGGGCGATGCGGCGGCGGAGGAAATCTGCGCCAACTGCGCCTACAGTGAGCCCGGCAAGCCTGAGGCAAAGGATCCGGGCAGTGGCAATCTTCAGTCTACCGTCTTCTGGGGCCAGGTCGCTCCAATCGTTGCCGCGCACTATTGGGGCTTGGCGTCGGGCGGTAAATGGCTGCGGGTTCTCCTCTACGATCCAACACCAATTGGTTCTCCATTCCTCCCATTTGCTGCGGAGCTCTCCCTCCAGATAAGCTTCCTTCTTGTGCGTCCTCGAGATCCAGGAGACTCCGCCAGATAAGGGCTCTCCTCTCTCTACTCGGGGCGTGAAGAAGTGGCGGAAAAGGGCTACATTGGGGAAGACTCCGACAAAGTTTTCACAGAGATGTGCGAAAACTGCCATTGTCAAAACAGCGTTGGGGGTGAAGTCAAGGAGGTGGAACCCGTAGGTGTTCATGAGGTCACAGAAGAATTCAGAGAAAGGCGGGCAGAGCCCGCAGTAGAAGAACAAGGCGAAGAACGCGTATCCGTTCGGAGCCATTTTACAAGCAATGGCGGGGAGTACCTTGGTGCGCGGATGCGCCCGCGTCTCCCCCGACCAGAAGAGGTAGTAGTTCTCCCTCAGCTTCCTCACGGCAAGCTTGGGGGGGAAGACAGCCCGCTCCTTTCGCAGCTTCGCGAGCCGCTGCGCCTCAGCCGACTTCGCGGCCTTCCCCTTATCGCCTTTCAGAGCCATGGCGGAAGCGGTGAGGGAGGTCGACGGCGTTGGTGGTGCTGGTGGCGGCGGGGGGCGGAGAGCTGCTCTCTTTCAAGCTTTGGGAAGAAGGGGAGCGGCGGAGGTTCTCAAGATTGAAGAAGCAACGGGCGAATGGACGAACTGCCCCTGTTTCCCCTACTTATAAGGAGGGAGGGGGCGGACGTTCCGCATTTCTGATTAAAGAAACCGCCCACGATCTCTCCCACGACGCCGCAATCGACGCGTGCCGTTAGGGGAGGGCGCGGTGGATACGGAGTAAGATACAGCGAGAACCAGGCCGCGCGTGCCCGTGCACTGTTTTGGGCCTGGCCCAACAGCGCTCGGCACCGTGTATGGCCCAGTCCCGGGTGCTCCTGTCGGTGTACTAAAGTAGGGGTACCCTTAGTATCCCGAACTTGTGCACGGGCAGTCGCAGCGTCCTGCGGCAAGGCTTGCCGGGTGATCACCAAGGTCCTCCAAGGTTCCTTTTTGGAGCCATCCAAGAACAAAGTATCCAAGCTAAGGAGACAAGGCCCCGGCAAGAGGAGCTTGCCAGGAAGGCCACTCAAGGCACAAGACCACTCAAGGCGCGAAACCCTGGCAAGAGGAGCTTGCCGGGAAGGCCAACCAAGGCATCTCAAGAAACTTGTCGCGACGCACCACGCGTCCCGGCAAGGCCCGGTGAGCGACAAACTCCCGGAAGCGACAAGGTAGCGACCGCGGCAAGGCGCTTGCCGCGGCAAGCTTCCACTCAGTACCCGCGCTCCAGCGCATCCACCCACGTGTCGCTCTGGGATCCTCCCAGGGGTACGTGGCGGGAGGCTGTGCAGCCAGGGGTACACGGTGGCAAGCGGCGATGACAAGGCGGCCATCGTGGCGAACGGTGGCGCCCCTGACGGCCCTTTTTGCACTGTTTGGGCGACGTCGATGGGCATTTAATGCCCTTGTCCCCTGCCGTCAGGGTTAGGTATGGAACACTATACAGGTAGATGTACCAACCGCAGCACTTTTCCCTTTTTACCCTCAACTGCGTTGCCACTTGTCGGTGACCCCTTGAGCCTATAAAATGAGGCCCATGCGCAATGTAGGGGGGGGGGGGTTAGACTTTCGAACACTCTCACGCTCGGTCTCGTTAGCCGCTAAGGAGTACTGTAGCTTCCAGCGCTCCCGAGCCAAGAACTCAATACAAACCAAAGCAGGAGTAGGGTTTTACGCATCCGTACGGCCCGAACCTGGGTAAACTGCTCATGTGCCTCGCCTCGATCTGCTCTTTGTGCAATCTCCGCCCCCTGCCGTACCGAAAGGGGCTCCGGTCCCATAGGTGTTCGTGGGTGGATCAGTTTCCCCGACAGAAATGGAGCTTTGGAACAACAATGGAGTATGTGGGGGAAGAGGTAAGTCTTCTTGGGGAAGAAGACCCCCTATATATAGTGGGAGAGCAAATCCAACCGTTATGCACGTTTTCTGCCCGCAGAGAGCGGTAGTACCGCACGTAAGTTGCGGTACTACCGCTTGCTGAGCGGTACTACCGCTCTGGGGGCGGTACTACCGCTAGGTAGAAACAAGCGAGTTGATGACAACCAGGGATGAAATAAATTACATCCGTGGCTACATCCGCAGAAATACGGTAGTAGCAAAACACGACACGGTACTACCGCTTGGACCAAGCGGTACTACCGCATAGGATGCAGAAGTAAAAAATTACTTCCGCACCTACTTCCGCACTTGGTACAGTGCCGGGCCAGATACACGGTACTACCGTTCTGGAGCCGCGGTACTACCACTGTTGCGGTACTACCGTGTCTTCAGGCGGTACTACCGTGTGGCTGTGCGGTACTACCGCTTATGGAGCGGTACTACTGCCTGCCAGGCAGATGTTTTAGTTAAGAAGTCATGGTTTGCATATACGATAATAAACGGTTGGAACTCCAGAGAAGCAAGGGAAAAGTGGTGTGAGAGTAAGATGTGTACGTGTTGATTCCACCCAAACCTTTCCGAAACGGACCCCCTCTTAATAGTACGGCTTTCCTATTACTCAAAGCCACCGACAGGGAGCAAAAAGGAAACACCGTCTTCCATCGAATCCGAGGGGAAAGCAATCGTCTTGTGCCTAAGTGAGATATACCTGTAGGAGCTTAGAGCACACGATTAGTCCGCAAATGCATTGTCATCAATCACCAAAACTACTTAGGGAGAAATATGCCCTTACAATCTCCCCCTTTTTGGTGCATTGATGACAATACGGGATTTGCACAGGGATAAAATAAGAGAGTATGCAATCCTAAACACTAGAATATAGGTGAGCTCCCCCTAGATGTGTGCCTACACGAGAGAGTGCTTTGGACTGCACAGCACACATACTAGGTTCAATGCTCCCCCTCTATTCTACAAGTAATATACTCCTTATATAAGAACTGAGCACATAAACAAGGGAAAGTAAACTAACTGCTCACGATATAATAAAAAAGACATAACGACGAGTTTAACGATAGAGAAGCATATGTCTTACACCATACGATAGTCTCACGCACACGACACAAAAGCACACAAATAAACAGAGTTCGACCAACGAAACGAAACGAAACGAATGGCACAAGACGCAAATCACTCTCTCCCCCTTTGGCATCGAGACACCACAAAGGGGAAAGAGGACACAAAGAAGGGTGGCAGCCCCGGCGGAGGATCTCAGTCATCGTACTCGCCATCGGACTCCTCCTGCTCCTCCTGCTGCTCCTCGTCAAACTCAGACCATTTGTACCCCTGACGAGCCATCCAAGCTGCCTCAGGGGTGATGTTGTCGTCGGACCCGTTAGACACATCCTCACCGTAGACTGCCATGAGCTTCTTGTTACGCTGGCGAGACTTCTTGTCAGTGACGTGAGCCCTGTACTGACCTTGAGCTTGCATGCAGAAAAGTGCCTTCATCTTGTTCTTCAGCTTTTTAGCCCAAGAGGGCTCTGAGGAGGAGGGAGCAAATCTTCCAGGGCCTTCCTCATCAGCCTCCTCCACAGGCTCCTCATCAGTGCCCATCTGAGCCGCAGCAGCTTGCGCCCGAGTAGTAGTGTTGGCCCATGGAGTCTTGATGCGAAGACGAATGTGATCATGACGGATACAGTCGGCCTCAAACTCCTTATCGGGGTACAGCTTCTCCCAAGTCTTGGAGATCAGCAGAAACAGGAATGGACCATAGATGGGTACCTTGCGAGTGTAGATCGCAAAGTGGAGCTCACACCACATGATATGGGATATGTCAAGTGGTGGAGACTGCGCCGTGCGAGCCGCTTCACACATCAGCAGCATGTCAACCAGGTATGCATGGATCTTGTCTTTGTCTCCAACGCGAGGAAACAAAGTGCTGCGAAAGATCCGATGCATGACGTCCAAAAATGGGTTCAACACCCATGTCTTCTTGCCGCTTGCAAGAGTCTTCTCCACATAGAATGGCAGCAGCTTCTCTTTGTTGGCAGATTCTGGATTGGCATGAGGTCGAGCTCCAACTGGGTTGTGGAGTCCCTCGTCAGCAATCTATAAAAGATCCATGAACTCCTTCCAAGATGCAGTCATCTTGTGACCATTGATCATCCAAGTCATTGGGCGATCATCCTTGGTGTGGAAGTGGACAGACGCATAGAACTGAGCAATGATCTCTGGATCAAAATCATGCTGAAAGGTCATGAAGTGCTCAAGTCCAAACTGCTCGACCAGATCCAGAGCCTCGGCAAAGTAGGCCCGGTTGGTGTCCCTCCGCATGTGGGCCACGTACACCCAATGAGCATCCACGTACAGGTTGGTCTTTCTTTTGAGCACCTCTGTGTAGATGCGATACTGCTGCTTAGTCCAGAAAAGTTCATCTCCATAAAACTGAGCACGGGGTTCTCCATAAGGGTTGTGCTTCCTCCGTGCCATAAACTCATTAGCTGGCATTTCTTCCATAGTCATTGAGGATTCCTTTTGCTTGTTGGCGGCGGTCTTGAACTTGCGCTGGGGATTGGAGCCCTCTGGCACATCACTGGGGTTGCGCAGACGCTTGGACCCGGTTTCGTGGACTGGATTGGTACGACGAGCATCGGAACCGGAGCCACCACCTAAAACACAAACACAAGAACACGACGAAAACACAAAGAGAATCAATGCAAAAGCCTCAAAAAGCACAAGAAACGAGTAGAAAGGGAAATATGTATGTGCTACGAAGGAACTATGTCACAAGCGGTAGTACTGCCTGACAATCGCGGAAGTAAAAAATTAGTACCGCTTAGTGAGCGGTAGTACCGCTTGATGGATGCGGTAGTACCGCACACTCTGCGGTAGTAAAAATTTACTTCCGTGATCAGAGACGGAAGAAAAAAACTAGTACTGCTTACGGAGCGGTAGTACCGCATTGGGGTTGCGGTAGTACCGCTCGTATGCAGTAGTAATATTTTACGTCCGCTTCAGAGCGGTAGTACCGCGGAGAACAGCGGTAGTACCGCCTGGGTCAGATCTGACGAACGGATCTGGACCAGATCGAGCGGTAGTACCGCGGTTCGCTAGCGGTAGTACCGCTTGGACCAGATCTAAAAAGAAAGGAACTGAACACGACCGCGTGGATCGACCAACGGTACTACGGCTAATCATAGTAACTTGGTAGCAACATACATACTAGCATTTCTAGAGCAAAAGCATTCTCCTACATCCTAATCTTCCATGGATAAGAACACGAAGAATGCAAGAACTCTAAGCATCTCCCCTAACCCTAAAACAACAACAAGGCAATAGGAAGAGGGGAAAAGGGGAGAAACCTTCATCCATGGCAAGAGGGAGAGGTGGGGAGCGATCCCACCGGTCGGAATGCAAGGAGAGTGGCCGAGGGAGGAGATCCGGCGAGGTCCTTCGGCGATGTTCTTGAGAGGGAGAGAGAGAGAGGCGTGGGGGTTAGGAGATGAATGGGTATGGGGGAGTTGGAACTCCCCTTGCCCGCTTATAACCCCCACCCGTTCGACAGTAAATAAATACTGCCGTGCTGGACTTGTGGTAGTACCGTAACCTCCTTTGCGGTAGTACCGTGTCTGCGCACGGTAGTACCGCTTCTCCAAGAACATGCAAATTTCGACGAGGCTTTTAGCAAAGAAGAGAAGAAAAACAAAAGGACGCACAAGCGAGACAAAAACACAACTCCTCAGAGGAGGGCGGTGGCCGAGGCCACCTATGTTTGAGTTTGTTGGTATGGCACCACGAAGAACTATCCTTGTGCCCATGACCAATACTCGTCTTGAAGCACTTATGACAACTAAGTATGGAAAAATGACAAAGACTTGATCAATTTATGCATAATGGGGGGGAGGAATCGTTCATTGAGAGAACAATACTCCCCCTATGTCCATGCCTACATCTAGACAAGATAACTATATTGAGTGTGAGGAGTGTGTGCAAAGACTCAAGCCACATTGCTCAAATCGATGATATTTAGCTCATGCCTTAAATCGCGAAATCTTGCTTCATCCAATGGCTTCGTGAAGATATCTGCAAGGTTATCATGAGTGTTGACGTAGTGAAGCTCGATCTCTCCTTGCCTTATGTGATCCCGGATGAAGTGATACCGAATCTCTATATGCTTCGTCTTGAAGTGTTGCACCGGGTTGAGAGAAATCTTGATGGCACTTTCATTGTCACACCAAAGAGGCACTTTGTCACAAGTGACACCGTAATCCTTTAAAGTTTGCCTCATCCATAAGAGTTGAGCACAACAACTGCCAGCAGCCACATACTCTGCTTCGGTGGATGAGAGAGACACACAACTTTGCTTTTTGGAAGACCAACTAACAAGAGAGCAACCAAGAAATTGGCACCCTCCAGAAGTGGACTTCCTATCCACTTTGTCTCCCGCCCAGTCAGAATCAGAGAAACCTACTGCTCTGCCGGAACAGCTCTACCGGAGCCCTAGATTGGGTTCCGCCTCGAGACGGCGGCGTATGGTCCCGAAAGTCTTCCACTTATTTTTTCCAGGTCAAAACGCTTCATATAGGAGAAGATGGTCACATGGGGCCCACCGGCTGGCCCTCGTGGCAGGGGGGCGCGCCCCCCACCCTCGAGGCCAGCAAGTGGCCCCCCTCGTGGGTATTTTTTATATTTTCCGACAAAATGTTCTTTGGAGTTTCGGGGCTTTTGGAGTTGTGCAGAATAGGTTTCCAGAGTTTGCTCCTTTTCCAGCCCAGAATTCCAGCTGCCCGCATCCCCCCTTCTTCATGTAAACCTTGCAAAATAAGAGGGGAAAGGCATAAGTATTGTGACAAAACATGTATGAACAGCCCATAATGCAATAAATATCAACTTATAAGCATGATGCAAAATGGACGTATCATAGCATCCTTCAAATTCTTCATAGTGATAAATTTATAATAATCCCAAGTAACTGAACAAATATAGCTATGCTCCTCGGCAACAGCGTTAGAAAAAGGTCATGATAACCCACAAGTATAGGGGATCGCAACAGTTTTCGAGGGTAGAGTATTCAACCCAAATTTATAGATTCGACACAAGGGGAGCCAAAGAATATTTGTAAGTATTAGCAGCTGAGTTGTCAATTCAACCACACCTGCAGATTAATTATCTGCAGCAAAGTGATCAGTAGCACAGTAATATGATAATTGTAATAGTAATTGTAGCAACAATAGTAGAAGTAACAGCGATAGAAATAGTTTTGTAGCAAGTGCAGCAGTAACTTAGCAAGAACAATGTAAGATAAATTCATAGGCATTGGATCGCTTATTTGTTGGATGATATTCATCATGTGACAGTCATAACCTAGGGCGATCCGGCACTAGCTCCAGCTCATAAATATAATGTAGGCATGTATTTCGTAAATAGTTATACATGCTTGTGGAAAGAACTTGCATCACATCTTTTGTCCTACCCTCCCGTGGCAGCGGCGTCCATATTGGAAACTAATGGATATCAAGGCCTCCTTTTAATAGAGAACCAGAACAAAGCATTAACACACGATGAATACATGAACTCCTCAAACTACGGTCATCACCGGGAGTGGTTACGGTTATTTTCACTCTGGGGTTGTCGGGTCATAACATGTAGTAGGTGACTATAACTGTTAGAGTTGTGTCGAATATTATTGTACAAGGTAGGTTACAGTTGGACTTGGTTTTGTACTGTGTGTAGACAAGGTAGGAGTTGTGTCCTATTAGGACACTTGTATCCTAGACCTCTCATATATAGCGGGGGTAGACACATGATGTAACCTATGCCAACATAATAGCACAGGTACGCGGGGGAGCCAGCGGTGTGTGCCGGCGCCCAGGCGATCGGGGTGCGGTATTGTAGCGGTGTCATGGGGAGGAGCGCCCGTAGTCATGCCCCGGGGATGTAGCCTAGATGGTGAACCTCGTTAACAATTATCGGTGTCGTGCCTCGTGTGATTGCTTGGTCCTCGGTAGATCAACGAAGCGCCTCGGATTTATTCTAACAAGTGGTATCATGAGCAAGGTTTGATTTGAGGCCGTTGTATTGATTTAGAGGATGAATTGATGTCGACGTTGCATGCGTGAAGCGGATGATCTGAATTGCTGAAGCCAGATGCGGTGATCAATGGAGCGAGCTTCGTCGATATGGTCGCAAGGCAGGTCCGGAACGAAGTCGTCAAGGGCATGTTATGGTGTACGCCATGGAGATCAAAGCAATCGGAGACGATTTCGATGAGATCAAAAGTGTGCGACATCGGAAGTAGTGTTCGGCAGGTGGTGCAGTAGCAACGGGCATGGTGCCTAAGCGCTCCAGATTGGGTCAAGAGATCGAAGGAGAGATCAGACGATTTCTCGGGGACTCGGAAGATCCAGGATTAGGGACGGCGAGGGGTGCACAAAACAGGCGTGCAGCCATGCAGCACGGGAAGTCCAAGATGTATACGCGTACGTGAGGCTAGCTGGGCTGTGCGTTCTAGCCACGGCGTGTTTGCGTGGCAGATCCTCAGATCGGTGCGTGCAGGCGTGCAGGCGTGCCGACGGCGCATGGCGTATGCGCGTACCAGGGCGGCCAGTAGGTATCCATCGGCATTGGTGGTTGGATGCTGGCTGAACTGGAGGCCCATGGCACGTGGCTGCGTGGTTGGCTATCTCAAGGCGAGCTGGAGCATAGGCAAAGGAGCTGGACGTACGTAAGAGAGATTTGTTAAATAAAAAATCAGTTATGGAAGGTATTGTAGTGTGTTGGAACTTGGAATCTACTGGTTACTAGCATGTTGTTCTCATGCATGGAAAAGAATAGAACAAGAAAATTTGTCAGGAAGTCACATTATGCTACAGGTGTGGATAATATTGTTTGAGTTGGTTGCACATGTACACAAGAGATTACAGAGACAAGTTTTGGGTTCTTTGCTTCGTACGCTAAGAAGATCGGCATCTCACCAGTGGTGTTGTTCGACTGGCAGTCAAACAGGAACCGAGGAAAGGATAACAATGTGCGTATAAGGCTCGGAGGAGTCTGGAGTGCGCCGTGGCAGGGATCATGCATATACAGGGCATCAAACAATGCACGTAGATGTGCGGGGTGGACACGATGCAGGGTGGAGCATGGTTGCAGTCGGACAAGTTCGGCTGGGTTGGACTGGACAGTATGATGGATCAACGGGGATGTTGGTCAAAGCAGAAGACGGTGGTGATTTCAGCGACGACGGGATAGGAGCGTAATGCTGATGGTGGCCGACTTCTGGTGCGTGGAAACACGTGGTGCAGGCCTGAGGGCTTGTGCGGCTTCGTCAAGACTATGACGCAGGGTTGATTCAAGGCAGTGCACACATGAGAGAGGTTGAAGTCGATGGGTCGCGGGGTAGCATAGCGCAGCTACATGGAGTCATGTTGAAGGTGGAGCTGGAGTCTGATGGACGACTTCACTCTGTGCTGATGGAGGGGCTACTGCGTAAATGCATGGAGAGTCGAAGCCCATTTTAGCGGGATAGCGAGAGACACGTGGACCGGACTGGGCACCAGTGGTCTGATGGAGGCGTGATACTCGGCATCGGTCGGTGATGATCGGCGGTTCTCTGTAGTGGGGGTTGGTTGGTGTGGTTTCGCGACCCGGGAGACTCGGCCAGGACAGCAGAGGCTCGGCGCGGTGATAGCGGCGAGGCGTGCGGTAAGCACGGGACACAACGATATGCCAATGCACTGGTGGTCACACATGTGGTCAGATACATTGTGCAGGGGATGCTGAAGCAGTGTTGACGAGTACCGGATTCAAGTTGGTGACTGGGTCTATCGGTGCCGGAATATGGACATGAGTTGACCGTGGAGAATCTGAGAAAGTGTCGTAAAGTCTAAAATTGTCAAAAGTAGAGAGTACATGGCCGTATATTCTGTGGTGTTCAGTGCACATGGCAAAGTGCGGATGACAAGTATAGAAGGAGGCGGAGTACTATAGGTGAGGGACATGCGAGAGACTATCCGGGAAAAGGATGAGACAACTGTGAATTTGACAAAGGGTGACACAGGGCGACGGTGAAATTCCTTCAAGTTTCAGACAAGCAGTCAAGAAAAGTGGCGATGTTGAGTTCAGGTAACTCTTACATGTGGCATCCAATATGCGAGTTTTTCACTTTCACACAGACAGTGATCGGTGTGTGATGGCGGTGGAGGGATACTCCGGAAGTTGGGAGCACAAGGTAGAGTAACGAGGAACTTAATTTTTCTCGAGTGTTGACTATTAAGAAAATGAGAAGGGACTACAGTTGCATGTGGAGTCACATGGAGTCTGGGAGTATCTCAAGTCCAATGTACATGGTGGTTCGACGCACAGATGAATCCAAGGTGGTGGAGAATATTCGTCAATGTGGAGTTTGTTAGAGTTGTGTCGAATATTATTGTACAAAGTAGGTTACTGTTGGACACTAGTAGATAAAGGGTCATCAGACCCGGTTCATTTGGGCCTTTAGCCCCGGTTCCAGAACCGGGACAAGAGGGTCGGGACTAATGCTCTGACCCTTTAGTCCCGGTTCAATCCAGAACCGGGGCAGAAGGGTGTCCACGTGGCCTGTGCACCGAGTCCATGCAGGAGGGGCTTTAGTCCCGGTTGGTGGTACCAACCGGGACCAAAAGGCATCCATGCGTCAGCATTTCTGTGGCTGTGGTTTTTGTTTTTTTTTGAAAGGGGAGGGGGGGTTTTAGGTTTTGGGGGGTTAATTTAGGTGTTTCATATATTGTGTTAGCTAGCTAATTAATAGAGAGAAGTGTCCTCTCTTATGTCCGTGCTTCATCGACGCTACATACTACACATACGTATATAGAGAGGACTAGAGTCACGCTAGCTAGCTAGCTAGCTGCTAGCTACTAAGCAAACGAAGGAAACAGAAGATCGTATAATCAACATATATATATGCATACAGAGAGAAGTAATATCGACCACCTCTCCTTCTCCGAGAGATTGGTCGAACAACAAGTTCTCGTATATCTATCCGACACTACTGGGCACATATATACAATAATTATCTCTTACAAAAATAATCTCCTAACATATGGATGCATGGTCCACATAGTATTCTCCGTCTTCAGCGATCACGTGTTCAAGGAAGAATGCCGCCAATTCCTCTTGAATTGCTCGCAGACGATCTGGTGTTAGGAGTTCATCCCGCATCCGAAACATCTAATTTGAAGTAGGGGGTCAATACATGAAATGATGCTATAAATTTGTGAATATTATTGATTGCTTACGCACTTCAAATTGTTCATCAGTGTAGCCCCGCTCACAGGTCGTGTGGCGGATGGACTCGCAAATGTAGTATCCACAATAATCATTCCCGGGTTCCTGCCACAACCACTTTACAAGAAATAGAGGTCAATCAAACTGATAAGCAAGAATGCCAAATTGGTATTGATGAAACTAGCGCTTGAATCAAGATATAGGAGATGCGCGCGCGGAACATGCTACTATATAGTACTTACTTTCGGGTATCTAAATTCTAGCTTCTTCGGCAGTCCCGGAGCTTTTTTGGTGAATTTTTTCCAAGCCCTGCCAGACAAAAAAAACAATTAGTTGATATCAGAAATGAAGTTGCTGATATATATGCATGGTGGATAATATTGATCGATTTAACTTACCTGGCTAGCATTTGAGTCATGTCCGCATACTCCTCAGGATCTTTACGTTTAGAGTCGAAGACAGTTACTACTCCCTTCTCAAGCTTAATCTCTAAGAGAATATAGTGGAAGCTGCGCACGAATGCATGAGATCATCAATTACATCACTATAACCTTGACTGATATATAAGGGAAACCAAATATGCACAAGACATTAACACTCACTTGAAGTTGTAAGGAAAGAGTATTATATCTTTGTTTTCATTTACCACCAACGATCGTAGCAAGTTGGTCTCGGTATCGTCGGGACGCAATTTAACCTCGGTTGCATCTATGAGGTATGTGTTAATAAACCCAATATCACCTACTTGTCTTTTCTTCAATTCGACGATCTTCAATCTGCATAATATAGTGAGGATAATTATAAATACATGCAATGAAGATCAACTATATAGAGAGACTTAATGACAGAAGTAGTACTACTTACAGACAGTAGCAGGTGACCGTTGTTTTATCGAGGGCCAATTGATTGAAAAACTGATAGAACTCCTCAAATGGAACAGGCAACAGGTCAATTCCAACAAGGTCATGCTCCGGTTTAACTCTCAAATACAAGTTATTCCTCCCCCCAGACTCTCTGCAGATTTTCAAGTACCAATCATGCAATCTTCGCATATTCGTTGATAGAGATCTTTCATTTTTGACGAGAGGCTTTTTGTACTCGTATCTTTCTATCTGCACTTCCAAGAAATCATAGTGTACATCGTCGGACGCGTAATCTGCAAGATTGGTATAACCGGGCACCATCCTCGGATCATTTGCGACCATGTCGCTAGACACCTTGAGCGGGGGGCACGATTGGTCCGCTTGTTCGCCGAGCTGGGCAATTTGTTTCCCAGCTCGCCCTTCTGCTAACCTCTGATCACTTTTAGTACTTCTCGACCGCTTCGCTGCTTGATATGACTTTTGGATCATGCGGTCATAGTTGTCCTGCGGCTTACTTTGCGCTGGTTGCTTCAGGGCAGCAAGAGTGCCCTTTGCTTTCACCGCATCTATCTTCTCCTCCGGAGGTGGATGTCTCTGTGCTTTCAACCCTTCAAAAAAGTCCTTCACTTGGCCTTGAGCGATCTTCGTGTTTTCCTCGTCGGACCTCTCGTACGGTAACTTCTCTAGAGGCGTGAGAGAAGGACCGAATCTGCATCGCCTCCTGCCTCTGGCACTGGTAGACGTCGCCGGACCAGACGAAGCGGCTGTCTTTTTTACTTGCTTACGCGCCGGAGCAGGAGCAGCCGGAGCGGCGGCAGGTCTCTTCCGCCCTTGCTGATTAGGCGGAGAAGGAGGAGCAGGCTGGCTGCTCGGGCGAGCCGGCGGCGAAGGAGGCGGAGTGCCGCCACGCGCCGGCGGCGAAGGAGGCGGAGTGCCGCCACGCGCCGGAGAAGGAGCCGGAGTGCCCTGATGGTCACTCGCCGTATTCAGGGGGCACATAGTTGTCATCGTACTCTTCTTCTTCGCCATCTTCCATCATAACCCCTATTTCTCCGTGCCTCGTCTAAACATTATAGTGTGGCATGAAACCCTTGTAAAGCAGGTGGGAGTGAAGGATTTTCCGGTTAGAGTAAGACATCGTATTCACACATTTAGTGCATGGACAACACATAAAACCATTCTGCTTGTTTGCCTCAGCCGCATTTAGAAACTCACGCACGCCCTTAATGTACTCGGAGGTGTGTCTGTCACCGTACATCCATTGGTGGTTCATCTGCGTGCATTTATATATAATTAAGTGTGTCAAAAACCATTAGAGAACATCATAAATAGATAATTAAGTGACCAAATGGATAAAAGTTCATCATCACATTAAAACCAAAGTACATACATATATATAGTTCTCATCTAACAACATATAGCTCTCCATACACATCGAAACTATGTAAAACATTTCAATGCGAAAACAAATGCTATCATAATCGCAACCAAGGTAACAATTGATCCAACGGCATAATGATACCAAGCCTCGGTATGAATGGCATATTTTCTAATCTTTTTAATCTTCAACCGCATTGCATCCATCTTGATCTTGTGATCATCGACGACATCCGCAACATGCAACTCCAATATCATCTTCTCGTCCACAATTTTTTTTATTTTTTCCTTCAAGAATTTGTTTTCTTCTTCAACTAAATTTAACCTCTCGACAATAGGGTCCATCTTGATCTTGTGATCATCGATAACTTCCGCAACATGCAACTCCAATTCCATCTTCTCCTCCTCCATTTTTTCCAATTTTTTCTTTAACGAAATGTTTTCCTCTTCAACTAAATTTAACCTCTCCACAAGAGGGTCGGTTGGAATTTCCGGTTCAACTACCTCCTAGACATAATAAAACATCTATGCATGTCAGGTTGGTCGGCATAACTATCATAAGCACTAAAACAAATAGTTATAAATTAAAGATAATATACCACATCCGAATCGTAGACCGGACGAGGGCCCACGTGGGCGGATATCAAAACCATCGCACTATATAATAACAAGCAATAATAAATGTAAGAAAATTAGACAAATATCTATCTAAAGCAATAATAAAAGTAAGAAAAACATGGACATAACAAGAGGCTCACCACGGTGGTGCCGGTGACGAGATCGGCGGGGGCGATCGACGGCGGCGAAGACGGGGACGGGACGTGACGGACCGCTAAACCTAGACAAATCTCGGAGAAAATAGAGCTTCGAGAGGAGAAAAGCTTAACTAGTGTGGCTCGGGCATTCCACCGAACACGTTGTGTGCATAGGAGGTGAGCTAGAGCACCACTAACCCCTCTCCCCCTCGGCCAGAAAAAAAAACAGAGCAGTGAGCTCTGCTCTTGAGTGAGGGGGTTTATATAGGCAACTCACTGGTCCCGGTTGGTGCTACAAACCGGGACTAAAGGGGTGCCTTTGGTCCCGGTTCATAAAACCAACCGGGACCAATAGTGGTGGGCCAGGAGCAAGAGCCATTGGTCCCGGTTTTTAGCTCCAACCGTGACCAATAGGTCCAGACGAACCGGGACCAATGGCCCACGTGGCCCGGCCGGCCCCCTGGGCTAACGAACCGGGTCCAGTACCCCCATTGGTCCCGGTTCTAGATTGAACCGGGGCTAATGGGCTGGACCAATTCCCTGTTTTCTACTAGTGGGACTTGGTTTTGGACTGTGTGTAGACAAGGTAGGAGTTGTGTCCTATTAGGACACTTGTATCCTAGACCTCTCATATATAGCGGGGGTAGACACACGATGTAACCTATGCCAACATAATAGCACATGTACGCGGGGGAGCCGGCAGTGTGTGCCGGCGCCCAGGCGGTCGGGGTGCAGTATTGTAGCGGTGTCATGGGGAGGAGCGCCCGTAGTCATGCCTCGGGGATGTAGCCATGATGGTGAACCTCGTTAACAAATCTCGGTGTCGTGCCTCGTGTGATTGCTTGGTCCTCGGTAGATCGACGAAGCGCCTCAGATTCATTCTAACAATAACTTGCAAGATCGGACCTAGAACATGAATATAATGATGATAACATAAACGGTTCAGATCTGATTCATGGCACCCGGGCCCAAAGTGTCAAGCATTAAGCATGGAAAAGTCGAAGCAACATCAATCTCAAAACATAATGGATACTAGGGATCGGCCCTATCAAAACTAACTAGATTCCATAATGAATCTCATCCAACTCCTCACCGACCAGCGAGCCTACGAAGGAATTACTCACTCCCAGTGGGGAGCATCATGGAATTAGCGATGGAGAATGGTTGGTGATGACGAATAATGAAAATCCCCCTCTCTGGAGCCCCCAACGGATTCCGGCTCTGCCCGAGGAAGAACATGAGATGGCGGCGGCTTTGTCACATAGATCACGATAATTGTTTTTCCCTGATTTTTTTCTCGGTGAATATGAATTTATAGTATCAGGGTTGGCGTCTGAGTGTCCACCAGGTGGGGACAACCCACCTGGGTGCGCAAGGAGGGGGGCGTGCCCTGGTGGGTTGTGCCCACCCAGGTGCCCCCCTTCGGTGGTTCTTGGCTCCGTTATTTTTCTATTATTATATAAAAAGTCCTCGCAAAGTTTCGTTTCATTCCAAGAACTTTTATTTCTGCACAAAAACAACACCATGGTAGTTCTGCTGAAAACAGCGTAGTCTGGGTTAGTTTCATTCAAATCATGCAAGTTAGAGTCCAAAACAAGAGGAAAAGTGTTAGGAAAAGTCGATACGTTGCCGATGTATCAACCATTCACCTTGGATGTATGACCATAGAAGGTTTTATTCATGTAAACAGAATAACAATTATTCTCTGACTTAACTGAATAATCATGTTGCAACAAACACGATCCAATCTTGTTCATGCTCAACGCAAACAATCCAGAAAGTACAGGGAGTGTGCGATGATGATCATATCAATATTGGAACTACTTCCAACACACATCGTCACCTCACCCTCAACTAGTGTCTGTTTATTCTGTAACTCCTGTTTCGAGTTACTAATAATAGCAACCGAACAGGTATCAAATACCTAGGGGCTACTATGAACACTAGTGAGGCATACAGCAATAACATGTATATCAAATATACCTTTGTTCACTTTGCAATCCTTCTTATCCGCCAAATATTTGGGGTAGTTCCGCTTCCAGTGACCATTTCCTTTGTAGTAGAAGCACTCAATTTCAGGCTTGTGTCTAGTTTTGGGATTCTTCTCGGGAGTAGCTACTTGCTTGCCGTTCTGGTTGAAGTTCCATTTCTTTCCCTTGCCCTTTTCCTTGAAACTATTGGCCTTATTTAACCATCAACACTTGATGCTCTTTCTTGATTTCTACCTTCGCTGATTTCAGCATCGCGAAGAGCTCGGGAATCGTTTTTGTCATCCCTTGCATGTTATAGTTCATCACGAAGTTCTAGTAGCTTGGTGATAGTGACTAGAGAACTCTGTCAATCACTATCTTATTTGGAAGATTAACTCCCACTTGATTCAAGTGATTGTTGTACCCACACATTCTGAGCACATGCTCACTAGCTTAGCTATTCTCCTCCATTTTGTAGGCAAAGTATTTGTCAGAGGTCTCATACCTCTCGATATGGACATGAGTCTGAAATACTAATTTCAACTCTTGGAACATCTCATATGCTTCGTGGCATTCAAAATGTTTTTGAAGTGCCGGTTCTAAGCCGTAAAGCATGGCGCACTAAACTATCAAGTAGTCATCATACCTAGCTGGTCAATGGTTCATAAAATCTACATCTGCTCCTGCAATAGGTGTGTCACCTAGCGGTGCATCCAGGACATAATTATTCTATGCAGCAATGAGGATAATCCTCAGATCACGGACCCAGTCCGCATCATTGCTACTATCATCTTTCAATTTTTCTCTAGGAACATATCAAAAATATATAGGAGCTATATCGCGAGCTATTGATGTACAACATAGATATGCAAATACTATCAGGACTAAGTTCATGATAAATTAAACTTCAATTAATCAAATTACTTAAGAACTCCCACTTAGATAGACATCCCTCAAGTTATCTAAATAATCACGTTGATCCAAATCAACTAAACCATGTCCGATCATCACGTGAGATGGACTAGTTTTCAATGGTGAACATCTTATATTAATCATATCTACTACATGATTCATGCTCGACCATTTGGTCCCTAGTGTTCCAAGGCCATGTCCGTACATGCTAGGCTCGTGAAGTTTAACCTGAGTATTCTGCACGTGCAAAACTGTCTTACACCCATTGTATGTGAACGTAGAGCTTATCACACCCGATCATCACGTGGTGTTTCGACACGACGAACTGCCGCAACCGTCCATACTCAGGGAGAACACTTGTACCTTGAAATTTTGTAAGGGATCATCTTATAATGCTACCGTCGTTCTAAGCAAAATAAGATGCATAAAAAGATAAACATCACATGCAATCAAAATATGTGACATGATATGGCCATCATCATCTTGTGCTTTTGATCTCCATCTCCAAAGCATTGTCATGATCTCCAACGTCACCAGCTTGACACCATGATCTTCATCGTAGCGTCTTGGTCGTCTTGCCAACTATTGCTTCTACTACTATCGCTAACTCAAAGCGATAAAGTAAAGCAATTACATGGCGTTCACAATTCATACAATAAAGAGACAACCATAAGGCTCCTGCTGGTTGCCGATAATTTACAAAACATGATCATCTCATACAATAACGTATAACTCATCATGTCTTGACCATATCACATCACAACATGCCCTGCAAAAGCAAGTTAGACGTCGTCTACTTTGTTGTAGCAAGTTTTACGTGGCTGCTACTGTCTTATAGCAAGAACCATTCTTACCTACGCATCAAAACCACAACGATTTTTCGTCAATTGTGTTGTTTTAACCTTCAACAAGGACCGGCTGTAGTCAAACTCGATTCAACTAAAGTTGGAGAAACAGACACCCGCCAGCCCCCTGTGCGCAAAGCACGTCGGTAGAACCAGTCTCATGAACGCGGTCATGTAATGTCGGTCCGGGCCGCTTCATCCAACAATACTGCCAAATCAAAGTAAGACGTTGGTGGTAAGCAGTATGACTATTATCGCCCACAACTCTTTGTATTCTACTCGTGCATATCATGTAGTCATAGACCTGGCTCTTGATGCCACTGTTGGGAAACGTAGCATGCAATTTCAAAAATTTCCTATCCTCACGCAAGATCTATCTAGGAGATGCGTAGCAACGAGATGGGGAGAGTGTGTCCACATATCCTCGTAGACCGAATGTGGAAGCGTTATGTTAAAGCGGTTGATGTAGTCGAACATCTTCACAATCCAACTGATCCAAGTACCCAACGTACGGCACCTCCGTTTTCAGCACACGTTCAGTACGATGACGTCCCACGAGCTCTTGATCCAGTAAATGCATGAGGAGAGTTCCGTCAGCACGACGGTGTGGAGACGGTGTTGGTGATGTGATCCGCGCAGGGCTTCGCCTAAGCACCATGATGATACCTATAATTTATATGATCCGCGCAGGGGAGAGTGTCTCCGTCGTATCTATAATTTTTGATTGTTTCATGCAAATATTATTCAACTTTTACATACTTTTGGCAACAATTTATATGATTTATTTTGACTAACTTACTAATCCAGTGCCCAGTGCCAGTTCCTGTTTGTTGCATGTTTTTGTTTCACAGAAAATCCATATCAAATGAACTCCAAACACGATAAAAATTTACGGACAATTGTTTTGGAATATATGTGATTTTTAGGAGGTCGAATCAACGCAAACGGGGGCCCGTAGTGCCCACAACCCACTAAGGCGCGCCACCATGGCCCAGGCGCGCCCTGGTGTCCTGTGCCCTCCTCGAATGTCAATTGGGGCCCTTCTTCTGGCGCAAGAAAGCTAATTTATGGATAAAAATCATGTTAAAATTTCAGCGCAATCGGAGTTACGGATCTCCGGGAATTCAAGAAACGATGAAGGGGCATATCTGGGGAACGAGAAACAGAAGAGGACAGAGAGACATATCCGATCTCGGAGGGGATATTGCTCCTCCGCTGCCATGGAGGCCATGGACCAGAGGGGGAACCCTCCTCCCACCTAGGTAGGAGGCCAAGGAAGAATAAGAAGGAGGGGGCTCTCCCCCCTCGCTTCCGGTGGCGCCAGAGTGCCGCCGGGGAAACAATCGAGACGGCAATCTACATCAACAATCTTGCTACTGTCAGCACCAACTCTCTCCCCCTCTATGCAGCGGTGTAACCTCTCTATTCTCGCTGTAATTATCTACTTAAACATGGTGCTCAACTCCATATATTATATCCCAATGATATTTGGCTATCCTATGATGTTTGAGTAGATCTATTTTGTCCTATGGCATAGTCGTGATCTTGGTTGGTATGATTGTATATTTCATTTTGGTGATGTTCTATGGTGCCCCCCGTTCTCGCGAAAATGTGAAGGGCCCCCACTGTAGGTTTAATGCCGCGGACACACCCGCTAGTGGTCGTTACTCCTGGCGGGATTTAGACTGGCCTCATAGATTAATACTAGTCTTTTCTGTGCACTTTGTCCTCACTCGTGTGCACCCGGGAGGAACTTCCCGGTCGGTCACCCATCCTGAAATTACTCCAAGATGAGCACGCTTAACTTTGGAGTTCTTTCCGAATGGGCTCTCGAAAAAGAAGGAATTCCTTATTAATATGAGTAGTCTATCATCCCTAATAAGCCAGGCTATCACATACACCCCCACTCATAGGAACCGACGTCCTCGTCGGGCCACAGGAACATTCTCTCTTGGCACAAACATCTGTGCATCCATTTCAATACATGTGCCATGTTGTGTGCCAAGACGGGTCACAAACATCATGAACAACATGACCGAGCACCTGTCCGCAAACATCCGCGTAACCACGAGGGTCGGCTCTGATACCAACTTGTAACGCCCCGGACACACCTGTTGGTGGTCGTTACTCCTGGCGGGATTTAGACTGGCATCAAAGATCAACCCTAGTCCTTTCTGTGCACTTTGTCCTCACTCGTGTGCACCCGGGAGCAACTTCCCGGTCGGTCACCCATCCTGAAGTTCTTTCCGAATGGGATCCCGGAAAAGAAGGAATTCATTATTGATATGAGTATTCTATCATCCCTAATAAGGCAAGCTATCACAGTAGGGTGTTGCAATATGTTCATGGTTCGCTTATGGTGGGTTGCGAGAGTGACATAAACTTAAACCCGAGTAAGTGGGGTATGCCGTATGGGAGTAAAGAGGAGTTGATACTTAATGCTATGGTTGGGTTTCATGACCTTAATGATCTTTAGTAGTTGCAGATGCTTGCTAGGGGTCCAATCATAAGTGCATATGATCCATGTAGATAAAGCATGTTAGCTCATGCCTCTCCCTCATATAAAATTGCAAGAATGATTACCGGTACTTGTTATCGATTGCCTAGGGACAAACCATTCTCTTATGCTACAAAAAGCTTGCTACTACACTCCTTTTACTGTCTTGTAATTTACATCAAATTACCGCTAAGTACTCCTAGTTTCATACATGTTTTAGGTAAAGCAAACATTAAGTGTGCGTAGAGTTGTATCGGTGGTCGATAGAACTTGAGGGAATATTTGTTCTACCTTTATCTCCACGTTGGGTTCGACACTCTTACTTGTCGAAAAAGGCTACAAACGATCCCCTACACTTGTGGGTTATCAAGACCTTTTTTTGGCGCCTTGCCGGGGAGCAATAGCGTGGGGTGAATATTCTCGTGTGTGCTTGTTTGCTTTATCACTAATTAGTTTTATTTTGTGCTCTTGTCCTCTATCTTTAGTAATGGATATGGAACACGAAACACAAAAAAAATTAGTGTTACTTGCTGCTCAGGGAGATGGGGAACCTCCTAAAACCCTCGGTGCTCATTATGTGAAAGATATTATGCACTACTTTGATAATCCTGAGAAAACCACATTCAACTATATAATGGGAGTAACGTTGGATCAACGTGAATACTTTAGGGATTATCGCTTGGCTCATAAAGGGAAATTGTTATGGGATCAAATTTATATGTTGCATTGGTATGCTCGGGATTTATGCTTGAGATATGATTATACTTGTTGCTCTAGGATGAATGCTCCACACCTACCCTTTTCATGTGAATTTAATGACAATGAAACCTTAGCTTCTTATGCTAGAGTTATATATGATTACTATGATGTGGAAAGAATAGAGGAATTTGTTGCTTTTAAGGGTGCTTATGAAATTGAATCTTTGTTTGAAAAGTATAAAGCTTTTGATGATGATGTATATAGACCTGAAATTTTTTCCATCCTTAAATATTGCTATGATAATTACAAATACAATTCTGATATTGACATATTTATTGAGAAAGTCTTCACTGTCCAGGAAGAGACTAATATTTTGCAGGAGTCTATGGAAGAAGAAATTGATGACACCGTGAGCTCATTAGATGAAAAAGATGAGGAGGAGAGTGAAGAACAAAAGGAGGAAGAACGGATTAGGTACCCGTGCCCAACTTTTGATGAGAGTAACCCCTCAACTCATACATTATTTAATTCCCCTTCGTCTTTACCAAAGGATGAATGCTATGATAATTGATGTGATCCCGTTGATTCATTTGAAACATCCCTTTTTGATGAACTTGATGCTTGCTATGCTTATGACCATGATGCTAATATGAATTATGCTTATGGAGATGAGCTTACTATATTTCCTTATGTTAAGAATGAAATTGTTTCTATTTCACCCACACATGATAGTCCTATTATCTTTCTGAATTCTCCCAACTACACTATATCGGAGAAGTTTGCACTTATTAAGGATTATATTGATGGGTTGCCTTTTACCGTTGCACATGGTGTTTTTGATGAATATAATATGCATGTGCTTGCTGCTCCTACTTGCAATTATTATGAGAGAGGAACTACATCTCCGCCTCTCTATGGTTCCAACACGATAGAATTGCAAGAAACTGCTTATACTATGCATTGGCCTTTACTTGATGTGCATGAATTATTCTTTTATGACATGTCGATGCATAGGAAGATAGTTAGACTTCATCATTGCATGTTATATGTTGCTTTGTGCTCACTACTAAATAACAACTTATTGCTAATTAAAATTGGCTTTGATATACCTTAGGATTTGGGTGGATTCATTACTTGAGTACTTTATGCCTAGCTTAATGGCTTTAAAGAAAGCGCTGCCAGGAGACAACCCAGAAGTTAAAAAAGAGTCATTTTTTTTATTTGAGTGATTTTATAAAGTTTTAAAACAAGAAAAATATAGAGGGAACCTAAAACTTTCACAAAAAGAAAAGTGAAAGTGAGATAGACGAGCACCGTTGAAGCGGGAGCATGCCTTGAACTTTGTTCATGCCCATGGAAACTTTGTGAATCTTGAATTGCAGAAACTTTTCAAAAAAAATAATTATCCCCTTTTACAATTCCATTGTATTATAAAAATAATGTGCCAAGAGTTTCCTTTTGGTTGATTAAATTGTTTGTTGGTTTGTGCGGTGCAAAAACAGAAACTTTGGCTATAGTGCGGATTTTAAATTTTTTACTACAACATCAAACGGTTCTGAAACTTTTTAAACTGTCTTTATATACAAATTGTTTATTTTTTCCTAATATTTCGGAATTTTTCGAGTTACAGAAGTATGGTGAATGTTCAAATCTTTACAGACTGTCCCGTTTTCACAGATTGCTGTTATAGCTTCATTATTTGCATGCTGTTGAATTCTTGTTGAAGCCTCCTTGACATGGGGCCATAGAATTATGATAGAAAACAGTGGGTAATGTTTGTTTATAATTATACAATATGTTAGAGCAGTACATGATGGGATTTCATTGATCATATGCACTAACCCTGCAACTAAAAGTTCGGTTAAGTTTTGTGTGGATGAAGTGTTCGAAGATCGAGGAGGACTCCATGTGAGGAGAAGGAGGAGAGGCAAGAGGTCAAGCTTGGGGATGCCCAAGGCACACCAAGTAAATATTCAAGGAGACTCAACCGTCTTAGCTTGGGGATACCCCAGAAGGCATCACATCTTCTTGGAGCATCGTGTGCCTTTTATTTTTCTTTTAATAATGCACCATGCTGGTATGAGATAGTCCATGGCTAATTTGTAGAATGCTCTTTGCACTTCACTTAAATCTTTGGAGTATGGCTTTATAGAATGCTTCATGTGCTTCACTCATATCATTTGAAGTTTGGATTGCAGGTTTCTCTTCACATAGAAACCGATGTTCGTAGAATGCTCTCGTGCTTCACTTATATTCATTAGAGAATGATCTTTTGTAGAAAGAATTAAACTCTCATGCTTCACTTATATCTATTTAGAGAGTCAACGGGAATTGGTCAATTGCATGGTTAGTCATAAAATCCTACTTAAAACTTATGGATCACTAAATATGATATGTTCGGTTCCTTGCAATAGTTTTCTGATATAGAGATGATATTATATGGGAGGTACTAGTGGATGATCGTGTTTAGTAAGATATTTGTGTTAAGGTTTGAGATTCCCGAAGCATGCATGTATAGTCTCTCGTTATGCCAGGAAGTTGGAGCACAATCTATCCTTGATTGTCTTATCTTTGTGTGAAGGTCGGGGGCGCGCGATGGTTAACTCCTACCAACCTCCCCCCTAGGAGCATGCGTAGTATTATTTTGCTTCGAGGGCTAACAAACTTCTGCAATAAGTATATGAGTTATTTATGACTAATGTGAGTTCATGGATTATACACACTCTCAACCTTTCATAATTGCTAGCCTCTCTTGTACATCGCAATTTTCGCCAGTGCATAAACTTTATAAACCATCCTCAAAACAGCCACCATACCTACCTATTATGGCATTTCCGTAGCTATTCCGAGTTATATTTCCATGCACTTCCATCATATAGTTGACTTGAGCATTCATTTTCATCATTTAGAGTCACACTATGTTATAGGTATCGAGTTGTAATATTTATTTCTTTTGAGTTATAAGTAAAAGAAGTGTGATGATCATCATTATCCATTATTAGAGCATGTCCCAGTGAGGAAAGGATGATGGAGTCTATGATTCGCCCACAAGTCGGGATGAGACTCTGAACAATGAGAGAAAAAAAGAAAAAAAGAAAAAGAAAAAAAAGACGAAGAAAAGAAGAAAAAGAAAAATAAATAAATAAATAAATAAAGAGAGAAGGGACATGCTAGTTCCACACTTGTGCTTCAAAGCAGGGCTGGGCCGGAGAAATCGGGGGCCCTGTGCAAAAATCTAAAATAGGGCCTATCTTATTGCAAAAATATAGTATTCTTTATCGTCTTATCGCTTAAAAAAATATGGTGTCTTAGTTTTCTTTTTAAAAAGCATCTTCTTTGTCAGAGCTGAACTGAGCTAAATTTGATTTTACAGAAAAACAGTTCAGTTTGATTTATAAAAACAGTGTTGCTACAAATTTACTAATATGCAATGGTTTTTCAGTCAGTGATACTTCTAAGAAACTACGGAGGGAAGTACTAACAATAAAATCAACTAGTTATAGAGGGTCTTACAGGCTGACTAGTATATGGTAAAATAACCTACTAGTACATTCAGCAACACTCAAATTAGACAGGCATGATATGCAAAAGAAATTTCATTATAAAATACTGCTAGAGACTAAAAATTGATAGACTTGTGAAAAATTGATTCATAGACGATGGTTTGCAGTTTCTATCGAATGAGATCGACATGATGTGCAAAACAATTTGGTGAACTTATGAAAATTCAATACAGCACACAAGTAATACTAATATGGGCTTGACATTACCATGAACTAGGCTGCGACTTGTTGCCGCAAGAGCTGCAGGCGGTAGCAAACGAGAAGTGGCGCTGGTAGCACCGGTGGTGCCCCCATGACCTACTCCCATGCGGGCTGGAAGGTCGGCTGCAAGCGATCTTCCCCGAATTGGATGGAACGGCGACTACCAAACGGGGGCTTCGGCAGGGCAAGATCGATTGGCGGCCGCCATAGACTATTTTTGTGTGGGGGTGAAGATGAGAAGATCGAGTGTTTTGATTTACGAACAGGCAAAGAGGCGTTGCGGCGCTGGATCCATTCGTCGTCGATGCGCACGATGCAGCAGCATGCATCGAGGGAACAACCAGCTGGGATGCAGCCACGTAATCGCAGGCCCTTCACGCGGGATCAATGGGCCTATACCTATGAAATAGGAAAATTTGGGGCCCGTCCGAGCTGGAGGCCCTGTGCGGCCGCACCAGTTGCACGCCCCTGCGCCCGCGCCTGCTTCAATGTAGCACCATGTTTTTCATATGGAGAGTCTCCCTTGTTGTCACTTTCATATACTAATGGGAATTTTTCATTATAGGATTAGATGCACACCCACTTAGTTTTCATGTTGAGCTCTCATACACTTATAGCTCTTAGTGCATCCATTGCATGGAAATCCCTACTCCTCACATTGATATCGATTGATGGACATCTCCATAGTCCATTAGTTTGCCTAGTTGATGTGAGACTTTCTTCCCTTCTTTTGTCTACTAACACCGCATTCTATTCCACCTATATTTCTATATCCATGGCTTGCGCTCATGTATTGCGTGAGAGTTGAAAATGCTGAAGCGCGTTAAAAAGTATGAGCCAATTGCTTGGCTGACACCGGGGTAGAACATGATTTATACATTGAGCTGGTAAGACAGAGCATGACAAAACCATATGATTTTGTAGGGATAACGGTCTTTAGCATTTGATGTTCTGAAAGACACGATTGTTTGTTGGGATGCCCGAGTATTGATGTCTTTATATCATATTATAGACTATTGCTTTGAATCAATCATGTCTTAATACTCATGCCATGACTAGATATATGATCAAGTTTATGCAAGGTAGCATTCCAAATCAAAAAATAATCTTTGCTATCATTTACCTACTCGAGGACGTGCAGGCATTAAGCTTGGGGATGCTGATATGTCTTAGTCATATGGTTAATTTTTTATTGTTTCATGCCAATATTACTCAACTTTTACATACTTTTGGCAACAATTTATATGATTTATTTGGACTAACTTACTAATTCAGTGCCTAGTGCCAGTTCTTGTTTGTTGCACGTTTTGTTTCACGGAAAACCCATATCAAGCGTAGTCCAAACGCGATAAAAATTTACGGAGAACTATTTTGGAATATATGTGATTTTGAGGAGGTGGAATTAACGCAAACGGGGGCCCGTAGTGCCCACAACTCACCAGGGCGCGCCACTAGGGCCCAGGCACGCCCAGGTGTCGTGTGCCCTCCTCGAACGTCCGTTGGAGCCCTTCTTCTGGCGCAAGAATGCTAATTTATGGATAAAAAATTTGTGAAAATTTCAGCGCAATCGGAGTTACGGATCTCCGGGAATTTAAGAAACGGTGAAGCGGCAGATCTGGGGAACGCGAAACAGAAGAGGACAGAGAGACAGATCCAATCTCGGAGGGGCTCTTGCCTCTCCGCCGCCATGGAGGTCATGGACCAGAGATGGAACCCTCCTCCCGCCTAGGGAGGAGCCCAAGGAGGAATAAGAAGAAGGAGGGGGGGCTCTCTCCCGCTCGCTTCCGGTGGCGCCGGAGTGCTTACGGGGCAATGATCAGGACGGCGATCTACATCAACAATCTTGCTACTGTCAACACCAACTCTCTCCCCCTCTATGCAGCGGTGTAACCTCTCTATTCCCGCTGTAATTCTATACTTCAACATGGTGATCAACTCCATATATCATGTCCCAAAGATATTTGGCTATCCTATGATGTTTGAGTATATTTGTTTTGTCCTATGGCATACTCGTGATCTTGGTTGGTATGATTGTATATTTTACTTTGGTGCTGTCCTACGATGCCCTCCGTTCTCGCGCAAACGTGAGGGGCCTCCGACGTAGGGTGTTGCAATATGTTCATGGTTCGCTTATGGTGGGTTGTGAGAGTGACAGAAACTTAAACCCGAGTAAGTGGGGTATGATGTATGGGAGTAAAGAGGACTTGATACTTAATGCTATGGTTGGGTTTCACGACCTTAATGATCTTTAGTAGTTGCGGATGCTTGCTAGGGGTCCAATCATAAGTGCATATGATCCAAGTAGAGAAAGTATGTTAGCTCATGCCTCTTCCTCATATAAAATTGCAAGAATGATTATCGGTACTTGTTATTGATTGCCTAGGGACAAATCATTTTCTTGTGCTACAAAAAGCTTACTACTACAATACTTTTATTGTCTTGCAATTTACTTCAAGTTACCGCTAAGTACTCCTAGTTTCATACTCTTTTTAGGTAAAGCAAACGTTAAGTGTGCGTAGAGTTGTATCGGTGGTTGATAGATCTCGAGGGAATATTTGTTCTACCTTTAGCTCCTCGTTGGGTTCGAGACTCTTACTTATCGAAAAAGGCTACAAACGATCCCCTACACTTGTGGGTTATCACACGACTATATGTTCTAAGGTGTAATCTGTGGAGGGGGGCACCGCACACGGCTAAGAGAAACTTGTGTGTTCTAGGTGCCCCCTCCCCTAACATATATATTGGTTGGAGGGGAGGGAGAGGCAGCCTAGGGCACCCCCAAGTAGGTTGAATCCTACTTGGTGTGGAAGCCCAATTCGCCCCGCCTTCCTTATTTTAGCATATGGAAAGGAAAGAGAAGGGGGGAAGAGAAGGAAAGGGTGGAGGCCGAACCACCCTCCTTCCTTTCTTATTCCCCTTCCTTTCCTCCTACCCCTATTTGGCCTAGGAGGGGCACACCAGCCCACCAGGGGCTTGTCTGTCCCTCACTTGGCCCAATAGGCCAATAACTTTGCCGGGGGGTGCCTGGAACCCCTTCCAGTGACCCAATATCACCCGGAACACTTCCGGTGTCCAAATATCATCATCCTATATATGAATCTTTACCTCTCAACCATTTCGAGACTCCTCATCATGTCTGTGATCTCATCCGAGACTCCAAACAAACTTCGGTCACCAAAAACACATAAATAATAATACAAATCATCATCGAACATTAAGCCTGCGGACCCTACGTGTTCGAGAACTATGTAGACATGACCAAGATATATCTCTGGTCAATAACAAATAGCGGAACCTGGATGCTCATATTGGCTCCTACATATTCTGTGAAGATCTTTATCGGTCAAACCGCATAACCACATACGTTGTTCCCTTTGTCATCGGTATGTTACTTGCCCGAGATTCGATCGTCGATATCATCATAGCTAGTTCCATGTCATTACCGGCATGTGTCTTTACTCGCTTTGTAATACATCATCTCATGAATAAGACATTAGTGATTTGCTTGCAAGGCTTATTATGATGTGTATTACCGAGAGGGCCCAGTGATACCTCTCCAACACTCGGAGTGACAAATCCTATTCTCGATCTATGCCAACTCAACAAACACCTTCGGAGAACCTGTAGAGTATCTTTATAATCACCCAGTTTTGTTGTGACATTTGATAGCACACAAGGTCTTCCTCCGGTATTCGGGAGTTGCATAATCTCATAGTCAGAGGAACATGTATAAGTCATGAAGAAAGCAATAGCAATAAAACTAAACGATCATTGTGCTAAGCTAACGGATGGGTCATGTCCATCAATCATTCTCCTAATGATGTGATCCCGTTAATCGAATGACAACACATGTCTATGGTTAGGAAACTCAACCATCTTTGATTCATGAGCTAGTCTAGTAGAGGCTTACTAGGGACGATGTGTTTTGTCTATGTATTAGCACATGTATCAACTTTCCGGTCAATACAATTCTAGCATGAATAAAAATCATTTATCATGATATAAGGAAATATAAAATAACAACTTTATTATTGCCTCTAGGGCATATTTCCTTCAGCTAGCGTGAGCGCGCTACTGCTAAACCTAGCGTCATGGGAACGCTTGGTCAATTAGTAGTAGCATTGTTCTATCGAGCCACGCTACTGCTAATCTGATAGCAGTAGCGCCTGTTTGCTGCATGCGCTACTGCTAAGTAGCAGTAGCGCCCCTTTTTGCCCCGCGCTACTGCTAAGTTTCTGTGTATACGGTTTTCCCTAGTACTGATGGTGCGTTCTATGATTTCTCTTACCGATTTGCCACTATCATTTTGGGGTTATGCATTAGAGACAGCCGGATTTACGTTACCATCTAAATCCTTTGAGACGACACCATATGAGCTAAGGTTTCGCAAGAAACCTTCAGCCTGATAAGCTCAAACCCAAAGCGGAGAAGTGCGTCTTCATAGGATACCCGAAATAAATTATTGGGTATACCTTCTACCACAGATCCAAATTCAAGAAAATTCTTTGTTGCTAAGAATGGGTCCTTTCTAGAGAAGAAGTTTCTCTCGAAAGAAGTGAGTGGGAGGAAAGTATAACATGATTCGGTAATTATACCTACTCTTGAATTGGAAAGTAGTACATCAAAGAAATCTGTTCCCGTGATGCCTACACCAACCAGAGAGGAAGAAAATGATGATGATCATAAAAATTCAGACCAAGTTACTACTGGACCTCGTAGGTCGACCAGAACACGTTCTGCACCTGTGTGGTACGGTAATCCTATCTTGGAAGTGATGTTGTTGGACAATGGAGAACCTACGAACGGTGAAGAAGCTATGACAAGCCCAGATTATGATAAACTTGACGCCATGAAATCTAAGATAGGATCCATGTATGAGAACAAAGTGTATACTTTGGTGCACTTTCCCGATGATCTGCAAGCCATTGAGCATAAATTGATATTTAAGAGGAAGTGATATGTCTCCGTCGTATCTATAATTTTTTATTGTTCTATGCCAATATAATACAACTTTCATATACCGTTGGCAACTTTTTATACTATTTTTTGGGACTAACATATTGATCCAGTGCCCAGTGCCAGTTCCTGTTTATTGCATGTTTTTTGTTTTGCAGAATATCCATATCAAACGGAGTCCAAACGGAATAAAAACGGACGGAGATTTTTCTTGGAATATATGTGAATTTTGGGAAGCGAAACTAGCACGAGACGATGCTCGAATGGGCCTCGACGATGGGGGCGCGCCCCCTGCCTAGTGCGCGCCCTAGGCCCTTGAGGCCACACTGTCAGGCGGTCGATGCCCTTCTTTCGCCACAAGAAAGCTAATTTCCATATAACAATCATGTCAAAAGATGAGCCCAAACGGAGTTACGGATCTCCGGGAATTTAAGAAACGGTGAAGGGCCAGAATATGGGAACGCAGAAACAGAGAGAGACAGAGAGACAGATCCAATCTCGGAGGGGCTCTCGCCCCTCCGCCGCCATGGAGGCCATGGACCAGAGGGGAAACCCTTCTCCCACGTAGGGAGAAGGTCAAGGAAGAATAAGAAGAAGGGGGGATCTCCCCCCCCTCGCTTCCGGTGGCATCGGAGTGCCACCGGGGCCATCATCGTGTGACGGCGATCTACACCAACACCTCCGTCATCTTCACCAACATATCCATCACCTTCCCCCATCTATCTACAGCGGTCCACTCTCCCGCAACCCGCTGTACCCTCTACTTGAACATGGTGCTTTATGCTTCATATTATTATCCAATGATGTGTTGCCATTCTATGATGTCTGAGTAGATTTTCATTGTCCTATCGGTGATTGGTGAATTGCTATGATTGATTTAAATTGCTTGTCGTTATATTACTGTCCTTTGGTGCCCATCATACGAGCACGCGTGTGGATCACACCATAGGGTTAGTTGTATGTTGATAGGACTACGTATTGGAGGGCAAGAGTGACAGAAACTTCAACCTAGCATAGAAATTGATGCATACGGGATTGAAGGGGGACCAATATATCTTAATGCTATGGTTGGGTTTTACCTTAATGAACATTAGTAGTTGCGGATGCTTGCTAATAGTTCCAATCATAAGTGCATAGAATTCCAAGTAAGGGATGACGTGCTAGAAGCGGCCTCTCCCACATAAAACTTGCTATCGGTCTAGTAACGTAGTCAATTGCTTAGTGGAAATTTCGCAATTCCTACCACCACTTCTCCACACTCGCTATCATTAACTTTATTGTTTCTTTGTCTTAACAGCCCCTAGTTTTATTTAGGTGCTCTTTATATTCTTGCAAACGTATCCAACAAAAACTACAAAGTACTTCTAGTTTCATACTTTTTCTAGGTAAAGTAAACGTCAAGCGTGCGTAGAGTTGTATCGGTGGTCGATAGAACTTGAGGGAATATTTTTTCTGCCTTTAGCTCCTCGTTGGGTTCGACACTCTTACTTATCGAAAGAGGCTACAACTGACCCCCTACACTTGTGGGTTATCAAGACCTTTTTCTGGCACCGTTGCCGGGGAGCAAAAGCGTGGGGTGAATATTCTCGTGTGTGCTTGTTTGCTTTATCACTAAGTAGATTTTATTTGCTGTTCTAAGTTGTTCTCTATCTTTAGTTATGGATATGGAACACGAAATACCAAAAAACTTAGGTGTACTTGCTACTCATGGAGATGTGGAACCTCCTAAAACCCTCGATGCAAATTATGTGAAAGATATTATGTACTACTTTGATAATCCGGAGAAAACCCCATTCAACTATGTAATGGGAGTAACGTTGGATCAACGTGAATACTTTAGGGATTATCGCTTGACACAAAAAGGGAAATTGTTATGGGATCAAATTCATTTGTTGCATTGGTATGCTCGGAAACTATGCTTGAGATATGATTATACTTGTTCCTCTAGGATGAAGGCTCCACACCTTCCCTTTTCATGCAAATTTAATGATAATGAAACCCTAGCTTCTTATGCTAATGGTATATATGATTATTATGATGTGGAACAAATAGAAGAATGCGTTGCTTTTAAGGGTGCTTATGAAATTGAATCTCTATTTAGAAAGAATGATGCTTTTGATGATGATGTTTCTAGGCCTAAAAATCTTGCTATATTGAAATATTGCTATTTGAATTATGAATATACCTACAATATTGATGCGTTTATTGAGAAGGTCTCCGCTGTCCAAGAAGAGACTAATATTTTACAGGAGTCTATGGAAGATGAAATTAATGACATTGTGAGCTCATTGGATGAAAAAGATGAGGAGGAGAGCGAAGAACAAAAGGAGGAAGAGCGGATTGATCACCCGTGCCCACCTTCTAATGAGAGTAACTCTTTATCCCATACATTGTTTAATTTCCCTTCGTTCTTACCGAAGGATGAATGCTATGATGATTTCTATGATCCCGTTGATTCTTTTGAAATATCCCTTTTTGATGATTCTTGCTATGCTTGTGGCCAAGATGCCAATATGAATTATGCTTATGGAGATGAACTTGCTATAGTTCCTTATGTGAAACATGAGATAGTTGCTATTGCACCCACACATGATAGTCCTATTATCTTTTTGAATTCTCCAAACTACACTATATCGGAGAAGTTTGCACTTATTAAGGATTATATTGATGGGTTGCCTTTTTCCGTTACACATGATGATTTTGATGAATATAATATGCATGTTCTTGCTGCTTCTACTTGCAATTATTATGAGAGAGGAACTACATCTCCGCCTCTCTATGTTTCCAACATGATAAAATTGCAAGAAACTGCTTATACTATGCATTGGCCTTTAATTGATGTGCATGAATTGTTCTTGTATGAGATGCCAATGCATAGCAAGAGAGTTAGACTTCGTTGTTTCATGACACATATCACTTTGTGCTCACTACTAAATGTCAAATCATTGCTAATTAAAATTGGCTTTGATATACCTTGGGATCCGGGTGGATCCATTACTTGATCACTATATGCCTAGCTTAATGGCTTTAAAGAAAGCGATGCCAGGGAGACAACCCGGAAGTTTTAGAGAGTCATTTATGTCTGTTGTGTGCTTTTATAAAGTTTAAAAAAAAAAAGAGGGGAACCTAAAACTTTTTCAAAAAGAGAAGTTAAAGTAAGAAGGACGATCACCGTTGAAATGGGGGAGCTCCTAGAACTTTGTTCATGCCCATGGAAATTTTGAAAATCTTGAATTACAGAAACTTCTAATCAAAAATAATTATCCCCTTGTACAATTCCATTGTATTATAAAAATAATGTGCCAAGGTTTGCCTTTAGGATGTTTACAATGCTTGTTGGTTTGTGCGGTGCAGGACAGAAACTTTGGCTGTAGTGCGCAATTTTACATTTTTTGCTGGAACGTCAAATGGTTCTGAAACCTTTTGCACTGTATTTATATACAAATTTTTGTTTTTTCCTAATTTTGACAGAATTATTCAAGTATCATAAGTATGGTGAATGTTCAGATTATTACAGACTGTTCTGTTTTAGACAGATTCTGTTTTTGATGCATAGTTTGCTTGTTTTGATGAAACTATCGATTTCTATCAGTGGATTAAGCCATGGAAAAGTTATATTACAGTAGCTACAATGAAAAAAAAATATGAATTGGTTTGCAACAGTATTTAGAGTAGTGATTTTCTTTATAATACTAACGGATCTTACCGAGTTTTCTGTTGAAGTTTTGTGTGGATGAAGTGTTCGAAGATCGAGGAGGTCTCGATGTGAGGAGAAGAAGGAGAGGCAAGAGCTCAAGCTTGGGGATTCCCAAGGCACCCCAAGTAAATATTCAAGGAGACTCAAGCATCTAAGCTTGGGGATGCCCCGGAAGGCATCCCCTCTTTCTTCAACAAGTATCGGTATGTTTTCGGATTCGTTTCATTCATGTGATATGTGCAGATCTTGGAGCGTCTTTTGCATTTAGTTTTCACTATTTATTTTATGCACCATGATGGTATGAGATAGTCCTTGTTTGATTTATAGAATGCTCTTTGCACTTCACTTATATCCTTTGAGTATGGCTTTATAGAATGCTTCATGTGCTTCACTTATATCATTTGATGTTTGGATTGTCTGTTTCTCTTCACATAGAAAACCGCCATTTCTAGAATGCTCTTTTGCTTCACTTATAATTGTTAGAGCGTGGGCATAACTTTTGTAGAACGAATTAAAACTATCTTGCTTCACTTATATCTATTTAGAGAGTTGACAGGAATTGTTCATTCACATGGTTAGTCATAAAATCCTACATAAAGTTGTAGATGGCTGAATATGATCTGTTTGATTCCTTGCAATAGTTTTGCGATATAAAGATGGTGATATTAGATTCATGCTAGTGGGTAGTTGTGGATTGTAGAAATACTTGTGTTGAGGTGTGTGATTCCCGTAGCATGCACGTATGGTGAACCGTTATGTGACGAAGTTGGAGCATGATTTATTTATTGAGTGTCATCCTTTGTGTGGAGGTCGGGGGCGCGCGATGGTTAACTCCTACCAACCTCCCCCCTAGGAGCATGCGTGTAGTACTTGGTTTCGATGGCAAATAATTTTTTTCAATAAGTATGTGAGTTCTTTATGACTAATGCTGAGTCCATGGATTATACGCACTCTCACCCTTCCGCCATTGCTAGCCTCTCTTGTACCGTGCAACTTTCGCCGGTACCATACACCCACCATATACCTTCCTCAAAACAACCACCATACCTACCTATTATGGCATTTCCATAGCCATTCCGAGATATATTGCCATGTAACTCCACCGTTCCGTTTATTATGACACGCACCATTATTGTCATATTGCCTTGCATGATCGTAAGATAGCTAGCATGATGTTTCCATGGCTTGTCCGTTTTTTGATGTCATTGCTACGCTAGATCCTGGTACACCGCCGGAGGCATTCACATAGAGTCATATTTTGTTCTAGCTTCGAGTTGTAATCTTTGAGTTGTAAGTAAATAAAAGTGTGATGATCTTTATTATTTGAGCATTGTCCCATGTGAGGAAAGGCCAAATAAAAAAAAAGGAGAAGGCCTAAAAAATATATAGAGAGGGGCTAAAAAAAGAGAGAGAAAGCCCCTCCAAAAAAAACCCAAGAAAACAAAAAAAACAAAAAAACAAAAAAAAATTGAGAGAAAAGAGAGAAGGGACAATGCTACTATCCTTTTCCACACTTGTGCCTCAAAGTAGCACCATGATCTTCATAATAGAGAGTCTCTTGTTTTGTCACTTCCATATACTAGTGAGAATTTTCATTATAGAACTTGGCTTGTATATTCCAACGACGGGCTTTCTCAAATGCCCTAGGTCTTCATGAGCAAGGAAGTTGATGCACACCCACTAGTTTTCTTTTGAGCTTTCGTACACTTATAGCTCTAGTGCATCCGTTACATGGCAATCCCTACTCACTCACATTGATATCGATTGATGGACATCTCCATAGTCCATTGATTTGCCTAGTTGATGTTAGACTTTCTCCCACCTTTTGTCTATCACCACCTTCTATTCCACAACTTTCATATACTTTTGGCAACTTTTTATACTATTTTCTGGGACTAACATATTGATCCAGTGCGCAGTGCCAGTTCCTGTTTGTTGCATGTTTTTTGTTTCGCAGAATATCCATAACAAACGGAGTCCAAACGGAATAAAAACGGACCAAGATTTTTCTTGGAATATATATGAATTTTGTGAAGAGAAACTAACACGAAATGATGCTCGAGTGGGCCTCAAGGTTGGGGGGCACGCCCCCTGCCCAAGGCGCGCCCTAGGCCCTCGAGGCCACACCGTAAGGCGGTTGATGCCCTTCTTTCGCCGCAAGAAAGCTAATTTCTGGATAAAAATTGTGTCAAAAGATGAGCCCAATCGGAGTTACGGATCTCCGGTAATTTAAGAAACGGTGAAGGGCCAGAATCTGGGAACGTAGAAACAGAGAGAGACAGATCCAATCTCGGAGGGGCTCTCGCCCCTCCGCGCCATGGAGGCCATGGACCAGAGGGGAAACCCTTCTCCCACCTAGGGAGAAGGTCAAGGAAGAAGAAGAAGAAGAAGAAGAAGGGGGGCTCTCTCCCCCTCGCTTCTGGTGGCACCGGAGTGCCACCGGGGCCATCATCGTGTGACCGCGATCTACACCAACACCTCCGTCATCTTCACCAACATCTGCATCACCTTCCCCCATCTATCTACAGCGGTCCACTCTCCCGCAACCCGCTGTACCCTCTACTTAAACATGGTGCTTTATGCTTCATATTATTATCAAATGATGTGTTGCCATCCTATGATGTCTGAGTAGATTTTCTTTGTCCTATCGGTGATTGGTGAATTGCTATGATTGATTTAAATTTATTGTGGTTATGTTGTTGTCCTTTGGTGCCCATCATATGAGCGCGCGCATGGATCACACCATAGGGTTAGTTGTATGTTGATAGGACTATGTATTGGAGGGAAAGAGTGACAGAAACTTCAACCTAGCGTAGAAATTGATGCATACGGGATTGAAGGGGGACCAATATATCTTAATGATATGATTGGGTTTTACCTTAATGAACGTTAGTAGTTGCGGATGCTTGCTAATAGTTCCAATCATAAGTGCACAGAATTCCAAGTAAGGGATGACGTGCTAGAAGCGGCCTCTCCCACATAAAACTTGCTATCGGTCTAGTAACGTAGTCAATTGCTTAGGGGCAATTTCGCAATTCCTACCACCACTTTTCCACACTCGCTATCATTAACTTTATTGTTTCTTTGTCTTAACATCCCCTAGTTTTATTTACATGCTCTTTATATTCTGGCAAACATATCCAACAAAAACTACATAGTACTTCTAGTTTCATACTTGTTTTAGGTAAAGTAAACGTCAAGCGTGTGTAGAGTTGTATCGGTGGTAGATAGAACTTGAGGGAATATTTGTTCTGCCTTTAGCTCCTCGTTGGGTTCGACACTCTTACTTATCGAAAGAGGATACAACTGATCCCCTACACTTGTGGATTATCAGGAAGACGGACGCTGACGGTAATATCCCCGTCTACAAAGCTCGACTTGTTGCAAAAAAGGTTTTCCACAAATTTAAGGGGCCGACTACGATGAAACTATCTCACTTGTACCGATGCTTAAGTCTGTCCGAATCCTGTTAGCAATTGCCGCATTTTATGACTATGAAATCTGGCAAATGGATGTCAAACGTGCATTATTATTATTTTTGACTATAGAAACGTGCATTATTTAACGGGTTTCTTAAGGAAGAGTTGTATATGATGCAACCAGAAGGTTTTGTCGACCCAAAAGGTGCTAACAAAGTGTGCGAGCTCTAGCGATCAATCTATGGACTGGTGCAAGCATCTCGGAGTTGGAATATACGCTTAGATGAGGTGATCAAAGCATTTGGTTTATATAGACTTACGGTGAAGCTTGTATTTACGAGAAAGTGAGTGGGAGCTCTGCAGGATTTCCAATATTATATGTGTATGATATATTATTGATTGGAAATGATATAGAATTTCTGGATTGCATAAAAGGATATTTGAATAAGAATTTTTCAATGAACTACCTTGTGAAGTTACTTACATATTGGGCATTAAGATCTATAGGGATAGATCCAGACGCTTAATAGGACTTTCACAAAGCACATATATTGACAATGTTTCGAAGAAATTCAAGATGGACCAGTCAAAGAAAGGGTTCTTGAATGTGTTGCAAGGTGTGAAATTGAGTAAGACTCAAAGTCCGACAACGATAGAAGATAGAGAGAGAATGAAAGTCATTCCCTATGCCTCAGCCATAGGTTCTATAATGTATTCCATCCTGTGTACCAGACCTGATGCGTGCTTTGCCATAACTTTGGCAGGGAGGTACAACAGTGATCCAGGAGTGGATCACTGTACAACGGTCAGAATTATCCTAAAGTACCTAAAGAGGACTAAGGAAATGTTTCTCGGTTATGGAGGTGATAAAGAGTTCGTCGTAAAGGGTTACGTTGATGCAAGCTTTGACATTGATTCAGATGACTCTGAGTCTCAATCTAGATAAGTATTGAACGTGGGAGCAATTCGCTAGAGTTGCTCTATGCAGAGCATTGTAGACATAGATATTTCCAAAGTACACACGGATCTGAATGTTGCAGACCCGTTGACTAAAAACCTCCCTCACAAGCAAAACATGATCACACCTTAGAACTCTTTGGGTGTTAATCACATGGTGATGTGAACAATATTATTGACTTTGGTGCAACTGGGAGACTGATGGAAATTGTAACGACCCGAAATTTACAAAATCCAAGTCTCTGTGCTTACTGTGCTATCCATGGATCGTAGCTAGCACACAGTAACAAAAATGAATATCGGTAAAACATACATCTTTTACTAAATGGTAGATCTAGAATTAAAAAAATACATACCATTGGCACAGCTCGATGCTGGCACATAATACAGCGAAATTATACGTAGTCTCTAAGTTAGGGCTCCACCAACGCCACTGGGCCCGTTGAGTGTAGACCTTAACCCTATCGTCTCTTAACTTGTCGAGATCTGCACATGATAGGTGCAGATGAGTACGTGGAATGTACTCGCAAGTTGCAAATGACATTTTAATAGAATCTATATGTAGGGTAAGTATTGATGGAGGTTTCCTTTGCATAAAACAAATTTTCTCCTATACTAAATTTTGTAAAGTTTTTTTTGAAAAAAATAATTCTTGGTATAAAAGGTAGCAGTGAGACACTTGGATATACGCACCAGTGCTCGTTCTCCAAAATTAGTTAAAACATATATATGGTTGAACTAAAATACAATAACCGTGCTCAATCCTCAAGCTAACCCTTAAACCAGATGGTTAGAAAAGAGAGGGGATATTCTTCTTCAGTCCAAGTCTTCGGTTGCTCAAAATTTTCCGTAACCGGGAGCACGGCTAATCATTTAGGTTTAACCCTCTACAGAGGTTGTACACGTTCCCCACATGACACAATCAACCCTTCGTGTCGTGACATCACTTTTGGTGTGTGACCAAAGGAGATTGTGACGAAGCCTTTCCAAATGGCCCTCTTTATTTAGTTCTAGCACGACTCGCTCCATTGGCAATTAAAACCCCTCTTCGATGGCTGTTAAAGAATAAACGGTTTCCCGACAAGGAAAAGCTAAGCCAGAGCCATAATAGCATGTGGCTGTACTGGATGCTACATCAAACTGTACTTGGAAGATCTCGGTCCCCTGGACGGAGGTAGCCACCGAAAACCTGTGTGCAAGACCCTAGTCGGACGCATTCACCGCAAGACCTCAATAGGCGCAATCACTTGTAGAGGCTCTCATCATACTGCTCAGCCCAGGGAGTAGAAGTAAAAATAATATATAGTTTTGTTTGTCTTTAAAAAGTTTTCACAAAACGTTGCCCCAGAAAAGGGCAAGTTTATTCGTTTAAAACTTGTTTGCCTCCCAACCCCTTTTCTTTGTAAGAAATACTAAGCATAGCAAAAAGTTCCTAGGGCTTTAGCTAGCAATAATAGTTTGCAAAACTTTTTAGTAAAACATGCATACTAAAAGTTAAATAATTCATGCATATTCCAAAAGCATAGGACAAAGTATGATCAAGTTGTAACTTGCCTTCGGATTCGCAGCAACACGGTTCTACCTCCTCGTAGAATTCACCTTTGCAATCATCGTGATCTAACATAATAAAGATGCTTGAGTAAGACACTCAGCATATCAAGATTCATATAACAAATGTTCAAGCAAAAGCATTCGACACCTAATTCATGCCAGACAACCCTAGAAAGTATACACGTATGATTTGAGTTTATGCAATTGGATCGGTTCATATGAATGGCATATAGTTCATGTTAATAAACTAATTTAATAATTTTCTAACTCTAATTTTTTATGATGACAAAAACTAACTAGAGAGGTTTTTTAGGATGAATCTAAGATATTTAACTTAGTGTCAAATTTTATTTTAATTAAGTTATTAAACAATGATCAAGAAGGTCAAATTAAGGTGTTGATGTTAAAACATCGACTAAACCTTGCTGAAAAATTGTGCCATGAGATCCAACAGAAAGATGAGGTCCTATATATGGTCGAACTTTCATATAATAAACATTTTTTATATTACTTATATGTTAGAAGATATAGCAAACATACTCAATTTAACATTTAAATCAAAACTAAATTTTAACTTGCCAAAAACTGAAATCTCAATTTTTTTATAATAAACTAGATACTCCAAGGAATCTGGGGATATCTTATTTGTCATAAACGGAGTTGTAGACTAAAAGATATGATTTATCAAATTTGGTCATTTTTCTACAACAGAAACAGAAATAAGATAATATAGCGCCACATGTCGCATTTCTACTCCTGGATACCTCTTCGCGTTGAACAGAACTAAAGAGGTTGTGATCCACCTGATCTAGATTCGATTTCCAGAAAAGAAGGAGGGTTGGCTAACAGGAAAAAGAAGTCCGGCGAGGCGGCGGGTCGCAGGGGTGGTGCCGGCGTCGTGGGGTTCCATTGACGGGGCGGGCTCTATAGACTAGTGAGTGGAGGACGGTGGAGAGCAGGTCGAGGCGAACCCGGGGAACAACGCGGCTGGCTCATCCTCGGGCGTGGTGGGGAGGCCGCCAAAGTTGTGAGGAGCTCCAGTCGGTCGCGTATGCTGTGGAGTCAAAACAATGCCACGTGGTGCGCCTTTGGTCCCAGTTCGTGACGAAAGGCCACCACCCTTTAGTGCCGGTTGCAGAACCGTCACTAATGGTCCTTACGAACTGGGACTAAATCCCGATTCTGCACTAGTGAAGAACCACCGGAGGGGGGCACCTGGGCGAGCACACCTCACCGGGGCGCCCCCCCCTCCTGGTGCGCCCAGGTGGGTTGTCCCCACCTGGATGCCCCGCGGGCCTCAACCCTGATACTATAAATTCACATTTTCGGAGAAAAAACCAAGAAGGAAGAATTATCTTGTTTCACGATATGGAGCCAGCGCCACCTCATGTTGTTCATCGGGAGGCCAGATCTGGAGTCCGTTTGGTGCTCCGGAGAGGGGAATCTTTGGTCTTTGTCGTCACCAACCGTCCATCGCCAATTCCATGATGGTCTCCATTGGGAGTGAGTAATCCCTTCGTAGGCTCGTTGGTCGATGATGAGTTAGATGAGATTCATCATTTAATCGAGTTAATTTTGTTAGGGCTTGATCCCTAGTATCCACCATGTTCTAAGATTGATGTTGTCATGACTTTGCTATGCTTAATGCTTGACACTTTGGGCTCGGGTGCCATTATTTCAGATCTGAACCATTTATGTTATTACCATTATATCTATGTTACAGATCCGATCTTGCAAGTCATAGTCACCTACTATTTGTTATGGTCCGTAAACCCCGTAGTAAAAATATTTGGGATAATTTCCGATGATGACCTTAGGTTGAGGAGTTCGTGTATTCACTATGTGCTAATGCTTTGTTCCGGTACTCTAATAAAAGGAGGCCTTAATATCCCTTAGTTTTATTTTGGACCCCGCTTCTACATGAGGGTAGGACAAAAGATGCCATACAAGTTCTTCCCATAAGCACGTATGACTATTTACAGAATACATGCCTACATTACATTTATGAACGGGAGATAGTTTTGTATCGCCCTAGGTTGTGGCTATTACATGATGAATATCATCCAAAAAAATTCCGATCCAATACCTACGAATTTCATACATATTTATCTTGCTAAGTTACTATTGTTGTTCTTACTATTGCTACTGCTACCAAATCACTGCTATCACTGTTACCGTTATTATTGTTGCTACCTCTACTATCAAAACTATCATACTACTGTGCTACTGATCACTTTGCTGCAGATAATTAATCTCCAGGTGTGGCTGAATTGACAACTCAGTTCCTAATACTTGCAAATATTCTTTGGCTCCCCTTGTGTCGAATCTATAAAGTTGGGTTGAATACTCCACCCTCGAAAGCTGTTGCGATTCCCTATACTTGTGGGTTATCAATGATCTACCTCAAGATTGTATGAATGAGTTATAACCTCCCTCTACAGACTAAACCCCTCAGATTATATAGCCACTGCGGGTATCTAGGGTTACAACTATGTCGGCCACAACTAGGGATAGACATGTCGATCATTTGAATATACCTTGAAGTATTCCAAGACTTCGGAGGATTCCCTCTTGTGTACGTGGCGGGCCACGGCTTGCGTCGCCCATTCTTTAGTTGTCAGTGGGTCCTTGGCCCGGCCCATGAATGGCAGGCCGACGTGGCGAGCACACCCTAACCCAGGACACCGTCACTAGGTGCAGAGACCGGATGAAGATCATGTCAAGTATGTGACCAAGGATGCATTCATAAGCAACAAGATGTACACGCTTCTCGTTGACATGAGGAAGTGCCTCCTTCGTGAAGATGGTGAGGGATCGAGCCACAGGAAGAGTAATGGTGGCAAGCGTCACAAGAAGAAGTAGATGATTTGATGACCGTTTCTGCTAGTTTATTATGTATACAACTAGTAGAGTGGCCCGCTCGATGCGCGGGCTAGAATTTTATAATGTTTCTAAGAGAGAACATTTTTCATTTGTTTATAAAGTAAAATTAGAATGAAATGTGGTCACATTCAGAAGTATGGTCCTATTCTCTATTTTAGGTAAGATTGGTTATTTTTCAAAATCAGTCCTATCTTCTTTTCCATGGAACACCATATTATGACCATATGTATAATTTGTAAATGATATTAGATCAATACAGTGAGCTAATGTATAGATCATGAGCTACTCATTAGTATTCGTGTAATGTTAAAAAGAAGAGGTGAAAGTTTATATTGTGGGGTTTCTGTAACCTTTTATATTGACCACTTATTCCTGGTTACAAAATTCAGTGTTTAGGAAAAAATGTGTCTTCAATATCCAATAGATATGTATGTTATGATTTATGACTTTATATTTGTGCCAGACAATTTCTTGATTTGTATTTTTCTTTGACTGAAGTTTAAATGCTTGACAACTACTGTCTAATAATGGGTTCCATTTCTTTGACCCCGCACGATATACGACCATTATCCATCCCACATATAGCTTAAACATATTTCCATGAAAAGTATTTTGTAAAATTTGGAAAATAAAAAGTGTTTGTTACTAATCAGTAGTACCAAGTAGGGAAACGTGGTATTAACCAATCAAACAAAGGACCATATCTGAGCCATCAAAGTTGAAATAATAGATGGGCGCCATAAAATTGACCACACATTTCGAAAATTTGATTGCATTCACTCAGATAGAAATTTTACGGCATGAAGGTCATCTTTCTCTCAAAAAGGAGATTGTACCGAACTTTGTTAAATATAGCTTCCATGTGCAAAAGGCATGATCACATACCAAATAGTATGATTTTGCAGCAATAGAGGTATAATCAGATCCAATACACAACAAAAGTGAAATCAAATCATATAGCAAGTAGTTGCTCCAATTTTCTAAAAGCTCTCTTTTTGGCATTTTTTAAGTTATCCTTAGGAACTTGAAAAGGATAAGCACAAATTTTTCCCAAAATATACTTCCATATTATGCCATTACAAAAAGAATTATATTTCACAAATATGTTACAATAATAAATTGGTTAGTTTTTTTTTTCTTCGAAGCAGTGTCGATGTACAAAATGGAATATTTGAGACATACGAAGGACATACAGAGGGATTACGTATTTTTCTAGTTATGTAATGAAAAGAAAAATCATGAAATTAGACGCGCCTATATATACAAACAATCAAAGAAGCATGTAATGATATTTGGGTCTAACCTACTCATGTGTTTATGCATGAGAGCATATTAAAATACTTGAATTATGAATTTTTATTTGAATGGCTTGTTAGAAGATCAATTTGTTTTCTCCATCAATTTAGACCCATCCTGGCATGAAGCTTGCCGAAGCCGGATGGCGGTAAGAGCAATGTGGAGCTGGCCAGCACACTCGCATTTGGTCACCAGCCTGAGCCGCCTGCCGGAGTTCAACCGCTGAGTTCAACGTCTAACATCAACTTATCTAGATGAGTGAGATTAACGCCCCGTTTAAAATTCAAAGAGAAATATGAAGATAGAAAAATACAAAACTAATTTACAGCTCAAGGATTCAGGCTCACCCTGTCATCATCTATAGCACAGATTACACTAATCGACACCTTGATTTGCTTGTCCGGTCTATCTCGCCAAACTCAGTCTTCCCCTCCCAGAACTTCACATGGATTGATTATTGTTCAGTACTATGCATTACCAAGTTTAGGTGCTGGCAAGTTCAGTATTGGTTACCCCTTGATTTCCATTATAGCTTGTCAACCATGCATAAGGACGCAAATGAATTGCTCGTCCTCAAGGCAAGGAGCTCAAAAATATTGGTTGTTCTAGCACCTCTATGTGACCGCGAGGCTGGAAGGCTGCCAAGAACTTCCAGTCCACAAAGTGAGTAGTTTAAGAAAATTTAATCTTCATGCAACTCTACGTCCATCATGAGTCCGCCAATGAACTGCTCGTCCATGAGGCAAGGAGCTACAGAAATTCATAATGTCCATGCGAGCTCTTTGCTGCTATGCCACCGATACCAACATTTAAAATCTCCAATCAAGATGTACGATAACAAAGTGGAAATGATCTGGGAAACAATGGACGAACAAACAGATAAAATGTTAGACTGGCTGCAATGAGGTGAAGAGGAAAGGTTGGGGCTAGATTTGGCATGACAAATTTTGGGGGCACACATACACACATATATCAATGGCTTCCATTCACATTTTTTTCAGCAGGTAATGCAGGCTTGCCATGCATATGTAAAATATCCTTGAGGGGCACGTCTCTTTATTTTTTATTTTTTTGAGGGGCACATATTTTTTTGGTAGCTTATCGGGGCATGTAATTTTCTTTAACCATCAGCGCACGTCCTTGTTTTAGGGTCGCACGTCCTTTCTTTTGAAATGTCCGACACAGTTTTTTTTTTCCTTTCAGAACTGAGGGCATGTTTTTTTTTTTGAGCGAGCGTCCTATTTTTTTTGCCTTGGCTGACAGGAGCGAAACGTTTTCTTCTAGTATAATAATTATAATGGCATAGGTGGGTAATTTTTCTGACTTACTATCTTATCTAATGGCTACAAAAATCAAGTCTATTAAATTAACGGCTGGATAATTCTAATTTTTGTGGCAATTTCTAGCCTATTTCTCTTTTCTTTGGTTAACCCATCAAATACTTTTTATATATAATAGATTGATTATTCATTTAGGTTTGCAAATGTTATGTGTAATCAGTTATGTAATTGGATGTTTAATTTGGTTATGCAATCATATTCTTATAAGTATATATGTTGTTGTTCTGTACACGTAGCATATATGTTGTGAAGAAAGAGCAAATCACATTGCATACAATTAAACTAAGGAACACGTCGATGATGATTTCAACAAACACATCCAATTGTTTACCAGCAAGCGTCCACAACACAATTATTAGCAGGAATCGTCTATGTTATTATCGGTCTTCTCACACAATTCTGATAACTAACCTGTTTGCCTGGTATCGCATACATATTGTTATGCCGTATCTTTGTGTTATTTTAGATTATCGCTAACAGTTCATCCGAGTGACCTAATGTTGTCTATCGCACTCATCTTGATATGGATCGAGTAAACGTTTGTGTTATATTGGCTCATCGCGAAGATTTTATATGGATCAACTATATCCCAAGTATCGCACACACAACTCTCTTCTGAATCGTGCTTGATGGATCAGCCAGCGCACACAATTTATTTTCTTAAAGATGAGTTTATTACCATAACGTTTGTGATTCATGCATCACACACAATTCATCCAGGTGGTGTGCGATAGATTTATCGTCTTAGGACATCTCTGTACCAATGCACTTTGGCCAGCAATTGATTCTAAACTTCTGCAACATGGGATACAACAATAAAAAAATGCATATCACAACACACAATTCAATTAACAACGAGATCCTAAAACATATCCAAGATAATGTCACTTATTGAAGAACAAATGCTTCCACACCCATGCAATAAGCGTCCACACATGCTCCTTTAGTATGGCTCACGTGGCGAGGTGATGGGGGCACTATGCAGGACGACTGTCTCGAGAGTAAGGCCAGGCCCAAATCCGAAAAGGACGCCCCATTCCATGCCCTCGCCGGTATTGGCATGCCCATCCTCGGCAGATCTCTTGCGCATCTCGTCGAGAATGAAGAGGACGGTGGCGCTGGAAATGTTGCCATACTCAGATAGTATGTGCCTACTAGCGCGCATCTTGTTGTTTTGGAGGTGGACCTCAGCCTCGACCATGTCAAGAATCGCTGGGCCGCCAGGGTGTGCCACCCAAAAGATGGAGTTCCAGTCTTTGATACCCAATGGACTAAATGCATCCACCAGTGCGCTCTTTATGTTCTTCGAGATAATCTTGGGCACATCCTTGTGGATGTGGACCATGAGCCCAACCTCTCGGAGGCGTGCTCCAATGAGGCCCTCAGAGTCTGGCAGGATCGTCTGACTTGCAGAGACCAGCGTGAAAAGCGGCCTCTCCGCGGGCTCCTCGGGGTCAGCGCCAATTACCACGGCGGCCGCACCATCACCAAATAGTGCCTGGGCGACTAGATTGTCGAGGTGAGAACCGGTGGCGGAGGGACCACGGAATGTGGCAGCCGTGATCTCTGAGCATACTACGAGGACACGTGCACCATGGTTATTCTCGGCGAGATCCTTAGCCACGCGGAGCACCGTGCCACCTGCAAAGCAACCCTGTTGGTATAACATGACGCGCCTCACTGATAGGTGTAGGCCGAGCATCATGGCGAGTTGGTAGTCGGCATCAGGCATGTCAACGGCCTGCCGTGTGCAGAACACAAGGTGTGTGATCCTAGACAGCGGTTGGCCCCACTCTTTGACAGCCTTTTGCGCTGTCGCCATTCCAAGCTTTGGGATCTCACTATGTAGAATGTCCTGGCGTGCGTCCAGTGATGGCATGTTGAACTCGCACAAGGTCGGATTTTTCGCAATCATCTCCTTGTTTAGGAGCATGTGCCTCTTCCGGATCATGGACTTATCACCTGTATGCAACAACATGCAAATTATCAGTTTCGCTAAGTCGATTGTATTTTTAATTGATTTTGCATGAAGATTCGTGCAAATAATTTTTTTCAGTTTTTTTCTTTTTACATACTATATCACTTGACTTAGACTTGGTTATATCCCGGTCAACTGATACCTAGCCAGACCCATAAATTATTTTGAGGAAAACTCATTGAGCACTGCATCGATCAAAGGATCAAACATATGTATGTTAATTGAAATCATTTTTGTAAAAATTAAACACAGTAAGAGTTTATTTATTGTTTACATTTACTTATAAACTTTATCCCATTGACAAGCTAAAGGTCCATGGACCCACTTTCAAATCGCTTAGTGCCACGGTTGTAAACTACAGTAAACAGTATGTGCGCAACCAAACATTTATAACCCGACTCTTCAGTCTTCATAGATAAAAAATATTTTGGATTAAAATAATATAATAAATTGAGAATGAAAAAAAAATTATCAGTTGCGTATATAGTACAATTTTCCCTTATATAGTTTGCCATCAACTTGCGGAATTTTCCCATCTTTTTTACGAAAAACTTTCAATCATCTTCAATCATAACTGTACAAAGAAAAACAGACGTAATAAAAATTACAACTACGTCTCTGGACCACCTAGCGTTCTTATATACTTCCTCAGTTCCCAAATATTTGTCTTTCTAGACATTAGAACAAGCGACTACATACAAAGCAAAATAAGTTAATCTACATTCTAAAATATGTCTACGTACATCCGTATTTGTAATCCATTTGAAATGTCTAGAAAGACAAATATTTAGTAACGAAGAGAGTAGTTTGTCATCAACTTACAGATCTTCTTGAACTTCTGTTTGATGTCAGTGAGGTGGTCGCTCTTGGTGACGCGGAAGTAGTATTCTGGATAGTCGGCCTGGTACACGCAATTTGTTGGTGTTGCCGTGCCGATGGCCAGCACCGTAGCCGGGCCTTCTGCTCGCGGCGCCCTCATCGCCTCCAACAACGTCAACGCCGCCGGCGCCATCTCCCTCTCCAAGGATGGTACGGGTACCTACTAGTACTAGGTAGTGCTGAAAAATACTAGTGGTACTTACACGAGATCCAATTGTCGAGTCTCTGCGTTTTACCTGGCTTTTATAAACAGAGCGAAAAATAGAACCACAGGCAATAGGGGGATACGACACGGAGTGACAGATGTACCTCCATGTATGCTTGCTTTGCATTTACGGGAGAGGACAGCTGCACCAGCTTTGATCCTGTCGGCATGTGACTGAACCGACGGCGGAGAGACGCTGTGCGCAGTTGGACGGACGAGGAGCCACGGAGTGGTTAGAGCAACTCCAACGGGCAGACCCAAACGGACGGCATATTTGTCCGCTTTTTATCCGTTTGAATCGTCCACCCGTTCGGCGTCCGCTCAGTTTTTCATTTGGGTCGGCAGCGCGCCCAACGCGCCGACCCATTTCATGTCTGCACTCAATTTTTTTTAAAAGGTCCGCGACCGATCCTGCCAGCGGCCATGTCTCATGCTGGCACAATGCCAGCACCGGCATACAATGCCGGCTTCAGAAAATATCATCAAAGTCATGCTGGCGCACTCGCCAGCCGGTCGGCACGCATGCCAGCACACAAAAAATGGGTTGGGACTTGAGTTCGACCACTCCATCGCGGCTCCCGTGGTCATGCCAGCACACCTGCAGGCATACAAAAAAGATGGCGCTCGCCGCCATAGATCACTCATCGTCGAACTTGAACATGTCGGCCTGCATCTTCTCGAACCACGGCCTCTTCCTTGGCGACACGGTGTTGAGATCCACCTTCATGATCTCCACCCCGGTCATCATGCTCGCGAGAGCCACTCCTTTTGCCTTGGTCTTCGCGTTGGTGGCATCGATCTCTAGCATCTTGGCTTGCTTCTTCGCCTTCAACTCGAACATCTTGGCTTGCTTCTCCACGTCCATCTCAAGCCTCCACCTTTTGATCTCCATGAAAGCGTCCATTTGCTCCGCCTTGAACTTCCGGCGCTCCTCCTCCCTTGAGTCCTTCTTGTTCATCATGCCCTCCACGCTAGCGACCAAGGCGTTGGATGCCGCATCCCGCTTGTCCTATTCCTTCTTGGAGTTGGTCTTCCCTCTCGGCCGTGCCGGCTCGCCCTCCCCAACATCCTCCACGGCTTGCTTCCCCCCACGCGACTTGAGTGAGGCATATTGCGCCTTGAACTTCTCCTCATTCTTGATGACCCGAAAGCAATGGGAGTGGTTGAAGCACTTTCCATTGTGTTGAACCTTGAATGCCTCCAAAACATGAAATGCCTACAAAATGTTTCCATGCAAGCATATGGGCAAATGATATGCAAATTAACAAGCAAGCACTAGTAGAAAACAGGGCTTTGGTTCGGGCCTTGCGAGCCCATTAGTCCCGGTTCATTCACGAACCGGGACCCATGGGTGCATATGTCCCGGTTCGTGCGGCCAGGGGGCCGGCCGGGCCTCGTTAGGCATCTGTCCCGGTTGGTCTGGGCCCATTTGTCCCGGTTCCAGGCACGAACCGGGACCAATGGGCCTCGCTCATGGCCCACACCCATTGGTCCCGGTTCGTCACTAGAACCGGGACAAATGGGTGGCCTTTAGACCCGGTTCCTGTAACGAACCGGGACCAATTGTTTGCTTATATATACCCTATCTCCGGCGAGCCCACACTGCTCTGTTTTTTCTGGCCGGCGAGGGGAGTTGTGTGGTGCTCTAGCTTGCTCACCTCCCATATATGCACATGAGGTGCTCAATGAAATGCCTGAGCCACACTAGTTAAGCTTTCTCCTCTCGAAGCTCTATTTTCTCCGAGATTTGGCTAGGTTGAGCGGTCCGTCGTATGTCCCGTTCCTGTCTTCACCGCCGTCGATCGCCCGCGCCGATCTCGTCGCCGGCACCAACATGGTGAGCTATATATATGCATGTACTTTGAATATAATGAATGTGATGATGAACTTATATATAAATGCAAGCAGATGAACCGGCAATGGATGTACGGTGACAGACGCACCTCAGAGTACATTAATGGCGTGCATAATTTTCTCGAAGTGGCTAAGGCAAACCAGCAGAATGGTTTTATGTGCTGTCCATGCACTATCTGTGGGAATACGAGATCTTACTCCGACTCGAGCACCGTTCACACGCACCTCCTTTATAAGGGTTTCATGCCACACTATAAAGTTTGGACCAAGCACGGAGAAATAGGGGTTATGATGGAAAACAACGAAGAAGAAGAGGACGATGACAACTATGTGCCCCCGGAATACGGTGATGCTGTAACGGGGGAAGCTGCTGAAGGTCAAGAGGAACCAGACAATGTTGTGCCCGACGATGATCTCCGTCGGGTCATTGTTGATGCAAGGAGACAGTGTGAAAGTGAAAAGGAGAAGCTGAAGTTCGATGACATGTTGGAGGATTAAAAAAAGGATTGTACCCCAATTGCGAAGATGGCAACACGAAGCTCGGTACCGTACTGGAATTGTTGCAGTGGAAGGCAGAGAATGGTGTCCCTGACAAAGGATTTGAGAAACTACTCAAAATATTGAAGAAGAAGCTTCCAAAGGATAACAAATTGCCCGACAGTACGTACGCAGTAAAGAAGGTCATATGCCCTCTAGGATTGAAGGTGCATAAAATACATGCATGCCCTAATGACTGCATCCTGTACCGCGGTGCGTACGAGCATTTGAACACATGCCCGGTATGCGGTACCTTGCGGTATAAGATCAGACGAGATGACCCTAGTGATGTTGACGGCGAGCGCCCTAGGAAGAGGGTTCCTGCCAAGGTGATGTGGTATGCTCCTATAATACCATGGTTGAAACGTCTGTTCACAATCAAAGAGCATGCCAAGTTGATGTGATGGCACGCAAAGGACCGTAAGAAAGACGGGAAGTTGAGAGCACCCGCTGACGGGTCGCAGTGGAGAAAAATCGAGAGAACATACTGGGAGGAGTTTGTAGGTGACGCAAGGAACGTATGGTTTGGTTTAAGTGCGGATGGCATTAATCCTTTTGGGGAGCAGAGCAGCAATCGCAGCATCTGGCCTGTGACTCTATGTATCTATAACCTTCCTCCTTGGCTGTGCATGAAGCAGAAGTTCATTATGATGCCAATACTCATCCAAGGCCGTAAGCAACCCGGCAACGACATTGATGTGTACCTAAGGCCATTAGTTGAAGAACTTTTACAGCTGTGGAATGGACAAGGTGTACGTGTGTGGGATGAGGCCAACCAGGAGGAATTTGACCTACATGCGTTGTTGTTTGTAACCATCAATGATTGGCCTGCTCTCAGTAACCTTGCAGGACAAAGAAACAAGGGATACCACGCATGCATGCACTGTTTAGATGACACCCAATGTATATACCTGGACAGATGCAGGAAGAATGTGTACCTGAGGCATCGTCGATTTCTTCCGACCAATCATCAATGTCGAAAGAAAGGCAAGCATTTCAAAGGCGAGGCAGATCACCGGAAGAAGCCAGCCATGCGTACCGGTGATCACATACTTGCTATGGTCAATGATTTACAGGTAATCTTTGGAAAGGGTCTAGGTGGACTATATGTTCCGAATGACGATGAGGGACACGCACCCATGTGGAAGAAGAAATCTATATTTTGGGACCTACCCTACTGGAAAGACCTAGAGGTCCGCTCTTCAATCGACGTGATGCACGTGACGAAGAACCTTTGCGTGAACCTGCTAGGCTTCTTGGGCGTGTATGGGAAGACAAAAGATACACCGGAGGCACGGGAGGACCTACAACGTTTGCACGAAAAAGACAGCCTGCCTCCAAAGCAGTATGAAGGTCCTGCCAACTACGTTCTTACCAAAGAAGAGAAGGAAATCTTCTTTGCATAGCTGCTCAGTATGAATGTCCTGTCTGGCTTCTCGTCGAATATAAAAGGGATAACAAATATGGTAGAGAAAAGGTTCCAGAACCTAAAGTCTCATGACTGCCACGTGATTATGACGCAACTGCTTCCGGTTGCATTGAGGCGGCTTCTACCGGAAAACGTTCGATTAGCCATTGCGCACCTCCTCCCTTGCTCCTTTATATACGGGGGCAGGGGGCACCCAAAGACACACAAGAAACATTGTTCTAGCCGTGTGCGGTGCCCTCCTCCACAGAAACACACCTCGGTCATACCGTTGCAGTGCTTAGGCGAAGCCCTGCACCGGTAGCTTCATCATCTCCGTCACCACGCCACCGTGCTGACGAAACTCTCCTGTGAAGCTCAACTGGACCAAGAGCTCATGGGATGTCATCAAGTTGAATGTGTGCTGAAGGCGGAGGTGCCGTACGTTCGGTGCTTGATCGGTTGGATCGTGAAGACATTCGACTACATCAACCGCGTCACTAGACGCTTCTGCTTTTGGTCCATAAGGGTACGTAGACATACTATCCCCTCTCGTTGCTATGCAACTAGTAGATAGATCTTGCGTGATCGTAGGAATTTTTTTGAAATACTACATTCCACAATAGTGGTATCAGAGCCAGGTTTATGCGTAGATGATATGCACGAGTAGAACACAATGAGTTGTGGGTGATAACAGTCATATTGCTTACCAGCATGTCATACTTTGATTCGACGGTATTGTGAGATGAAGCGGCTCGGACCAACATTACGTGTACGCTTACGCGAGATTGGTTTCATCGTTACGAGCACTCGTTGCTTAAAGGTGACCGGCGGGTGTTTGTCTCTCTCAGTTTAGCTGAATCGAGTGTGACTACGCCTGGTCCTTGTTGTTTTTGTATGCGTAGGTAATAACGGTTTTTGCTAAGCCCGTAGCAGCCACGTAAAACTTGCAACAACAAAGTAGAGGAAGTCTAACTTGTTTTTGCAGGGCATGCTGTGATGTGATATGGTCAAGACGTGATGAGTTATACGTTATTGTATGAGATGATCATGTTTTGTAAAGTTATCGGCAACCGGCATGAGCCGTATGGTTGTCTCTTTATTGTATGAATTGCGAAGGCCATGTAATTGCTTTACTTTATGACTATGAGTTAGCGATAGTAGTAGATGCAATAGTTGGCGAGACGACCACGATGCTACGATGAAAATCATGGTGTCAAGCCGGTGACGATGGAGATCATGACGATGCTTTGGAGGTGGAGATCAAAATCACAAGATGATGATGGCCATATCATGTCACATCTTTTTATTGCATGTGATGTTTATCTTATTTTGCTTAGAACGGCGGTCGCAATGATAAGATGATCCCTTACAAAATTTCAAGGTACAAGTGTTCTCCCTGAGTATGCATTGTTGCGAAAGTTCATTGTGCCGAGACACCATGTGTTGATCGGGTGTGATAAGCTCTACGTTCACATTCAACAGGTGCAAGCCAGTTTTGCACACGCAGAATACTCGGGTTAAACTTGACAAGCCTAGCATGTACAGACATGGCCTCGGAACACTAGAGACCGAAAGGTCGAGCGTGAATCATATAGTAGATATGATCAGCATAAGATGTTCACCATTGAAAACTACTCCATCTCACGTGATGATCGGACATGGTTTAGTTGATTTGGATCACGTGAACTTACTCCTAGTAGTATTAAGCATATCTATGTTGTAGATCAATAGCTCGCGATGTAGCTCCCCGTTTATTTTATGTGTTCCTAGAGAAATATAAGTTGAAAGATGTTAGTAGCAATGATGCGGACTAGGTCCATGATCTGAGGAATATCCTCATTGCTGCACAGAAGTATTATGTCCTTGATGCACCGCTAGGTGACAAACCTATTGCAGGAGCAGATGCAGACGTTATGAATGTTTGACACAAGATCGGTATGATGAATACTTGATAGTTTAGTGCGCCATGCTTGCGGCTTATAACCGGGACTTGAAAAACATTTTGAACGCCACGGAGCATATGAGATGTTCCAAGAGTTGAAATTAGTATTTCATACTCATGCCCCTGTCAAGAGGTATGAGACCTCTGATAGTACTTTGCCTACAAGATGGAGGAGAATAGCTCAACCAGTGAGCATGTGCTCAGATTGTGTGGGTACTACAATTGCTTGAATCAAGTGGGAATTAATCTTCCAGATAAGATAGTAATTGACAAAGTTCTCTAGTCGCTATCACCAAGTTAGTAGAGAATCGTGATGAACTATAATACGCAAGGGATGACGAAAGTAATTCCCAAGCTCTTCACAATGCTGAAATCGGTGAAGGTAGAAATCAAGAAAGAAGCATCAAGTGTTGATGGTTAACAAGACCACTTGTTTCAAGTAAAGGGCGAAGGGATAAAAGGGGAACTTCAAGAAGAATGACAAGCAAGTTGTCACTCTCATGAAGAAACACAAAGCTAAACTCAAGCCTGAAACTAAGTGCTTCTACTACAAAGGGAATGGTCACTGGAAGTGGAACTGTCCAAGATAGTTGGTGGATAAGAAGAATGGCAAAGTAAACAAAGGTATATTTGATATACAAATTATTGATGTGTACTTTACTAGTGTTCATAGCAACCCCTGGGTATTTGATACCGGTTCAATTGCTAAAATTAGTGACTCGAAACGAGAGCTGCAGAATGAACAGAGACTAGTTAAAGGTGAAGTGATGATGTGTGTTGGAAGTGGTTCCAAGATTGATATGATCATCATTGCACACTCCCTATACTTTCGGGATTAGTGTAAAACCTAAATAAATGTTATTTGGCATTTGCGTCGAGCAAGAATATGATTTGATCATGTTTGTTGCAATACGGTTATTCATTTAAAGTCATAGAATAATTGTTGTTCTGTTTACATGAATAAAACCTTTGATGGTCTTACACCCAATGAAAATAGTTTGTCGGATCTTGATAGTAGTAATACACATATTCATAATATTGAAGCCAAAAGATGCAAAGTTGATAATGATAGTGCAACATATTTGTGGCACTGCCGTTTAGGTCATATTGGTATAAAGCGCATGAAGAAACTCCATGCTAATGGGCTTTTTGATTCACTTGGTGCTTGCAAACCATGCCTCATGGGCAAGATGACTAAAACTCCGTTCTTCGGAACAATGGAGCGAGCAACTGACTTATTGGAAATAATTCATACCGATGTATGCGGTCTGATGAGTGTTGAGGCTCGTGTCGGGTATCATTATCTTCTGACCTTCACAGATGATTTGAGCAAATATGAGTATATCTACTTGATGAAGCACAAGTCTGAAACATTTGAAAGTTCAAAGAAATTTCAGAGTGAAGTAGAGAATCATCGTAACAAGAAATAAAGTTTCTACGATCTGATCGCCACTAGTAGAAAAGGGGACAATGGTCCAGGCCAGGTCAGCCCATTAGTCCCGGTTTAGTCCAGAACAGGGACCAATGGGGGCATTGGACCCGGTTCGTGAGCCCAGGGGGCCGGCCGGGCCACATGGGCCATTGGTCCCGGTTCGTCTGGACCTTTTGGTCCCGGTTGGTGGGACGAACCAGGACCAATGGGGCTTGCTCCTGGCCCACCGCCATTGGTCCCGGTTGGTGACTTGAACAGGGACCAAAGGCTCCCCTTTAGTCCCGGTTCATGTGACCAACCGGGACCAATGAGGTGCCTATATATACCCCCTCGCGTAAGAGCAGAGCACACTGCTCTGTTTTTTCTGGCCGAGGGGGAGAGGGCTTGGTGGTGCTCTAGCTCACCTCCTATGCACACAACGTGTTCGATGGAATGCCCGAGCCACACTACTTAAGCTTTCTCCTCTCCAAGCTCGACCTCCAAGCTCCATTTTCCTCAATATTTGTCTAGGTTTAGCGGTCCGTCACGCCCCGTCCCCGTATTCACCGCCGTCGGGGGGAGCTGTGGTGCTCTAGCTAGCTCACCTCCTATGCACATTAGGTGTTCTATGAAATGCCCGAGCCACACTAGTCAAGCTTTTCTCCTCTCGAAGCTCGAACTGCAAGCTCCATTTTCTCTGAGATTTGTCTAGGTTTAGCGGTCCGTCACGTCCCATCCCCGTCTTCGCCGCCGTCGATCGCCCCCGCCGATCTCGTCACCGGCACCACCGTGGTGAGGCTCTTGTTATGTCCATGCTTTTCTTACTTTTATTATTGCTTGTTATTATTGCTTTAGATAGATATTTGTCTAATTTTCTTACGTTTATTATTGCTTGTTATTATATAGTGCGATGGTTTTGATATCCGCCCACGTGGGCCCTCGTCCTGTCTACGATTCGGATGTGGTATATTATCTTTAATTTATAACTATTTGTTTTAGTGTTTATGACAATTATGCCGACCAACCTGACATGCATAGATGTTTTTATATGTCTAGGAGCTAGTTGAACCGGAAATTCCAACCGACCCTCTTGTGGAGAGGTTAAATTTAGTTGAAGATGGAATTGGAGTTGCATGTTGCGGAAGTCGTCGATGATCACAAGATCAAGATGGACCCTATTGTCGAGAGGTTAAATTTAGTTGAAGAAGAAAACATTTTCTTGAAGGAAAAAATAAAAAAATTGAGGACGAGAAGATGATATTGGAGTTGCATGTTGCGGATGTCGTTGATGATCACAAGATCAAGATGGATGCAATGCGGTTGAAGATTAGAAAGATTAGAAAATATGCCATTCATACCGAGGCTTGGTATCATTATGCCGTTGGATCAATTGTTGCCTTGGTTGCGATTATGATCGCATTTGTTTTCGCATTGAAATGTTTTACATAGTTTCAATGTATGGTGAAAATTAATTAGATGCTCTGGAGAGCAATATGTTGTTAGATGAGAACTATGTATGTACTTTGGTTTTAATGTGATGATGAACTTCTATTAATTGGTTTACTTAATTATCTATTTATGATGTTCTGTAATGGTTTTTGACACACTTAATTATATATAATGCACGCAGATGAACCGGCAATGGATGTACGGTGACAGACACACCACCGAGTACATTGAGGGCGTGCATGAGTTTCTCGATGCGGCTGAGGCAAACAAGCAGAATGGTTTTATGTGTTGTCCATGCACTAAATGTGGGAATACGATGTCTTACTCTAACCGGAAAATCCTTCACTCCCACCTGCTTTACAAGGGTTTCATGCCACACTATAATGTTTGGACGAGGCACGGAGAAATAGGGGTTATGATGGAAGATGGCAAAGAAGAAGAGTACGATGACAACTATGTGCCCCATGAATACGGTGATGCTGCAATGGGGGGAGCTGGTGAATATCAAGAGGAACCACACGATGTGCCCAATGATGCTGCAACGGCTGAAGCTACTGAAGATCAAGAGGAACCAGACGATGTGCCCGATGATGATGATCTCCGCCGGGTCATTGTCGATGCAAGGATGCAATGCGAAAGTCAAAAGGAGAAGCTGAAGTTCGATCGCATGTTAGAGGATCACAAAAAAGGTTTGTACCCCAATTGCGAAGATGGCAACACAAAGCTCGGTACCGTACTGGAATTGCTGCAGTGGAAGGCAGAGAATGATGTGGCTGACAAAGGATTTGAGAAGCTACTGAAAATATTGAAGTAGAAGCTTCCAAAGGATAACGAATTGCCCGACAGTACATACGCAGCAAAGAAGGTCGTATGCCCTCTAGGATTGGAGGTGCAGAAGATACATGCATGCCCTAATGACTGCATCCTCTACCGCGGTGCATACAAGGATCTGAACACATGCCCGGTATGCGGTGCATTGCGGCATAAGATGAGACGAGATGACCCTGGTGATGTTGACGACGAGCCCACCAGGAAGAGGGTTCCTGCGAAGGTGATGTGGTATGCTCCTATAATACCACGGTTGAAACTTCTGTTCAAAAACGAAGAGCATGCCAAGTTGATGCGATGGCACAGTGAGGACCGTAAGAAAGACGGGAAGTTGAGAACACCCGTTGACGGGTCGCAGTGGAGAAAAATTGAGAGAAAGTACTGGGAGGAGTTTGCAAAGGACCCAAGGAACGTATGGTTTGCTTTAAGCACGGATGGCATTAATCCTTTCGGGGAGCAGAGCAGCAATCACAGCACCTGGCCCGTGACTCTATGTATGTATAACCTTCCTCCTTGGATGTGCATGAAGCGGAAGTTCATTATGATCATCCAAGGCCCTAAGCAACCCCGCAACGACATTGATATGTACCTAAGGCCATTAGTTGAAGAACTTTTACAGCTGTGGAATGGAAACGGTGTACGTGCGTGGGATGAGCACTGACAGGAGGAATTTAACCTAAAGGCGTTGCTATTCGTGACCATGAACGATTGGCCCGCTCTCAGTATCCTTTCAGGACAGACAAACAAAGGATACCACGCATGCACACACTGTTTAGATGACACTGAAAGTATATACCTGGACAAATGCAGGAAGAATGTGTACCTGGGCCATCATCGATTTCTTCCGACCAACGATCAATGTCAAAAGAAAGGCAAGCATTTCAAAGGCAAGGCAGATCACCGGAAGAAGCCCGCCATGCGTACCGGTGATTACGTACTTGCTATGGTCAATGATTTACACGTAATCTTTGATAAGGGTCTCGGCGCACTAGCTATTCCGAATGACGGTGAGGGACACGCACCTATGTGGAAAAATAAATCTATATTTTGGGACCTACTCTACTGGAAAGACCTAGAGGTCCGCTCTTCAATCGACGTGATGCACGTGACGAAGAACCTTTGCGTGAACCTGCTAGGCTTCTTGGGCGTGTATGGAAAGACAAAATATACACCTGAGGCATGGGAGGACATGCAACGTTTGCACGAAAAAGACGGCATGCCTCTGAAGCAGTATGAAGGTCCTTCCATCTACGCTCTTACGAAAGAAGAGAAAGAAATCTTTTTTCAATGCCTGATCAGTATGAAGGTCCCGACTGGCTTCTCGTCGAATATAATGGGAATAATAAGTATGCCAAAGAAAAAGTTCCATAACATAAAGTCTCATGACTGCCACGTCATTATGACGCAACTGCTTCCGATTGTATTGAGGGGGCTTCTACCGGAAAACGTCTGATTAGCCATTGTGAAGCTATGTGCATTCCACAATGCAATCTCTCAGAAGGTGATCGATCCAGAAATCGTACCAAGGCTAAGGAGTGATGTGGCGCAATGTCTTGTCAGTTTCGAGTTGGTGTTCCCACCATCCTTCTTCAATATCATGACGCACGTCCTAGTTCATCTAGTGGACGAGATTGTCATTGTGGGGCCCGTATTTCTACACAATATGTTCCCCTTTGAGAGGTTCGTGGGAGTCCTAAAGAAATATGTCCATAACCGCGCTAGGCCAGAAGGAAGCATCTCCATGGGCCATCAAACAGAGGATGTCATCGGGTTTTGTGTTGACTCCATTCCTGGCCTTAATAAGATAGGTCTCCCTAAATCGCGGTACGAGGGGAGACTGACTGGAAAAGGCATGCTTGGAAGGGACTCAATAATATGAAGGGACGGATATTCTTGGTCTCAAGCACACTACACAGTTCTACAGAACTCTACCTTGGTAACCCCGTATGTCGATGAACACAAGAACAGTCTGCACTCCAAACACCCGGAGCAGTGCGACGACTGGATTACATGTGAACACATCAGGACTTTCAGCAGTTGGTTAGAAACACGTCTCAGAGGTGACAACACTGTTTGTGATGAGATGTACTTGTTGTCCAGGGGACCATCTTTGACTGTATTGATTTACAAAGGATACGAGATAAATGGGAATACATTTTACACGATTGACCAAGATCAAAAGAGCACCAACCAAGACAGCGGTGTCCGCTTTGATGCAACAACCGAGAGGGGAAAGGACACATATTATGGTTACATAATGGACATATGGGAACTTGACTACGGACATGATTTTAAGGTCCCTTTGTTTAAGTGCAAATGGGTCAATCTGTCAGGAGGCGGGGTACAGGTAGACCCACAGTACGGAATGACAACAGTGGATCTGAAAAATCTTGGGTACACTGACGAACCATTCGTCGTAGCCAATGATGTGGCAGAGGTTATCTATGTGAAGGACATGTCTACCAGACCGAGAAAAAGAAAAGATAAGGAAGTGAATACATCATACGATGAGCCAAAGCGCCACATAGTTCTTTCCGGAAAATGGACATCCTGGGAGTGGAGGGCAAGACAGACATATCTGAAGATTATGAAAAGTGTCATGAAATTCCTCCCTTCAAAGTCAAGGCTGACCCATGCATCCTGATAAATGATGAAGATTATCCATGGTTACGGCGCAATAAGCAAATGACACAAGCGAAGAAAAAGTGAAGACTTTCTTCCGCAACTATTATGATGATACCATGCCAACTTTGTAACAGACGAGTATGATACAATTGTCCGTTTTTCACATGCACATGCTATGCCAACTTTTTCAGAGTTCATTTGAAAACTATGAATTTAGGTCGAATTTTCTCTATAGGTGCATCTATGTTCATTTTTTTAGTAAATTTAACCACAAACTTGTGATTCACACAAATTTCAAAGAATTCAAATTTTAACTATTCAAATTTGAAAACTAATGGCACTAACAGAAAGTTTAGAATTTTTCTAAAACTAAAAGCAAAAAGAATTAAAAAATAAAGCAAAAAACAAAAGAAAATAAATAATGCAGAAAACAAAACAAAAAAAATGGAAAAAATAGGGCTCGCCCCTGGCCCATGACCATTAGTCCCGGTTTGTGCCACAAACCGAGACTAATGGGTTGGTCATGTTGCGCTCAGAGTTTAGTCCCACCCCGCCAACCGAAGGGCGCCCACACCGGTTTATAAGCCCGTCCCTCTCTGCCTTGTTGAGCTCCTCTCAAAGTGAAAATAGATGCCCCTATACAGGGAATTTGACCTAAATTCATAATGAATTTCTCTGAAATTCATAGAAATTGATTATGAATTTAGGTTGAATTTTTCTCTATAGGTGCATCTATCTTCATTTTTTAGTAAAGTTAATCACAAACTTGTGATTCACACAAATTTTAAAAAATTCAAACTTTAAAACTAATGGCACTAACAGAAAGTTTATAATTTTTGTGACCTAAAAGAAAAAAGTAATCACTAAAAAATTATAATTATTTAGTTCTAAGTAGATATGAAAAAATAAATAGCAAAAAAGTAAAAGAAGTGCCTATAATATTTGTTATGACTAACTAAAATGATCAAATTGAGTATAATGATAAAACACAGTAATATTAAATAGCAGGAAAAAGAATGACTCAAAAATCAATTTTTATAGTAAAGTTATTCATAAACTAGTGATTCACACAAATTTTAAAAAAGTCAATTTTAAACTATTCAAATTTTAAAACTAATCACACTAACAGAAAGTTTATAATTTTTGTGACCTAAAAGAAAAAAGAAATCACTAAAAACTATAAGTATTTAGTTCTAAGTAGAAATGAAAAAATAAATAGAAAAAAAAATGCCACCTATCGGGCCAGCACGCCCTGAATACGACTAGAAACCCAACCATGGGCCAGGATTCAGTCCCGCAGAAGGCCCAGCAGGCCCAACAGGCTTAGCAGTGTACAAATTAGGCCCTTAAGTGTGCAGTTGTGAGGAGCTCGAGTGGGTTGGCGCAGCAGCGCTTATAAACCACACCCGAGCTCTCTCAACTAGCGAGGTGGGACTAAACATCCCACCAAACCCGCGCCAGCACAGGGCCTTTGGTCCCGGTTAGTGGCACCAACCGGGACTAAAGTGGGGTATTGGTCCCGGTTCATGGCACCAACCGGGACCAATGCCACCCTTTAGTCCCGGTTGGTGCCAACAACCGGGACCAAAGGCCGCCGCTTCCCGCCCTTCGGGCTGCTGAAAAAGTCCTTTGGTCCCAGTTGGTGGCACCAGCGGGACTAATGCCAACCTTTAGTCCCGGTTTGTGGCACAAACCGGGACTAAAGGCATTACTATATAAGTTCACACTTAGCAAATTTCAGTTTCATCTCCGCCCCGACGCTGATGCCGCCAGGCTGCCCCTACGTCGACGCCGCCCCCACCGTCGCCGTCGCCTCGCCCTCGCCGACGCCCTGCTCCTCGTCGCCGTCGCCGTCACCCACGCCCCTCATCGCCGTCGCCCGCGCCCGTCGTCGCCATCGCCGCCGCCAGCGCCCCTCGTCGTCGTCGCCGCGCCGGCCCCTCCCCGGCGCCCGAGCCCCTTCCCGCGGCCCGACCCCGCACGCCAGCGCTCTCGCCGCCCCCGCTGTCGCCGTCGTCGTCGCCAGCCACTGTGAGCCGCAGCGCCGCCCCGGCACTTTTTTTAATATTTTTTTCATATGTATATATAATGTGTGTATGTATGTATATGGCTATATATATGTTCAGAGCATGTTTTTTTGTTCATATGCGTATTAATGTTTTTGTTGCATATATATATAAAAAATCAATGTATATATGTATGTGGTAGCTATATATGCATGATGAGGGGGGTGGGGGGTCGATATATACCCCCCTCCCCAATAACTTCGACATGAGGGGCGGGGGTTGATATACCCCCTCCCCGATAACTTCGACATGATGGCGGGGGTTTTTATTTCTTCTTCGTTTACTTATGTTTTATCAGGTCTGTCGTCGTCGATATACCCCTCCCGATAACTTCAACACGAGAGGGGGTGGATATACCCCCTCCCCGATAATATTATTTCCACATGTACGTACGTATGTCGTGTCGATATAAACTCCCTATAACTTCAACACGTGGGGGGTGGGTCGATATACCCTCTCCCGATAACTTCAACACGTGGGGGGTCGATATACCCCCTCCCCGATAATATATATTTCCCATGTACGTATGTCGTGTCGATATAAACTCCCGATAACTTCAACATGTGGGGAGGTCGATATACCCCCTCCCGATAACTTCAACACGAGGGGGGTAGATATACCCCCTCCCGGTAACTTCAACACGTGGGGTGAGGGGTCTGTCGTCGTCGATATACCCCCTCCCCGATAACATTATTTTCCCTTGTATGTATCTCGTCGTTTTCGATATTACCCCCTCCTTGAAGCGTTCTCGAGGCCACCCCTAACCCTTGAAGCGTTGTCGAGGCCACCCGAAACACTAGAGAAGCAGCGTCGAGGCCACAAATTAATATGATTCCATACTGTGATTAGCTAGCTAGTTCTACGTTTGCCACTAATATATCCATCTGTCATGTTTGAATAATAATTGCCATGTTTTAAATATTTGTAGAAACTATGGATGACACCCCCGAGACGAAGCACAAGAAGCGTTCTTGCTGGACATAATCGCAAACGGATGTGATGCCGTCTTGTCGTTTCTCAACGAGACCGATGATCTGCTCGAAAGAGAGGGTGAAGAAGTAGGCTATGATTATGATGGCTACGGTGACCCAATGCAGGTGCAAGAAGTAGACCATGAGGACGGCTCCGGTGACCCAATGCCGGTGCAAGAAGGAGACCGTGATGATGGCTCCGGTGACCGAACCGAGTCCGGCCAGGTATATATATTAGTTAAGCCTGTGCTGACTAGTTAATTGATGCATTCATTGTTTTTTATGTACACATATTAATTAACTCTCGTCATTGTTCTTTTTTCTAGCCCTCCGGATCGAGCACAACTTCGGTAAGGAGACGAGGCCCAAAGAAAAAGTTTAGCTAGGATGAAAAGTTTGAGATCATAGAAATCGCGCGCACCGGCCAACCGATTGAACCCATCCGGAGAAAGAACACATTTGTTGCTCGGTGCGGGGTTCTGGTTAGGAACAAGATCCCGATCAGCATCCAGCAATGGTTAAAGTCGGCTACACAAGACCCTGAGGTGTCTTATGTCACTGATATGCAGAAAGATGATCTTTGGACTGAGCTGAAGTCAAATTTCACCCTACCACCAGAGGACGATCCGGCGAAGCCAGTTAAAGAGCAATTAATCAAGTCTTTTGCTCTTACGAATATGGCAGACCTATTCAGGAGGTGGAAGAAATACCTGAATAGGTTTGTCAGCAAAAAAGAGACACCAGAATTCAAGGGCATATATAAGAAGATCAAAGATGACTGGCCCGCATTTGTGGCCTACAAGACATCGGAAAAGAGTAATAAGATGTCAGCGACAAATAAGCAAAATGCTGCGAAGAAGAAGCATCACCATCGCACGGGGTCAGGTGGCTACCTCAGAGCCCGGCCTAAGTGGGCCAAGGCTGAGAATGATATGCTTGATAAAGGGATCGAACCAGAGACAATGAACTGGCCAGACCATTGCCGGACTTGGTTCTTCGGGGTTGGCGGAACCTTGAACCCTGTATCAGGGAAGTGCATTTGGACGAACGAGCAATTGGAAATACCAGTCAAGAAGCTTCGGCACTATATCAAAGCAGCGCAGCAAGGGACGTTCGTTCCCGACAGAGAGAACGACGAGCTCACAATGGCCCCCGGGAATCCTGAGCACCCTGGACGGACACGAGGCACGCCAGGCTCCGTTCTGTGGAGTGCTCGGTTTCCGAACGCAGGCGGTTACAAATGCCACGAGAGGAGGAAGAAAGTGCAGCAGACCGAACTGCAGGCGCTGCACGCTAGGGTACAAGCGATAGAGGAACGAGAAGCAAATCGCAGCAAAAGAACTGCCGAAGCTTCCCCCGAAGCTACCCCGCCATCTCAGCGAAGAAGCAGCGTGGCTTCCACCGAGCTGCTTCAGCCGGAGCATGTCTTGAAGGCTCCTGCCAGCTATCCCGTGGATGCTATCACGGAGTCTCAAAATTGCCACCTTATGACGCAATGGATTAATATGAAGGTCAAGGCGGCTGCTGGCTCTGTTTTTCCTACTGAACCCGGCGCAACTTTTCACTGTCGACCGATTCCAGAAGGATATGCTAGGGTGATCGTGGATGAAATAACAGAGGGATTTGAGGACCTCCAGCTTGACCACCCTACCGGTGAAGGGAGACTCGGCTGGGTTCTTCTCTGAAGACTCCATGCCTATGGCGGAAGGACCTCAATAACCTTCTGAACTGGACTCCTCCGCCTCCTCCTCCTCCTCCGGTGAGTCAGGGCACTCCGCCTCCTCCACCGCCTCCTCCTCCGGTGAGTGACGATCAGGGCACTCGGCCGGCTCCTTCTCCGGCGCGTGGCGGCAATCCGCCTCCTTCTCCGCCTGCGCCGGCGCGCCCGAGCAGCCAGCCTCCTCCTTCTCCGCCTCGTCAGCAAGGGCGGAAGAGACCCGCCGCCGCTCCGGCTGCTCCGGCGCGTCATAGTCCTTCTCCTCTGCCGTGTAAGCAAGGAAAGAAGACAGCCGCTCTATCTGGTCTGCCGGCGTCTAGCAGTACAGCCAGAGGCGGGAGGCAATACAGAATCGGTCCTTCTCTCGCGCCTCTAGAGAAGTTACCATACGAGAGGTCCGACGAGGAAAATGCGAAGATCGCTAAAGCCGAAGTGAAGGACTGGCTTCAAGGGTTGAAAGCACAGAGACATCCACCTCCGGAGGAGAAGATAGATCCGGTGAAAGCAAAGCGCACTCTGGTTGCCCTGAAGAAACCAACGAAGTGTCCGCCGAAAGACAACTATGACCGCATCTATCTATTTATATATAAAAAGTACTTGACGGGTTAACCAGAAAGATGAGAATTATGCTAGAAAATTCCACATTAATCAGAAAATAGTGACCCTCGATGGGATAGATCATCTTTTATTTTTAATCTCTAACCGTTTGATCTGCGTAACATAATATGGTGGGTACAAACCAAGTTGACATATATACACGTCAAGTAATATATATGGTTTTTTACATCATGTAACATATATGTTGATGCCCATGATTTAGATCTGTCACATGTGTGCACGTTAAAGAAAAAAAAATACTAGCCTAAAAAAGGAACCAAACTTGGTCACGTTTACTCTTGCATGCACCACGTCAAGTAACATATACGTTTTTTACATCATGTAACATATATGTTGATGCCCATGATTTAGATCTGTCACATGCGTGCACGTTAAAGAAAAAAAACTCACCAAAAAAAGGAACCAAACTTGGTCACATTTACTCTTGCATGCAGCACAAAACCACTAACCTAAAATACCATGACCAACTTGCCCAGGTTAGTCTAAAAGAAAAAATTAGGCCAGGTTACCTCATGCATGAACGTCACCCCACAAAAAAAAACTCATGCATGCACGTCAAAGGGAAAAAGCCAGGATATGTCACCTAAATCAAGGATAACCAACTTGCACGCTTTAATGCCTCTTCCATATAGTATTTTGCATGCATGCACGATAAAGAAAATAGATATCACACCTTAAAAATAGAAAAAGGCTAGAAAATCCCATAAATATTAGAGACATCCGACCATTTAATTTATAGACTAAAATACGAGAGCCGCTATATTAGTTTGAAGTGAAAAAATTACCCACCAATGCCACTATAAAAATGGAAAATGTTTCATTCACCTTTGCCTACGATAAACAGAACTAGCATGGGAACAACTAGCGCGGGACTATTCTCAAAAATAATAATTTAGCGTGGACCTTTTACTATACAATACAAATATAGTAGCCTGGAAAAAAAACTAACGTCAAACTTTGCATATATGATAGGAAAAAGGAAATGTGGGACGCTCCCTAGAAATAACTAGCATGGACTATTTCCTTGAAAGAAAAAGCTAGCATGTAAGATTTTTTGGCGACAATAAGCTAGCATGGAACTACATGCAAAAATAAAACATTGTGGTACTAAGATGTGTTGGTAAAAAAACTAGCGTATTAGGCAGACAGATGCCTCAATATATATGCATTCATGCATTCAACTAGCATGGCACTCTTACCTCAAAAATAGATAGCGTGGGACTCCACGCAAAGAAAAAATAGAGCATGGGACTAGGACGTGATGGTAAGAAAACTTGGTGCTACGTGGGCAGATATCATGATGTATATGCATGCATGTATTCTCCCACGAAATATGGACGCATGAAAAAATTAAGCGGGCATCCTCTTCCATTATTCCTTGGCCCCTATTTCCTATTAAGAGCTACATCTTTCTTCCATCGAGTGGAACGACCAAACTAATAGTACCGGCTCAAGGAACCAAACTGGAGCCGACCGTGACAAGACCAATACCTGTTAAGAGGACCTGACTAATTGGCCCCGCATCCTTTCTCCTTGTGACATATTAAATGTAAAGGAATGCGCCAAGCAAACTATGATGCAATACACAGTTCAGCCCCATGTTGGTTGAAAGGCAAACTATGTAGTGTCAGCAACAACTACAAGATGAAGCCTCTACTTGATCTATCCTCATGGCATCCAGGACTCCCATCATTGTATCTTCTTGCATGCACATGCCTTCCTTTTAGTTTTTAGTCAACAGGACACATGGGAAAAGGTTGATATGCAATGCCTACTCGAATCACATGTTTACGCACCGACATGAACTTCCTATTCGTAGATAAAAATAAATTAATGGTATCGTCGGGGTAAAGAAAAATCCTTTTTCGAGGTAAAACTATTGTTTGCTACCACATGGTACCTAGAAATTGATATGAAAGGAGAATGAGCGTGAGCAAAAAATATTGGTTCCTGCTTGGGTAATGATGGACTTACCAGCCCAAATAGTTGATTGGTTCCCCAAATATATAATGTGATTAACCTGTTTGGGTTTATTCCATTGCACATGGCGGTAAAATATGGTGGTTCATGCTATGGAGCAAGATCAAGAGACAACGGAAGATAAAATGAAACATGGATGAACCACCGAGCAGTCATAGGAAGATTAAGTTTCCACATTATTGCTCCATGTATGTATCATGGTGTGATGCGTCTAATAAATAAGTCGGCTTTCATATGTGCCATGGTGAGTTGAGGTGATGATTGAGGTTTCAAGAACGGATGGAACTGGAGCCGGAGAGTACATTTGAGTTGACGTGATGAGTGAGGTTTCAAGTATGAGCATATCTCTGCGTGTTTAGTTCTGGATTGTACTCTATGTGCCCTATTAGTTGATTTGTAGCACTCAAATTAATTATGGTGAGCACTTGTATATAAAGCTTCAACATGGGTTTTTGCCCCTTCATATTATTTACAACTTCCAGCAGTTTTCCGTTTCCTACATTTGCTTAGCCAGACTATATGTGTTTTGTAATTGGGTTATCCTTATCCGTTATCTTGATTGTTTGCTTCCAGAACACTGGATAATGGACATTTCATTGTGATTGCACTCGTAATATTACCAATGATGTACAGATAAACAATATACCAAAATGTACATACCAACATGCCATTTGAATGCCCTTACATGAAAGGCTTGGTAAAGGTTGAATATGGCTTTGTTGGCATGGTCCGTATTGCATACGTATTGCTTTCGATGAGCAGACAATTTAGATTTATTCGGCTAAGCTAATATTCCTTGTATATTTATTCCATTACTCACAAATATAATATTCAAGCATGTAGGTATTAAAATGTTTAGTTTTCATTTAGGAATGGTCTCTTCCCATGTTTACTAATATATATATTAATTGTTTGACAATTTAAAATTTTCATGTCTTATTTTACTTATGTTCTGACTCTCCGTAAAAATAGGTCCTCTTAGTAATTTTGGCTTCTCAACTTGATAGAACAGAGCCAGCATAATTGGCGAATATTACATGTACACACATTTACAACTAACATATTAACATGTAAATCTTACACAACACTCTTTGTTTAAATAAAAAAACTTAGAACAACTAAGAAGATGAAAGGCTAGAGAACGATACAAATATAAATTGCTAAATACGAAAAAAATATAGCATAGCATGCATAACAAGCAAATACATGCATACTTAATTCATAACATACATACTTATATAACAATCAGAATACCAAGCATATCATATTTAAAATACGATTACATTTGATTCAAAAAAATTCTTGAGAAAAATAAATTAAAATGTTCTAAACTTTATAAAATTCTAGCCCGCGCATCGAGCGGGCCACTATGCTAGTTATTGAAAAGTCATTTCACGAAGCGAAGCGGTCGGGAAGTACTAGAAGTGATCAAAGGTTAGTAGAAGGACGAGCTGGGAAACAAATTGCCCAGCTCGGCGAACAAGCGGACCAACCGTGCCCCCCGTTCAAGGTGTCTAGCGACATCGTCGCTAATGACCCAAGGCAGGTGCCCGGTTATAGCAATCCTTTCCAACAGTTAAAAAGGAGCATGACCTCGTTGGAATTGAACTGTTGCCTATTCCATTTGAGGAGTTCTTTCAGTTTTTCAATCAATTGGCCCTCGATAAAGCAACGGTCACCTGCTACTGTCTGTAAGTAGTACTACTTCTGTCATTAAGTCTCTCTATATAGCTCAGCTCTTTCATTTTATGTATTTATAATTATCTTCACTATATTATGCAGATTGAAGATCGTCGAATTGAAGAAAAGACAAGTCGGTGATATTGGGTTCATTAACACATATCTCATAGATGCAATTGAGGTTAAATTTCGTGTCGCAGATACCGAGGCCAACTTGCTACGATCGTTGGTAATAAATGAAAACAAAGATATAATACTCTTTCCTTACAACTTCAAGTGAGTGTTACTGTCTTGTGCATATTTGGTTTCCCTTATATATTAGTCAAGGTTATAGTAATGTAATTGATGAGTTAATGCATGCGTGCGCAGCTTCCACTATATTCTCCTAGAGATTAAGCTTGAGCAGGGAGTAGTAACTGTCTTGGACTCTAAACGAAAAGATCCCCAGGAGTATGCGGACATGACTCAAATGCTCGAGAAGTAAGTTAAATCGATCATTATCCACCATGCATATCAGCAACTTTGTTCATTTCTGATATCAAGTAATTGTTTTCTTTGTCTGGCAGGGTTTGGAGAAAATTCACCAAAAAAGCTCCGGGACTGCCGAAGCAGCTGGAATTTAGACACCCGAAAGTAAGTACTGTAGTAGCATGTTTCGCGCATCTCCTATTGATTCAAGCGCTAGTTTCATCAATACCATTTGGCATTCTTGCTTATCAGTTTGATTGACCTCTATTTCTTGTAAAATGGTTGTGGCAGGAACAAGGGAATGATTTCTGTGGATACTACGTTTGCGAGTCCATCCGCCACACGACCTATGAGCGGGGCTACTCTGACGAACAATTTGAAGTGAGTAAGAAATAATATTCACAATTTTATTTAATTACCATCATTTGCGTTGAGTTTCATTTATTCATATATATATATATGTATATATATATATATGTATTGACCCCCTTCTTCAAATTAGATCTTTCGGATGCGGAGTGAACTCCTATCACCAGATCGTCTGCGAGCAATTCAAGAGGAATTGGCGGCATTCTTCCTTGACCACGTGATCGCTGAAGACGGAGAATACTATGTGGACCATGCGTCCGTATGATAGGAGATTATATTTGTAAGAGATAATTATTGTATATATGTACCCGGTAGTGTCGGATAGATATACGAGAACTTGTTGTTCGACCAATCTCTCGGAGAAGGAGAGGTGGTCGATATCACTTCTCTCTGTATGCATATATATGTTGATGATGATCTTCTGTTTCCTTCGTTTGCTTACTAGCTAGCTAGCGTATCTAGTTCTCTCTATACGTATGTATAGTACGTTGCGTCGACCAAGCACGGACATAAGAGAGGACACTTCTCTCTATTAATTAGCTAGCTAACACAATATATGAAACACCTAAATTAACCCTCCAAAACCCCCAAGCCCC
>LR738712.1:875445015-875493714 GCA_902687465.1 Secale cereale | reverse complement strand
GGATGCGCCATTAGTAATGTCCGCATAGTAATGGCGCACTGGCTGGTAATGCGCCATTAGTATCCTTTGGCATACTAATGGCGCACTCTGCTGTGATGCGCCATTAGTATGAATATTAGGTTTTTTTTTAATATTATTTTTCTGTTTTTTTGCACAGATTACAAAATGTATAATTGCACAGAATATAGACAGCACACATCAACAACAAATTCATCGAATACAATAGAAGATTAGTCTCTGAATACAATTCATCATATTAGTCTCCGAATACAATTCATCATATTAGTCTCCGAATTGAAAAGACCGAACAAAGATAGAACAATATATTACAAGTCTCGAGACCGCGAGTAGCGAGTTTGTCTTCACATTACAAGTCGATATCGATCATCTAAACTACCATCACATAGAAGAGAGTTGCGGTCATCACGATGAGCATCATCACGATGAAACTCGTCTTCATCCGGTTCCTCCAACGATCCCTCCCCTCTCCCGCTAGATAGCGGGCATATCTAGATTCAGCCTCGGCCCTAGTGGTGTACCCTTTGTAACTGTTATCGCTGAATCGGTGAACCTGTCTCCGACACTCCTCCCAGTCGTCGTAGACTCCGGGAACCTTACCCTTGTACATGACATACGACGGCATCGCTATGCACTAGCCAAACGAAACGTTAGTACCAATTCACAGACAATTCATAAGCAATATATAAGTATGCAACAGAACGATCGAAAGAGAAAAGCAAGACATTAATAGCATCGATTACATCTAAGTTGAACGACTCTCGAAACCAAAGAGACATACTACAAGTTCATTAAAGTTTAATTACAACATGAGCCAATCGATGTTTCAGAACTAGACACAGCATCACTGCTTTCCACTCGACTCAATGCACCGGAGCGTGGATGAAGCCGCCGTCTATCGTGGGAGTCATGAAATCACGGGCGTTGTCAGCCTGCATTTGTAGCATTGTGTCGATGTCACTGTTCGAAGGTTGATTTCTGAGGTAGAACTGCCCCGAGGTACGAAGGACATCTTGATGGATGATTTCCGCAAACTCCGACTGGATGCGAAAGAAATCTTGTCTGATGTCCGCGTCCTGGATTGCCGACACGCGCGCGGCCCAATCTTTGAGCTTACTCGGTAGCAGAAGTTGATGATGGTCCCGTACGATTGCCCGCATGTGATGGATGGCGTAGTAGGCACCCTTCTGACCGCCAGGCGGCTGCTTGACGCAGCAGAACGTCGTGTTGTGGGAGAACACGTGCTTGCCGTACTTACGAGCTGTCCTGGTGAAGGTGCCTCCAGATTTGGCGTAGCCGGGGAGAACATCATCAAGAACCTTCTTGACATTTGTGTAGTCTACAGCCGACTAACGGTCCGGGTCGAAATACGTGGCCATGGAATATTTGGGGCTTAGTAGGATGAGCGTGCACTGTGTGTCACTGCAGAAAACACGGAATGTTAAAAGAAGAACGATCAAAATCTAAGAATTCATATGTTACGGGGCGGTTGAGGCGGAGGACTTACTCGGGAAAGTAAGGCACGAGGAAGTTATCCTTATATCGGTTTGCCAGAATGACGCCTTCGAGGTAAGAACTCGCGACTTGCCAGTCCCCAGTGCTGCCGAAGAACTTGGCATGCATGTAGAAGGGGTCGACTATCACGATGTCCGGGGTCTTGTCGCGAATGATCCGCATCTCCATACTCAGCAAAAATAGCCGAACGAAGGTGTAGTGCAGCGGAAGAAGGTTCAACATAGCGTGGATGTCATCAAACCGCAGGACGATCGTACCCCCGATGGAGTTATCCACAAAGCCCTTGCCCTCCGGCACCTTGGCCGCGAAAACCGGGTATGCCACATCCTTTTCTCTGAGACGCCGCTTCTCCAAAGAAAGAACAATGTCATGCAGACTCCGCATAGCACCGGTTGCAGCATCGAGCATATTTGTCGGTAGCATCGGCCTACCCGCCACGTGCACCCTTCTCATTACATCCTCAGGTGAAGGTGGCTCGTCCTGAGCACGGATCGTACTCGGTGCCGGCTGGCTCGCACCTTTGTTAGTTTTTCTTTTGCGTGCCTTCTTCTTGATCTCCTGAATTGGGACCGAGTTCTGCTCAGAGACCGCCTTCTTTAATGTGTTGGGGCTGATAATATTTCGCACCTCGCCTATCTGAGGCTCGGTGAAGTCGGCAGCTGGAGGCGTCTCCTGAGAGCTGAACGACAGATGACGCCTGTTGCAACTTGGCTTCTCCGCGGTACCGGCTTGATCGCGCACGTCTTTTGTTGGGTTGGGTTCTTGAGAAGGAGCCCCCATGAAGTCGTCACCGTACCCATGATCGGCAAAGTACTGATCGACGTTGGCAAATGTATCGTCGTCGTCATCGTTCTGATCCTGTGCCATATGCATGTTTGGATCCAGTGGCATAGGGATTTTCGGCACCGTTGCGGCGGACTTGCCATGGGGATCACTTGGCGCCGGCACGACTGGCGGTGTTGTCTTTGGGGTGGTTTCCCCCGCCCTCAAACGAATCTGGCTCTTCGGCCAAAGCAGGGGCCAGCTCAGGCAGGCGCTGAGGGTCATGACGTCATCAACGTCGGCCCCGACGGGTCGAATCGGAGGTAACACCTCGTCGCAGCCTGGCAGCACCCGAACCAGTTGAACCCTAAACAAGTTAGGTGGAATCTGGGTACCGTGGAACAAGGGCTGGCCCAGTTGAACGATTTTGCCCTTGGCGACATCGACCAACTCGTTGTTCACGAAGTGCAGGAGAGTGCACGGAACGTCGGCGGCGCCCTGCGAAAACATGTAGGGCGTCAGGGATGCCCAGTCAAAGGCAAGGAGATGAAGTCCTCGGCCGAGAGAGGCTTAATTAGTTACCGTGATGATGGCGTCGAGCTCGGCTAATGTCGAGGCACCGCCAACGGCGGGCGCGCAGTTGACAGAGGGGCCGCTTGCTGCAGAGGTGCCGGCCGGCGTACACACGGGTGCATTAAGCTCCCGTGCCGGCGTCGGAGACACCAATGCCGCCTCCGCCGGAGACACCAATGTCCCCGCCATCGCGTTCTGCGAGTTGCTGGCCGTGAAGCTGGGAATCGGGGGCGGCCCCTGTTGGCCGCCCGCAATCCACGCCTGCAACCCCTCGATCAAGCTAGGCACAATGGCGGTGATCGTCGCTCCGAGCTGTTGTTGCACTTGCTCTTGTACAATCTCCGGAATCCGCGCCACCTGTGCCTTGAGTTCTTGAACCTCGCGCGCCTGGCTTTCCGAGCTGGTCTTTTTCTCCTTTCGCCCACCAGCGTTATAGTATGACGATCATTTTGTCGACAAGCCTTTGCCGGCCACATGACCAGCTGACATCGGCTTCTCGAGCTTATCCTTGTTCTTCATTACATTCAACACCCAATTTAGAGTCGTGTCCCAAGGGCCGCTCTTAGTCGATCCCGCGCTACTGCTTTCAGTCGCCTGCGGAAGGAATGTGAATCATTTAGAAATTTGGCTTCATTAATTAGAATGCAACCATATGGAGCTAATTACACGGGGGTGTATTCCTTACCAGAACAGCCTCAAGCGCCCTGGTCTTCGGATCCGTGGTCAGATCCTTTGTTTTCGGGTCCTTCTTGTACCGGGCCCTGATAAAGTTCCTGGTCTGCTTGTCACCGTATTTATCGAAGAAGGGCGGTAGGCCTTGCTCGGCACGGTCCGCCTCCTCCTTGTCCCATATAGGCTCCGCCACTCTGTAACCACCGGGACCGAGTGTGTGTTCCCCTAAGTTGAGCTCCCGCATTTCTTTCCCCCACTGACTTGATTCGGAGTGTGCGGTGCTCGAGCAAGTGATCTTGAAGTCGTTGTAGTCATCTTTGGTGATCGAAGGATGTTTCTCCTTGATCTTCTCATAACTCTCACCTTTCTCGATCATTCTCTTCACATTGGTTTTCCAAGTAGACAGGGCCTTGCTCATCTTCGTGAGGGCAGCACTGTTCACTTTATTCCCTTTGAGGCTTGTGTTATCAAATTGAGCGGGGAACTTGTATCGTTCGTGCAGCTTCGTGAAGAGGAGGTTGCGGTAATTCCCGTTGTCAGGATGCCTCAGGTTCTCGCTGTTGATCGAGACGGTGCTCCGGAGAATGCACCCGAGCTGAAGCGAGTACCCCTTGACTATTCGTTCGGGCGCCGTTGGATTCCCGTCGGAGTCCACTTCAGTAACTTCCTCCTTGAGGGTGCGGAGCACGGTCGGGCGCCGGTCCTTTCGTTGCCTCTTCGGTTGGCTGCCATCTGTGCGTGCGCCGCCATCATCAGTGGTGGCATTCTCGGCGGCACCATCAGTGGTGGCATCAGTGGGGTCATCCTCCGCGGTACCATCAGTGGTCTCAGGATCGGTGGGGAAGGCGGCGTCCTCATACAAGTGAGGTTGTTCCTCCATCTCCTGGGACAGCTCCCAGAATGCCTTCCCGCCCGAACCGCCGGTCTCATCGTTGTTGGCCATGTTTCTCTCTAAATAGGAACAAAGTTTGGTCAAAAAGTTGGTTATTGTCAAGGAACAAGATCATGGTCTCATCATTTAGGGTTTGTCGACACCGAGGCATCCTAAAAGCTAAGCTTTTATAGTTGAGGGTTTTTCGACGCCGAGGCACCCTAAAAGCCTAAGCTTTCATCATTTTGGTTTTTATCGACAGCGAGGCACCCTAAAAGCCAAGGTTTCATAATTTATGGTTTGTCGACACCAAGGCATCCTAAAAGCTAAGCTAGGAAGGAGAATTGTAAGTTGGGCCTAATCACTTGGCTCTATTGCCGCCTATGGTTTAATGCAGCTAGAATAAAGAGTACCTAATTAACCACTAAGATACCCCGGCCCATGCATTAGTCACAAGTACCCTATATGTCCTATTTTTAGCAAAGTCATGCTAAAATTCACGGAAAATTTCAGCATGACCTTTGCTGAAAATAGGACATATGGAGTACCCGAATTTGCCGGAACGGAAGTTAATCAACATTCCAGCAAACTCAAGGGCCTCTCGGGGTACCTGCAAAATCATCACGACACGCGATGGTCGGAGACAACTAGGAGGATGTAGTATAGTATACATTGCTCCAGCCTTGCCATCTTAGCAAGTACTGTATATGGTTGTGCTTTCACCTCCTCCAGTGCAAAAAAACATTTCTCAGTTATACATTTATGATAGAGAACAACACAGATTGTCCCTGAGAATGAGTAGCCAGGAAAGCTGAACTACAATTAACTCTAAAGAACAACACAGAAGGACAAGTACAAAAATGAATTCTCAGACAATAACAATTTAAAAGGATAATACTCAGTTACTGACATCAACATATGTCCAAATAGGAACCTACAAATTGGCTGGCCGAAGCCTCTGGGTATTAATTGATCATCTAATAAAACAAAACAAAACCCAGCGCATTGACAATTATGATTGTTCTTTTTTTTATTGACCAAAATCTTCTTCATATAAGCAACCACATTTTAAATCATGTAATGCAGAGTTGCACACACAATCAGTACCATTTTCTTTCTAGAACTCCATAAATGAACTGGTGATATATGATGAACACGAAGAACACAATTTCAGACAAAAAAAACTTGCTCATGTTTTCCAAATAGCCCAGAAAACAGCAGCTATGCCTATTGCCACCACACTTGTAGTTCTACAAGGGAAACTAAAAACCCAGTTACATAAATCATGCACTGAACTAGATCTCATACTAAATCATCCCAGAGCACATTCTACTACTCCCCAAACATACCTTGCCAAAGAACAATGGATAAACAGATGATCTACTGTTTCTTCAGCACACCAAAATCTACACTTGGCAGATCCAGACCAACCTCTTTTTAAAAGATTATCCTTAGTAAGAATGCTGTCCTTAAACATTAAACATAGAAAAACTTTAATTTTCAAAGGAATTCTAACAAACCATAATTTACTAAAGGGGCTTTTCAACATGTTATACATGGATTTAACAGAAAACTCCCCTGAACTAATTAGCTTCCATCTACATCTACATCTACTATAACTATAAGCTTCCTAGGAAACATTATATTGTGTTTTTGTTATGAATTCTAAAACTAGCTATGATTGGGTAGATGATGTTACAGAAATTCATAAATATTCGGAAGAAAATCATGTTATAGAAATTCATAAATATTCGGAAGAAATTCATAAATATTCTGAGAACTTTTATTTTTGGTCTATTTTTTTATTGTACAGGAAATTCATAAAACAAGCATAACATGACATTTTATTTTATTTAACTAATAAACACAAAAAACTAAGGATATGGACAGAAGCTAGCGCTTACTACATTCATGAACTTCATACCGTTCAAAAATGATTCATTAATAAGGTTGATCAAGTCTTATTAACAACCACTTTCGATTAGCATGAAACCGAAGAACTTTCGTAAATCAATAAGTTACCTCAACAGGGATATGAAAGTCCCCAACAATAAGCATCTCATATTTCTTTTCAATAGTAGGTAGAGGTATTTGAAAACTACCAATAGTGATTGTCGGAGATTTTTCAATAACATTAACATCATTCACTTGGAATAGTTTCTTCAGAAAATGCACCGTATGCTCATTACCATTAATATGAAAAGTGAACTTGCTTTTCTCACAATCAATAACAGCCCCTGCGGTATTCAAGAAGGGTCTACCAAGAATAATGGACATATTGTTGTCCTCGGGCATCTCAAGTATAACAAAGTCAGTCAAATTAGTAACATTAGCAACAAGAACAGGCACATCCTCACAAATACCGATAGGTTTGGCAGTTGATTTGTCAGCCATTTTGCTAAGATATTTCAGTAGGTGTAAGTTTATTCAAATCAAGTGTTTTATATAGAGAGAAAGGCATAACACTAACACCAGCTCCTAAATCACATAAACAGTTTTCACGTAATTCCTTTTGATGGAGTAAGGTATAGTTGGTATTCCTGGATCTCCATGTTTTTTGGTACTCCATCCTTAAAAGTATAAGTAGAAAGCATGGTGGAGATTTCAGCTTCTGGTATTTTTCTCTTATTAGTGATGATGTCTTTCATGCACTTTGCATAAGAAGACATTTTTAAGATATCAGCTAAACGAGTCAAAAGACCAGTCTCAGCATTTCAGCAAAGCGTTCAAATTCTTCATCATCTTTCTTTTTAGTTGACTTGGTTGGAAAAGGCATAGGTTTTTGAACCCATGGTTCTCTTTCTTTACCGTGTTTCCTAGCTACAAAGTCTCTTGTATCATATCTTTTATTCTTAGGTTGTGGGTTATCAAGATCAACTAGTGGCTCTATTTCAACATCATTATCTGGTTCCCTTTCATTGTTAGGTTGAGTGTCTTCATGAACATTAGCATTATCTTTTTCATTATCACTAGGTGAATGTTCATTACCATATTGAGTTTTAGCATCACACATAGAAACATCATTATCGTTATCAGGAGGTTTTTCTACTTCAGGTTCATTAGTAGCATGCAAAGTCCTATCATTTTTCTTTTTCCTTTTCTTTTTAGAGGGACTAGGTGTGTTAGTGTTGTTTCTTTGGGAATCATGTTCAATTCTTTTTGGGGGTCCCTCAGGATAGAGTGGTTCCCGAGTCATTTTTCCTCCTCTAGTTGTGACTTAACAGCAAAGTGATGTATATTGCTATTCATTTCATCAAGTAATTCTCTTTGAGATTTAGCAACTTGTTATAACCGAGTTTGAACCATAGAAGCATGTTTCCCCACACCTCTCAGATCATATGAAATTTGAAATAAAAAGTCACTCAAGCAAGCAATCATATCAGAATTATATTTCAATTGTTTCATAACACCTGCATTGAAGTGATCTTGTTTCCTAACATATTTTTCAAACTCATGAAGGCATTGGCTAGGGTGGATATTGTGAGGATTATCATTGTCATTGAATTTCATTAGAGAATTTACCTCTACCACATTAGGCAGTGGGGTGCATCAAACCCATGTATTTCTTCAATAGGAGGTAAATTTTTAACATCCTCAGCTTTAATACTTTTTTCCTTCATGGATTTCATTGCCTCTTGCATATCTTCAGGACTGACATATAATATACCCCTCTTGTTCGGAGTAGGCTTAGGTGGTGGTTCAAGAAGAGTCCAATCATCATAATTTTTCAATATGTTATTCAATAATTCTTTAGCCTGTTCAATAGTTTGTTCCCTGAAAACACAACCAGCACAACTATCTAGGAAGTCCCTAGAAGCATCGGTTAGTCCATTATAGAAGATATAAATTATTTCATTTTTCTTAAGAGGATGATCAGGCAAAGCATTAAGTAACTCGCAAAGTCTCCCCCAAGCTTGTGGGAGACTCCCTTCCTTAGTTTGCACAAAGTTAAATATTTCCTGTAAGGCAGCTTGTTTCTTATGAGCAGGAAAGTATTTTTTTCCAGAGAAGTATTAAATCATATCCTGGGGACTACGCACACAATCAGAGGTAAGAGTATTGTACCAAGCTTTAGCATCACCCTGTAATGAGAATGGAAATAATTTGAGAATATAGTAGTAACGGGTTTTCTCATCATGAGTAAAAAGCATGGCCATGTCATTTAACTTAGTGAGATGTGCCACTACAGTTTCAGTTTCATAACCATGGAAGGGATCAGATTCAACCAAAGTGATTAGCTCTGGGTCGACAGAGAATTCATAATCCTTATCATCAATAAATATAGGTGAGGTATCAAACGTAGGATCTTATTTCATTCTAGCATTCAGAGACTTTTCTTTATACTTGCATAATAATTTTTCTAGATCATCTCTATCATTACAAGCAAGAATATCTCTAGTTGTTTCCTTACTCATAACATAACCTTCTGGTACCTTAGGCAATTCATATCTAAGAAGGCTAGTTCTAACAGGTGTTTCAAAATTTTCAGTTTCAAGCTCATCATCAGATTCAACAACATCATGTTGTCTTACTCTAGTAATTTGTTCATCAAGAAAGTCACAAAGTGGCACATCATCATCATGAAAGCTACTAGCATCATCATAAGTGTCATTCATAGCATAATTAGCATCATCAATAACTTGCAACTTATCAGGAGTAATAGCATGTTGTGGTGCTGCAAGTTTACTTATAACAGAAGGTGAATCTAAAGCAGAACTGGATGTCAGCTCCTTACCTCCCCTCGTCTTAGAGGGATAAATCTTAGTCATAGCATGATGACCCACAAGTGTAGGGGATCTATCGTATTCCTTTCAATAAGTAAGAGTGTGGAACCCAACGAGGAGCAGAAGGAAATGATAGGTAGTTTTCAGTAAGGTATTTTCTGCAAGCACTGAAATTATAGGTAACAGATAGTTTTGTGATAAGATAATTGGTAGCAAGTGACAAACGGTAAAAGTAAATAGGTGCATCAAGGTGGCCCAATCCTTTTTGTAGCAAAGGTCAAGCCTGGACAAACTCTTATGCAAGGTAAAGCACTCCCGAGGACATATGGGAATTATCGTCAAGCTAGTTTTCATCACGATCGTCTGATTCGTGTTCGGTACTTGGATAATTTGGTATGTGGGTGGACCGGTGATTGGGTGCTGCCCTTACTTGGACAAGCCTCCCACTTATGATTAACCTCTAATGCAAGCATCTGCGACTACAAAAGAAGTATTAAGGTAAACCTAACCATAGCCTGAAACATATGGATCCAAATCAGGCCCTTACGAAGCAACGCCATAAACTAGGGTTGAGCTTCTGTCACTCTAGCAACCCATCATCTACTTATTACTTCCTAATGCCTTCCTCTAGGCCCAAATAATGGTGAAGTGTCATGTAGTCAGCGTTCACATGACACCACTAGAGGAGAAATAAACATTCATCTCATCAAAATATCGAATGAAGACCAAATTCACATGACTACTAATAGCAAGACTTCTCCCATGTGTCGGTGTACTAAAGTAGGGGTACCTTAGTATCCCGACTTGTGCACGGGCAGTAGTAGCGTCCCGTGGCAGGGCTTACCATGCACTCGCCAAGGCCCCCTCTAGTTCCTTTGGAGCCATTCAAGAACAAAGTATTCAAGTTAAGAAACAAGACCCCGACAAGAGGAGCTTGCCGGGAAGGCCACTCCAGGCTCATAACCATCCCTTTAGCACAAGACCCTGGCAAGAGGAGCTTTCCAGGAAGGCCAAAGCATGGCGTTTCAGAAGACTTGCCGTGGCGCATCGCGCGCCCCGGCAAGGCCCGGAGAGCGACAAGCTTCCGGGCGCGGCAAGATAGCGACCGCGGCAAGGTGCTTGCCGCGGCAAGCTTTCACTGTATGCATGCGCTCCAGCTCATCTGGCCACGCGTCGCCCTAGGGCCCTTCCAGGGGTACGTGGCGGATGGCTGTGCAGCCTGGGGTACACGGTGGCAAGCCACGATGACGAGGCTACCGTCGTGGCGAACGGAGACGCCCGGACGGACGCTTTTTGCACTGTTTGGGGCGACGGTGACGGGCATTCAATGCCCTTGTCCCCCACCGTCAGGGTTAGGTACAAGGCACTGTACAGACACTATTGCAACCACCACCATTTTTACACTTTTACCCTCACCTACGTTGCCACCTGTCGGTGACCCCTTTTAACTATAAAAGGAGGCCCATGCACAACGTAGAGGGGGTTCCGATCCCAGATCACTCTCACGCTCGGTGTAACTAGTTCCAAGCACTGTAGATCTTCTTGCTCCCGAGCCAAGAACTCAATACAACCAAGGCAGGAGTAGGGTTTTACGCATCCGTGCGGCCCGAACCTGGGTAAACTGCCCGCGTGTGCACCTCGATCCGCTCATTGTGCTCCCTCCGCTCCCTTGCCGTACCGAAAAGGGGCTCCGGTCCCATAGGTATTCATGGGCGATCAGTTTCCCCGACATCTTTGGCGCGCCAGGTAGGGGGCGTCGAGGTTGTGCGAACCTGATCCGGCGTTCACGCGGGTGCAATCTTCAGCCACTTCACCAACTTCGTAAACTTCACCGACATGCCGCCGAAGAAGAAAGCTTCGGAGGTCGGAGGCCCGTCTGCGTCGATCCCACCGCCACCAGAACCAACGGTTGGTGGGGTAGACGCTGGCGGAAGGACGGACGCCGGCGAGGAAACTCACGGCGCCGCCAAGTCCAAGGACAAGACGGACGACCGAGCCCACTCCAAGACCTCGGTGTCCGTGCACGCACCGCGCCCCTCTCAGGAGGTGCCGGAACGGCAGCGGCGTGGTACGCAGGGTACCATCCGCTTGCTGGGACAAGGCCAAGTTGGCGGGTCGCGGGACGCTCAAGGCCAACGTGCTGGCACGAGCAAGGCGCGGTCGCCAGGGCGAGACCCTGCTCCTTCTAACGCTGTTAGAAGTCCGAGCATATCTCGCTCCTCGCACCGCTCGCCACCGCTTCCCTCCACTCCAGCAGAAGCTCTTGCTAGAGCTCAGCTACTCCTCGACTTCCCTCCAGCGGCAGACAAGGCCGAAGACTGGAGGGCAACCATCCAGAGCCTCATCGCCTTCGCCAACAACGACACGCCGCAGCAGCCGGCAACGTCACGGCCACGGCAAGTCACCCAGGCGCGGGCTGATGTTGACAAGACCGCTGGGGGTGCAACTACCGTGCACTCCCTGCCGCGGTAGCAGAAATCGCCGACTCGCCGGATCAACGTTGACGACGACTCCACGGCGTCGTCGGACCCGCGAGCTCGCCGCGATCAGCGCCAAGTCCTTGACGACAGGCGACAAGAAGACACTCGAACTCGCATCGAGCGTCGAAGAGAAGCGCGACGACAGTCCGACCAGCGCGCTGGGACCGCTGTCGACATGCACGCGCCCGGCGAACCAGGCGACTTGCCGTACTCGGCAGGTTGCCCTGCGTTCACCCGTGAGCTGCAGCAAGTCCAGTGGCCCAGCATGAAGAACTTCAGGCCCGACGTACCCGAGAAGTACGACGGCAAGACCCATCCCTCGGAGTTCCTCAGCATCTACACCATTGCGGTGCAGGCTGCCGGAGGACGGGATGAAAAGATACTAGCAAATTACTTCCCGCTCGTGCTCAAGCCAAATGTCAGATCTTGGCTCATGCACTTGCCGGAAAACTCCATCTCTTCTTGGGCCGACCTGTGCCACCAGTTTGTCGGCGCCTTCACGGGCGGCCACAAGCCCCATGGCCAGGAAAGCGACCTCCACATACTTGCCCAGAAGGAGGGAGAGTCCCTGCGGAAATACATCCAAAGATTCAGCCGCGTCCCGCACAACATCCCGGACGTCCACCCTGCCGCGGTTATTAGCGCGTTCCACCAGAACATGCGTAACCGCAGGATGAGGGAGGAGATGGCGATGTGCAAGATACGAGACGTCAGCGAGCTTTATGCCCTAGCCGACAAGTGCGCACGCGCTGAAGAGGGGAGGAGACTCCCCGGAGAGGATGTTGGAGCAGGAGGAACGGACAGTGAGGATGCCGCCTCGGCAAGGAAAAACCAGCGGCGGAACAACAAGAAGAAGAAGAACAAGGAAGTACTGGTTGTCGAGCAGTCCGGCAAGGAGGCTGCCGCCAAGAAAACACAGGCTGGTGGCTCCGGCAAGGAGGCCACCCCTGTAGCGGCCGCCGACAAGTAGGACGGCTCCGACAAGCAGTACTGCAAGATCCACCACACCAAGGGTCACGATCTCCAGAACTGCAAGAGGGTCGAATACCTCGTCAAGCAGCAGAAGGCTGAGTACGAGCGACGCGACAAGGAGAAGGCCCAAGGAGGCGGAGGAGAGTCCGGCAAGAAGCGGCCATTCAATGGCCGGGGAGGACGCCGCGGCAAGGCCAAGCAGCGGCAAGGAGATAGGCCTCCCCGCGGCCGCGACAAGGACGAAGACGAAGACGACGACGAGGACATGGATGACGGAGACAATAGCGAGCAGGAGTTCCAGAATGCCACAGAAGTTCTGTGCGTCGACGGAGGTGCCTCTCTGCATACTTCCCACCGCCAACTCAAGCAATGGGTGCGGGAAGTGAATGCAGCAGAGCCACCCGTCGAGTCGCGCAAACTCCTGAAGTGGTCCAGCACGCCCATCATCTTCGACATTGAGGACCACCCTGACCGCACAACTGCGGTCGGGTGCTTGCCGATGTTGGTTTCACCAACCATCCGCAACCTCATGGTCACCAAGATGCTGGTTGACGGCGGGGCCGGCCTAAACTTGATCTCCTCTGCTGTGATCCGGAAGCTGCAGATCCCTTACAGCGAGCTTGAAGAAACCGGCACGTTCCAAGGAATCAACCCGGGAAGGAGCAAGCCGAAGGGGAAGATCACACTGCCAGTAACCTTTGGCGGAGAGCTAAACTTTAGGACTGAGAGGATCACTTTTGACGTTGCCGATATCCCGTTACCATACAACGGGATACTTGGCCGTCCAGCACTTGCCAAGTTCATGGCAGCCTCTCACTATGCCTACAACATGCTCAAGATGCCTGGCCCGATAAGCGTCATCTCTGTCCCCGGTGACAAGAAGGACGCGCTTATCTGTGCCGACAAGATCTACCGGGATGCAGCGGCCGCGGCAGATAGCAAGACACTTGCCGCTGAAGCTCCCGGGGGGAAGAACAAGACCAAGTCCGGCAAGAGCTCTGGGGCCCACTCCGGCAAACGCACCTCTTCGGAGTGCTGCGCTACCGTCGAGGACACACCATCGAGCTCCACCGGCAAGTGCAAGAAAGGAATGGCAGCTCCACCTGCAACCAAGAAGGTGTCCGCCAAGGAGGACGGCACTGGTGGTACCTTCACCATCAGCGCCACGCTTGATCCTAAATAGGAAAGCGCGCTCGTTGCTTTCCTGCGGGCGAATGTGGACGTGTTTGCATGGCAACCGTCTGACATCCCCGGTGTTCCCAGGAAAGTGATTGAGCATAAGCTTGCCGTTTGTCCTCATGCGCGGCCCGTCAAGCAGAAAGTCAGAAAGCAAGCGGTGGAGCGCCAAGAGTTTATCGCTGAGGAAATCAAGAAGTTGGAAGCAGCAGGCCTTGTTAGAGGTGTACTTCATCCCACGTGGCTGGCTAACCCTGTCGTCGTGCTCAAAGCAAATGGGAAGCGGAGGCTTTGCATAGACTTCACTGATGTAAATAAAGCTTGTCCTAAAGATCCATTGCCCTTGCCGCGCATTGACCAGATCGTTGACTCCACAGCTGGATGTGAGTTGCTTTCATTCCTTGATGCATTCTCCGGATACCACCAGATATTCATGGCTGAAGAAGATGAAGAGAAGACCGCATTCATTACTCCATGTGGCACCTATTGCTTCATACGCATGCCTTTTGGATTGAAGAATGCGGGTTCAACATTTGCGAGGGTAGTCCACACTGCTTTTGTGCCACAGATACACAGGAATGTAGAAGCGTACATGGATGATATAGTGGTCAAGAGCAAGGACAAGGATACCCTGATTCAAGACCTGGATGAAACATTTGCAAATCTGCGCAAGATACAACTCAAGCTGAACCCCGAGAAGTGCGTCTTCGGAGTCCCCTCCGGCAAGCTTCTCGGGTTCTTTGTGTCCCAGAGGGGGATTGAAGCCAATCCCGACAAGATCAAGGCCATCGAGCAGATCGAAGCTCCGAAGCGCGTGAAGGATGTACGGAGGCTTGCTGGTTGTGTGGCTGCCCTCAGTAGGTTCATTTCTAAGTCTGCAGAACGCGCCCTGCCGTTTTTCAAAATCTTGAAAAAGGCAGGTCCAATGAAATGGACTCCGGAAGCGGAGGCAGCGCTACAAGACTTGAAAGGGTACCTGTCCTCCACTCCAATACTTGTCGCACCTAGGCCGCAAGAGAAGCTGCTGCTGTACTTAGCAGCAACCAATCAAGTGGTTAGTGCTGCGTTAGTAGCGGAAAGGGAGGCAGAGGAGGAGTCCACAGCACCGGCAAGCACATCCAGCGACAAGCAGGGGGCTTCCTCGACAAGCTCTGGCCCCGACAAGGATGAGTCTGCACAGATGCAAGGAGAAGTGCGAAAGAAGATGGTGCAGCGCCCAGTTTATTTTGTCAGTTCCCTCTTGCAGGGGGCTAGGTCAAGATACTCTGGGGTGCAGAAGCTGCTTTTCGGTCTCCTCATGGCCTCGAGAAAGCTGCGCCACTACTTCCAAGCACATGAGATAACAGTGGTCACTCGCTTTCCGCTCAAAAGGATACTGCAAAATCCAGAAGCAACAGGTAGGTTTGTCGAGTGGGCACTGGAGCTATCAAGCTTTGGTCTTAAGTTTGAAAGTACTTCAACTATCCAGAGTAGAGCATTGGCAGAGTTCATAGCAGAATGGACACCAACGCCGGATGAAGAAGTTCCAAAAACAAGCATCCCCGTCAAAGAAGCAACCAAAGAGTGGATAATGTACTTCGATGGTGCCTTCTCGCTGCAAGGCGCCGGTGCTGGTGTGTTACTTGTCGCACCCACCGGAGAGCACCTCAAGTACGTTGTCCAAATGCACTTTCCCAAGGAGCAAGCGACAAACAATACTGCAGAGTATGAAGGTTTGCTTGCCGGCCTCAGAATTGCGGCTGAACTTGGGATCAAGAAGCTGATTGTGCGGGGAGATTCGCAGTTGGTTGTCCGACAAGTGAACAAGAGCTACCAGAGCCCATTGATGGAAGTTTACGTAGACGAAGAGAGAAAGCTTGAAGAACACTTTAAAGGCATACAAATGGAGCACGTTCCAAGAGCTCAAAATGACGTCGCAGACGGCCTTTCAAAGTGTGCTGCAATGAAGCTACCTGTGGAACCAGGGATCTTCGTGCTCAAGCTAACTCAACCATCCGTTACACCATCAATTGGGCAAAGCAAGAAGAGAAAGTTGGTCTCCGGCGACTACTTGCCGGCGGACCTTCCTGAAGCCGCCGCTAAGGTCCCCAAGATCAACGACCAAGTTGCTGAGGAACAGTCTGCTCCTGCGGACCCTATGGTTTGTACAGTTGAAGCAGGCCTTCCCGACAAGTCTTGCCCCGGCAGGCTTGTCGGGGTGCGTCCAGCTCCAGTAGAGCCGCAAGTCCTTGCCATAGAAGCTGACGTTCCCGCAGCAGCACTAATGCCTTTAGTCCTTGTTGTTGAGCCTCAAGCTCCAGCATGGGCGCAACAAATTGTCCGTTTTCTTGAAACTGGAGAACTCCCCGAAGAGCCAGAAGAGATAGAGAGAATAACCAGGCAGTCAAGTATGTACCAGTTCGTCGGCAATGAACTGTACAGAAGAAGGCTCAATGGTGTCAGATTGAAGTGCATTTCCCGTGAAGATGGATAGAAGCTGTTGGCAGAGATACATGGAGGCATATGTGGCCACCACATTGGCGCAAGAGCGCTTGCCGGGAAGGCGTTCCGGCAAGGTTTCTTTTGGCCAGAAGCCCTCCAAGATGCAACTGCACAAGTAACCAAGTGTGAAGCGTGCCAGTTTCATGCCAAGCAAATACATCAGCCAGCTCAAGCTCTCCAGACGATCCCTTTGTCCTGGCCCTTCTCGGTCTGGGGGCTCGACATCCTCGGCCCCTTTCCCCGCGTAGTCGGGGGCTTTGAGTACTTGTACGTCGCCATCGACAAGTTCACAAAGTGGCCAGAGGTGGATCCAGTGAGAAAGGTGACCGCACAGTCAGCAGTCAAGTTCTTCAGGTCAATTGTTTGCCATTTCGGAATCCCTAATAGGATCATCACCGACAACGGCACACAGTTCACAAGTCGCACCTTCATGCAATACGTCCAAGACCTTGGCGCCAAGGTATGTTTCGCTTCTGTTGCTCACCCAAGGAGCAATGGTCAAGCGGAGAGGGCAAATGCAGAAGTGTTGCGCGGGCTCAAGACAAGAACTTTCGACAGGCTGCACAAGTGCGGAAAAAACTGGATTGAGGAGTTGCCGACGGCTCTTTGGTCAATCAGGACGACACCAAATTGAGCCACCGGGCAGACACCCTTTGCTCTTGTCTATGGAGCAGAGGCAGTTCTCCCCATGGAACTCGTATACGGGTCTCCTCGCGTGCTCGCTTACGATGAGCTCGAGCAAGAGCAGCTGCGGCAAGATGATGCACTGCTCCTCGAGGAGAACCGTCTTCAGGCTGCTGTACGAGCTGCTCGATACCAGCAAGCTTTGCGCCGCTACCATAGCCGCAAAGTTAAGGCCATAAGTCTCGAGGAAGGCGACCTTGTTCTTCGGCGCGTTCAGTCCGCCAAGAATTCCAACAAGTTGACGCCGAAGTGGGAAGGCCCTTATCGGGTGAGGCAAGTCACAAGGCCCGGCGTTGTCTGCCTTGAGACCGAAGAGGGCTTACCGGTGAGCAACTCCTGGAACATTGAGCATCTTCGCAAGTTTCACCCATGAGGCGCGGTTGCCGTGATCCGTTCCGGCAACCACCTTTTGTACAAGTCTTGCCGCTGTTGCATGTAAACCTTTGTACAAAGCCGGGCGCAGACCCCGTGCATCAGTAAAACTTTTGTGCCTTGCACGACTTGTCACTTCATGCCTTTTCGTTTTATTGCATGTATTATCTGACACTTTGTGCAGCACACACCCCCGGTAAGCAATAACGGGACGCAAGGCTCCATATCTGTGTTTCCTCCATTTTCTTTCGTTTCTCAAGCAGAAGAAGGATTCCTCGCGCACAAGTTTGCCGGGGGGGGAAGGAGACCGTAGTATGGACCAAGTGCCGTTCAAGAAAGCCTTGCCTTGCCGGGAAGCAAACCGCACACAAAAGCTAAGTTGCCAAAGTTTGAGCATTCAATTTTTTTAAAATTCTTAGTTGTCTTCCTTGAACGACCATACTTTGTATGGAAAACCTTTGCGCGGAGGAACCTACCCGTGGCTAGCCGCGCCCTTAATTTGTTTCGAGCACGCTCAACGGCTTAAGTGAGCTGCGACAAGTGTCGCGCCCTTACTTCGTTTTCGAGTTCGCTCAACAACCTAAGTGTGCTGTGACTAGCTGCGGCAAGGTTTCTTGCCGGCAGAGGCATTGCCAGCAGGCTGCTGAAGTTCCGCACTCAGCGCTCGCGGCAAGGATCCCTTTGCCGGCAAGTTCCCTAAAAGCGTAGGGTGAGAAGCATACAAAGTAAAGGAATCGAGCAAGGGAAAATAACACTGCATTAACTACCCAAAATAAAGTTATATTACAAGATGACTTGTCGCTGTTCTAATAAACTACTGTCCATGACTTAATTGGCAGCAACAAGGAAAGCGGAAAGAAAGTAGCCTAGTCTACACGGTCGGCGTCAACTCTCCTGATCTTGCCCACCTTGGCCACGATGTGGGCGACACGAGCCTTCAGCGCTTCCTGGTCAGCGTCGGGCGGCAAGGTCCGGAGCACGTTGTCAAGATTGATCCCGGGGTTGCGGTAGACTACCTTCGTCAGCACTCGCTCCATAGTACCCGTGCAAAGCATGCGCGCCTCGTTTGACAGCTGCGTGGGGAGCCTCTCCCGGAGCTGCTCGAGGGTCGGCGCCACTCCCCTGAAGAATAGGCTCAGCTTGGGGCTGTGAGGGAGGTTCTCGTCAGGGGAGTACACGAGGTGCTCCGTCCTCAGCGCCACCATATCCTTGTCAATGGCGGCGGCGGCGACGACGAGCTCCTCGGTCCACTGCTCCACCGTCTGCCTGAAGTTATTTTGCATGACGGCGGCGCTGTCCAGCAATGCTCTCTCAGCGCGGAGGTCCTCCTTCAGCTTTGTCTCACGGTTCCGGGCGCCGTCAAGTGACTCAGTGAGGGTGGACAGCTTCAGCTCCAAGTCTACAATAGAATCCTTGGCGTCGTTGAGCTCCTTGCCCTTGTCGGAGAGACGGACCTGCAGCTCCGAGTGGCTGTGGGCGTCTTTCTCCCTCTCAAGTGTGAGCGCGGCAACCTTCTCCTCGCTCGTCTTCAAGTTGAGCTCCCACTGCGCCACCCTCGCCTCCAAGTCTCTCTTGGCGGTCTCTGCAGCTGCAGCGGCGTCGCTCGCTTCCTGCAGAGCCCCGCCAAGGGACTGCTCGCGCGCGGTAAGGTTGTCCTCATGGCTATCGAGGTCGACCTTCCGCTGCCACAGCTCTCCTTCCCGCCGAGACAGATCCTCGGCGGCTAGTCGTTGCTGCTCCTCAACCTCGGCCTTCTCGAGGATGAACGCCTGGTGCACCTCGGCGAGCTCCTCCCGCTCCTCCGCCAAGTTCCGGAGAGCCGCTTGGTTGACGGCGCAGAGCTCCTCGGCGCGCTTCTCCAGATCGACGCCTGCCTTGGCAGCCAGAGCCTCTCGGGACTCCAGCTTGGCCTGCCTGGCCCGGTACAGAGCCAGGAGTTTCCGCAGGAGCTTCTCCTCCTCGGGCTCGCTGCTGCTGCCGGGCGCGTCGACAAGCCTCAGCCCGGCGGAGGCCAGGACTTCCCCATCGAAGACCTCTCCCTCCGCGGGCGCCCTCGACGAAGAAGCCCACGGGACTTGAATGAAGACCCTATTGGCGGCCTCCAGATAGACACCCGGCTCGGTCGCGGCAGCGGGAGGGTCGGCGGCCGGCGCAGCGTCCGGCGCTCCTGCGTCCTCAGGGCCGTCAGTGCGGTCGCCGGTCCCCTCCTCGGCTGCCGCGTCAGTGGCCGCGGCGGTCTCTTCAACGGGGGCCTCCGTCTTCATCGGTTCCGAGGCGGATGAGTCTGAAGACAAGAAAAGAAGAAAGAAAGAAGAGTTGTCAAGCAAATATCCAAAAAGGAAAATTCAAGAGAAGATAAGCACAAGGGTTACCTGCGCGAGCCTCCTCTTCGACGGGGTTCCTCGCCGGGGGGGTCCTCCCTCGGCGGCGTGGTGGTAGCCCCCGCCGGTGGAGGGCCGCTGGCGCCCTCCCTTGGCGGGGTGCTCGCCCTTGGCGGAGTGCTCGCCCTTGGCAGGGTACTCGCCCTTGGCGGAATGCTCGCCCTTGGCGGGGTATTCTCCCTCGCCGGGGAGCTCCTCCTTGGCGGGGAGGCTGAGACGAGCGGCTCTTCGGGGGCAGTCTCCTGATGCTCCTGAGGCTGCGGCTCTACTTCTGCACAAATCAGCAAACAAGCAAGACATTAGCAAGGATAAGAGGTCCACGCGCGCCCGACAAGCGAAGAAATGAACAAGGGACTTACGCTGGGGGCTGCCCTGTGGGGCAGCTGGCTGGTCCGACAAGCTCGTCACCAGCGCATCCCCTGCCGCTCCGACGGGCTCGTCCTCAAGATCGACCACCGGGATCTTGGCCCTCTTTGCTATCCTCTGGGCCAGGGTCCTGGAAGACAAACAGAAACAATATCAGACAAAGAAGATTCAACACAAAAACAGCAAATTGAAGGAAACAAGAATTGCTTTACTTACTCTTCCTCCTCCTCCTCGTCGGAACTGAGGACGGAGAAGTCGAAGTCCGCCTCGCGCGTCCCGGCGCAAGGAGCTGGAGGAGTAGGCTCCCTCGGGCGCTTGGCGGGCGCCGGAGCCGTGGTCTGAGAAGACCCCGCTCCGGACGTCGCCGAGGCCCGAGGGGCAGAAGGAGCGGTGGAGCCCGTGCGGGAAGATCCTCCCCCAGGCGCTGCGGAGGCGCGAGGCGCCCCCTTGACGGCCTTGCTCGTCGTGGTGGCGCACGTCGAGTGACGCTGCGGCTGCTGGCCCGCCGGCGGCTTCACCGTGTCCGCAGTCTTGCGGACACGCTTCTTTGGTTGAGGCGGAGGACTTGGCGGTGGAGGAGAATTCCCCGAGGATGAGGAGGCGTCGTCGAGGCCCAGAGACCCGCCTGAGTCTTCTGAAGGGTCGCCTGATTCGTCGCCCTCCTCGACGGGCTCACTTGACTCTATGCCCTGCCCGGCAGCCTCGCTCGTCCCGGCAGGCTCCCCGGCAGGCTCTCCGGCAGGCTTCAGCAACTTGAAGATCTCTTCCTCCTCGGCCCGACTCACTGCATCCGCTGCATCTGCCTCGTCCAAGGAGTACCCAAACTCGCCCGCAGCATCGGCCACGGCCGCCTCCTCCATCCTGGTGGCGATATACGCCAAATCCCGGTCGGTAGTGTCGCGGGTGAGACCCTTCTTCTCATAAAGATTGATCGGCAGCTCAACCAAGTTGTCGAAGAAAGTTTGTGCAGTCTCATCAGAAGGTGCCAGCCAAGTGGGATCAACCCCGTGAGAGTCGCACAGCGGCATTGCCGCGCGGATAGCACTAAGTGACGAGTTGTTACATAGTGGAACTACTCCCCGCGACGGGGCAAACCACTCCGGGTGCTTGGGGTCATGCTTGAATAGTTCCCGGATCATCCCCTTGAGCTCCAGGACAGTGAAGTTATAGTTGAGGCCGGGGCGCAGCCTCATACAGTCTGCCGCGTTGCCGAACTCCCAAGCAGACCGCTTCCTCTCCTGCAAGGGAGCGATGCGCCGGCGAAGGAAATCTGCCCCGACCTCACCTACAGTAAGATTGGCTTGCCGGAGGCGGAGGATCCTAGTGAGGGCAATCTTCAGCTTCTCATCCTCCGGGGCCAGATCACTCCAGTCCTTGCCACGCACTATTGCAGCTCGGCGCGGGGAAGTAAATTGCTGGGGTCCCTCCTCCATGATCCAGGACCAGTCAGCCCTCCACTCCTCCCACTTGCCGCGAAGCTCTCCAATCAAGTACGCCTCTTTCTTATTGTGCCCAAAGATCCAAGAGATCCCTCCGGACAGGTGTGCGAAAACGGCCATGGTCAGGACTGCGTTCGGGGTGAAATCTAGAAGATGGAATCCATACGTGTTCATAACATCGCAGAAGAACTCGGAGTGTGGAGGGCAGAGTCCGCAATGGAAGAACAGAGCAAAGTAAGGATAACCTCCCGGGAACATGTCGCAGGCTTCGGCGGGGAGAACTCTGGTGCGCGGGTGAGCTTTCGTTTCCCTCGACCAGAAGAGATAGTACTTGTCCTGCAGCTCCCTCGCGCTGAACCTCGGCGGGAAGACCACCATCTTCTTCCGCATTGCTGCTAGCTTTGCCGCCCGCTAGGTCTTCGCAGCCTTCGCCTTGTCGCTCTTCGGGGCCATGGCGGGGACGGCAAGGGAGGCCGGCGGCGCTGGGGAGGCTGGCGGCGGCGGGAGGAGGGTGGAGCTCCGCTCTCTTTCGACCTTTGGGAGGAGGAGAGCGGCGGGGGTTTCTGGAGGTTGAAGATGCAATGAAGCAATGGGGGAAACTGCCCCTGTTTCCTCTGCTTTTAAGGGGGAGTGGGGGACGTTCCGCATTTTCCCATTAAAGAAACAGGCCACGATCTCTCCCACGATGCCGCAATCGACGCGTGCCGTTAGGGAGGGATGCGGCGGATACGGAGTGGGATGCGGCGCGCCGTGGGCCGCGTGTGCCCGTGCACTGTTTTGAGCCTGGCCCAACAGCGCTCGGAACCGTGTGTGGCCCAGGCCCGGGGGCTCCTGTCGGTGTACTAAAGTAGGGGTACCTTAGTATCCCGACTTGTGCACGGGCAGTAGTAGCGTCCCGTGGTAGGGCTTACCACGCGCTCACCAAGGCCCCCTCTAGTTCCTTTGGAGCCATTCAAGAACAAAGTATTCAAGTTAAGAAACAAGACCCCGGCAAGAGGAGCTTGCCGGGAAGGCCGCTCCAGGCTCATAACCATCCCTTTAGCACAAGACCCTGGCAAGAGGAGCTTGCCAGGAAGGCCAAAGCATGGAGTTTCAGAAGACTTGCCGTGGCGCATCGCGCGCCCCGGCAAGGCCCGGAGAGCGACAAGCTTCCGGGCGCGGCAAGATAGCAACCGCGGCAAGGTGCTTGCCGCGGCAAGCTTTCACTGTGTGCCTGCGCTCCAGCTCATCTGGCCACGAGTCGCCCTGGGGCCCTTCCAGGGGTACGTGGCGGATGGCTGTGCAGCCTGGGGTACACGATGGCAAGCCACGATGACGAGGCTACCGTCGTGGCGAACGGAGACGCCCGGACGGACGCTTTTTGCACTGTTTGGGGCGACGGTGACGGGCATTCAATGCCCTTGTCCCCTACCGTCAGGGTTAGGTACAAGGCACTGTACAGACACTGTTGCAACCACCACCATTTTTACACTTTTACTCTCACCTACGTTGCCACCTGTCGGTGACCCCTTTGAACTATAAAAGGAGGCCCATGCACAACGTAGAGGGGGTTCAGATCCCAGATCACTCTCACGCTCGGTGTAGCTAGTTCCAAGCACTGTAGATCTTCTTGCTCCCGAGCCAAGAACTCAATACAACCAAGGCAGGAGTAGGGTTTTACGCATCCGTGCAGCCCGAACCTGGGTAAACTGCCCGCGTGTGCACCTCGATCCGCTCTTTGTGCTCCCTCCGCTCCCTTGCCGTACCGAAAAGGGGCTCCGGTCCCATAGATGTTCGTGGGCGATCAGTTTCCCCGACACCATGTCCTCAGGAACAAAAGCAACTACTCACAAAACATAGTATTGTTCATGATCAGAGGGGTATTAATATGCATAATGGATCTGAACATATGATCTTCCACCAAATAAACCAACTAGCATCAACTACAAGTAGTAATCAACACTACTAGCAACCCATAGGTACCAATCTGAGGTTTTGATACAAAGATTGTATACAAGAGATGAACTAGTGTTTGAGAGGAGATGACGCTGGTGAAGATGTTGATGAAGATAGCTCTCCCCAAGATGGGAGAGTTGTTGGTGATGACGGCGGTGACGATTTCCCCCTCCCGGAGGGAAGTATCCCCGGTATAACAGCTCTGCCGGAGTCCTAGATTGGTTTCCGCCTCGGTTCCGCCTCGAGACGGTGGCGTCTGGTCCCGAAAGCCTTCCACTTATTTTTTCCAGGTCAAAACGCTTCATATAGGAGAAGATGGTCACCTGGGGCCCACCGGCTTGCCCTCGAGGCAGGGGGGCGTGCCCCCACCCTCGAGGCTAGCCAGTGGCCCCCCTCATGGGTTTCTTCCGCCGGGTATTTTTTATATTTTCCGAAAAAATGTTCTGTGGAGTTTCGGGGCTTTTGGAGTTGTGCAGAATAGGTTTCTAGAGTTTGCTCCTTTTGCAGCCCAGAATTCCAGCTGCCGCCATTCCCCCTTCTTCATGTAAACCATGCAAAATAAGAGGGAAAAGGCATAAGTATTGTGAAAAAACATGTATGAACAGCCCATAATGCAATAAATATCAACTTATAAGCATGATGCAAAATGGACGTATCAACTCCCCCAAGCTTAGACCACGCTTGTCCTCAAGTGAAAGCATATATCGAAAAATATGCCCACATGTTTAGAGATAGAGGTGTCGATAAAAACAGAATACGAACATGAGGGCATCATGATCATTCTCATAACAGCAACTTATATGGATATAGTCATATGATCATTATGCAAAAGTAACAATTCATCCACAATATCAAGTATGCATCATAAATTTTGTTGGAAACTAACAAACTTTGGTCTCGGTCATTGAAGCAATTGCAATTTATCGTAACATCGGAAAGAGTCAATATATGAGCTTTTCAGCAAGCCTACATACTCAACTATCATATAATCTTTCATAATTGCTCACACTCACGCAATACTTATGTTTATGGAGTTTTAATGGGACACAGAGAAAGATAGGGGCTTATGGTATTGCCTCCCAACCTTTTACCTCAAGGGTAATGTCAACTGTAATAGATCATGAGAACTTACATCCAAGTGGGTATATATATCAGGATCTTTCCAACACAGTGTGCTTGCCAAAGGATAAAATGAAAAAGGAAAGGTGGATCTCACCTTGACACTTATAAGACAAGAATAAAAGATAGGCCCTTCGTAGAGGGAAGCAGAGGTTGTCATGTGTTTTTATGGTTGGATGCACAAAGTCTTAACATAGAAGAACTTCTCTTTATAATGCCATTTGTGATAAGAACCTTTATTATGCAGTCCGTTGCTTTTATTACCTCCATATCACAAGCTCGTATAAAGCTAATTTCTCCCACACTAATAGATCATGCATATATTAGCGGGTTTACAAAAGGACAACTTACTTGGAAGGATCCTTGTCAATCCATAGGTAGGTATGGTGGACTCTCATGGCAATATTGGGTTTAAGGATATATGGAAGCACAAGTAGTATCTCTACTTAGTGCAAAGAGTTTTGGCTAGCATGAGAGGGAAAGGGAAGCTCAACATGCTGGAAGATCCATGACAATATACTTTATTTCGGATATAAGAAGACATAACCCATTATGTTGTCTTCCTTGTCCAACATCAACTCTTTAGCATGTCATACTTTAATGAGTGCTCACAATCATAAAAGATGTCCAAGATAGTATATTTGTATGTGAAGCCTCTCTTCTTTTATTACTTCCTATTAATTGCAACGATGACCAAAACTATGTTTGTCACCTCCCAACAACTTCTATTTATCATACTCTTATATGTGAAGTCATTACTTCCCATAAGATCGATATGATCTCTTTGATTCTCTTTTTGTTTTCTTTCTTTTATCATGACCCAAGTGAGGAAATCAAGCCCTTGACTCAACACTAATTGAAAGAATCGATATGGTTGACTAGGGGGGGGGGTGAATAGGCAACTAACAATTTTTAGCTTTTCTTAACCACTTTAAATTAAGCGTCAAAGTAAGTTGTCTAGATGAGCTACTAAGGTGACAACTAGTAGAAAGTAAAGATAACAACTTCACAAGCAAGCTATATGAGTTAAACAAGTAATGCTTGCACAAGTAAAGGTAAGAAATAACCACAAGAGGAACCGGTGGAGACGAGGATGTGTTGCCGAAGTTCCTTCCCTTTGAGGGGAAGTAAGTCCCCGTTGGAGCGGTGTGGAGGCACAATTCTCCCCAAGAAGCCACTAGGGCCACCGTATTGTCCTCACGCCTTCACACGATGCAAGGTGCCGTGATTCCACTAGTGGTGCCCTTGAAGGCGGCAACCGAACCATTACAAACAAGGTTGGGGCTATCTCCACTACTTGGAGGCTCCCAATGAAACCACGAAGCTTCACCATAATGGAATATGGCTTCGAGGTGACCTCAACCGTCTAGGGTGCTCAAACACCCAAAAGTAACAAGATTCGCAAGGGATTAGTGGGGGGAATCAAATATCCCTTGGTGGAAGTGTAGATCGATGCCTTCTCAAGCAATCCCGAGCAAATCAACAAGTTTGATTGGCTAGGGAGAGAGATAGGGCAGAAATTGTCGGTGTACTAAAGTAGGGGTACCCTTAGTATCTCGAACTTGTGCAAGGGCAGTCGCAGCGTCTCGCGGCAAGGCTTGCCGGGTGATCGCCAAGGTCCTCCGTGGTTCCTTTTTGGAGCCATCCAACAACAAAGTATCCAAGCTAAGGAGACAATGCCCCGGCAAGAGGAGCTTGCCGGGAAGGCCACTCAAGGCACAAGACCACTCAAGGCGCGAAACCCTGGCAAGAGGAGCTTGCAGGGAAGGCCAACCAAGGCATCTCAAGAAACTTGCCACGACCCACCACGCGTCCCGGCAAGGCCCGGTGAGCGACAAGCTCCCGGAAGCGACAAGGTAGCGACCGCGGCAAGGCGCTTGCTGCGGCAAGCTTCCACTCAGTACCCGCGCTCCAGCGCATCCACCCACGTGTCGCTCTGGGATCCTCCTAGGGGTACGTCGCGGGAGGCTGTGAAGCCAGGGTACGCGGTGGCAAGCGGCGATTACAAGGCGGCCATCGTGGCGAACGGTGGCGCCCCTGACGGCCCTTTTTGCACTGTTTGGGCGACGTCGATGGGCATTTAATGCCCTTGTCCCCTGCCGTCAGGGTGAGGTATGGAACACTGTACAAGTAGCTGTACCAACCGCAGCACTTTTCCCTTTTTACTCTCAACTGCGTTGCCACCCGTCGGTGACCCCTTGAGCCTATAAAAGGAGGCCCATGCGCAAGGTAGGGGGGGTTAGACTTTCGAACACTCTCACGCTCGGTCTCGTTAGCCGCTGAGGAGTACTGTAGCTTCCAGGGCTCCCGAGCCAAGAACTCAATACAAACCAAAGCAGGAGTAGGGTTTTACGCATCCGTGCGGCCCGAACCTGGGTAAACTGCTCGTGTGCCTCGCCTCGATCTGCTCTTCGTGCAATCTCCGCCCCCTGCCGTACCGATAGGGGCTCCGGTCCCATAGGTGTTCGTGGGTGGATCAGTTTCCCCAACATCTTTGGCGCGCCAGGTAGGGGGTGCGTCGAGGTTGTGTGAACCTGATCCGGCGTCCACATGAGCTAGATCTTCATCATCTTCATCGACATGCCGCTGAAGAAGAAGGCTTCGGAGGCAGCTGGTCCGTCCGCATCGATCCCACCACCGCCGGAGAAAACGGCTGGTGGGGTAGACGCCGGCGGAAGAACGGACGTTGACGAGGGAGCTCACGGTGCTGCCAGGTCCAAGGACAAGGCTGCGCTGCCCATCGGCGGCGTAGCCGGCTCCCACGATGACCGGGCGCACTCCAAGACCTCGGCGTCCGTGCATGCACCGCGCCCATCTCAGGAGGCGCGGGACTGACAGCGTCGTGGTACTCATGGTACCATACGCTTGCTGGACCAAGATCGAGCTGGTGGATCCCGGGACGCTCAAGGCCAGCATGCACGCCAGCACGCCGGCACGAGGAAGGCACGGTCGCCCGGACGGGATGCTGCTCCTTCTAACGTAGTTAGAAGTCCAGCATATCCCGCTCCTCGCACCGTTCGCCACCGCTACCCGCCACTCCAGCAGAAGCTCTGGCACGAGCTCAACTGCTTCTAGACTTCCCTCCAGCGGCACACAAGGCCGACGACTGGAGGGCCACCTTTCAAAGTCTCATCGCCTTAGGCAACGGCGATACTCCGCGGCAACCGAGCACGTCGCAGGCGCGGCAAGTCAGCCAGGCGCGGGCCGATGGCGACAAGACTGGTGGGGGTGCAACCACCGCGCACTCTCCCCCCCGAAGGCCAAAATCGCCGACTCGCCGGATCAACATCGAGGACGACTCCACTGCGTCGTCAAATCCACGAGCTCGTCGCGATCAGCGCCAAGTTCTCCACGAACGACAACAAGAAGACGCTCGTACTCGTATCGAGCGCCGAAGAGAAGCGCGGCGTCAATCAGACCAGCGCGCTGGGCCCGCTGTCGACATGCATGCGCCAGGGGGACCGGGCGACTTGCCGTACGCGGTAGGTTGTCCTGCGTTCACTCGTGAGCTGCGGCGAGTCCAGTGGCCCAGTATGAAGAATTTCAAGCCAGACGTACCAGAAAAGTACGACGGGAAGACGCATCCGTCGGAGTTCCTCAGCATCTACACCATCGCGATGCAGGCTGCCGGGGGGCGGGACGACAAGATCCTTGCCAACTACTTCCCGCTGGTACTCAAACCCAACGTCAGATCCTGGCTCATGCACTTGCCGGACAACTCCATAGCTTCTTGGGCAGACTTGTGCCATCAGTTTGTTGGCGCCTTTACAGGCGGCCACAAACCTCATGGCCAAGAAAGTGACCTTCACCTGCTCGCCCAGAAGGAAGGAGAGCCCCTGCGCAAGTATATCCAGAGGTTCAGCCGTGTACAGCACAACATCCCAGACGTCCACCCTGCCGCGGTCATCAGCACGCTCCATCAGAACGTGCGTAACCGCAGGATGAGGGAGGAGATGGCGATGTGCAAGATCAGGGACGTCAGTGAGCTATATGCCCTGGCCGACAAGTATGCACGTGCTGAAGAGGGGAGGAAACTCCCCGGAGAGGATACAGGAGCAGGAGGATCTGACAGTGAGGATGCTGCCCCGGCAAAGAAGAATCGGCGGCGGAACAACAGGAAGACGAAAAGCAAAGAGGTGCTAGTTGTTGAGCAGTCCGGCAACGGAGGTGGCGCCGACAAGGCCAAAGTTGGTAGCTCCGGCAAGGAGACTGCCGCATGAACCAACTGCCAGGCCGTGGCGGCCGCCGACAAGCAGGACGGCACCGACAAGCAGTACTGCAAGATCCACCGCACCAAGGGCCATGACCTCCAGAACTGCAAGAGGGTCGAACAGCTCGTCGAGCAACAGAAGGCTGAGTACGAGTGACGCGAAAGGAGAAGGCCCAAGGAGGTGATGGAGGATCTGGCAAGAAGCGGCCATTCAACGGCCGGGGAGGACGCCACGGCAAGGCCAAGCAGCGGCAAGGAGACAGACCTCCCCGCGGCCGCGACAAGGATGAAGATGACGACGACGACGAAGACATGGACGATTGATGGCTTCTCGCCCCTCATTGGTTACCCCAAGTGGAAGGTTTGAGATGCAGTGTAGCGGAAGTTTTCCCTTGGCAATACCAAGGATCGATTTCCCTAAGACTCCCAGTTTCAACAAGAAGGTGTCAACTGCTAACGGCGCCAGATATTAGCAATCAACGTGGACCTGCACACAGATACAAATAACTTTGCTCCCAACGAGTACAGAGAGGTTGTCAATCCCTCCGGCCTTATAGTTTAGAAAGGATCAAACACAAGTGATAATAGTGATAGATGTAATTGCAATAGTAAGTAAAAGCGGAAAGTAAATAGCGGATGTGATCAGTGATGGTAATATGGACCGAAGTCTCATGATGTTCACTAGTGATGTCTCTCTCCCAAAAGACGATAAAACAGCTATGTGAGGTAAACGAATTACAGCTGGGCAATTGACAGAATTATGTGCGCAAACCAATGCTAACTATGTTGCGAGAAAGGTAGAGGTTCAAAGCATGGGCGGTACGCCGAGGTAAGTAGACCGAAGTCCATCTGCATCTACTACTAATCATCCACCTTGAGATATCTATCCAGAACGTCTCGCTGGTATTAAGTTGCGAGTCCCACCCATAGTGTAAACTCAAAGCAACAAACAACTGAATTAAAAGAACTTTGCGTAAAGTAAACAATCCTTGCACCCGCGGGCACAAGCACCGTTGTTTTCCCCCTTGTGGCAACAGCACATCCCCTAGACTCATGTTTCTGTCACTCAAACTAGTCATCGAGGGGCATGAACCCACAATCAAGCATAACGTTCCCTCTTGGAGTCACTACCTACTACTTGGCCAAAGCAATAAATAACAACGGAGAACATGCAAGAATTACTTACGAACATAAATATAAAAGAGGTGAATCAAATATATTACTCAAACACAATCTGAACATAATCTCATAATCCATCGGATCCCAGCAAACTCATCATAGCAACAGCATAAGGATTACATATGTGCCTCGATCATGTAGGGCAGCTCACGAGGACTAATTAGTGAAGCACAAGAACAGGAGGAGAACATCACATAGCTACTGGTCATGGACCCATGGTCCAAGGGAGACTACTCACAACTCATCCGGGAGGCGTCCATGGTGGTGGAGAAGCTCCCGGTGGTGATCCTCCCCTCCGGCAGGGTGCCGGGAAGAGTTCTCCTGGTGCTCCCGATCTTGGAAGCGGCGGCGGCGGCGGAACAGAGATGAGATCGCGAAAAAGATTTCCGTCTCGAGGGTTTCGGGAGACGCTTTAAATATATGCCAAAGGGGGGCATCAGACGAGGCTCGGGGGGCCCAGGCGCCCCCCCGGCGCGGCCCAGGGGGGGGGGCGCCACCAGGGCGCCTGGGGCCCTGGTGGCCCCCCTCCGGCTGTGCTTCGGGTGCCTGGTAGCTTCTGGGACGCTGATTTTTTATAAAAATTTTCTGGATTTTTTTGGCAGTTCTCGTAATGTGAAAACCTGAAATACAAAAACAGCCGAAAACAGAAACTGGCACTGGGGTGCACTGAGTTAATAGGTTAGTCCAAATATGATCAAAAGTGTATGGAAGTGTATAAATAACATAGCAATATCACCCAAAAGAGGCATGGAGCAAGCAAAAATTATAGATACGTTTTGGACGTATCAACGATGTTGAGACCAGTGAGCAGGAGTTCCAGAAAGCCACAGAAGTCTTGTGTATTGACGGCGGTGCTTCTCTGCATACTTCACACCGCCAACTCAAACAATGGGTGCGGGAAGTTAATGCAGCAGAACCACCTGTCGAATCGCGCAAGCTTCTGAAGTGGTCCAGCACGCCTATCATCTTTGATATTGAGGACCACCCCGATCGCACAACTGCGGTCCGGTGCTTGCCGATGTTGGTTTCACCAACTATCCGCAACCTCAAGGTCACTAAGATGTTAGTTGACGGTGGGGCCGGCTTGAACATGATCTCCTCCGCTGTACTCCAGAAACTCCAGATCCCCGACAGCGAGCTCGAAGAGACCGGCACATTCCAAGGAATCAACCCGGGAAGGAGCAAGCCGAAGGGGAAGATCACGCTGCCAGTGATGTTTGGCGGCGAGCTGAACTTCAGGACTGAGAGGGTCACGTTCGACGTTGCCGATTTTCCATTGCCTTACAATGGAATACTCGGACGTCCAGCACTTGCCAAGTTCATGGCAGCCTCTCACTATGCATACAACATGCTGAAGATGCCAGGCCCACTAAGCGTCATCTCTGTCCCTGGCGACAAGAAGGATGCCCTTGTCTGCGCCGACAAGATTTACCGGGAAGCAGCAGCCGCAACAGATCGCAAGACACGTGCCGCTGAAGCTCCCGGAGGGAAGAAGACCAAGTCCGGCAAGAGCTCTGATGCCCACTCCGGCAAGTGCACCTCTTCGGAGTGCTGCGCTACCGTCGAGGACGCACCATCGAGCTCCACCGGCAAGTGTAAGAAGACGATGGCAGCTCCGCCAAAGACCAAGAAGGTGTCCGCCAAGGAGGACGGCACTGGTGGTACCTTCACCATCAGTGCCACACTTGACCCTAAATAGGAAAATACGCTCGTTGCTTTCCTGCGGGCGAACGTCGACATGTTTACATGGCAACCGTCTGACATCCCCGGGAAATGGAGGCTTTGTATCGACTTCACCGATGTGAATAAAGCTTGTCCCAAAGACCCATTTCCCTTGCCGCGCATTGACCAGATTGTTGACTCCACGGCCGGATGTGATTTGCTTTCATTTCTTGACGCATACTCAGGATACCATCAGATCTTCATGGGTGAAGAGGATGAAGAGAAGACCGCATTCATTACTCCGTGTGGCACGTACTGTTTCATACGGATGCCTTTCGGTTTGAAGAATGCTGGTTCAACATTCGCAAGGGTAGTCCATACCGCTTTTGAGCCACAGATACACAGAAATGTAGAAGCTTACATGGATGACATAGTGGTCAAGAGCAAGGACAGGGCAACCCTGATTCAAGATTTAGAAGAGACCTTTGCAAATCTGCGCAAGATCCAGCTCAAGCTCAACCCCGAGAAGTGCGTGTTTGGAGGCCCTTCCGGCAAGCTTCTCGGGTTCTTTGTGTCTCAGAGGGGAATTGAAGCCAATCCCGACAAGATCAAGGCCATTGAGCAAATTGAAGCACCGAAGCGCGTCAAGGATGTACGAAGGCTTGCCGGTTGCGTGGCTGCTCTCAGCAGGTTTATCTCTAAGTCTGCTGAGCGCGCCCTGCCGTTTTTCAAAATTTTGAAAAAGGCAGGTCCAATGAAATGGACTCTGGAAGCAGAGGCTGCGCTGCAAGACTTGAAGAGGTACCTGTCCTCCACTCCAATACTTGTCGCACCTAAGCCACAAGAGAAGTTGCTGCTGTATCTAGCGGCAACCAATCAAGTGGTTTGTGCTGCGTTAGTAGCGGAGAGGGAGGCAGATGATGAGCCAGCAACCACGGCAAGCACGTCCAGCGATAAGCAGGGGGCTTCCCCGACAAGCTCTGGTCCCGACAAAGATGGATCTGCACAGGCACAAGAGGAGATACGGAAGAAAATGGTGCAGCGCCCAGTTTACTTTGTCTGCTCCCTTCTGCAAGGGGCTAGGTCAAGGTACTCTGGTGTGCAGAAGCTGCTTTTCGGCCTTCTCATGGCCTCGAGAAAGCTGCGCCATTACTTCCAAGCACATTAGATAACAGTTGTCACTCGCTTTCCGCTGAAGAGGATAGTATAGAATCCAGAAGTGACAGGCAGGATTGTTGAGTGGGCACTGGAACTGTCAAGCTTTGGCCTCAAGTTTGAAAGCACTTCAACTATCCAAAGCAGAGCATTGGCAAAGTTCATAGCAGAGTGGACGCCAACACCAGATGAAGAGATTCCAGAAACGAGCATCCCCGTCAAGGAAGCAAGCAAAGAGTGGCTGATGTACTTTGATGGTGCCTTCTCGCTGCAAGGCGCCGGTGCTGGCGTGCTGCTTGTCGCACCCACCGGAGAGCACCTCAAGTACGTAGTCCAGATGCACTTTCCCAAGGAGCAAGCAACAAACAATACTGCAGAGTATGAGGGTTTGCTTGCCGGTCTCAGGATCGCGGCAGACCTTGGGATCGAGAAGCTTATTGTCAGGGGTGACTCGCAGCTTGTCGTCCGCCAAGTGAACAAGAATTATCAGAGTCCGTTGATGGAAGCTTACGTCGATGATGTGAGAAAGCTAGAAGAGCACTTTGACGGCCTACAGATGGAGCAATGTTCCAAGAGCTCAGAACGACGTTGCAGATGGCCTGTCGAAGTGCGCCGCACTTAAGTTACCTGTGGAACCAGGGATCTTTGTGCTCAAGCTAATTCAACCATCCGTAACACCATCAACTGGACAAAGCAAGAAGAGGAAGTTGATTTCTGGTGACTATTTTCCGGCAGAGCTTCCTGAAGCCGCCGCCAAGAAGGTCCCCAAGATCAACACCAAGAGTGCTTAGGGGCAGTCTGCTCCGGCAAGCCCCAGGGTTTGTTCCGTTGAAGCAGACGGTCCCGACAAGTTTTTCTCCGGCAAGCTTGCCAGGGAACATCAAGCTCCGGCTAAGACACAAGTTCTCGCCATAGAAGCGGATGTTCCCGCAGCAGCAGATGTGCCTTTAGTCCTTGTTGTCGAGCCGCAAGCTCCAGCATGGGCACACCAGATTGTCCGTTTCCTTCAGACAGGAGAACTTCCCGAAGAAGCGGAAAGAGTAGCCCGGCAATCAAGTATGTACCAGTTTGTCGACAACAAACTTTACAGAAGAAGACTCAACGGTGTGAAATTGAAGTGTATTCCCCGGGAAGATGGACAAAAGCTGTTGGCAGAGATACATGGAGGCATATGTGGTCACCACATTGGCGCAAGAGCACTTGCCGGCAAAGCATTCCGGCAAGGTTTCTTTTGGCCAGAAGCCCTCCAGGATGCAACTGCACAAGTAACCAAGTGTGAAGCGTGCCAGTTCCATTCCAAGCAGATACACCAGCCAGCTCAAGCTCTCCAGACGATCCCTTTGTCCTGGCCATTTTCGGTCTGGGGGCTCGACATCCTCGGCCCCTTTCCCCGCGCAGTCGGGGGCTTTGAGTACTTGTATGTTGCTATCCACAAGTTCACAAAGTGGCCGGAAGTGGAACCAGTGAGAAAGGTGACCGCACAGTCAACAGTTAAGTTCTTCAGGTCGATTGTTTGCCGTTTCGGGATCCCTAACAGGATCATCACCGACAACGGTACGCAATTCACCAGCCGCACCTTCATGCAGTACGTCCAAGATCTTGGCGCCAAGGTCTGCTTCGCTTCTGTTGCTAACCCGAGAAGCAATGGTCAAGCGGAGAGGGCAAATGCTGAAGTGCTGCGTGGCCTCAAGACCAGAACTTTCGACAGGCTGCACAAGGCGGAAGAAACTGGATCGAGGAGCTGCTGGTGGTTCTTTGGTCGATCAGGACGACGCCAAATTGAGCCACTGGACGGACACCTTTTTCTCTAGTCTATGGAGCAGAGGCAGTTCTCCCCACGGAACTCGTATACGGGTCGCCTCGAGTGCTCGCTTATGATGAGCTCGAGCAAGAGCAGCTGCGACAAGATGACGTGCTGCTCCTTGAGGAAGACCGTCTTCAGGCTGCTGTACGAGCTGCTCGATACCAGCAAGCTTTGCGCCGCTACCATAGCCGCAAAGTTAACGCCAGAAGTCTCGAGGAAGGCGACCTTGTTCTTCGGCGCGTTCAGTCCGCCAAGAATTCCAACAAGTTGACACCGAAGTGGGAAGGCCCTTATCGGGTGAAACGAGTCACTAGGCCTGGCGCTGTCCGCCTTGAGACCGAAGATGGCTTTCCGGTGAGCAACTCCTGGAACATCGAGCATCTTCGTAAGTTTTACCCGTAAGGCGCGGTTGCCGTGACCCGCTCCGGCAACCACCTTTTGTATAAGTCTTGCCGCTTTTGCATGTAATCCTTTGTACAAAGCCGGGCGCAAACCCCGTGCATCAGTAAAGCTCATGTGCCCCGCACATCTTGTCAATTTCATGCTTTTTACTTTATGCATGTATCATCTGACACTTTGTGCAGCGCCTACCCCAGTTTGCCAGGGGGGAGGAGAAGATAGTGATATGGACCAAGCGTCGTTCAAGAAAGTTTTGCCTTGCCGGGAAGCGAACAACAGAAAAGCTAAGTTGCCAAAGTTTGAGCAATCAGATTTTTTAAAATTTTAAGTTATCTTCCTTGAACGACCGTGCTTTGTATGGAAAACCTGTGCACAGAGGAACCAACTCGTGGCTAGCCGCGCCCTTACTTTGTTTCGAGTACGCTCAATGAGTTAAGTGTGCTGCGACTAGTGTCGCGCCCTTACTTTGTTTCGAGTCCGCTCAACAACTTAAGTGTGCTGCGACTAGCTGCGACAAGGCTTCCTGTCGGTAGCGGCACCGCCAGCAGGATGCTGACGTTCCGCACTCAGCGCTCGCGGCTAAAGGTGCTTGCGCCGGCAAGTTCCCTAAAAGCGTAGGGCTAAAACATACAAAGGAAGGAGTCAAGTAAAGGAGATAACATAGAAATCATTACCCAAAATAGAGTTATATTACAAGATAGCTTGTCGCAGCTCTAATAGATTGTTTCCATAACATGACTAGCAGCAACAAGAAAAGAAGAAAATGGGCAGCCTAATCTGTGCGATCGCCCTCGACCCTCTTGATCCCGCTCACCTTGTCCACAATGGGTGCGACAAGGGCCTTGAGCGCCTCTAGGTCAGTGTCCGACGGCAAGCTCCTGAGGACGTTGGTGAGGTTGAGGCCAGGGTTGCGGAACGCCACCTTCATCGGCACCTTTTGAAGGGCTCCCGCGCAGAGCTTGCGCGACTCCTCCGCTAGCTACTTTGGGATCCTTTCCCGGAGTCGCTGGAGGGCCGTCACCACGCCTCTGAAGAATAGGGTGAGCTTGGCGCTGGGGTGGAGGTTCTCGTCGGAGGAATACCCGAGATACTCCACCCCCAGCTGCGCCAGCTCCCTATCGATATCCACGGCAGCGTTCACAAGACCCTCCGTCCAGTGCTCGACGGTCGCCCTGAAGTTGTTCTGGGTGACGGCAGCGCTCGCCAGCAGTGCCTTCTCGGCCTTGACCTCCTGCTTCAAGTCCGCCTCCCGCTCCCTGGAGCCGTCCAGCGTCTTGGTCAAAGTGGTCAGCTTCAACTCAAGATCGGCGTTGGAGTTCTTGACGGCGGCAAGCTCCTTGCCCTTCTCGGCGAGGCGAACCTGCAGCTCCGAGTGGCTGTGGGCGTCCTTCTCCCGCTCGAGCTTGAGCGCGACGACCTCCTCGCCGCTCGCCTTGAGATTGGCCTCGAGCTGCGCCACTCTCGTCTCCAACTCCTTCTTGGCGGTCTCAGCAGCCGCGGCAGCATCCTTTGCTTCCTGGAGGACCCCGCCAAGGGACTGCTCGCGCGCGGCAAGCTCTTCCTCGTGGCTGTCGAGGTTGACCTTCCGCTGCGCCAGCTCGCCTTCTCGCGTGGATAGCTTCTCGGCGGCAAGCCGTTGCTGCTCTTCGACTTCGGCCTTCTCAAGGAAGAAGGCTGTCCGCTCTTCGGCAAGCTGCTCCCGCTCCTCTGCCAAGGACCGGAGAGCTGCCTGGTTGAGGGCCCGGAGCTCCTTCGCGCGCTTCTCGATGTCAGCTCCCGCCTTGGCGGCCGGCGCTTCGCGGGACTCCAGCTTGGCTTGCCGAGCGCGGTAGAGCGACAGCAGCTTCCGCAGCAGCCGCTCCTCGTAAGGCTCACCGCTGCTGCTGCTCGGCGCGTCGACAAGCGTCAGCCCGCCGGAGGCGAGCCCTTCCCCGTCAAAAACTTCTCCCTCGACCGGTGCCCTGGAGCTCGACGCCCAGGGGAGCTTGATGAAGACGCCGTCGTCGGCCTTCAAGTAGGCGCCTGGCTCGGGCTTTTCGGAGCCTGGCGCGGCGGCAGCGGCGGAGGGATCGGCGGTCGGTGTAGCGCCTGACGCTCCTGCGGCCTCAGGGCCGTCAGTGCGATCGCCGGACCCCTCGCCAGCCGCTGCGGTAGCAGCCTTGGCAGCCTCGTCGCCGGCGGGCTCGTCAACACCGGCCGCTTCTTCGGTGGCAGCGGCGTCGCCGGTGTCGCCGCGCACATTCTCCTCGACAGCGACCTCCTTCTCCATCGGCTCCGCAGCGGATGGATCTGACGGCGGGAAAGGGGAGAAAAACAGTCAAGCAAATATCCAAAAAAAAAGAGAAAGATCAAAAGAAGAAGAAACGCCCAAGGGGATTACCTGCGCGAGCCGGTTCCTCGTCAGTGCCCCTTGCCGGGGAACTCTCCCTTGGCGGCGTAGTCGTGGTCTCCGCCGGCGGAGGGCCGCTGGTGCTGTCCCTCGCCGGAGAACTCGCCCTTGGTGGAGAACACTCCCTTGCCGGGGAGACCCTGATGTCTACACCCGCTTCTATTCTTGTAGACTATGTTGGGCCTCCAAGCGCAGAGGTTTGTAGGACAGCAGCAATTTCCCTCAAGGGGATGACCTAAGGTTTATCAAACTCAGGGAAGTAGAGGTTGAAGATGGTCTCTCTCAAGCAAACCTGCAACTAAGATACAAGAAGTCTCTTGTGTCCCCAACACACCTAATACAACTAGGAGTTGTATAGGTGCACTAGTTCGGCGAAGAGATGGTAAAATATGGATGATAGGAGTGGCAAAGCGAAGTAAAATAAATCTGTAATAAAAAGTGCAGCAAGCAAACAAGTGGTAAACATGAGCACAAATGGTATTGCAATGGTGGAAACAAGGCCTAGGCTTCATACTTTCACTAGTGGCAACTCCCAACAACATTAAGATAATCGAATCACATGATATTTCCCATAAAACATGCAAGGGGGACGCACTCGAAGGTCATTCCTTTGTGGTCAAGAGAGGACGAGAATTATGTAGGGCTACAAAAGCACACCTCAAAGTTCGTAGTTCTCAACCTATGGATTTCCCAATGTCACCGCGGCCATCCAAAGAGAGTACCACAATCACCACAACATATCTCAAGGATAGTCAAAGACAAGCACCAAGAGACTCTCAATCTTCAATCAACACACCAAAGAGGAAATCACTCATGTAAATATTATTCTAATCCATGTCCAATAGACCGCTGTCACCTTGGTCTCGGAGATTATACTAGATAAAGACAAGTGAGTACATCAATCCAATACATAGAGGAAGGGGAAATATCATGGGATCACCCTAGATTAACATAGCCTATGATCACAACGAAGATCACATCATGGGAGAGAGAATTGACCACATAGCTATTGGTAGAAACCTCAGCCGCGAGGAGGAACTACTCCCGCATCATGGAGGGAGGAAGCAACGTCGATGGAGATGAATCCGGGGGCACTTCCCCGTCCGGGCAGGGTGCCGACACAGGAATTCTGGTCCCCCGAAACTTGGTGGCGATGGCGGCGGAGATCGGAATAGCTTCTGGAGAAAAGGGTTCCGTCCTCGAGGGTTTCGGGATGCGGTGTAAATACATGCCAAAGGGGGGCGTGAGAAGAGGCCAGGGGGGCCCAGGCGCCCTGGCGGCGCGGCCAGGAGGGGGGCCGCCCCCTCTGGTCGCCTGGAGCCCTGGTGGCCCCCCTTCGACCCTACTTTGGCCGCAAGGAAGCTTCCGGAACGCTGATTTTTTATATATTTTTCCCGGGATTTTTCTGGCAATTTACGTAATGGGAAAACCTGAAATACAAAAACAGCAGAAAACATAAACTGGCACTGGGGTGCACTGAGTTAATAGGTTAGTCCAAATATGATCAAAAGTGTATGGAAGTGCATAAATATCATAGCAATATCACACAAAAGAGGCATGGAGCAAGCAGAAATTATAGATACGTTTTGGACGTATCAACATCCCCAAGCTTAATTCCTACTCGTCCTCGAGTAGGTAAATGATAACAAGCATAATTTCTGTGGTGACATGCTATTAACCATATAAGGACTTTTCACAGTCACATGACAAATGCTTACTGAGATAATGAATCTGTAGTAATTAAGTCGCCTCATGAGAAAATCACAAAGAACTGAAAGTTTTACAATATGATACTGAAACACTCAATAGATTTGTAGTGAGCATGGTGTGCAAATATGACAAAGTGGTACCTCGCTTGCCCCCTTTAGTGAAGCAAAACATAAATGCAGGGGCACCTCCAAAGTTTAAGTGACGACTAGATACAATGATTTCAGAATAAACGATATCATAATCATGCAAAAGACAATGGTACTTTGGGACAATGCACATTACACTCAGAATGACAATCATGCTCTCAATAGTTGGTGCTTTAAAGAAGGTGGAGACTCTCGAACCGTGGCTTTTGATGGCAAGGTTGAAAACCCGTGGTCGGAAACAAAAACTAAACATGTACCAGAGCTCTTGGTTTTTAAAAACAGAGGTAAAAATTATTTTTGGGGTATGCATATTTCGTAACGAATGCTAGTAGATAACTCAATTACTTCTCGAGCTGGACAAGTTTCGAGGAACGGCTCCCGCACGAGGACGATCACATCCTCTTAATCTCCTTTGTTTATCACTGCCAAAGTTTTCTGATTTCTCATGAACAAAGCGTGAAGGAGGGTTTGTTTGTTGTATTATTTTTTTAATGAGCCGGGCGCACTCTATGCCAGTTCCTTCTCGTATTAGAGGTTTGCACATTAGACATGCAATCCCGGGGTGACGCTTGTCCTACTTAAAAAGATCATGAATTAACTACTACTTCCTCATGAGCTAAAACAGAGGCACAAAAGAGAAATGCTTTTTTGATTAATTCGTGATGGTACACGAAAGTCTTCGTTAGGAATGGCAGGTAAATACCATGTATAGGAAGGTATGGTGGACTCATATGGCATAACTGGTTTTAAATGATTTTGGATGCACAAGCAGTCAGTCCGCTTAGTACAGGCGAAGGTTAGCAAAAGACTGGGAGTGACCAACTAAGAGAGCAATGACGGTCATAATCATGTAGAGCGACAAAGCAACATTGAATCGGGCATGGAAGTTATATCGCTACTCAGAAATTAAAGATCATCAAGGCTTGATAGACTTTCTTTACAGTCTTAAATATGCGTGAGCATATGCCAAGTCAATCAAAATAAATTCTTGGAGGAAGATATCACTAAACCATACCACATCATAGGCAAACAAATCATGTTGGTACTTCAATAACACATTAAGAATCCCCCAGCTATTTGAGACTAACCATAAGAAAACATGAACTACTAAGCACCATTATGCACATAGCGTTTTTATCATAGACATATCAACCAGTGCAACAGAAGCCAACTCTCTTAACAAGATAAGCATGATAACTCAAGAGAGTTCCAGCAACCAACTAAACAAAAGATCTTTAAAAAGAAAAGCATGAAAACTAAGAGCTAAGCATGACAGTAGCTATTGAAAGACCAAGAACATACACAACAAAGATAAACATGAAAATCCTATGTTGTGTTCTAGGTTGAAGTGGAGCGTGTTTCTCTCCCACACAAAGAAAGCTGAGTTCCAACTCGTTATGAAAAGCAAGCAAAGCTAAAGAAAACTAAAAAGGAAACTAAAAGCAAGACGCTCCAAGCATAGCACATAACACATGAAGTGATTAAAATATAGTGGAATGAAAGACGAACTGATAATGTTGATGGAGAAGGGGATGCACGGGGGCATCCCCAAGCTTAGACGCTTGAGTCTTCTTGAATATTTCTTGGGGGTGCATGGGGGCATCCCCAAGCTTGAGCGTTTGACACTCCTGAATCTTTTAATCATCTTCCCACGCACACTTGAAAACTCCCTTCATACATAACTCATCATAATCTGATTAGCGAGGTTAGTACCCATAATAAAATAATTATTCCTTGGTGGAAATAAGGATATTCTTGAAGGTCTACTGTTTCTCAAGATTGCCAAAAGGTTTTTGCAAAGAAAAAGCAAGCTCAAGGTTTGCAAAATGAAGAAAGGCAAAACAGGACAGAATCTGTGAAAAAACAGACCAGCAGGTAGTAAATAATTTTTTCGGGCACTTCTGCAACTCAAATAAAAAAACTCAAAACAGACGCCTGAAAGGCAATTGTATAGAGCACGCTGTCGAAAACATTCAGACCAAAAAGATGATCTGGTGATTTTATACGAATTTTGCTGTCCAAGGACATAATCTATTTCCTGGGCAGCACATCACAACTTTTGAAATTTCTTGCAATCGGAGGCTAAACTTGGCACAAAGCTGAAAAATAAAGATACAATGATGTTGCTACAGTAGTAACAAACATCAAGACCACTAAAAACTGAAATAACAAACTGAAAGCAAGGATAACAAGGGTTGTCTCCCTAGAGCTCTTTCTTTATAGCCATAAAGATAGGCTTAAGACTTTAGTGATGCTCTCGTAGGAATAAGAGTTGAAGGACAAAAGAGAGCATCAAGAAGCAAATACCAAGCACATTTAAGCCTAACATGCTTCCTATGCATAGGAATATTGCAATAGAATAATTCATTGAAGCACAAAGCAATAAGCATAGGAAGACAAAACAAGTGCAGCTTCAAAACCTTCAACATAAAGAGAGGGAACTTGATATTATTGAAATATCTATAAGCATTTGTTCCCTTCTCATAATAATTTTCAGTGGGATCACGAATAAACTCAACAATATAAGCATCACATAAAGCATTGTTACCATGATCCACATACAAAAAGGTACTCTTACTCTCCACATAAGCATAATCTTTCTCATTGGTAATAGTGGGAGTAGGACTATCATAAACAACTTGAACACTATAGATGAATTGTGTATTAGGAAGATGGTGTTCAACAAGGGAGTAATTCCCTCCATGATTATGACAAGTTTCATAAGGATAATTTCTCCTTATGTCATAGGTACCTTTATAATCACTATAGATTGGAGCTATAACATCATCATAGTAGAGAAGAGCATTATCATTGCTAGCAACTATATTTGTAAACATGTTGTCTTTATTCTTACTAGCAAAAGAATTATCAATTATCACATCACTAGTGGGTAAAGGATTTGCAATCCTATCATCCCCAAGCTTAGAGCTTTCCATATCATCACTTTCAGAGTTGGTACCAAAAAGATTTTCAAGATCATAAGTAGCATTATCATCATTTTCCCAATCACAATAAGTAACATGCATATCATAATCAAAATCATCTTCAATAGTACCTACGGACGTATCATCAAGATGATAATTAAGGCAATAAACTTCACCTTCTTCTTTAAACTTACAACCGTTAGGATAAAAGTTGATGGGAGGAATATGCTCAAGCCAGGTTGATACCCATTCTTCTTCCTTCTTGCTCCTCTTCCTCCTCCTCTTCTTTTTCTTCTTGTTCACCTTAGGAGGGAGTGGTTGGAGATGAAGCTTCTTCACATATCCTGGTTTATCATTAGAAACAATAGGGGAAACTTGGGAGAAACTCTCCTTTTTATTAGCAGAAATATAAGAGACATTTTTATACTTTGGTAAAGTTACCTCATTTCTAATCTTTCTTATGTAATCATTTTCATGGTAATTAACAACACAATAGAGATGGCAATTTTGCAAAGTGTTTTTTATTCCTATGGCATTATCATCCAGCCAAGAAGTCTTTTCTGATAACTCTTCACACATCAAAAATAACATAAGCTCACCATAAAGATCAGAGGTGATCAAGTTATCACACAACTGGTTAACAGTTATGTTTTGAAAGTGCATGCATTGAAAATTAAAGTGACCCTCTATACAGCAAAGTTCACAAGTAAAATGATAAAGGTCACACAATTCTCTAGCAATTTCATTTAAATCTCTGACCCAAGTAATTGTTCTTTCATGCTTATGTTGCTTACAATACTTCTCTTCTTCAATCATGGGCCTTTCACAAGGTCTATCCACTCCACAAAAATTAACATGCTTATATAAAACTTCATTTTTAGGAATTGGATCATGCATGTTGCAATCATCATGAACAATTTCGTTTTCTTTGCAAATCTCTTTAAAAGGTTCATGATGCTTGATCCAATCCTCCTTAGGCATATTAAGATGTGAAGCAAAAGATTTGAGGAAATCAACAAGGAGTTGAGAATCAAGCCCAAACTTAGCACTAAACTTATTAAAACTTGTAGTTTCAACAAAGGACTTAATGCAATCATACTCATAAATTATACCTGACTCTTTACCTTTGTCGATCTCCCAATCTTCAGTGTTGCGTTGAATTCTTTCAAGGAGTTCCCATTTAGCATCAATCTTTTCGTTTTGTGAAAGAACCCATAGAGGAAGCATCGAGCAAATCTTTATCCTGTCGAGAGAGCCTCGCATAGAAATTAGTAATAATCATATCTTTGGGGAGCCCATGGTTAGGACATTTTAGCATTAACGTTTTCAGTCTCCCCCAAGCTTGAGCTATGCTCTCTCCGTCATGAGGATAGAAATTATAAACATAATTCCTATTCTCATGGACTTCATGAAGAGGATAAAACTTGGAGTAAAAGGGAGGCTGGATCAATTCCCAATCCAGCAGGTGAGAGTCATCTAGTAGCCTATACCATTCCAATGCTTTTCCTTTCAGTGACAAGGCAAATAATTTCCTCATGACTCCATCTCTTGTCAAACCTGAAATCTTAAACAACTCACAAAGTTCTGTAAGTTTCAACAAATGAATACTAGGATTGACTGTCCCATCATAACAATCATTCCTAATTATTTCAATTATCCCAAGTGGTATTTTGAACGGGATACATTCAGTAGGTGGAGGAGACTTCTCTACCACGGGTGTGGTAAAGCGGCCTTCCCCAAGCAGCGAACTAAGATTGCGATTTTCCATAAACATAACTAGTGAAATAAAAACAAGAAACAAAAAGATTTAATTGCAAGATCTAGAGAAGGTACCTTCACTTACCTCACTTCCCCGGCAACGGCGCCAGAAATAGCTTGATGTCTACACCCGCTTCTATTCTTGTAGACTATGTTGGGCCTCCAAGCGCAGAGGTTTGTAGGACAGCAGCAATTTCCCTCAAGTGGATGACCTAAGGTTTATCAAACTCAGGGAAGTAGAGGTTGAAGATGGTCTCTCTCAAGCAACCCTGCAACTAAGATACAAGAAGTCTCTTGTGTCCCCAACACACCTAATACAACTAGGAGTTGTATAGGTGCACTAGTTCGGCGAAGAGATGGTAAAATATGGATGATAGGAGTGGCAAAGCGAAGTAAAATAAATCTTTAATAAAAAGTGCAGCAAGCAAACAAGTGGTAAACGTGAGCACAAATGGTATTGCAATGGTGGAAACAAGGCCTAGGCTTCATACTTTCACTAGTGGCAACTCCCAACAACATTAACATAATCGAATCACATGATATTTCCCATAAAACATGCAAGGGGGACGCACTCGGAGGTCATTCCTTTGTGGTCAAGAGAGGACGAGAATTATGTAGGGCTACAAAAGCACACCTCAAAGTTCGTAGTTCTCAACCTATGGATTTCCCAATGTCACCGCGGCCATCCAAAGAGAGTACCACATTCACCACAACATATCTCAAGGATAGTCAAAGACAAGCACCAAGAGACTCTCAATCTTCAATCAACACACAAAAGAGGAAATCACTCATGAAAATATTCTTCTAATCCATGTCCAATAGACCGCTGTCACCTTGGTCTCGGAGATTATACTAGATAAAGACAAGTGAGTACATCAATCCAATACATAGAGGAAGGGGAAATATCATGGGATCACCCTAGATTAACATAGCCTATGATCACAACGAAGATCACATCATGGGAGAGAGAATTGACCACATAGCTACTGGTAGAAACCTCAGCCCCGAGGAGGAACTACTCCCGCATCATGGAGGGAGGAAGCAATGTCGATGGAGATGAATCCGGGGGCACTTCCCCGTCCTGGCAGTGTGCCGGCACAGGAATTCTGGTCCCCCGAAACTTGGTGGCGATGGCGGCGGAGATCGGAATAGCTTCTGGAGAAAAGGATTCCGTCCTCGAGGGTTTCGGGACGCGGTGTAAATATATGCCAAAGGGGGGCGTCAGAAGAGGCCAGGGGGCCCAGGCGCCCTGGCGGCGCGGCCAGGAGGGGGGCCGCCCCCTCTGGTCGCCTGGAGCCCTGGTGGCCCCCTCCGGCCCTACTTTGGCCGCAAGGAAGCTTCCGGAACGCTGATTTTTTTATATTTTTCCCGGGATTTTTCTGGCAATTTACGTAATGGGAAAACCTGAAATACAAAAACAGCAGAAAACAGAAACTGGCACTGGGGTGCACTGAGTTAATAGGTTAGTCCAAATATGATCAAAAGTGTATGGAAGTGCATAAATATCATAGAAATATCACACAAAAGAGGCATGGAGCAAGCAGAAATTATAGATACGTTTTGGACGTATTAGACCCTTGCCGGGGAACTTCCCCTCGGCGGCGTGGTTGAAGCAGATGGCACGACGGGGACGGTCTCCGGGCGCTTCTGATGTGTTTGCTCTGCATCTACACAAATCAACGAACAAGACGTCAGCAAAGAAAAAACGCCCACGCGCGCCTAACAGTGGAAAGTGAACAGTACACTTACGCTGGGGGCTGCGTTGGGGGCTGCTCTGAAGATCAGTTGCCGGGTCCGGCAAGTTTGTCTCAGGCGCACCCCCTGCTGTCACGGCGGGCTCGTCCTCGATGACAATCACCGGGACCTTGGCTCTCTTTGCCGCCCTCTGGGCCAGAGTTCTAAAAAGAAACAGGTTCAGAGTGAGGCAAAAGAGATACAAGACAAAACAGCAGAAAATCGAAGAAATACAAGAACAACAAAATCTTACTCTTCTTCTTCCTCGTCGGAGCTGAGCGCGGAGAAGTCGAAGTCTGGCTCACGCGTCCCGGCGTGAGGAGGCGGAGGAGTAGGCTCCCTTGGCCGCTTGGCGGGAGCAGGGGCGATGGTCTAAGACGACCCCGCTCCGGCTGCCGCCGAGGCGTGGGGGGGCGACAGGGGCAGAAGCGGTGGTCCGAAAAGATCCCGCTCCAGTTGCCGCAGAAGCGCGAGGTGCTCCCGCGGCAGCCTTGCTTGCCGCGGTGGCGCGTGTCGCACGGCGCGGCGGCTGTTGACCCGTCTGCCGCTCCGTTAAGCCCCGGGCCTTGCGGAGACGTCTTCTCGGTGGAGCCGGAGGCTCTGCTGGTGGCGAGTTGCCCGAAGACGAGGAGGAAGAGGAGCCGATCTCCAGCGAGCCGCTCGTATCCTCGGCGGACTCGCTCGACTCGTCGCCCTGCTCGGCGGGCCCGCTCGACCCGACGCCCTGCTCGGCGGGCTCGCTCGACTTGGCGTCTTGCCCGGCAGGCTCTCCCTCGCCGACAAACTCCCCTTGCTCGGCAAGGCTTGCCGCCTTTGCTGCATCTGCCTCCTCCGGGGTGAAACCGAACTCGCCCGCGGCTGCGGCTGCCGCCGCCTCTTCCAGCCTGGTGGCGATGTACGCCATCTCCTTATCGGTGGTGTCGCGGGTGAGGCCCTTCTTCTCGACGGAGCAGATCGGCATTTCTTCTAAGTTGTCGAAGAACTGCTGCACGGCATCTTCGGCAGGCTCTTGCCAAGTTGGGTCAATCCCATGAGAGTCGCACAGCGGCATCATTGCGCGGATGCGGCTGAGCGCGGAGTTGTTGCATAGTGGGACGACCTCCCTCGGCAACCTGAACACTTTGGGATGATCGGGGTCGTACTTGAATAGCTCCTGGAGCATCGCGTTGAGCTCCAGGACAGTGAAATTGAAGTTGAGGCCTGGGCGCAGCCTAATGATATCCGCCGCATTCTCGAACTCCCAGGCGGGCCTCTTCCTCTCCTGCAAGGGGGCGATGCGGCGGCGGAGAAAATCTGCGCCAACTGCGCCTACAGTGAGCCCGGCAAGCCCGAGACAAAGGATCCGGGCAGTGGCAATCTTCAGTCTACCGTCTTCCGGGGCCAGGTCGCTCCAATCGTTGCCGCACACTACTGGGGCTTGGCGTCGGGCGGTAAATGGCTGCGGGTTCTCCTCTACGATCCAACACCAATTGGTTCTCCATTCCTCCCATTTGCTGCGGAGCTCTCCCTCCAGATAAGCTTCCTTCTTGTGCGTCCTCGAGATCCAGGAGACTCCGCCAGATAAGGGCTCTCCTCTCTCTACTCGGGGCGTGAAGAAGTGGCGAAAAAGGGCTACATTGGGGAAGACTCCGACAAAGTTTTCACAGAGATGTGCGAAAACTGCCATTGTCAAAACAGCGTTGGGGGTGAAGTCAAGGAGGTGGAACCCGTAGGTGTTCATGAGGTCACAGAAGAATTCAGAGAAAGGCGGGCAGAGCCGCAGTAGAAGAACAAGGCGAAGAACGCGTATCCGTTCGGAGCCATTTTACAAGCAATGGCGGGGAGTACCTTGGTGCGCGGATGCGCCCGCGTCTCCCCCGACCAGAAGAGGTAGTAGTTCTCCCTCAGCTTCCTCACGACAAGCTTGGGGGGGAAGACAGCCCGCTCCTTTCGCAGCTTCGCGAGCCGCTGCGCCTCGGCCGACTTCGCGGCCTTCCCCTTATCGCCTTTCAGAGCCATGGCGGAAGCGGTGAGGGAGGTCGACGGCGTTGGTGGTGCTGGTGGAGGCGGGGGGCGGAGAACTGCTCTCTTTCAAGCTTTGGGAAGAAGGGGAGCGGCGGAGGTTCTCAAGATTGAAGAAGCAACGGGCGAATGGACGAACTGCCCCTGTTTCCCCTACTTATAAGGAGGGAGGGGGCGGACGTTCTGCATTTCTGATTAAAGAAACCGCCCATGATCTCTCCCACGACGCCGCAATCGACGCGTGCCGTTAGGGGAGGGCGCGGTGGATACGGAGTAAGATACAGCGAGAACCAGGCCGCGCGTGCCCGTGCACTGTTTTGGGCCTGGCCCAACAGCGCTCGGCACCGTGTATGGCCCAGTCCCGGGTGCTCCTGTCGGTGTACTAAAGTAGGGGTACCCTTAGTATCCCGAACTTGTGCACGGGCAGTCGCAGCGTCCTGCGGCAAGGCTTGCCGGGTGATCACCTAGGTCCTCCAAGGTTCCTTTTTGGAGCCATCCAAGAACAAAGTATCCAAGCTAAGGAGACAAGGCCCCGGCAAGAGGAGCTTGCCAGGAAGGCCACTCAAGGCACAAGACCACTCAAAGCGCGAAACCCTGGCAAGAGGAGCTTGCCGGGAAGGCCAACCAAGGCATCTCAAGAAACTTGCCGCGACGCACCACGCGTCCCGGCAAGGCCCGGTGAGCGACAAACTCCCGGAAGCGACAAGGTAGCGACCGCGGCAAGGCGCTTGCCGCGGCAAGCTTCCACTCAGTACCCGCGCTCCAGCGCATCCACCCACGTGTCGCTCTGGTATCCTCCCAGGGGTACGTGGCGGGAGGCTGTGCAGCCAGGGGTACACGGTGGCAAGCGGCGATGACAAGGCGGCCATCGTGGCGAACGGTGGCGCCCCTGACGGCCCTTTTTGCGCTGTTTGGGCGACGTCGATGGGCATTTAATGCCCTTGTCCCCTGCCGTCAGGGTTAGGTATGGAACACTATACAGGTAGATGTACCAACCGCAGCACTTTTCCCTTTTTACCCTCAACTGCGTTGCCACTTGTCGGTGACCCCTTGAGCCTATAAAAGGAGGCCCATGCGCAACGTAGGGG
>LR738712.1:875386286-875444859 GCA_902687465.1 Secale cereale | reverse complement strand
GGGGGGGGGGTTAGACTTTCGAACACTCTCACGCTCGGTCTCGTTAGCCGCTGAGGAGTACTGTAGCTTCCAGCGCTCCCGAGCCAAGAAATCAATACAAACCAAAGCAGGAGTAGGGTTTTATGCATCCGTACGGCCCGAACCTGGGTAAACTGCTCATGTGCCTCGCCTCGATCTGCTCTTTGTGCAATCTCCGCCCCCTGCCGTACCGAAAGGGGCTCCGGTCCCATAGGTGTTCGTGGGTGGATCAGTTTCCCCGACAGAAATGGAGCTTTGGAACAACAATGGAGTATGTGGGGGAAGAGGTAAGTCTTCTTGGGGAAGAAGACCCCCTATATATAGTGGGAGAGCAAATCCAACCATTATGCACATTTTCTGCCCGCAGAGAGCGGTAGTACCGCACGTAAGTTGCGGTACTACCGCTTGCTGAGCGGTACTACCGCTCTGGGGGCGGTACTACCGCTAGGCAGAAACAAGCGAGTTGATGACAACCAGGGATGAAATAAATTACATCCGTGGCTACATCCGCAGAAATACGGTAGTAGCAAAACACGACACGGTACTACCGCTTGGACCAAGCGGTACTACCGCATAGGATGCAGAAGTAAAAAATTACTTCCGCACCTACTTCCGCACTTGGTACAGTGCCGGGCCAGATACACGGTACTACCGTTCTGGAGCCGCGGTATTACCACTGTTGCGGTACTACCGTGTCTTCAGGCGGTACTACCGTGTGGCTGTGCGGTACTACCGCTTATGGAGCGGTACTACTGCTTGCCAGGTAGATGTTTTAGTTAAGAAGTCATGGTTTGCATATACGATAATAAACGGTTGGAACTCCAGAGAAGCAAGGGAAAAGTGGTGTGAGAGTAAGATGTGTACGTGTTGATTCCACCCAAACCTTTCCGAAACGGACCCCCTCTTAATAGTACGGCTTTCCTATTACTCAAAGCCACCGACAGGGAGCAAAAAGGAAACACCGTCTTCCATCGAATCCGAGGGGAAAGCAATCGTCTTGTGCCTAAGTGAGATATACCTGTAGGAGCTTAGAGCACACGATTAGTCCGCAAATGCATTGTCATCAATCACCAAAACTACTTAGGGAGAAATATGCCCTTACAATCTTCCCCTTTTTGGTGCATTGATGACAATACGGGATTTGCACAGGGATAAAATAAGAGAGTATGCAATCCTAAACACTAGAATATAGGTGAGCTCCCCCTAGATGTGTGCCTACACGAGAGAGTGCTTTGGACTGCACAGCACACATACTAGGTTCAATGCTCCCCCTATATTCTACAAGTAATATACTCCTTATATAAGAACTGAGCACATAAACAAGGGAAAGTAAACTAACTGCTCACGATATAATAAAAAAGACATAACGACGAGTTTAACGATAGAGAAGCATATGTCTTACACCATACGATAGTCTCACGCACACGACACAAAAGCACACAAATAAACAGAGTTCGACCAACGAAACGAAACGAAACGAATGGCACAAGACGCAAATCACTCTCTCCCCCTTTGGCATCGAGACGCCACAAAGGGGAAAGAGGACACAAAGAAGGGTGGCAGCCCCGGCGGAGGATCTCAGTCATCGTACTCGCCATCGGACTCCTCCTGCTCCTCCTGCTGCTCCTCGTCAAACTCAGACCATTTGTACCCCTGACAAGCCATCCAAGCTGCCTCAGGGGTGATGTTGTCATCGGACCCGTTAGACACATCCTCACCGTAGACAGCCATGAGCTTCTTGTCACGCTGGCGAGACTTCTTGTCAGTGACGTGAGCCCTGTACTGACCTTGAGCTTGCATGCAGAAAAGTGCCTTCATCTTGTTCTTCAGCTTTTTAGCCCAAGAGGGCTCTGAGGAGGAGGGAGCAAATCTTCCAGGGCCTTCCTCATCAGCCTCCTCCACAGGCTCCTCATCAGTGCCAATCTGAGCCGCAGCAGCTTGCGCCCGAGTAGTAGTGTTGGCCCATGGAGTCTTGATGCGAAGACGAATGTGATCATGACGGATACAGTCGGCCTCAAACTCCTTATCGGGGTACAGCTTCTCCCAAGTCTTGGATATCAGCAGAAACAGGAATGGACCATAGATGGGTACCTTGCGAGTGTAGATCGCAAAGTGGAGCTCACACCACATGATATGGGATATGTCAAGTGGTGGAGACTGCGCCGTGCGAGCCGCTTCACACATCAGCAGCATGTCAACCAGGTATGCATGGATCTTGTCCTTGTCTCCAACGCGAGGAAACAAAGTGTTGCGAAAGATCCGATGCATGACGTCCAAAAATGGGTTCAACACCCATGTCTTCTTGCCGCTTGCAAGAGTCTTCTCCACATAGAATGGCAGCAGCTTGTCTTTGTTGGCAGATTCTGGATTGGCATGAGGTCGAGCTCCAACTGGGTTGTGGAGTCCCTCGTGTCGGGGCCGGATTTCGGGAACACAATATTCCAGAAATTAACCCCTAGTGTCATCACCAGCCCAGGATTACTGTTACTGGTGGACACATCCTTGTTACAGATTACCAAGCATTTACAAGAATTTGATACAAGACCATAAAGGTCTACTGATGCAATAATGACTCCGGTGGTGGATGAAGAAATTGGCTTGCGGATTTCCACATCGATGGGGCTCCATTCCATCAGGAACAGCTGACCCGGATAACTCCTATCCCGCGTGGCTGCACTCCTAGGCTTCGCACGGACGTCACTGTGGTACTCCTTGAAGAACTCCTAACCTGGCCAAGTAAATAGCCAGGGACAAGCCAGTGAGTACGTTTGAATGTACTCGCGAACATCATGGACAAATGATATAACAATTTCAGCAAAACAATATATGGTCATGATGAATTAAACTATATGCATATACTCATGATGGACTTATATTAAATGCATGCTGACAGGAAATGAAACATGGCATGGTGAATAATGGTTAGTACAGGAAATAAATATTAGCATCAATAAAATATAAACGAAATGCCGGTCGGATGTCAAGTGACACCACGATCGGTCTTGAGAAGAAATGCCAGTCGGGTGTCTAAAAGAGAAATCGGACGATACCATCCGAGAACTCAGGCGACGCCTCGAAAGGACTTGAAAAGAAATGCCAGTCGGGTATCCACACGAGTAGTGGCGTGATAAACCGCCTGACACTCGAGGGACGCCACAAAAGGACTTGAAAATAAAGACGAGTGTCCGGGGTAGTCTAGCCAGCCCCTGAGACACTCTGGAAAGTAAAAATAAGAGAAACGGGTTAGTCCACAATAATAATCATATCATCAAATATACTCATGGTAACACCAGTAACAACGATAATTATCCTGCAAAATAACCGTGCTCAATTTTAAATATTTTCCTCCGGAGACCGACACTTGACCAACCCAGACTGTACTCCTTAACCGCGGACACGGCTATTCGAATAGGTTTTAAACTCTGCAGAGGGTGTACTCTTTACCCACAAGTATAGGATTTCTTTAGTCAGTATCGTGACACTGACTAATTCCCAATACGGTATTTGGGTTGAAAACACACCTAACCAGCACACACCAGCTTAACTTTTCTGCTGCCAGGAATCACCCAAAACAGCAGTTAAGTAAAACTCTAAGTGGGAAGGCTACAACCTCCAATAGCATGGGATCACTATTTATACGCGCGGATTACAAGGGTACACTCCCTCTCGGCATCACGACAGCCGGAAACACCCATGCCCCCTTGACCCGATGACTGGATTTAGTCCAGGGCCCTGGAAACCCTCATCGTAGCCCTCTGTACGGTGTGTGCACGGAAAGGGGTTAACAACTTACTAAACCATACCTTACCCGAGGCAGGGACAAGTGGTAGCACGAAACAAGTATGGGGGTTACCGGAACAAGACTCGATCTATGGTCGACTCAGGAGGCTTATGTTTCCTGCAGGGTTAGCACAACAAAACTTATTCTCTCAACAGTATCACCAGGACAGGGCTACAACCCTTGCCTGCTTCCACATATGTCACGTGACACCACCGTGTCAAAGTGGCCCGTGCCTACCGGCACGTCCAAACCAGGAGCACACTCCTGGACTCTCATAACTTATGCATAATGGAACTAGAGTAGAATGCATGCAAGAGAAAATATGCTCATGACCCTGCATGCACTACTAGCAATAAGCAGTTTAATTGAATTCAACATAGTCATGTTTATGTTATTCTAGCAAATAGTTCACCATGCAATCATCATACCAAATGTTCAAGATGCTTGCCTTAGATATGAAAAGGTGCTGGTTACTATGCAAGGCATCATCCCCCCTTCAATTCCTATTTTCAAAAATATCTAAATCACCACATAATTCAAAAACAGTACTAAAAGGTATTTCAAGTATTTTTGAAATAAATACTAAAATAAACTAGAGGATATTTAAGAAATAACAGAAAAAGAAATTAATTCATTTAGAGTTCATATGAATTAGTTATGGTATTACTAAGTTGGAAAAACATGATTAAAAGCAATATTAAATTTATTAAACAAAAACTATGCACAGTAAAAATGTTCACTTAAATTAGATAAGTGGAGCATGATTTTAGGAGTAGATAGAAATTGGAATAATCAATTTTGGATCTAACTTGGCTTCTGTGGAATATTGTAAAACAGCTGGAAAAGAAAATAGGAAGGGAGCAGGGATGCGCCGTGAGCGCCATATAGTTGGGAAGCAACTGGGCCGGCCCGTCTAGTCAACCGTGCAGAGGAGCGAGGCGGCCCGTCGCGGTTGCAGTCCCTGACAGAGGGGGCCCGCTTGTCGGGTTTGACCCAGGTCAAGCCGGCCTCCTCTGTTTCTCCCGCGATAGTGTAAGGCGGCGTTCCGGCGAGGTTTGCCGGCGAACGGCGGGGTCCCTCGGAGAGCTGGGACCACCGTCGTGCTCAGGAGGTCATAGCGGTCCCGTGGGTACCCTCCTTGGTCGCCGGAGTAGGCGAGGTCGCCGACGGCGAGCACACCCGAAGAGCTCCGGCGGAGGCGAGTTGGGCGTTTCGCCCATGGACCATCTCCGGTGGAATTGAAAGGTGGAACGGCACCGCGGAGTCTCGAGGAGACTGTTGGAGGCGAGAGTGGAGAGAGGGAGGCTAGGGTGGCACCGGAACCATCGAGGAGGCGGTGGTGGCCGTGGTTGTCGGGGAAGGAGAAGACGACCGTCTCCGGTCGTTTTGCTCCCATATGAAGCTTGCAGAGGACGGAGGGAGTGGGGTGGTGAGGAGCCGGGGTGCTCGGGCCCCTTTTATAGGCGGGGAGAGGCCATGCCGTGGCTTCCCGAACGCGGACACGGTGGCGACGCCATTACTCCGGCAGGTGAGGTCGTTGGGTGGCCGGTGAGGGTCGGTGAGGACGGTGGTCGGCCGGAGTTAATAGGGGAGTGTGCTGGCGGCCTCAGAATGGGGCCAGGTGCCCCGGGCGGCACCGTCCGCAGCATACAGCGGCGGCGGCCATTTATGGCGGCGGGCGAGGCCGGTGAGGCCGGTGGCAGTGGTCAGCGAGGTTGGCGAGGGCGGTGGCGTGGTCGGCGGGGTCGGTGCAGTCTTTGGCCGCCGCGTATGAGCTTGGTAGGTTCGGAGTTAAGACAGGGGAGACGTGGCCGAGCGGGGTTCGTCGGGCGGCGATGAACGGCGGCGGTGGACGGCACTAGGAGCCAGGGGAGGTTGTTGGCGAGGCTCAGGGGTGACGTGGGAATCCAGGGAAGGGCTCGGGCGAGCAGGGGAGGCAGCAGGGCAGCGGCACGCTCGGTGCCGTGGATGGTGCAATGCGGGCGCTCTGGCCACGCCCAGAGCACGCGCACAACGTGTTTGAGAAAATGCCATTTTGGTCTAGGGGTTTTGTTGCAAGTGAGACATGATGGTGTCATGCACTTGGGTATGCGAGGGCTAGTAGACATGTTGGTTTGGCCAAAAGAGCAAGTCTACAATGTAATTAAGAGAGAGGCCAAATTCTTTCCATGCCCACAGGGTGTTTGATGAAATGCTAGGTCTACCTAGATAGTTTTGTAGGGAGCGAAAATTGGCAGCATGATGTCTCATTAGATGCAAGATATGATAGTGGAGTTGTTTTGGCAAAAAGAGATACTTGCTAGTGCAAGTTTTAGAAGATTTCAGTTCTGGACAGAAACTTGGGGACTGTATTTGGTGCAATAAAAAGAGGAATTTGGAGCTGATCTTCTGGAGTTAAGGGTTGGGTAGGAGGAACTAGAAGATGGCCAAGTATCAAAATCTTTGGAGCAAGAAATAATATGGTTGTAGTAGAAACCTAGAAAATGGACAGAAAAGAAAAAGAGGATGGTTCACTCAAATATTGCAAAACACCAAGTTGGGTTTTTGCACCAAAGTGACATATAGGCATCATAAGACCTCTCAGAATTATGGTGGAATATTTAGAGAATTATTTGAAATGGTTGTAGTGCAACAGAAGCATTTAAAATACTGAAAAAGCTATTAAAAGAATTTTCTAGGGCAAAATTTTATTATGAAAATAATTTCTACTGTTATCAAACAAATAAATAGGTGATTTAAGATAACCACCAGAGCCCACAACATTATTTCCAAAACTTTACTATATGAAGAGAAGATTTTCTAAGACAGGAATAGAAAAGGCTCTGAAAATTATTAAAGGACCTATTATAATTCAAAATTTTATTTCTAGCCAAATTTTTAATTAACAAAAACGTGGTTAAATTTTTGAGGTGTTACAAACTCTACCCCCCTTAAGAAAATCTCGTCCTCGAGATTTGTTAAGGACGGAAGAATCAAAAACGTACCACACAAACAAGCACTCACATGCAAAATGCAAACATGGCAATACATTCACGGCATACGAGCAAAACAAGGATTGCATCATGTAAACACTACATGCTATGCAAACATACTCACGACCGTCTACGGTCCGAAAGCGAGATCTACGGGGTTAAGCGGAAGGCTTCCCGGTGTTGGAACACATCCTTCTTCTTCCGGAGGGAGTGGAGGAAGTTGAGGGAGCAAACGAAGAACGTGCCCCTCCTGAGTTGGCAGAGGGGGTCCGCCAATGGCGATCCGGGGATTCAGAACAGCAAGGTAGTGGAGATACTCCAGTATTTGCTGGGTGAAACGCTCCTGGGCCATCACATATTGAATGAGATAGACCAGGGCTGGATCGCTCTCCGCACGTCCACAGCGGAACGTAGCTTCTGCTCCATAAGCAGCGCGGCTTGGGAAATAGCAGTATTCTCTTGTGCTGGCACAAGGTACCGCAAATCGAAGACGGGTGACTGCTTCATACGCAGCAGACTCAATGGCCATGCCTGTGGTTGGCATGGATCTCCCGATGAAGATAACATAGGGAGGGCCTTGGTTTAAATCTGCTGGTGGAATATGTACAGCTGCCCAGTATTTCGAGAGATTAGGAGTGATTCTCGATTTGAACAGCTCATACAGGGGTGGATGGGTGGAGCCAAGAGTATTGCGGGTAAAATCCCACAATATCATAACAAAACTACCAGGTCTTGCATCGGGGGTTCTCAGGTAAGCTCCGGGGTGAGACATGGATGGGTGGTTGAGGAAGGGCAGTGCTCGATGCTGATGGTTGCTGGTGTTGAAAAAGAGAGTTGCCTCTTATAGAGAGCCTGGGCCATGGAACATGAAGTGGTGCCGGTATGACTGAGACACCAACTCCGGCGCGGGGCTGTCTGAGTCAAAGTCTCAGGCCTCAATCCCCAAAAGAAAAGTGACATGTTACTGTGCGTGTCGGTTAGGAGTCACGTCTAGAATTTTACTCTGCAACCACTCATCAAGCAATTTATGCCAGATCACACATACTATGAGGTGTTGACACACAGGTGGTTACAAACTTACTACGCCACACAATAGCTACTGCGGAACTAAAGGAAAAACCGAGCCACTAGGGCTTGATAACAATTCTGGGGGACTCAGTCCACCTGGTTGATATCTAGCCGGGCGCGTCTTGCGGATGCCGAGTCCTCTCCGGGTTCTTCCGCGTCGGAGCTGGCCGGGGTAGGATGGGGAGCTACAGGGCTGGAGTAGCGGTGGTGGCCTTCGCGGGGTGTCGAGGTCACCGTCCCATTGGAGTAGGCCTCCAAGAGACGACGGAGATCTCCGGGTGAGGCGGTGGCATTGCCCGGGTAGGTGACATGGTCAGAGCTTGGGGGCTCAACCGGCCTTCCAAGCAGCATTACCGGGGTGGCGGGTGCAGCTTCACTTCTTGCCGGGGTCAGGAGAGCGAGCGTCATGCGGGTCTCAATCAGATCAACGGTGACCTAATCGAACAGTGCCTCCTGCGCTCTCAGGTAGCGCACCAGATGCACCAGGGCAGGGTCCGACTCATGGTCTCCGTTGGCGACCTGGGTTGGTCTACCATAGCCTTCACGACTAGGGTAGTAGTAGAATGAGCGGCAGTTAACCCTCGGCGACAGGTGCCGAAGATGAACTATAGCCTCTCGGGCTGCAAGTTGGATGGCTTGGGGCTCGTCGGAGGTCGTCCTCCCGGTGAACCGGTAGGGGCGCTCCTATGTGATGCTTCTTCCGTAGATGTGCGCCGTGGCCCAGAAGTGATGGATGGAATTACTCGTGTGCTCTTGGTACACGACATACTCCGGCGGCTCATCGGTGCCGAAGGCACGACGGGTGAGATTGGCGAGGATGGCTACGAAGCCTTCGAGCTCGACTGCGGTGGTCTCGTTGCGAACGAGGGGGCCTGGCATCTTGGTGGTTGGATATCGAACTGGGAATGAGGCTGTGATGTGCTGAGTTTTGGGGCAAGGCTTCCTTTATAAGTCAGCCGAGTCTTCCATCGCACGCTTGTGGATGGGACAACTCAGGTGTCGGTACAGGCACACGGCCTAGGGATAGATTGATAGGTTGGGCACCGACTATCAAAAAGGTGTCGGTTGCCACTGTGGATGGGATAGACTTGACTGTGGACAGGAAAAGTTGTGGATGGTGTGGAAACCTAGGGATGGTGACCAGGCTAAGATAGGATTAGCCAATGGTCAGCCTGGCTCTGATACCAAGGCTGTCGGGGCCGGATTTCGGGAACACAATATTCCAGAAATTAACCCCTAGTGTCATCACCAGCCCAGGATTACTGTTACTGGTGGACACATCCTTGTTACAGATTACCAAGCATTTACAAGAATTTGATACAAGACCATAAAGGTCTACTGATGCAATAATGACTCCGGTGGTGGATGAAGAAATTGGCTTGCGGATTTCCACATCGATGGGGCTCCATTCCATCAGGAACAGCTGACCCGGATAACTCCTATCCCGCGTGGCTGCACTCCTAGGCTTCGCACGGACGTCACTGTGGTACTCCTTGAAGAACTCCTAACCTGGCCAAGTAAATAGCCAGGGACAAGCCAGTGAGTACGTTTGAATGTACTCGCGAACATCATGGACAAATGATATAACAATTTCAGCAAAACAATATATGGTCATGATGAATTAAACTATATGCATATACTCATGATGGACTTATATTAAATGCATGCTGACAGGAAATGAAACATGGCATGGTGAATAATGGTTAGTACAGGAAATAAATATTAGCATCAATAAAATATAAACGAAATGCCGGTCGGATGTCAAGTGACACCACGATCGGTCTTGAGAAGAAATGCCAGTCGGGTGTCTAAAAGAGAAATCGGACGATACCATCCGAGAACTCAGGCGACGCCTCGAAAGGACTTGAAAAGAAATGCCAGTCGGGTATCCACACGAGTAGTGGCGTGATAAACCGCCTGACACTCGAGGGACGCCACAAAAGGACTTGAAAATAAAGACGAGTGTCCGGGGTAGTCTAGCCAGCCCCTGAGACACTCTGGAAAGTAAAAATAAGAGAAACGGGTTAGTCCACAATAATAATCATATCATCAAATATACTCATGGTAACACCAGTAACAACGATAATTATCCTGCAAAATAACCGTGCTCAATTTTAAATATTTTCCTCCGGAGACCGACTCTACGACCGACACTTGACCAACCCAGACTGTACTCCTTAACCGCGGACACGGCTATTCGAATAGGTTTTAAACTCTGCAGAGGGTGTACTCTTTACCACAAGTATAGGATTTCTTTAGTCAGTATCGTGACACTGACTAATTCCCAATACGGTATTTGGGTTGAAAACACACCTAACCAGCACACACCAGCTTAACTTTTCTGCTGCCAGGAATCACCCAAAACAGCAGTTAAGTAAAACTCTAAGTGGGAAGGCTACAACCTCCAATAGCATGGGATCACTATTTATACGCGCGGATTACAAGGGTACACTCCCTCTCGGCATCACGACAGCCGGAAACACCCATGCCCCCTTGACCCGATGACTGGATTTAGTCCAGGGCCCTGGAAACCCTCATCGTAGCCCTCTGTACGGTGTGTGCACGGAAAGGGGTTAACAACTTACTAAACCATACCTTACCCGAGGCAGGGACAAGTGGTAGCACGAAACAAGTATGGGGGTTACCGGAACAAGACTCGATCTATGGTCGACTCAGGAGGCTTATGTTTCCTGCAGGGTTAGCACAACAAAACTTATTCTCTCAACAGTATCACCAGGACAGGGCTACAACCCTTGCCTGCTTCCACATATGTCACGTGACACCACCGTGTCAAAGTGGCCCGTGCCTACCGGCACGTCCAAAGCAGGAGCACACTCCTGGACTCTCATAACTTATGCATAATGGAACTAGAGTAGAATGCATGCAAGAGAAAATATGCTCATGACCCTGCATGCACTACTAGCAATAAGCAGTTTAATTGAATTCAACATAGTCATGTTTATGTTATTCTAGCAAATAGTTCACCATGCAATCATCATACCAAATGTTCAAGATGCTTGCCTTAGATATGAAAAGGTGCTGGTTACTATGCAAGGCATCATCCCCCCTTCAATTCCTATTTTCAAAAATATCTAAATCACCACATAATTCAAAAACAGTACTAAAAGGTATTTCAAGTATTTTTGAAATAAATACTAAAATAAACTAGAGGATATTTAAGAAATAACAGAAAAAGAAATTAATTCATTTAGAGTTCATATGAATTAGTTATGGTATTACTAAGTTGGAAAAACATGATTAAAAGCAATATTAAATTTATTAAACAGAAACTATGCACAGTAAAAAATGTTCACTTAAATTAGATAACTGGAGCATGATTTTAGGAGTAGATAGAAATTGGAATAATCAATTTTGGATCTAACTTGGCTTCTGTGGAATATTGTAAAACAGCTGGAAAAGAAAATAGGAAGGGAGCAGGGATGCGCCGTGAGCGCCATATAGTTGGGAAGCAACTGGGCCGGCCCGTCTGGTCAACCGTGCAGAGGAGCGAGGCGGCCCGTCGCGGTTGCAGTCCCTGACAGAGGGGGCCCGCTTGTCGGGTTTGACCCAGGTCAAGCCGGCCTCCTCTGTTTCTCCCGCGACAGTGTAAGGCGGCGTTCCGGCGAGGTTTGCCGGCGAACGGCGGGGTCCTTCGGAGAGCTGGGACCACCGTCGTGCTCAGGAGGTCATAGCGGTCCCGTGGGTACCCTCCTTGGTCGCCGGAGTAGGCGAGGTCGCCGACGGCGAGCACACCCGAAGAGCTCCGGCGGAGGCGAGTTGGGCGTTTCGCCCATGGACCATCTCCGGTGGAATTGAAAGGTGGAACGGCACCGCGGAGTCTCGAGGAGACTGTTGGAGGCGAGAGTGGAGAGAGGGAGGCTAGGGTGGCGCCGGAACCATCGAGGAGGCGGTGGTGGCCGTGGTTGTCGGGGAAGGAGAAGACGACCGTCTCCGGTCGTTTTGCTCCCATATGAAGCTTGCAGAGGACGGAGGGAGTGGGGTGGTGAGGAGCCGGGGTGCTCGGGCCCCTTTTATAGGCGGGGAGAGGCCATGCCGTGGCTTCCCGAACGCGGACACGGTGGCGACGCCATTACTCCGGCAGGTGAGGTCGTTGGGTGGCCGGTGAGGGTCGGTGAGGACGGTGGTCGGCCGGAGTTAATAGGGGAGTGTGCTGGCGGCCTCAGAATGGGGCCAGGTGCCCCGGGCGGCACCGTCCGCAGCATACAGCGGCGGCGGCCATTTATGGCGGCGGGCGAGGCCGGTGAGGCCGGTGGCAGTGGTCAGCGAGGTTGGCGAGGGCGGGGGCGTGGTCGGCGGGGTCGGTGCAGTCTTTGGCCGCCGCGTATGAGCTTGGTAGGTTCGGAGTTAAGACAGGGGAGACGTGGCCGAGCGGGGTTCGTCGGGCGGCGATGAACGGCGGCGGTGGACGGCACTAGGAGCCAGGGGAGGTTGTTGGCGAGGCTCAGGGGTGACGTGGGAATCCAGGGAAGGGCTCGGGCGAGCAGGGGAGGCAGCAGGGCAGCGGCACGCTCGGTGCCGTGGATGGTGCAATGCGGGCGCTCTGGCCACGCCCAGAGCACGCGCACAACGTGTTTGAGAAAATGCCATTTTGGTCTAGGGGTTTTGTTGCAAGTGAGACATGATGGTGTCATGCACTTGGGTATGCGAGGGCTAGTAGACATGTTGGTTTGGCCAAAAGAGCAAGTCTCCAATGTAATTAAGAGAGAGGCCAAATTCTTTCCATGCCCACAGGGTGTTTGATGAAATGCTAGGTCTACCTAGATAGTTTTGTAGGGAGCGAAAATTGGCAGCATGATGTCTCATTAGATGCAAGATATGATAGTGGAGTTGTTTTGGCAAAAAGAGATACTTGCTAGTGCAAGTTTTAGAAGATTTCAGTTCTGGACAGAAACTTGGGGACTGTATTTGGTGCAATAAAAAGAGGAATTTGGAGCTGATCTTCTGGAGTTAAGGGTTGGGTAGGAGGAACTAGAAGATGGCCAAGTATCAAAATCTTTGGAGCAAGAAATAATATGGTTGTAGTAGAAACCTAGAAAATGGACAGAAAAGAAAAAGAGGATGGTTCACTCAAATATTGCAAAACACCAAGTTGGGTTTTTGCACCAAAGTGACATATAGGCATCATAAGACCTCTCAGAATTATGGTGGAATATTTAGAGAATTATTTGAAATGGTTGTAGTGCAACAGAAGCATTTAAAATACTGAAAAAGCTATTAAAAGAATTTTCTAGGGCAAAATTTTATTATGAAAATAATTTCTACTGTTATCAAACAAATAAAGAGGTGATTTAAGATAACCACCAGAGCCCACAACATTATTTCCAAAACTTTACTATATGAAGAGAAGATTTTCTAAGACAGGAATAGAAAAGGCTCTGAAAATTATTAAAGGACCTATTATAATTCAAAATTTTATTTCTAGCCAAATTTTTAATTAACAAAAACGTGGTTAAATTTTTGAGGTGTTACACCTCGTCAGCAATCTATAAAAGATCCATGAACTCCTTCCAAGATGCAGTCATCTTGTGACCATTGATCATCCAAGTCATTGGGCGATCATCCTTGGTGTGGAAGTGGACAGACGCATAGAACTGAGCAATGATCTCTGGATCAAAATCATGCTGAAAGGTCATGAAGTGCTCAAGTCCAAACTGCTCGACCAGATCCAGAGCCTCGGCAAAGTAGGCCCGGTTGGTGTCCCTCCGCATGTGGGCCACGTACACCCAATGAGCATCCACGTACAGGTTGGTCTTGCTTTTGAGCACCTCTGTGTAGATGCGATACTGCTGCTTAGTCCAGAAAAGTTCATCTCCATAAAACTGAGCACGGGGTTCTCCATAAGGGTTGTGCTTCCTCCGTGCCATAAACTCATTAGCTGGCATTTCTTCCATAGTCATTGAGGATTCCTTTTGCTTGTTGGCGGCGGTCTTGAACTTGCGCTGGGGATTGGAGCCCTCTGGCACATCACTGGGGTTGCGCAGACGCTTGGACCCGGTTTCGTGGACTGGATTGGTACGACGAGCATCGGAACCGGAGCCACCACCTAAAACACAAACACAAGAACACGACGAAAACACAAAGAGAATCAATGCAAAAGCCTCAAAAAGCACAAGAAACGAGTAGAAAGGGAAATATGTATGTGCTACGAAGGAACTATGTCACAAGCGGTAGTACTGCCTGACAATCGCGGAAGTAAAAAATTAGTACCGCTTAGTGAGCGGTAGTACCGCTTGATGGATGCGGTAGTACCGCACACTCTGCGGTAGTAAAAATTTACTTCCGTGATCAGAGACGGAAGAAAAAAACTAGTACTGCTTACGGAGCGGTAGTACCGCATTGGGGTTGCGGTAGTACCGCTCGTATGCAGTAGTAATATTTTACGTCCGCTTCAGAGCGGTAGTACCGCGGAGAACAGCGGTAGTACCGCCTGGGTCAGATCTGACGAACGGATCTGGACCAGATCGAGTGGTAGTACCGCGGTTCGCTAGCGGTAGTACCGCTTGGACCAGATCTGAAAAGAAAGGAACTGAACACGACCGCGTGGATCGACCAACGGTACTACGGCTAATCATAGTAACTTGGTAGCAACATACATACTAGCATTTCTAGAGCAAAAGCATTCTCCTACATCCTAATCTTCCATGGATAAGAACACGAAGAATGCAAGAACTCTAAGCATCTCCCCTAACCCTAAAACAACAACAAGGCAATAGGAAGAGGGGAAAAGGGGAGAAACCTTCATCCATGGCAAGAGGGAGAGGTGGGGAGCGATCCCACCGGTCGGAATGCAAGGAGAGTGGCCGAGGGAGGAGATCCGGCGAGGTCCTTCGGCGATGTTCTTGAGAGGGAGAGAGAGAGAGGCGTGGGGGTTAGGAGATGAATGGGTATGGGGGAGTTGGAACTCCCCTTGCCCGCTTATAACCCCCACCCGTTCGACAGTAAATAAATACTGCCGTGCTGGACTTGTGGTAGTACCGTAACCTCCTTTGCGGTAGTACCGTGTCTGCGCACGGTAGTACCGCTTCTCCAAGAACATGCACATTTCGACGAGGCTTTTAGCAAAGAAGAGAAGAAAAACAAAAGGACGCACAAGAGAGACAAAAACACAACTCCTCAGAGGAGGGCGGTGGCCGAGGCCACCTATGTTTCAGTTTGTTGGTATGGCACCACGAAGAACTATCCTTGTGCCCATGACCAATACTCGTCTTGAAGCACTTATGACAACTAAGTATGGAAAAATGACAAAGACTGGATCAATTTATGCATAATGGGGGGAGGAATCGTTCATTGAGAGAACAATACTCCCCCTATGTCCATGCCTACATCTAGACAAGATAACTATATTGAGTGTGAGGAGTGTGTGCAAAGACTCAAGCCACATTGCTCAAATCAATGATATTTAGCTCATGCCTTAAATCGCGAAATCTTGCTTCATCCAATGGCTTCGTGAAGATATCTGCAAGGTTATCATGAGTGTTGACGTAGTGAAGCTCGATCTCTCCTTGCCTTATGTGATCCCGGATGAAGTGATACCGAATCTCTATATGCTTCGTCTTGAAGTGTTGCACCGGGTTGAGAGAAATCTTGATGGCACTTTCATTGTCACACCAAAGAGGCACTTTGTCACAAGTGACACCGTAATCCTTTAAAGTTTGCCTCATCCATAAGAGTTGAGCACAACAACTGCCAGCAGCCACATACTCTGCTTCGGTGGATGAGAGAGACACACAACTTTGCTTTTTGGAAGACCAACTAACAAGAGAGCAACCAAGAAATTGGCACCCTCCAGAAGTGGACTTCCTATCCACTTTGTCTCCCGCCCAGTCAGAATCAGAGAAACCTACAGCTCTGCCGGAACAGCTCTGCCAGAGCCCTAGATTGGGTTCCGCCTCGAGACGGCGGCGTATGGTCCCGAAAGTCTTCCACTTATTTTTTCCAGGTCAAAACGCTTCATATAGGAGAAGATGGTCACCTGGGGCCCACCGGCTGGCCCTCGTGGCAGGGGGGCGCGCCCCCCACCCTCGAGGCCAGCAAGTGGCCCCCCTCGTGGGTATTTTTTATATTTTCCGACAAAATGTTCTTTGGAGTTTCGGGGCTTTTGGAGTTGTGCAGAATAGGTTTCCAGAGTTTGTTCCTTTTCCAGCCCAGAATTCCAGCTGCCCGCATCCCCCCTTCTTCATGTAAACCTTGCAAAATAAGAGGGGAAAGGCATAAGTATTGTGACAAAACATGTATGAACAGCCCATAATGCAATAAATATCAACTTATAAGCATGATGCAAAATGGACGTATCATAGCATCCTTCAAATTCTCCATAGTGATAAATTTATAATAATTCCAAGTAACTGAACAAATATAGCTATGCTCCTCGGCAACAGCGTTAGAAAAAGGTCATGATAACCCACAAGTATAGGGGATCGCAACAGTTTTTGAGGGTAGAGTATTCAACCCAAATTTATAGATTCGACACAAGGGGAGCCAAAGAATATTTGTAAGTATTAGCAGCTGAGTTGTCAATTCAACCACACCTGCAGATTAATTATCTGCAGCAAAGTGATCAGTAGCACAGTAATATGATAATTGTAATAGTAATTGCAGCAACAATAGTAGAAGTAACAGCGATAGAAATAGTTTTGTAGCAAGTGCAGCAGTAACTTAGCAAGAACAATGTAAGATAAATTCATAGGCATTGGATCGCTTATTTGTTGGATGATATTCATCATGTGACAGTCATAACCTAGGGCGATCCGGCACTAGCTCCAGCTCATAAATATAATGTAGGCATGTATTTCGTAAATAGTTATACATGCTTGTGGAAAGAACTTGCATCACATCTTTTGTCCTACCCTCCCGTGGCAGCGGCGTCCATATTGGAAACTAATGGATATCAAGGCCTCCTTTTAATAGAGAACCAGAACAAAGCATTAACACACGATGAATACATGAACTCCTCAAACTACGGTCATCACCGGGAGTGGTTACGGTTATTTTCACTCTGGGGTTGTCGGGTCATAACATGTAGTAGGTGACTATAACTGTTAGTGTTGTGTCGAATATTATTGTACAAGGTAGGTTACAGTTGGACTTGGTTTTGTACTGTGTGTAGACAAGGTAGGAGTTGTGTCCTATTAGGACACTTGTATCCTAGACCTCTCATATATAGCGGGGGTAGACACATGATGTAACCTATGCCAACATAATAGCACAGGTACGCGGGGGAGCCAGCGGTGTGTGCCGGCGCCCAGGCGATCGGGGTGCGGTATTGTAGCGGTGTCATGGGGAGGAGCGCCCGTAGTCATGCCCCGGGGATGTAGCCTAGATGGTGAACCTCGTTAACAAATATCGGTGTCGTGCCTCGTGTGATTGCTTGGTCCTCGGTAGATCAACGAAGCGCCTCGGATTTATTCTAACAAGTGGTATCATGAGCAAGGTTTGATTTGAGGCCGTTGTATTGATTTAGAGGATGAATTGATGTCGACGTTGCATGCGTGAAGCGGATGATCTGAATTGCTGAAGCCAGATGCGGTGATCAATGGAGCGAGCTTCGTCGATATGGTCGCAAGGCAGGTCCGGAACGAAGTCGTCAAGGGCATGTTATGGTGTACGCCATGGAGATCAAAGCAATCGGAGACGATTTCGATGAGATCAAAAGTGTGCGACATCGGAAGTAGTGTTCAGCAGGTGGTGCAGTAGCAACGGGCATGGTGCCTAAGCGCTCCAGATTGGGTCAAGAGATCGAAGGAGAGATCAGAGGATTTCTCGGGGACTCGGAAGATCCAGGATTAGGGACGGCGACGGGTGCACAAAACAGGCGTGCAGCCATGCAGCACGGGAAGTCCAAGATGTATACGCGTACGTGAGGCTAGCTGGGCTGTGCGTTCTAGCCACGGCGTGTTTGCGTGGCAGATCCTCAGATCGGTGCGTGCAGGCGTGCAGGCGTGCCGACGGCGCATGGCGTATGCGCGTACCAGGGCGGCCAGTAGGTATCCATCGGCATTGGTGGCTGGACGCTGGCTGAACTGGAGGCCCATGGCACGTGGCTGCGTGGTTGGCTATCTCAAGGCGAGCTGGAGCATAGGCAAAGGAGCTGGACGTACGTAAGAGAGATTTGTTAAATAAAAAAATCAGTTCTGGAAGGTATTGTAGTGTGTTGGAACTTGGAATCTACTGGTTACTAGCATGTTGTTCTCATGCATGGAAAAGAATAGAACAAGAAAATTTGTCAGGAAGTCACATTATGCTACAGGTGTGGATAATATTGTTTGAGTTGGTTGCACATGTACACAAGAGATTACAGAGACAAGTTTTGGGTTCTTTGCTTCGTACGCTAAGAAGATCGGCATCTCACCAGTGGTGTTGTTCGACTGGCAGTCAAACAGGAACCGAGGAAAGGATAACAATGTGCGTATAAGGCTCGGAGGAGTCTGGAGTGCGCCGTGGTAGGGATCATGCATATACAGGGCATCAAACAATGCACGTAGATGTGCGGGGTGGACACGATGCAGGGTGGAGCATGGTTGCAGTCGGACAAGTTCGGCTGGGTTGGACTGGACAGTATGATGGATCAACGGGGATGTTGGTCAAAGCAGAAGACGGTGCTGATTTTAGCGACGACGGGATAGGAGCGTAATGCTGATGGTGGCCGACTTCTGGTGCGTGGAAACACGTGGTGCAGGCCTGAGGGCTTGTGCGGCTTCGTCAAGACTATGACGCAGGGTTGATTCAAGGCAGTGCACACATGAGAGAGGTTGAAGTCGACGGGTCGCGGGGTAGCATAGCGCAGCTACATGGAGTCATGTTGAAGGTGGAGCTGGAGTCTGATGGACGACTTCACTCTGTGCTGATGGAGGGGCTACTGCGTAAATGCATGGAGAGTCGAAGCCCATTTTAGCGGGATAGCGAGAGACACGTGGACCGGACTGGGCACCAGTGGTCTGATGGAGGCGTGATACTCGGCATCGGTCGGTGATGATCGGCGGTTCTCTGCAGTGGGGGTTGGTTGGTGTGGTTTCGCAACCCGGGAGACTCGGCTTGGACAGCAGAGGCTCGGCGCGGTGATAGAGGCGAGGCGTGCGGTAAGCACGGGACACAACGATAGGCCAATGCACTGGTGGTCACACATGTGGTCAGATACATTGTGCAGGGGATGCTGAAGCAGTGTTGATGAGTACCGGATTCAAGTTGGTGACTGGGTCTATCGGTGCCGGAATATGGACATGAGTTGACCGTGGAGAATCTGAGAAAGTGTCATAAAGTCTAAAATTGTCAAAAGTAGAGAGTGCATGGCCGTATATTCTGTGGTGTTCAGTGCACATGGCAAAGTGCGGATGACAAGTATAGAAGGAGGCGGAGTACTATAGGTGAGGGACATGCGAGAGACTATCCGGGAAAAGGATGAGACAACTGTGAATTTGACAAAGGGTGACACAGGGCGACGGTGAAATTCCTTCAAGTTTCAGACAAGCAGTCAAGAAAAGTGGCGATGTTGAGTTCAGGTAACTCTTACATGTGGCATCCAATATGCGAGTTTTTCACTTTCACACAGACAGTGATCGGTGTGTGATGGCGGTGGAGGGATACTCCGGAAGTTGGGAGCACAAGGTAGAGTAACGATGAACTTATTTTTTCTCGAGTGTTGACTATTAAGAAAATGAGAAGGGACTACAGTTGCATGTGGAGTCACATGGAGTCTGGGAGTATCTCAAGTCCAATGTACATGGTGGTTCGACGCACAGATGAATCCAAGGTGGTGGAGAATATTCGTCAATGTGGAGTTTGTTAGAGTTGTGTCGAATATTATTGTACAAAGTAGGTTACAGTTGGACACTAGTAGATAAAGGGTCATCAGACCCGGTTCATTTGGGCCTTTAGCCCCGGTTCCAGAACCGGGACAAGAGGGTCGGTACTAATGCTCTGACCCTTTAGTCCCGGTTCAATCCAGAACCGGGGCAGAAGGGTGTCCACGTGGCCTGTGCACCGAGTCCATGCAGGAGGGGCTTTAGTCCCGGTTGGTGGTACCAACCGGGACCAAAAGGCATCCACGCGTCAGCATTTCTGTGGCTGTGGTTTTTGTTTTTTTTTGAAAGGGGAGGGGGGGTTTTAGGTTTTGGGGGGTTAATTTAGGTGTTTCATATATTGTGTTAGCTAGCTAATTAATAGAGAGAAGTGTCCTCTCTTATGTCCGTGCTTCATCGACGCTACATACTACACATACGTATATAGAGAGGACTAGAGTCACGCTAGCTAGCTAGCTAGCTGCTAGCTACTAAGCAAACGAAGGAAACAGAAGATCGTATAATCAACATATATATATATATGCATACAGAGAGAAGTAATATCGACCACCTCTCCTTCTCCGAGAGATTGGTCGAACAACAAGTTCTCGTATATCTATCCGACACTACCGGGCACATATATACAATAATTATCTCTTACAAAAATAATCTCCTAACATATGGATGCATGGTCCACATAGTATTCTCCGTCTTCAGCGATCACGTGTTCAAGGAAGAATGCCGCCAATTCCTCTTGAATTGCTCGCAGACGATCTGGTGTTAGGAGTTCATCCCGCATCCGAAACATCTAATTTGAAGTAGGGGGTCAATACATGAAATGATGCTATAAATTTGTGAATATTATTGATTGCTTACGCACTTCAAATTGTTCATCAGTGTAGCCCCGCTCACAGGTCGTGTGGCGGATGGACTCGCAAATGTAGTATCCACAATAATCATTCCCGGGTTCCTGCCACAACCACTTTACAAGAAATAGAGGTCAATCAAACTGATAAGCAAGAATGCCTAATTGGTATTGATGAAACTAGCGCTTGAATCAAGATATAGGAGATGCGCGCGCGGAACATGCTACTATATAGTACTTACTTTCGGGTATCTAAATTCTAGCTTCTTCGGCAGTCCCGGAGCTTTTTTGGTGAATTTTTTCCAAGCCCTGCCAGACAAAGAAAACAATTAGTTGATATCAGAAATGAAGTTGCTGATATATATGCATGGTGGATAATATTGATCGATTTAACTTACCTGGCTAGCATTTGAGTCATGTCCGCATACTCCTCGGGATCTTTACGTTTAGAGTCGAAGACAGTTACTACTCCCTTCTCAAGCTTAATCTCTAAGAGAATATAGTGGAAGCTGCGCACGAATGCATGAGATCATCAATTACATCACTATAACCTTGACTGATATATAAGGGAAACCAAATATGCACAAGACATTAACACTCACTTGAAGTTGTAAGGAAAGAGTATTATATCTTTGTTTTCATTTACCACCAACGATCGTAGCAAGTTGGTCTCGGTATCGTCGGGACGCAATTTAACCTCGGTTGCATCTATGAGGTATGTGTTAATAAACCCAATATCACCTACTTGTCTTTTCTTCAATTCGACGATCTTCAATCTGCATAATATAGTGAGGATAATTATAAATACATGCAATGAAGATCAGCTATATAGAGAGACTTAATGACAGAAGTAGTACTACTTACAGACAGTAGCAGGTGACCGTTGTTTTATCGAGGGCCAATTGATTGAAAAACTGATAGAACTCCTCAAATGGAACAGGCAACAGGTCAATTCCAACAAGGTCATGCTCCGGTTTAACTCTCAAATACAAGTTATTCCTCCCCCTAGACTCTCTGCAGATTTTCAAGTACCAATCATGCAATCTTCGCATATTCGTTGATAGAGATCTTTCATTTTTGACGAGAGGCTTTTTGTACTCGTATCTTTCTATCTGCACTTCCAAGAAATCATAGTGTACATCGTCGGACGCGTAATCTGCAAGATTGGTATAACCGGGCACCATCCTCGGATCATTAGCGACCATGTCGCTAGACACCTTGAGCGGGGGGCACGATTGGTCCGCTTGTTCGCCGAGCTGGGCAATTTGTTTCCCAGCTCGCCCTTCTGCTAACCTCTGATCACTTTTAGTACTTCTCGACCGCTTCGCTGCTTGATATGACTTTTGGATCATGCGGTCATAGTTGTCCTGCGGCTTACTTTGCGCTGGTTGCTTCAGGGCAGCAAGAGTGCGCTTTGCTTTCACCGCATCTATCTTCTCCTCCGGAGGTGGATGTCTCTGTGCTTTCAACCCTTCAAAAAAGTCCTTCACTTGGCCTTGAGCGATCTTCGTGTTTTCCTCGTCGGACCTCTCGTACGGTAACTTCTCTAGAGGCGTGAGAGAAGGACCGAATCTGCATCGCCTCCCGCCTCTGCCACTGGTAGACGTCGCCGGACTAGACGAAGCGGCTGTCTTTTTTACTTGCTTACGCGCCGGAGCAGGAGCAGCCGAAGCGGCGGCAGGTCTCTTCCGCCCTTGCTGATTAGGCGGAGAAGGAGGAGCAGGCTGGCTGCTCGGGCGCGCCGGCGGCGAAGGAGGCGGAGTGCCGCCACGCGCCGGCGGCGAAGGAGGCGGAGTGCCGCCACGCGCCGGAGAAGGAGCCGGAGTGCCCTGATGGTCACTCGCCGTATTCAGGGGGCACATAGTTGTCATCGTACTCTTCTTCTTCGCCATCTTCCATCATAACCCCTATTTCTCCGTGCCTCGTCCAAACATTATAGTGTGGCATGAAACCCTTGTAAAGCAGGTGGGAGTGAAGGATTTTTCGGTTAGAGTAAGACATCGTATTCACACATTTAGTGCATGGACAACACATAAAACCATTCTGCTTGTTTGCCTCAGCCGCATTTAGAAACTCACGCACGCCCTTAATGTACTCGGAGGTGTGTCTGTCACCGTACATCCATTGGTGGTTCATCTGCGTGCATTTATATATAATTAAGTGTGTCAAAAACCATTACAGAACATCATAAATAGATAATTAAGTGACCAAATGGATAAAAGTTCATCATCACATTAAAACCAAAGTACATACATATATATAGTTCTCATCTAACAACATATAGCTCTCCATACACATCGAAACTATGTAAAACATTTCAACGCGAAAACAAATGCTATCATAATCGCAACCAAGGTAACAATTGATCCAACGGCATAATGATACCAAGCCTCGGTGTGAATGGAATATTTTCTAATCTTTTTAATCTTCAACCGCATTGCATCCATCTTGATCTTGTGATCATCGACGACATCCGCAACATGCAACTCCAATATCATCTTCTCGTCCACAATTTTTTTTATTTTTTCCTTCAAGAATTTGTTTTCTTCTTCAACTAAATTTAACCTCTCGACAATAGGGTCCATCTTGATCTTGTGATCATCGATAACTTCCGCAACATGCAACTCCAATTCCATCTTCTCCTCCTCCATTTTTTCCAATTTTTCTTTAACGAAATGTTTTCCTCTTCAACTAAATTTAACCTCTCCACAAGAGGGTCGGTTGGAATTTCCGGTTCAACTACCTCCTAGACATAATAAAACATCTATGCATGTCAGGTTGGTCGGCATAACTATCATAAGCACTAAAACAAATAGTTATAAATTAAAGATAATATACCACATCCGAATCGTAGACCGGACGAGGGCCCACGTGGGCGGATATCAAAACCATCGCACTATATAATAACAAGCAATAATAAACGTAAGAAAATTAGACAAATATCTATCTAAAGCAATAATAAAAGTAAGAAAAGCATGGACATAACAAGAGGCTCACCACGGTGGTGCCGGTGACGAGATTGGCGGGGGCGATCGACGGCGGCGAAGACGGGGTCGGGACGTGACGGACCGCTAAACCTAGACAAATCTCGGAGAAAATAGAGCTTCGAGAGGAGAAAAGCTTAACTAGTGTGGCTTGGGCATTCCACCGAACACGTTGTGTGCATAGGAGGTGAGCTAGAGCACCACTAACCCCTCTCCTCCTCGGCCAGAAAAAAAACAGAGCAATGAGCTCTGCTCTTGAGTGAGGGGGTTTATATAGGCAACTCACTGGTCCCGGTTGGTGCTACAAACCGGGACTAAAGAGGTGCCTTTGGTCCCGGTTCATAAAACCAACCGGGACCAATAGTGGTGGGCCAGGAGCAAGAGCCATTGGCCCCGGTTTTTAGCTCCAACCGGGACCAATAGGTCCAGACGAACCGGGACCAATGGCCCACGTGGCCCGGCCGGCCCCCTGGGCTAACGAACCGGGTCCAGTACCCCCATTGGTCCCGGTTCTAGATTGAACCGGGGCTAATGGGCCGGACCAATGCCCTGTTTTCTACTAGTGGGACTTGGTTTTGGACTGTGTGTAGACAAGGTAGGAGTTGTGTCCTATTAGGACACTTGTATCCTAGACCTCTCATATATAGCGGGGGTAGACACACGATGTAACCTATGCCAACATAATAGCACATGTACGCGGGGGAGCCGGCAGTGTGTGCCGGCGCCCAGGCGGTCGGGGTGCGGTATTGTAGCGGTGTCATGGGGAGGAGCGCCCGTAGTCATGCCCCGGGGATGTAGCCATGATGGTGAACCTCGTTAACAAATCTCGGTGTCGTGCCTCGTGTGATTGCTTGGTCCTCGGTAGATCGACGAAGCGCCTCAGATTCATTCTAACAATAACTTGCAAGATCGGACCTAGAACATCAATCTCAAAACATAATGGATACTAGGGATCGGCCCTATCAAAACTAACTAGATTACATAATGAATCTCATCCAACTCCTCACCGACCAGCGAGCCTACGAAGGAATTACTCACTCCCAGTGGGGAGCATCATGGAATTAGCGATGGAGAAGGGTTGGTGATGACGAATAATGAAAATCCCCCTCTCCGGAGCCCCCAACGGATTCCGGCTCTGCCCGAGGAAGAACATGAGATGGCGGCGGCTTTGTCACATAGATCACGATAATTGTTTTTCCCTGATTTTTTTCTCGGTGAATATGAATTTATAGTATCAGGGTTGGCGTCTGAGTGTCCACCAGGTTGGGACAACCCACCTGGGTGCGCAAGGAGGGGGGCGTGCCCTGGTGGGTTGTGCCCACCCAGGTGCCCCCCTTCGGTGGTTCTTGGCTCCGTTATTTTTCTATTATTATATAAAAAGTCCTCGCAAAGTTTCGTTTCATTCCAAGAACTTTTATTTCTGCACAAAAACAACACCATGGTAGTTCTGCTGAAAACAGCGTAGTCTGGGGTTAGTTTCATTCAAATCAAGCAAGTTAGAGTCCAAAACAAGAGGAAAAGTGTTAGGAAAAGTCGATACGTTGCCGATGTATCAACCATTCACCTTGGATGTATGACCATAGAAGGTTTTATTCATGTAAATAGAATAACAATTATTCTCTGACTTAACTGAATAATCATGTTGCAACAAACACGATCCAATCTTGTTCATGCTCAACGCAAACAATCCAGAAAGTACAGGGAGTGTGCGATGATGATCATATCAATATTGGAACTACTTCCAACACACATCGTCACCTCACCCTCAACTAGTGTCTGTTTATTCTGTAACTCCTGTTTCGAGTTACTAATAATAGCAACCGAACAGGTATCAAATACCTAGGGGCTACTATGAACACTAGTGAGGCATACAGCAATAACATGTATATCAAATATACCTTTGTTCACTTTGCAATCCTTCTTATCCGCCAAATATTTGGGGTAGTTCCGCTTCCAGTGACCATTTCCTTTGTAGTAGAAGCACTCAATTTCAGGCTTGTGTCTAGTTTTGGGATTCTTCTCGGGAGTAGCTACTTGCTTGCCGTTCTGGTTGAAGTTCCATTTCTTTCCCTTGCCCTTTTCCTTGAAACTAGTGGCCTTATTTAACCATCAACACTTGATGCTCTTTCTTGATTTCTACCTTCGCTGATTTCAGCATCGCGAAGAGCTCGGGAATCGTTTTTGTCATCCCTTGCATGTTATAGTTCATCACGAAGTTCTAGTAGCTTGGTGATAGTGACTAGAGAACTCTGTCAATCACTATCTTATTTGGAAGATTAACTCCCACTTGATTCAAGTGATTGTTGTACCCACACATTCTGAGCACATACTCACTAGCTTAGCTATTCTCCTCCATTTTGTAGGCAAAGTATTTGTCAGAGGTCTCATACCTCTCGATATGGACATGAGTCTGAAATACTAATTTCAACTCTTGGAACATCTCATATGCTTCGTGGCATTCAAAATGTTTTTGAAGTGCCGGTTCTAAGCCGTAAAGCATGGCGCACTAAACTATCAAGTAGTCATCATACCTAGCTGGTCAATGGTTCATAAAATCTACATCTGCTCCTGCAATAGGTGTGTCACCTAGCGGTGCATCCAGGACATAATTATTCTATGCAGCAATGAGGATAATCCTCAGATCACGGACCCAGTCCGCATCATTGCTACTATCATCTTTCAATTTTTCTCTAGGAACATATCAAAAATATATAGGAGCTATATCGCGAGCTATTGATGTACAACATAGATATGCAAATACTATCAGGACTAAGTTCATGATAAATTAAACTTCAATTAATCAAATTACTTAAGAACTCCCACTTAGATAGACATCCCTCAAGTTATCTAAATAATCACGTTGATCCAAATCAACTAAACCATGTCCGATCATCACGTGAGATGGACTAGTTTTCAATGGTGAACATCTTATATTAATCATATCTACTACATGATTCATGCTCGACCATTTGGTCCCTAGTGTTCCAAGGCCATGTCCGTACATGCTAGGCTCGTGAAGTTTAACCTGTGTATTCTGCACGTGCAAAACTGTCTTACACCCATTGTATGTGAACGTAGAGCTTATCACACCCGATCATCACGTGGTGTTTCGACACGACGAACTCCCGCAACCGTCCATACTCAGGGAGAACACTTGTACCTTGAAATTTTGTAAGGGATCATCTTATAATGCTACCGTCGTTCTAAGCAAAATAAGATGCATAAAAAGATAAACATCACATGCAATCAAAATATGTGACATGATATGGCCATCATCATCTTGTGCTTTTGATCTCCATCTCCAAAGCATTGTCATGATCTCCAACGTCACCAGCTTGACACCATGATCTTCATCGTAGCGTCTTGGTCGTCTTGCCAACTATTGCTTCTACTACTATCGCTAACTCAAAGCGATAAAGTAAAGCAATTACATGGCGTTCGCAATTCATACAATAAAGAGACAACCATAAGGCTCCTGCCGGTTGCCGATAATTTACAAAACATGATCATCTCATACAATAACGTATAACTCATCACGTCTTGACCATATCACATCACAACATGCCCTGTAAAAGCAAGTTAGACGTCGTCTACTTTGTTGTAGCAAGTTTTACGTGGCTGCTACTGTCTTATAGCAAGAACCATTCTTACGTACGCATCAAAACCACAACGATTTTTCGTCAATTGTGTTGTTTTAACCTTCAACAAGGACCGGCTGTAGTCAAACTCGATTCAACTAAAGTTGGAGAAACAGACACCCGCCAGCCCCCTGTGCGCAAAGCACGTCGGTAGAACCAGTCTCATGAACGCGGTCATGTAATGTCGGTCCGGGCCGCTTCATTCAACAATACTGCCAAATCAAAGTAAGACGTTGGTGGTAAGCAGTATGACTATTATCGCCCACAACTCTTTGTATTCTACTCGTGCATATCATGTACTCATAGACCTGGCTCTTGATGCCACTGTTGGGAAACATAGCATGCAATTTCAAAAATTTCCTATCCTCACGCAAGATCTATCTAGGAGATGCGTAGCAACGAGATGGGGAGAGTGTGTCCACATATCCTCGTAGACCGAATGTGGAAGCGTTATGTTAAAGCGGTTGATGTAGTCGAACATCTTCACAATCCAACTGATCCAAGTACCCAACGTACGGCACCTCCGTTTTCAGCACACGTTCAGTACGATGACGTCCCACGAGCTCTTGATCCAGTAAATGCATGAGGAGAGTTCCGTCAGCACGACGGTGTGGAGACGGTGTTGGTGATGTGATCCGCGCAGGGCTTCGCCTAAGCACCATGATGATACCTATAATTTATATGATCCGCGCAGGGGAGAGTGTCTCCGTCGTATCTATAATTTTTGATTGTTTCATGCAAATATTATTCAACTTTTACATACTTTTGGCAACAATTTATATGATTTATTTTGACTAACTTACTAATCCAGTGCCCAGTGCCAGTTCCTGTTTGTTGCATGTTTTTGTTTCACAGAAAATCCATATCAAATGAACTCCAAACACGATAAAAATTTACGGACAACTGTTTTGGAATATATGTGATTTTTAGGAGGTCGAATCAACGCAAACGGGGGCCCGTAGTGCCCACAACCCACTAAGGCGCGCCACCATGGCCCAGGCGCGCCCTGGTGTCCTGTGCCCTCCTCGAATGTCAATTGGGGCCCTTCTTCTGGCGCAAGAAAGCTAATTTATGGATAAAAATCATGTTAAAATTTCAGCGCAATCGGAGTTACGGATCTCCGGGAATTCAAGAAACGATGAAGGGGCATATCTGGGGAACGAGAAACAGAAGAGGACAGAGAGACATATCCGATCTCGGAGGGGATCTTGCTCCTCCGTTGCCATGGAGGCCATGGACCAGAGGGGGAACCCTCCTCCCACCTAGGTAGGAGGCCAAGGAAGAAGAAGAAGGAGGGGGCTCTCCCCCCTCGCTTCTGGTGGCGCCAGAGTGCCGCCGGGGAAACAATCGAGACGGCAATCTACATCAACAATCTTGCTACTGTCAGCACCAACTCTCTCCCCCTCTATGCAGCGGTGTAACCTCTCTATTCTCGTTGTAATTATCTACTTAAACATGGTGCTCAACTCCATATATTATATCCCAATGATATTTGGCTATCCTATGATGTTTGAGTAGATCTGTTTTGTCCTATGGCATAGTCGTGATCTTGGTTGGTATGATTGTATATTTCATTTTGGTGATGTTCTATGGTGCCCCTCGTTCTCGCGAAAATGTGAAGGGCCCCCACTGTAGGTTTAATGCCGCGGACACACCCGCTAGTGGTCGTTACTCCTGGCGGGATTTAGACTGGCCTCATAGATTAATACTAGTCTTTTCTGTGCACTTTGTCCTCACTCGTGTGCACCCGGGAGGAACTTCCCGGTCGGTCACCCATCCTGAAATTACTCCAAGATGAGCACGCTTAACTTTGGAGTTCTTTCCGAATGGTCTCTCGGAAAAGAAGGAATTCCTTATTAATATGAGTAGTCTATCATCCCTAATAAGCCAGGCTATCACATACACCCCCACTCATAGGAACCGACGTCCTCGTCGGGCCACAGGAACGTTCTCTCTTGGCACAAACATCTGTGCATCCATTTCAATACATGTGCCATGTTGTGTGCCAAGACGGGTCACAAACATCATGAACAACATGACCGAGCACCTGTCCGCAAACATCCGCGTAACCACGAGGGTCGGCTCTGATACCAACTTGTAACGCCCCGGACACACCTGTTGGTGGTCGTTACTCCTGGCGGGATTTAGACTGGCATCAAAGATCAACCCTAGTCCTTTCTGTGCACTTTGTCCTCACTCGTGTGCACCCGGGAGCAACTTCCCGGTCGGTCACCCATCCTGAAGTTCTTTCCGAATGGGATCCCGGAAAAGAAGGAATTCATTATTGATATAAGTATTCTATCATCCCTAATAAGGCAAGCTATCACAGTAGGGTGTTGCAATATGTTCATGGTTTGCTTATGGTGGGTTGCGAGAGTGACATAAACTTAAACCCGAGTAAGTGGGGTATGCCGTATGGGAGTAAAGAGGAGTTGATACTTAATGCTATGGTTGGGTTTCATGACCTTAATGATCTTTAGTAGTTGCAGATGCTTGCTAGGGGTCCAATCATAAGTGCATATGATCCAAGTAGATAAAGCATGTTAGCTCATGCCTCTCCCTCATATAAAATTGCAAGAATGATTACCGGTACTTGTTATCGATTGCCTAGGGACAAACCATTCTCTTATGCTACAAAAAGCTTGCTACTACACTCCTTTTACTGTCTTGTAATTTACATCAAATTACCGCTAAGTACTCCTAGATTCATACATGTTTTAGGTAAAGCAAACATTAAGTGTGCGTAGAGTTGTATCGGTGGTCGATAGAACTTGAGGGAATATTTGTTCTACCTTTATCTCCACGTTGGGTTCGACACTCTTACTTATCGAAAAAGGCTACAAACGATCCCCTACACTTGTGGGTTATCAAGACCTTTTTTTGGCGCCTTGCCGGGGAGCAATAGCGTGGGGTGAATATTCTCGTGTGTGCTTGTTTGCTTTATCACTAATTAGTTTTATTTTGTGCTCTTGTCCTCTATCTTTAGTAATGGATATGGAACACGAAACACAAAAAAAATTAGTGTTACTTGCTGCTCAGGGAGATGGGGAACCTCCTAAAACCCTCAGTGCTCATTATGTGAAAGATATTATGCACTACTTTGATAATCCTGAGAAAACCACATTCAACTATATAATGGGAGTAACGTTGGATCAACGTGAATACTTTAGGGATTATCGCTTGGCTCATAAAGGGAAATTGTTATGGGATCAAATTTATATGTTGCATTGGTATGCTCGGGATTTATGCTTGAGATATGATTATACTTGTTGCTCTAGGATGAATGCTCCACACCTACCCTTTTCATGTGAATTTAATGACAATGAAACCTTAGCTTCTTATGCTAGAGTTATATATGATTACTATGATGTGGAAAGAATAGAGGAATTTGTTGCTTTTAAGGGTGCTTATGAAATTGAATCTTTGTTTGAAAAGTATAAAGCTTTTGATGATGATGTATATAGACCTGAAATTTTTTCCATCCTTAAATATTGCTATGATAATTACAAATACAATTCTGATATTGACATATTTATTGAGAAAGTCTTCACTGTCCAGGAAGAGACTAATATTTTGCAGGAGTCTATGGAAGAAGAAATTGATGACACCGTGAGCTCATTAGATGAAAAAGATGAGGAGGAGAGTGAAGAACAAAAGGAGGAAGAACGGATTAGGTACCCGTGCCCAACTTTTGATGAGAGTAACCCCTCAACTCATACATTATTTAATTCCCCTTCGTCTTTACCAAAGGATGAATGCTATCATAATTGATGTGATCCCGTTGATTCATTTGAAACATCCCTTTTTGATGAACTTGATGCATGCTATGCTTATGGCCATGATGCTAATATGAATTATGCTTATGGAGATGAGCTTACTATATTTCCTTATGTTAAGAATGAAATTGTTTCTATTTCACCCACACATGATAGTCCTATTATCTTTCTGAATTCTCCCAACTACACTATATCGGAGAAGTTTGCACTTATTAAGGATTATATTGATGGGTTGCCTTTTACCGTTGCACATGGTGTTTTTGATGAATATAATATGCATGTGCTTGCTGCTCCTACTTGCAATTATTATGAGAGAGGAACTACATCTCCGCCTCTCTATGGTTCCAACACGATAGAATTGCAAGAAACTGCTTATACTATGCATTGGCCTTTATTTGATGTGCGTGAATTATTCTTTTATGACATGTCGATGCATAGGAAGATAGTTAGACTTCATCATTGCATGTTATATGTTGCTTTGTGCTCACTACTAAATACCAACTTATTGCTAATTAAAATTGGCTTTGATATACCTTAGGATTTGGGTGGATTCATTACTTGAGTACTTTATGCCTAGCTTAATGGCTTTAAAGAAAGCGCTGCCAGGAGACAACCCAGAAGTTAAAAAAGAGTCATTTATTTCTTTTGAGTGATTTTATAAAGTTTTAAAACAAGAAAAATATAGAGGGAACCTAAAACTTTCACAAAAAGAAAAGTGAAAGTGAGATAGACGAGCACCGTTGAAGCGGGAGCATGCCTTGAACTTTGTTCATGCCCATGGAAACTTTGTGAATCTTGAATTGCAGAAACTTTTCAAAAAAAATAATTATCCCCTTTTACAATTCCATTGTATTATAAAAATAATGTGCCAAGAGTTTCCTTTTGGTTGATTAAATTGTTTGTTGGTTTGTGCGGTGCAAAAACAGAAACTTTGGCTATAGTGCGGATTTTAAATTTTTTACTACAACATCAAACGGTTCTGAAACTTTTTGCACTGTCTTTATATACAAATTGTTTATTTTTTCCTAATATTTCGGAATTTTTCGAGTTACAGAAGTATGGTGAATGTTCAAATCTTTACAGACTGTCCCGTTTTCACAGATTGCTGTTATAGCTTCATTATTTGCATGCTGTTGAATTCTTGGTGAAGCCTCCTTGACATGGGGCCATAGAATTATGATAGAAAACAGTGGGTAATGTTTGTTTATAATTATACAATATGTTAGAGCAGTACATGATGGGATTTCATTGATCATATGCACTAACCCTGCAACTAAAAGTTCGGTTAAGTTTTGTGTGGATGAAGTGTTCGAAGATCGAGGAGGACTCCATGTGAGGAGAAGGAGGAGAGGCAAGAGGTCAAGCTTGGGGATGCCCAAGGCACACCAAGTAAATATTCAAGGAGACTCAACCGTCTTAGCTTGGGGATACCCCAGAAGGCATCACATCTTCTTGGAGCATCGTGTGCCTTTTATTTTTCTTTTAATAATGCACCATGCTGGTATGAGATAGTCCATGGCTAATTTGTAGAATGCTCTTTGCACTTCACTTAAATCTTTGGAGTATGGCTTTATAGAATGCTTCATGTGCTTCACTCATATCATTTGAAGTTTGGATTGCAGGTTTCTCTTCACATAGAAACCGATGTTCGTAGAATGCTCTCGTGCTTCACTTATATTCGTTAGAGAATGATCTTTTGTAGAAAGAATTAAACTCTCATGCTTCACTTATATCTATTTAGAGAGTCAACGGGAATTGGTCAATTGCATGGTTAGTCATAAAATCCTACATAAAACTTATGGATCACTAAATATGATATGTTCGGTTCCTTGCAATAGTTTTCTGATATAGAGATGATATTATATGGGAGGTACTAGTGGATGATCGTGTTTAGTAAGATATTTGTGTTAAGGTTTGAGATTCCCGAAGCATGCATGTATAGTCTCTCGTTATGCCAGGAAGTTGGAGCACAATTTATCCTTGATTGTCTTATCTTTGTGTGAAGGTCGGGGGCGCGCGATGGTTAACTCCTACCAACCTCCCCCCTAGGAGCATGCGTAGTATTATTTTGCTTCGAGGGCTAACAAACTTCTGCAATAAGTATATGAGTTATTTATGACTAATGTGAGTTCATGGATTATACACACTCTCAACCTTTCATAATTGCTAGCCTCTCTTGTACATCGCAATTTTCGCCAGTGCATAAACTTTATAAACCATCCTCAAAACAGCCACCATACCTACCTATTATGGCATTTCCATAGCTATTCCGAGTTATATTTCCATGCACTTCCATCATATAGTTGACTTGAGCATTCATTTTCATCATTTAGAGTCACACTATGTTATAGGTATCGAGTTGTAATATTTATTTCTTTTGAGTTATAAGTAAAAGAAGTGTGATGATCATCATTATCCATTATTAGAGCATGTCCCAGTGAGTAAAGGATGATGGAGTGTATGATTCGCCCACAAGTCAGGATGAGACTCTGAACAATGAGAGAAAAAAAGAAAAAAAGACGAAGAAAAGAAGAAAAAGAAAAATAAATAAATAAATAAATAAATAAAGAGAGAAGGGACATGCTAGTTCCACACTTGTGCTTCAAAGCAGGGCTGGGCCGGAGAAATCGGGGGCCCTGTGCCAAAATATAAAATAGGGCCTATCTTATTGCAAAAATATAGTATTCTTTATCGTCTTATCGCTTAACAAAATATGGTGTCTTAGTTTTCTTTTTAAAAAGCATCTTCTTTGTCAGAGCTGAACTAAGCTAAATTTGATTTTACAGAAAAACAGTTCAGTTTGATTTATAAAAACAGTGTTGCTACAAATTTACTAATATGCAATGGTTTTTCAGTCAGTGATACTTCTAAGAAACTACGGAGGGAAGTACTAACAATAAAATCAACTAGTTATAGAGGGTCTTACAGGCTGACTAGTATATGGTAAAATAACCTACTAGTACATTCAGCAACACTCAAATTAGACGGGCATGATATGCAAAAGAAATTTCATTATAAAATACTGCTAGAGACTAAAAATTGATAGACTTGTGAAAAATTGATTCATAGACGATGGTTTGCAGTTTCTATCGAATGAGATCGACATGATGTGCAAAACAATTTGGTGAACTTATGAAAATTCAATACAGCACACAAGTAATACTAATATGGGCTTGACATTACCATGAACTAGGCTGCGACTTGTTGCCGCAAGAGCTGCAGGCGGTAGCAAACAAGAAGTGGCGCTGGTAGCACCGGTGGTGCCCCCATGACCTACTCCCATGCGGGCTGGAAGGTCGGCTGCAAGCGATCTTCCCCGAATTGGATGGAACGGCGACTACCAAACGGGGGCTTCGGCAGGGCAAGATCGATTGGCGGCCGCCATAGACTATTTTTATGTGGGGGTGAAGATGAGAAGATCGAGTGTTTTGATTTACGAACAGGCAAAGAGGCGTTGCGGCGCTGGATCCATTCGTCGTCGATGCGCACGATGCAGCAGCATGCATCGAGGGAACAACCAGCTGGGATGCAGCCACGTAATCGCAGGCCCTTTTGATGAGCAGGCCCTTCACGCGGGATCAATGGGCCTATACCTATGAAATAGGAAAATTTGGGGCCCGTCCGAGCTGGAGGCCCTGTGCGGCCGCACCAGTTGCACGCCCCTGCGCCCGCGCCTGCTTCAATGTAGCACCATGTTTTTCATATGGAGAGTCTCCCTTGTTGTCACTTTCATATACTAATGGGAATTTTTCATTATAGGATTAGATGCACACCCACTTAGTTTTCATGTTGAGCTCTCATACACTTATAGCTCTTAGTGCATCCATTGCATGGAAATCCCTACTCCTCACATTGATATCGATTGATGGACATCTCCATAGTCCATTAGTTTGCCTAGTTGATGTGAGACTTTCTTCCCTTCTTTTGTCTACTAACACCGCATTCTATTCCACCTATATTTTATATCCATGGCTTGCGCTCATGTATTGCGTGAGAGTTGAAAATGCTGAAGCGCGTTAAAAAGTATGAGCCAATTGCTTGGCTGACACTGGGGTAGAACATGATTTATACATTGAGCTGGTAAGACAGAGCATGACAAAACCATATGATTTTGTAGGGATAACGTTCTTTAGCATTTGATGTTCTGAAAGACACGATTGTTTGTTGGGATGCCCGAGTATTGATGTCTTTATATCATATTATAGACTATTGCTTTGAATCAATCATGTCTTGATACTCATGCCATGACTAGATATATGATCAAGTTTATGCAAGGTAGCATTCCAAATCAAAAAATAATCTTTGCTATCATTTACCTACTCGAGGACGTGCAGGCATTAAGCTTGGGGATGCTGATATGTCTTAGTCATATGGTTAATTTTTTATTGTTTTATGCCAATATTACTCACTTTTACATACTTTTGGCAACAATTTATATGATTTATTTGGACTAACTTACTAATTCAGTGCCTAGTGCCAGTTCTTGTTTGTTGCACGTTTTGTTTCACGGAAAACCCATATCAAGCGTAGTCCAAACGCGATAAAAATTTACGGAGAACTATTTTGGAATATATGTGATTTTGAGGAGGTGGAATTAACGCAAACGGGGGCCCGTAGTGCCCACAACCCACCAGGGCGCGCCACTAGGGCCCAGGCACGCCCAGGTGTCGTGTGCCCTCCTCGAACATCCGTTGGAGCCCTTCTTCTGGCGCAAGAATGCTAATTTATGGATAAAAAATTTGTGAAAATTTCAGCGCAATCGGAGTTACGGATCTCCGGGAATTTATGAAACGGTGAAGCGGCATATCTGGGGAACGCGAAACAGAAGAGGACAGAGAGACATATCCAATCTCGGAGGGGCTCTTGCCTCTCCGCCGCCATGGAGGTCATGGACCAGACATGGAACCCTCCTCCCGCCTAGGGAGGAGCCCAAGGAGGATGAAGAAGAAGGAGGGGGGGCTCTCTCCCGCTCGCTTCCGGTGGCGCCGGAGTGCTTACGGGGCAATGATCAGGACGGCGATCTACATCAACAATCTTGCTACTGTCAACACCAACTCTCTCCCCCTCTATGCAGCGGTGTAACCTCTCTATTCCCGCTGTAATTCTGTACTTCAACATGGTGATCAACTCCATATATCATGTCCCAAAGATATTTGGCTATCCTATGATGTTTGAGTATATTTGTTTTGTCCTATGGCATACTCGTGATCTTGGTTGCTATGATTGTATATTTTACTTTGGTGCTGTCCTACGATGCCCTCCGTTCTCGCGCAAACGTGAGGGGCCTCCGATGTAGGGTGTTGCAATATGTTCATGGTTCGCTTATGGTGGGTTGTGAGAGTGACAGAAACTTAAACCCGAGTAAGTGGGGTATGATGTATGGGAGTAAAGAGGACTTGATAATTAATGCTATGGTTGGGTTTCACGACCTTAATGATCTTTAGTAGTTGCGGATGCTTGCTAGGGGTCCAATCATAAGTGCATATGATCCAAGTAGAGAAAGTATGTTAGCTCATGCCTCTTCCTCATATAAAATTGCAAGAATGATTATCGGTACTTGTTATTGATTGCCTAGGGACAAATCATTTTCTTGTGCTACAAAAAGCTTACTACTACAATACTTTTATTGTCTTGCAATTTACTTCAAGTTACCGCTAAGTACTCCTAGTTTCATACTCTTTTTAGGTAAAGCAAACGTTAAGTGTGCGTAGAGTTGTATCGGTGGTTGATAGATCTCGATGGAATATTTGTTCTACCTTTAGCTCCTCGTTGGGTTCGAGACTCTTACTTATCGAAAAAGGCTACAAACGATCCCCTACACTTGTGGGTTATCACACGACTATATGTTCTAAGGTGTAATCTGTGGAGGGGGGCACCGCACACGGCTAAGAGAAACTTGTGTGTTCTAGGTGCCCCCTCCCCTAACATATATATTGGTTGGAGGGGAGGGAGAGGCAGCCTAGGGCACCCCCAAGTAGGTTGAATCCTACTTGGTGTGGAAGCCCAATTCGCCCCGCCTTCCTTATTTTAGCATATGGAAAGGAAAGAGAAGGGGGGGAAGAGAAGGAAAGGGTGGAGGCCGAACCACCCTCCTTCCTTTCTTATTCCCCTTCCTTTCCTCCTACCCCTATTTGGCCTAGGAGGGGCACACCAGCCCACCAGGGGCTTGTCTGTCCCTCACTTGGCCCAATAGGCCAATAACTTTGCCGGGGGGTGCCTGGAACCCCTTCCAGTGACCCAATATCACCCGGAACACTTCCGGTGTCCAAATATCATCATCCTATATATGAATCTTTACCTCTCAACCATTTCGAGACTCCTCATCATGTCTGTGATCTCATCCGAGACTCCAAACAAACTTCGGTCACCAAAAACACATAAATAATAATACAAATCGTCATCGAACATTAAGCCTGCGGACCCTACGTGTTCGAGAACTATGTAGACATGACCAAGATATATCTCTGGTCAATAACAAATAGCGGAACCTGGATGCTCATATTGGCTCCTACATATTCTATGAAGATCTTTATCGGTCAAACCGCATAACCACATACGTTGTTCCCTTTGTCATCGGTATGTTACTTGCCCGAGATTCGATCGTCGATATCATCATAGCTAGTTCCATATCATTACCGGCATGTGTCTTTACTCGCTTTGTAATACATCATCTCATGAATAAGTCATTAGTGATTTGCTTGCAAGGCTTATTATGATGTGTATTACCGAGAGGGCCCAGTGATACCTCTCCAACACTCGGAGTGACAAATCCTATTCTCGATCTATGCCAACTCAACAAACACCTTCGGAGAACCTGTAGAGCATCTTTATAATCACCCAGTTTTGTTGTGACATTTGATAGCACACAAGGTCTTCCTCCGGTATTCGGGAGTTGCATAATCTCATAGTCAGAGGAACATGTATAAGTCATGAAGAAAGCAATAGCAATAAAACTAAACGATCATTGTGCTAAGCTAACGGATGGGTCATGTCCATCACATCATTCTCCTAATGATGTGATCCCGTTAATCGAATGACAACACATGTCTATGGTTAGGAAACTCAACCATCTTTGATTCATGAGCTAGTCTAGTAGAGGCTTACTAGGGACGATGTGTTTTGTCTATGTATTAGCACATGTATCAACTTTCCGGTCAATACAATTCTAGCATGAATAAAAATCATTTATCATGATATAAGGAAATATAAAATAACAACTTTATTATTGCCTCTAGGGCATATTTCCTTCAGCTAGCGTGAGCGCGCTACTGCTAAACCTAGCGTCATGGGAACGCTTGGTCAATTAGTAGTAGCATTGTTCTATCGAGCCACGCTACTGCTAATCTGATAGCAGTAGCGCCTGTTTGCTGCATGCGCTACTGCTAAGTAGCAGTAGCGCCCCTTTTTGCCCCGCGCTACTGCTAAGTTTCTGTGTATACGGTTTTCCCTAGTACTGATGGTGCGTTCTATGATTTCTCTTACCGATTTGCCACTATCATTTTGGGGTTATGCATTAGAGACAGCCAGATTTACGTTACCATCTAAATCCTTTGAGACGACACCATATGAGCTAAGGTTTCGCAAGAAACCTTCAGCCTGATAAGCTCAAACCCAAAGCGGAGAAGTGCGTCTTCGTAGGATACCCGAAATAAATTATTGGGTATACCTTCTACCACAGATCCAAATTCAAGAAAATTCTTTGTTGCTAAGAATGGGTCCTTTCTAGAGAAGAAGTTTCTCTCGAAAGAAGTGAGTGGGAGGAAAGTATAACATGATTCGGTAATTGTACCTACTCTTGAATTGGAAAGTAGTACATCAAAGAAATCTGTTCCCGTGATGCCTACACCAACCAGAGAGGAAGAAAATGATGATGATCATAAAAATTCAGACCAAGTTACTACTGGACCTCGTAGGTCGACCAGAACACGTTCTGCACCTGTGTGGTACGGTAATCCTATCTTGGAAGTGATGTTGTTGGACAATGGAGAACCTACGAACGGTGAAGAAGCTATGACAAGCCCAGATTATGATAAACTTGACGCCATGAAATCTAAGATAGGATCCATGTATGAGAACAAAGTGTATACTTTGGTGCACTTTCCCGATGATCTGCAAGCCATTGAGCATAAATTGATATTTAAGAGGAAGTGATATGTCTCCGTCGTATCTATAATTTTTTATTGTTCTATGCCAATATAATACAACTTTCATATACCGTTGGCAACTTTTTATACTATTTTTTGGGACTAACATATTGATCCAGTGCCCAGTGCCAGTTCCTGTTTATTGCATGTTTTTTGTTTTGCAGAATATCCATATCAAACGGAGTCCAAACGGAATAAAAACGGACGGAGATTTTTCTTGGAATATATGTGAATTTTGGGAAGCGAAACTAGCACGAGACGATGCTCGAATGGGCCTCGACGGTGGGGGCGCGCCCCCTGCCTAGTGCGCGCCCTAGGCCCTTGAGGCCACACCGTCAGGCGGTCGATGCCCTTCTTTCGCCACAAGAAAGCTAATTTCCATATAACAATCGTGTCAAAAGATGAGCCCAAACGGAGTTACGGATCTCCGGGAATTTAAGAAACGGTGAAGGGCCAGAATATGGGAATGCAGAAACAGAGAGAGACAGAGAGACAGATCCAATCTCGGAGGGGCTCTCGCCCCTCCGCCGCCATTGAGGCCATGGACCAGAGGGGAAACCCTTCTCCCACGTAGGGAGAAGGTCAAGGAAGAATAAGAAGAAGGGGGGATCTCCCCCCCCCCCTCGCTTCCGGTGGCATCGGAGTGCCACCGGGGCCGTCATCGTGTGACGGCGATCTACACCAACACCTCCGTCATCTTCACCAACATATCCATCACCTTCCCCCATCTATCTACAGCGGTCCACTCTCCCGCAACCCGCTGTAACCTCTACTTGAACATGGTGCTTTATGCTTCATATTATTATCCAATGATGTGTTGCCATTCTATGATGTCTGAGTAGATTTTCATTGTCCTATCGGTGATTGGTGAATTGCTATGATTGATTTAAATTGCTTGTCGTTATGTTGCTGTCCTTTGGTGCCCATCATACGAGCACGCGTGTGGATCACACCATAGGGTTAGTTGTATGTTGATAGGACTACGTATTGGAGGGCAAGAGTGACAGAAACTTCAACCTAGCATAGAAATTGATGCATACGGGATTGAAGGGGGACCAATATATATTAATGCTATGGTTGGGTTTTACCTTAATGAACATTAGTAGTTGCGGATGCTTGCTAATAGTTCCAATCATAAGTGCATAGAATTCCAAGTAAGGGATGACGTGCTAGAAGCGGCCTCTCCCACATAAAACTTGCTATCGGTCTAGTAACGTAGTCAATTGCTTAGTGGAAATTTCGCAATTCCTACCACCACTTCTCCACACTCGCTATCATTAACTTTATTGTTTCTTTGTCTTAACAGCCCCTAGTTTTATTTAGGTGCTCTTTATATTCTTGCAAACGTATCCAACAAAAACTACAAAGTACTTCTAGTTTCATACTTTTTCTAGGTAAAGTAAACGTCAAGCGTGCGTAGAGTTGTATCGGTGGTCGATAGAACTTGAGGGAATATTTGTTCTGCCTTTAGCTCCTCGTTGGGTTCGACACTCTTACTTATCGAAAGAGGCTACAACTGATCCCCTACACTTGTGGGTTATCAAGACCTTTTTCTGGCACCGTTGCCGGGGAGCAATAGCGTGGGGTGAATATTCTCGTGTTTGCTTGTTTGCTTTATCACTAAGTAGATTTTATTTGCTGTTCTAAGTTGTTCTCTATCTTTAGTTATGGATATGGAACACGAAATACCAAAAAACTTAGGTGTACTTGCTACTCATGGAGATGTGGAACCTCCTAAAACCCTCGATGCAAATTATGTGAAAGATATTATGTACTACTTTGATAATCCGGAGAAAACCCCATTCAACTATGTAATGGGAGTAACGTTGGATCAACGTGAATACTTTAGGGATTGTCGCTTGACACAAAAAGGGAAATTGTTATGGGATCAAATTCATTTGTTGCATTGGTATGCTCGGAAACTATGCTTGAGATATGATTATACTTGTTCCTCTAGGATGAAGGCTCCACACCTTCCCTTTTCATGCAAATTTAATGATAATGAAACCTTAGCTTCTTATGCTAATGGTATATATGATTATTATGATGTGGAACAAATAGAAGAATGCGTTGCTTTTAAGGGTGCTTATGAAATTGAATCTCTATTTAGAAAGAATGATGCTTTTGATGATGATGTTTCTAGGCCTAAAAATCTTGCTATATTGAAATATTGCTATTTGAATTATGAATATACCTACAATATTGATGCGTTTATTGAGAAGGTCTCCGCTGTCCAAGAAGAGACTAATATTTTACAGGAGTCTATGGAAGATGAAATTAATGACATTGTGAGCTCATTGGATGAAAAAGATGAGGAGGAGAGCAAAGAACAAAAGGAGGAAGAGCGGATTGATCACCCGTGCCCACCTTCTAATGAGAGTAACTCTTTATCCCATACATTGTTTAATTTCCCTTTGTTCTTACCGAAGGATGAATGCTATGATGATTTCTATGATCCCGTTGATTCTTTTGAAATATCCCTTTTTGATTATTCTTGCTATGCTTGTGGCCAAGATGCCAATATGAATTATGCTTATGGAGATGAACTTGCTATAGTTCCTTATGTGAAACATGAGATAGTTGCTATTGCACCCACACATGATAGTCCTATTATCTTTTTGAATTCTCCAAACTACACTATATCGGAGAAGTTTGCACTTATTAAGGATTATATTGATGGGTTGCCTTTTTCCGTTACACATGATGATTTTGATATATATAATATGCATGTTCTTGCTGCTTCTACTTGCAATTATTATGAGAGAGGAACTACATCTCCGCCTCTCTATGTTTCCAACAAGATAAAATTGCAAGAAACTGCTTATACTATGCATTGGCCTTTAATTGATGTGCATGAATTGTTCTTGTATGAGATGCCAATGCATAGCAAGAGAGTTAGACTTCGTTGTTTCATGATACATATCACTTTGTGCTCACTACTAAATGTCAAATCATTGCTAATTAAAATTGGCTTTGATATACCTTGGGATCCGGGTGGATCCATTACTTGATCACTATATGCCTAGCTTAATGGCTTTAAAGAAAGCGATGCCAGGGAGACAACCCGGAAGTTTCAGAGAGTCATTTATGTCTGTTGTGTGCTTTTATAAAGTTTAAAAACAAAAAAATAAAGAGGGGAACCTAAAACTTTTTCAAAAAGAGAAGTTAAAGTAAGAAGGACGATCACCGTTGAAATGGGGGAGCTCCTAGAACTTTGTTCATGCCCATGGAAATTTTGAAAATCTTGAATTACAGAAACATTTAATCAAAAATAATTATCCCCTTGTACAATTCCATTGTATTATAAAAATAATGTGCCAAGGTTTGCCTTTAGGATGTTTACAATGCTTGTTGGTTTGTGCGGTGCAGGACAGAAACTTTGGCTGTAGTGCGCAATTTTACATTTTTTGCTGGAACGTCAAATGGTTCTGAAACCTTTTGCACTGTATTTATATACAAATTTTTGTTTTTTCCTAATTTTGACAGAATTATTCAAGTATCATAAGTATGGTGAATGTTCAGATTATTACAGACTGTTCTGTTTTAGACAGATTCTGTTTTTGATGCATAGTTTGCTTGTTTTGATGAAACTATCAATTTCTATCAGTGGATTAAGCCATGGAAAAGTTATATTACAGTAGCTACAATGAAAAAAAAATATGAATTGGTTTGCAACAGTATTTAGAGTAGTGATTTTCTTTATTATACTAACGGATCTTACCGAGTTTTCTGTTGAAGTTTTGTGTGGATGAAGTGTTCGAAGATCGAGGAGGTCTCGATGTGAGGAGAAGAAGGAGAGGCAAGAGCTCAAGCTTGGGGATTCCCAAGGCACCCCAAGTAAATATTCAAGGAGACTCAAGCATCTAAGCTTGGGGATGCCCCGGAAGGCATCCCCTCTTTCTTCAACAAGTATCGGTATGTTTTCGGATTCGTTTCATTCATGTGATATGTGCAGATCTTGGAGCGTCTTTTGCATTTAGTTTTCACTATTTATTTTATGCACCATGATGGTATGAGATAGTCCTTGTTTGATTTATAGAATGCTCTTTGCACTTCACTTATATCCTTTGAGTATGGCTTTATAGAATGCTTCATGTGCCTCACTTATATCATTTGAAGTTTGGATTGTCTGTTTCTCTTCACATAGAAAACCGCCATTTCTAGAATGCTCTTTTGCTTCACTTATAATTGTTAGAGCGTGGGCATAACTTTTGTAGAACGAATTAAAACTATCTTGCTTCACTTATATCTATTTAGAGAGTTGACAGGAATTGTTCATTCACATGGTTAGTCATAAAATCCTACATAAAGTTGTAGATGGCTGAATATGATTTGTTTGATTCCTTGCAATAGTTTTGCGATATAAAGATGGTGATATTAGATTCATGCTAGTGGGTAGTTGTGGATTGTAGAAATACTTGTGTTGAGGTGTGTGATTCCCGTAGCATGCACGTATGGTGAACCGTTATGTGACGAAGTTGGAGCATGATTTATTTATTGAGTGTCATCCTTTGTGTGGAGGTCGGGGGCGCGCGAAGGTTAACTCCTACCAACCTCCCCCCTAGGAGCATGCGTGTAGTACTTGGTTTCGATGGCAAATAAATTTTTTCAATAAGTATGTGAGTTCTTTATGACTAATGCTGAGTCCATGGATTATACGCACTCTCACCCTTCCACCATTGCTAGCCTCTCTTGTACCGTGCAACTTTCGCCGGTACCATAAACCCACCATATACCTTCCTCAAAACAACCACCATACCTACCTATTATGGCATTTCCATAGCCATTCCGAGATATATTGCCATGTAACTCCACCGTTCCGTTTATTATGACACGCACCATCATTGTCATATTGCCTTGCATGATCGTAAGATAGCTAGCATGATGTTTCCATGGCTTGTCCGTTTTTTGATGTCATTGCTACGCTAGATCCTGGTACACCGCCGGAGGCATTCACATAGAGTCATATTTTGTTCTAGCTTCGAGTTGTAATCTTTGAGTTGTAAGTAAATAAAAGTGTGATGATCTTTATTATTTGAGCATTGTCCCATGTGAGGAAAGGCCAAATAAAAAAAAGGAGAAGGCCTAAAAAATATATAGAGAGGGGCTAAAAAAAGAGAGAGAAAGCCCCTCCAAAAAAAACCCAAGAAAACAAAAAAAAACAAAAAAACAAAAAAAAATTGAGAGAAAAGAGAGAAGGGACAATGCTACTATCCTTTTCCACACTTGTGCCTCAAAGTAGCACCATGATCTTCATAATAGAGAGTCTCTTGTTTTGTCACTTCCATATACTAGTGAGAATTTTCATTATAGAACTTGGCTTGTATATTCCAACGACGGGCTTTCTCAAATGCCCTAGGTCTTCATGAGCAAGGAAGTTGATGCACACCCACTAGTTTTCTTTTGAGCTTTCGTACACTTATAGCTCTAGTGCATCCGTTACATGGCAATCCCTACTCACTCACATTGATATCGATTGATGGACATCTCCATAGTCCATTGATTTGCCTAGTTGATGTTAGACTTTCTCCCACCTTTTGTCTATCACCACCTTCTATTCCACAACTTTCATATACTTTTGGCAACTTTTTATACTATTTTCTGGGACTAACATATTGATCCAGTGCGCAGTGCCAGTTCCTGTTTGTTGCATGTTTTTTGTTTCGCAGAATATCCATATCAAACGGAGTCCAAACGGAATAAAAACGGACGAAGATTATTCTTGGAATATATATGAATTTTGTGAAGAGAAACTAACACGAAATGATGCTCGAGTGGGCCTCAAGGTTGGGGGGCACGCCCCCTGCCCAAGGCGCGCCCTAGGCCCTCGAGGCCACACCGTAAGGCGGTTGATGCCCTTCTTTCGCCGCAAGAAAGCTAATTTCTGGATAAAAATTGTGTCAAAAGATGAGCCCAATCGGAGTTACGGATCTCCGGTAATTTAAGAAACGGTGAAGGGCCAGAATCTGGGAACGTAGAAACAGAGAGAGACAGATCCAATCTCGGAGGGGCTCTCGCCCCTCCGCGCCATGGAGGCCATGGACCAGAGGGGAAACCCTTCTCCCACCTAGGGAGAAGGTCAAGGAAGAAGAAGAAGAAGAAGGGGGGCTCTCTCCCCCTCGCTTCCGGTGGCACCGGAGTGCCACCGGGGCCATCATCGTGTGACCGCGATCTACACCAACACCTCCGTCATCTTCACCAACATCTGCATCACCTTCCCCCATCTATCTACAGCAGTCCACTCTCCCGCAACCCGCTGTACCCTCTACTTAAACATGGTGCTTTATGCTTCATATTATTATCAAATGATGTGTTGCCATCCTATGATGTCTGAGTAGATTTTCTTTGTCCTATCGGTGATTGGTGAATTGCTATGATTGATTTAAATTTATTGTGGTTATGTTGTTGTCCTTTGGTGCCCATCATATGAGCGCGCGCATGGATCACACCATAGGGTTAGTTGTATGTTGATAGGACTATGTATTGGAGGGAAAGAGTGACAGAAACTTCAACCTAGCGTAGAAATTGATGCATACGGGATTGAAGGGGGACCAATATATCTTAATGATATGATTGGGTTTTACCTTAATGAACCTTAGTAGTTGCGGATGCTTGCTAATAGTTCCAATCATAAGTGCACAGAATTCCATGTAAGGGATGACGTGCTAGAAGCGGCCTCTCCCACATAAAACTTGCTATCGGTCTAGTAACGTAGTCAATTGCTTAGGGGCAATTTCGCAATTCCTACCACCACTTTTCCACACTCGCTATCATTAACTTTATTGTTTCTTTGTCTTAACATCCCCTAGTTTTATTTACATGCTCTTTATATTCTGGCAAACATATCCAACAAAAACTACATAGTACTTCTAGTTTCATACTTGTTTTAGGTAAAGTAAACGTCAAGCGTGTGTAGAGTTGTATCGGTGGTAGATAGAACTTGAGGGAATATTTGTTCTGCCTTTAGCTCCTCGTTGGGTTCGACACTCTTACTTATCGAAAGAGGATACAACTGATCCCCTACACTTGTGGATTATCAGGAAGACGGACGCTGACGGTAATATCCCCGTCTACAAAGCTCGACTTGTTGCAAAAAAGGTTTTCCACAAATTTAAGGGGCCGACTACGATGAAACTATCTCACTTGTACCGATGCTTAAGTCTGTCCGAATCATGTTAGCAATTGCCGCATTTTATGACTATGAAATCTGGCAAATGGATGTCAAACGTGCATTATTATTATTTTTGACTATAGAAACGTGCATTATTTAACGGGTTTCTTAAGGAAGAGTTGTATATGATGCAACCAGAAGGTTTTGTCGACCCAAAAGGTGCTAACAAAGTGTGCGAGCTCCAGCGATCAATCTACGGACTGGTGCAAGCATCTCGTAGTTGGAATATACGCTTAGATGAGGTGATCAAAGCATTTGGTTTATATAGACTTACGGTGAAGCTTGTATTTACGAGAAAGTGAGTGGGAGCTCTGCAGCATTTCCGATATTATATGTGTATGATATATTATTGATTGGAAATGATATAGAATTTCTGGATTGCATAAAAGGATATTTGAATAAGAATTTTTCAATGAACTACCTTGTGAAGTTACTTACATATTGGGCATTAAGATCTATAGGGATAGATCCAGACGCTTAATAGGACTTTCACAAAGCACATATATTGACAATGTTCCGAAGAAATTCAAGATGGACCAGTCAAAGAAAGGGTTCTTGAATGTGTTGCAAGGTGTGAAATTGAGTAAGACTCAAAGTCCGACAACGATAGAAGATAGAGAGAGAATGAAAGTCATTCCCTATGCCTCAGCCATAGGTTCTATAATGTATTCCATCCTGTGTACCAGACCTGATGCGTGCTTTGCCATAACTTTGACAGGGAGGTACAACAGTGATCCAGTAGTGGATCACTGTACAACGGTCAGAATTATCCTAAAGTACCTAAAGAGGACTAAGGAAATGTTTCTCGGTTATTGAGGTGATAAAGAGTTCGTCGTAAAGGGTTACGTTGATGCAAGCTTTGACATTGATTCAGATGACTCTGAGTCTCAATCTAGATACGTATTGAACGTGGGAGCAATTCGCTAGAGTTGCTCTATGCAGAGCATTGTAGACATAGATATTTCCAAAGTACACACGGATCTGAATGTTGTAGACCCGTTGACTAAAAACCTCCCTCACAAGCAAAACATGATCACACCTTAGAACTCTTTGGGTGTTAATCACATGGTGATGTGAACAATATTATTGACTTTGGTGCAACTGGGAGACTGATGGAAATTGTAACGACCCGAAATTTACAAAATCCAAGTCTCTGTGCTTACTGTGCTATCCCTGGATCGTAGCTAGCACACAGTAACAAAAATGAATATCGGTAAAACATACGTCTTTTACTAAATGGTAGATCTAGAATTAAAAAAATACATACCATTGGCACAGCTCGATGCTGGCACATAATACAGCGAAATTATACGTAGTCTCTAAGTTAAGGCTCCACCAACGCCACTGGGCCCGTTGAGTGTAGACCTTAACCCTATCGTCTCTTAACTTGTCGAGATCTGCACATGACAGGTGCAGATGAGTACGTGGAATGTACTCGCAAGTTGCAAATGACATTTTAATAGAATCTATATGTAGGGTAAGTATTGATGGAGGTTTCCTTTGCATAAAACAAATTTTCTCCTATACTAAATTTTGTATAGTTTTTTTTAAAAAAAATAATTCTTTGTATAAAAGGTAGCAGTGAGACACTTGGATATACGCACCAGTGCTCGTTCTCCAAAATTAGTTAAAACATATATATGGTTGAACTAAAATACACTAACCGTGCTCAATCCTCAAGCTAACCCTTAAACCAGATGGTTAGAAAAGAGAGGGGATATTCTTCTTCAGTCCAAGTCTTCGGTTGCTCAAAATTTTCCGTAACCGGGAGCACGGCTAATCATTTAGGTTTAACCCTCTACAGAGGTTGTACACGTTCCCCACATGACACAATCAACCCTTCGTGTCGTGACATCACTTTTGGTGTGTGTGTAGGAGATATGCCCTAGAGGCAATAATAAATTCTATTATTTATCTCACTGTTCATAATTAGGTTTATGTTCCATGCTATAACTGCTATGGTTCCCGAGCCCGTATATCCATAAAGGCTCTGGGGAAAACCCATGTGCACGTGTGGAATAATAAACGGTAAAAAGTATTCCTAGTCATGCCTCTAAGACTAGCTCAAGTGTTGCATGATGATTATGTTTTCCCAATCATGGGCATGTCTATGCCAGCAACTTTGAGGGCACAATGTTATAGGAACATTTGTGTTGAATCGACCCGAATTGATGTTATGCTATGAGATACTTTCGTCACAAGTTTATGGTTAATAACACAGGAAGTTAATGTTTGCATAATTCCTTAGACCATGAGAGTATCGAGTTTCTTCATGCTTGCTTCATGAACTTTGGGGTTTGTTAAACGTCATCCGTAAATGGGTGGCTATTACGGCGGCTTACAGGTTCATGGAAAAGTATGGCAAGTAACGAGATAGCTCAAGATTGGGATTTGCTCCTCCGACGATGGAGAGATATACTCGGGCCCTCTCGGTGTAACGGTATCCATCATCGTCTGGCCAGACACAGGGTGATTTGATCACTGGGATGCCGGAACACGAAAACGAGAAAAGAGAACAAAACCGGTAACGAGGTAACTTGCATAGTGGACAAAGTGTTTGCCCACGGGGATGCAATAAATCTCACCTCAGGTGTTTGTGACATATCGCGAAGCAAAAGGAATAGCTCACGGCAACTGGAGGTTCACTCGAATATTCATTCGTGTGGGTATAGGTGGTCAATATGGGTGTCCACGGCTCCGATGTTGATCATTGATCGGAAGGGGTTCCGGGTCATGTCTATACTTCACCGAACCTATAGGGTCACACGCTTAAGGGTCATCTATCTGCTGAATACTAGACAGGGAGTCTGAGAGAAAATCACCGAAAAAGTTTCGGACACCGAAAAAGTTTCGGACAGCGGAAAAGTTCCGCAGAGAGAGGTCACCGGATGAGTTCCGGTGAAACTGAAAAGTTGTTTCAGAGGATACCATAAAGTCAAAATTGGTTTTGGCACATGCCTGATAATTCTTGGAGGATGCCAGAATCGTTCTGGAAACTTTCTGGAATTTTCGGAGATGAAAACCGGGAATGTCCCGGAGCTGCCGGAACCGCTTCAGATGCTTTTCGCAGATGAAAATCACTAAACTGGAATTGTTCCAGAACGCGTTGGAAATAATTATGGTGGGTACTGGAAATGTTCTAAGCCCACATAAATATTTTCAGTTCGATCAGACGCTGAAATATGTCGTCGTGAATAGTGAAAGTGCTTTTTTGGATATTTTTATGAAAGCCACCTTTTAGGGCTTTTGTGGAAAGGCTTCTAGAAGGGCTTGGTGGCCAAGCATGCTCCTCATGGGGGCCCCCCAAGGGGGTTGGCCGGCCACATGAGTGGGGCTCCATGGAGCTCCACTTCCCTCCCCATTATGCCCTTCATGTGTGACATTTGCATGGGCATTTTGGGTTTTTTGTGGCCATGCCCTACCCCTTGGTTTTCCTATAAATAATAGGAGATGGGGGCTGCCATCTCTTCATCCCTTGCTCACATACATGCCATTGCAATGATCTGGCTTCTCTCTCCCTCCCACGAAATAGTTTCGTAGAGCCGAAAGGCTGTCTGGGTTCCGGTGGGAACTAGTTCTGGACGGCGAAGCCCTGCCGGATAGATGACACCGTATGTGTGCAACTCTGTAGAGAGATCGTAGTTTCGGTCTTAGTTCGAGGGTGCCTCCCGAAGGGCTGTCCGAGTTACAGTTGGAGTTTCGGGTGTCCTCCCGAAGGGCTGTCCGGGTGACCGTTCGAGTTTCGAAGGTCCTCCCGGAGGGCTGTCCGCGACACCGTCCGGGGGACTGTTCGACCGTCTCCCGGAGGGCTGTCCGAGGAGCAGATGAGGGTATACATCCTCGCGGTTGGGAGGTTGTAAATCCTAGCTGCGGGGGTCTGCACCGACGATCGTCATCGACTCTACTTCCGCTGCGCTACGAGTCGGTAACGAATATGATCAAAACCTTGTATGCAGTCTTCATAGTGGTCCTGGGCTGGTGCGTAGGTCGGAAAATTTTTGTTTTCTGCTGCGTTACCCTACAGTGGCATCAAGAGCCGTGCTATGCGTAGATGCAGGTTGCGATCTAGAATACATGGAGATGTATGGGTGTTGCACAATATAATTAGGTAGTAGATAAGATCTATTACTGAAAATTATTTGTGCGGGTAGCAGATGAAATCTGTTACCTGATGTTCTTGTTGCTTCCCTTAAATTTGCGTAGTCCTGATCTTGACAGCATTGTGGAATCTGACAAAGTTCTGGCAATCCGCGATCCTTTCATGCTACTCCTGAGTATGCTGATTGACAGATCAACGAAGTGCTAACAGTTCTTTGGGTTCCACTTTAGTCAAAGAAAGATGGATGTTTCGCAGACGAAAGGGCAATGCAGATATGATCTGCACGGGGGTCATGCGTATGACGAAGTTCAGTATGGGGCTCGAGATTTTATTATCTCGTGTTTCATACACCCCGCAAAAGTTAATCTAGCGACTTGAATTATCATGCTTGATGATGGACGTTGGTAGCTTCGGTTTGTTTCGAAACCTTAGAAGCCACGTAAGATAAACTTTTGCATGAACCGATTAGAGACGTCTAACTTGGTTTTGCAGGAGGGTTTGCATGTGCATATGATGTGGTATAGCAGTGCTCATAATAATTTGATTATATGGCTATATGATGTAAATTAATTAACATGACCTGCGTGTCATGATTTGGCATGATGGCTGGAGCCATATGATTGCACTTTAATGACCTGCGTGTCAACCTTGTGTAATGCACTTATTTTATTAGCTATAGAGATAGCAATATTATCTGGTGCATCGACAAGGTGGTGGCAATCTTCGCGAAGGTGAACACCGACGCGAATGCCAAAGACGAAGAAATGCAAGACTTCTCCGTCAGAAAGGGCTATACCATATCATGCTAATTATGAATTGCCTGAGATGTTTATCCCTTTGATGCACCCTTCTTGATTGCGCGGTAGTCGCTTTTTATTAGGGTGATCTCTCACAAAAATATCAAGTAGTTAGTGTTCTCCCAAGTGTAGCACCGTCACGGCACCTAACTTTTCGGGGCATCACATGATCTCCATGGGTGCGAACGATTAGGGATGTGTGAGGCGGGTGAGTTGAGACCTCGCAGCGAGATCACTTGGTTGTCTTGACGTTCAGGCATGACAGTCATGAGCTCGGAACACACGCATCGAAAGATGAACAAGAATCACATAGAGATGTGATTGGCAAGTTTGCCTACCGATTGAAGTTCGCGCCATTTGAGTTCATCTCGAACCGTGGCGTTGAATTGAAATGCGGATCTTGAATCACTCACAATCAATTATGAGAGATATTGATTTGAGTGGGAGCGCACTGCAGAATTAACTTGTTTAATTCTCAGTGCAATTAATTTTGAACACTGTCTAAGTGTGGTTTGCATAATAGTTGTAGAATAATGGCTCGCGTTTCCACCTTCCCTATTAAAATTGAATAGCTGTTAAATATCTGGTTAAAACTTTACGGTTGGTAACGTAATGTGAGGATTGTCCTCAAGAGTGCCGAGAAGGACTTTTGTCCTATCGCATACTTTCGGTATTCTCCCGCTAAAGCTATGGATCATGTGACTCTCGTCCTTCGATCCAAAAGCTAGTATTCCAATTCAGTCAAGTGCAATATGCTTGCTTCCATGAGACCCGAACTTCGAAAGTTTGGATAGTTATGTGATATTCATGGAATCTGAAAATCATTTTCAGAGACAGACAAAGGCTGAAAGATATGAGATATCCAAAGCAGTGTTTGTTTGCAAACTATTAGTAAAGGAGTTTACTATGCATTAGACTGATAAGAGAGGGATCCAGTAGAACGCCTGTCATATGATGAAAGGTGAATAAAACAACAACTTAAAGAGAAAGGAAGTGTCCGAAGGGTGTTAGTAAGACTTTCACGCCTAGGAAGTCCGGGGCTAACGCCACTCTTAAGTTGGGTGCTTCTTCTGAGAGTAGGAGAAATACTAAAAGTTAAACTATTAGAAGTATAATGGCAATAAGAAAGAAGACTGGAATATCCAGCTCATGTATGAATGTCATACAAGTTTTTGATGTATAGAAGGCTGGTCAAAGATATGGTCCTTGGGAATTATGATTGAATTATTAATCACTGATTCCTGGGTATTGTAAGTAAATCACAAAGATACCCGCTCGATTGCATTCTGTTGCAACTCGATGTAAGGACTACTATGGCCTGAAAGACTAGCCAGGAATGAGGTTTAGGTATACACAGGGAACATAGTAAATGTTACTATACCTTCCATCGGTGTATTACCGTCTGTATTTATTTTCATAATTCATTTAGAGTTTTACAAACTCTAGCCCATTGCATAAGGTATCTTGCAAGAAGGTTGTTCATAAGAGAACTTTTGATGTTCGGTGTTATGAATAACATAAGGGCCATACTTTCATTATGAATGAGATGTATGTTATGAATATTGATAAAAATACATTACCTCTAGATTTATTTTCATAATTCATTTTAGAGTTTCATACACTCTAGCCCATTGCACAGTGTTTGTTGCAAAAGAGTTGTTCATGAAAACAACAATTGTTGTTCAGTATTATGAATAACATGAAGGGCCATGCTTCCATCCAAGATGGGATGTATGTTATGAATATTGATGGTAATATGATACATCCATAACACTGACGCTAAATGTCGCAAGACTAAAAGAATACCACATATGTGTGGCACTGCATTTGGTCACATTGGAGAAACCCGCATGGAAAATTCCATTATGATGGATTTTGAAGTCGTTTGATTTTGAATCATCTGACACTTGCAACCTTCCTCCGAAAAGTGAAGTGACTGAAATACCGTTCACAGGCCATAAGGAACGAGTAACAAACTTATTGGTGATCATACATTTGATGTGTGTAGTCCGATAAATGTTGTTAGTAGTGGATTTATCTATCTTCAGAAATGACTCAAGTAGATATATGGATATTTACTTGATGAGACGTAAGTCTGGATCTTTTGAAATCATTCGAAAGGTTTTCAAAAATGAAGTAGAAGTTATTGTAACAAGAAAATTATGTTTCTACAATTCGATTGCAGAAAGGAATATTTGAGTTACAAGTTTAGCGAATGTCTGATGAGTTGTGAAAGGGGTTTCATAACTTGCACTTCCCGGAACACCACTGCAAGTGGAAAGTCCGTGAAGATGTAATCAAACCATTTATGACATGGTAAGATCAAAGATGACATAAATAAATTTGCCATTATCCCTTTTAAAGAGTGATGCTTTAGAGACTGCGGCTTTTACACTGAAAAGAGCTCCATCGGGTCTGTTGAAATGAAGCCATGGTATGGTACGCCCAACCATGTTATATCCTTTCTTAACATTTGGAATATGGGGCTTGTGTAAAAGATTACAAACCTATTCCAAATCAGACAAGTGCTACTTTGTAGGTTAACCCAAGATTGGGTATTCCTCCCTCACTATACCGAGGCAAATAGTTTTGCCACGAAACGATATGCTTTTAAAGAGAATAGTTCTTTCAAAAAGGGTGAGTGGGAGGACAGTGCAAACTCGACGAGATAACAGTATCTTCGTCATCAGGTCAAAGGAAAGAAACCTTGGAAGTAATTCCGGAGTTTCCTACTGCGACTGATACGAAAGTCTCTACAATAAAATGTATGGACTTCGGTCGATCTTGCAGCTGAACCACGTAGGCAAGGCTCGTGCAAACCTCTCAGGTGCGCAGACGAGATATTGTTGTTGGACAACAGTATACCTATGATACACAAGGAAGCGTTGATGGGCCCTGACTCCGGAATTGGCTGAATGCCAATACAACCCGAGTTAGTTTTCATATAAGTGATTCAAGATTAAAACCTTGATACACCTTTCAGAAGACTTAGAGTCTGACGAATATTTATGGAACTTAAAACTGATACGGATAAAATGTTTTATCCATAAAGCTCGACTTGTTGCAATAAACAAGTTCAAGGAGTTGACTACGATGAGATTGTCTCACCGTAGCGATGCTTAAAGTCGGTTCGGGTTGAACTAGCAATTAATACATATTTCAATCTTGAGATATGAAACATGGATGACAAAAGGATTTCCATCTGATGGAAATGAAACCTAGGACTTGTATGTGATACAGTCCAAAGTAGGTTGTCGATCCAGAGGATGCTAGTAGGTATGCAAACTTCAGAGTTCCAGCGATGGACAGAAGAGAGCAAAATGGAGTTGGAATCTTCGTGTTTTGATGAAATGGTCAAAAAGGGGTTTTGACTTCATCAATGGGTAACGAAGATGCTTGTAATTCAAGAAAGTAAGTGGGAGCGCAATAATATTTCTAAAAACCTTGTGTGCTTGACACATTGGTAATTGGAAATAAATTTCTTGACACGAATTAGGACTTCATTTGGAAATAGTTTTTCGATGAAGTGCTTAGGCTAAATAGCCTTGATATTAGGCATGATGATCTATGAAGATAGATTTACCTAATGGGGCTAAGCAATGAATACATATTGACAAGATGCTAAAACCTTTTAGCATATAAAACGCCAAGGAGTGATTCTTGCCGAAGTCACATGGAAAGAGTTTTTGCAAGACTCGGTGTCCCAAAAACACCGATGAGCAAAATACATGATGGAGATTCCACACACTCTTGTGTTTGGATTAATCATGTATTCCATGGTAAGTAAAACAACCAGATATGTCCAATACTCCCAAGCTGTTGTGAGTATAGATACCAAAGTGATCAAAGTACTGATCATGGGACAACAGTGAAAGATGTCATGTAGTGCCAGAGTAGTACTGATGACATGTTTTCTCGCAGGCGGAGATCATGAAGAGTTCGTTGTAAAATGTTACATCGATACAGTCTTCATCTTTTCCCCGTGCGATTTTCGATTTAAATTAAGGGTTTTGTGTAACACACAATGTGGTGGCACAGTTAGTTGGAAAATGTTCCAAACAGGTTACTGTGGCGAATTCTATAACAAAGGCGAAGTATGTTGCCGCTTTTGAAGCGACAAAGAAGATGTTGAATCATATAGTTCATTCATGAACTTAGTATGGTTCCAAGATGGCTTTTGTCAATGGGACACTACTGAGGTAGTTGCTCCATAACTCAGTCTGAGGAATCCAGGTTCGACCTGTGATTCGCATACATACAAAGCGAAATCCACACAAAATATGAATTTTGTGAAGGCGTGAAAACGCGGACGATATGCAAAGATACACACGGAGCTGAAGTCGTCAGATCCGTTGGACATCAGGCTATACCACAAGCGAAGCATATTTACACCAATGTGTCATAGGTGTAAAGTGCATTAGCATTGACTAGATTATTGACTCTAGTACAAGTGGGAGTCTGTAGGAGATATGCCCTAGAGGCAATAATAAATTCTATTATTTATCTCACTGTTCATAATTAGGTTTATGTTCCATGCTATAACTGCTATGGTTCCCGAGCCCGTATATCCATAAAGGCTCTAGGGAAAACCCATGTGCACGTGTGGAATAATAAACGGTAAAAAGTATTCCTAGTCATGCCTCTAAGACTAGCTCAAGTGTTGCATGATGATTATGTTTTCCCAATCATGGGCATGTCTATGCCAGCAACTTTGAGGGCACAATGTTATAGGAACATTTGTGTTGAATCGACCCGAATTGATGTTATGCTATGAGATACTTTCGTCACAAGTTTATGGTTAATAACACAGGAAGTTAATGTTTGCATAATTCCTTAGACCATGAGAGTATCGAGTTTCTTCATGCTTGCTTCATGAACTTTGGGGTTTGTTAAACGTCATCCGTAAATGGGTGGCTATTACGGCGGCTTACGGGTTCATGGAAAAGTATGGCAAGTAACGAGATAGCTCAAGATTGGGATTTGCTCCTCCGACGATGGAGAGATATACTCGGGCCCTCTCGGTGTAACGGTATCCATCATCGTCTGGCCAGACACAGGGTGATTTGATCACTGGGATGCCGGAACACGAAAACGAGAAAAGAGAACAAAACCGGTAACGAGGTAACTTGCATAGTGGACAAAGTGTTTGCCCACGGGGATGCAATAAATCTCACCTCAGGTGTTTGTGACATATCGCGAAGCAAAAGGAATAGCTCACGGCAACTGGAGGTTCACTCGAATATTCATTCGTGTGGGTATAGGTGGTCAATATGGGTGTCCACGGCTCCGATGTTGATCATTGATCGGAAGGGGTTCCGGGTCATGTCTATACTTCACCGAACCTATAGGGTCACACGCTTAAGGGTCATCTATCTGCTGAATACTAGACAGGGAGTCTGAGAGAAAATCACCGAAAAAGTTTCGGACACCGAAAAAGTTTCGGACAGCGGAAAAGTTCCGCAGAGAGAGGTCACCGGATGAGTTCCGGTGAAACTGAAAAGTTGTTTCAGAGGATACCATAAAGTCAAAATTGGTTTTGGCACATGCCTGATAATTCTTGGAGGATGCCAGAATCGTTCTGGAAACTTTCTGGAATTTTCGGAGATGAAAACCGGGAATGTCCCGGAGCTGCCGGAACCGCTTCAGATGCTTTTCGCAGATGAAAATCACTAAACTGGAATTGTTCCAGAACGCGTTGGAAATAATTATGGTGGGTACTGGAAATGTTCTAAGCCCACATAAATATTTTCAGTTCGATCAGACGCTGAAATATGTCGTCGTGAATAGTGAAAGTGCTTTTTTGGATATTTTTATGAAAGCCACCTTTTAGGGCTTTTGTGGAAAGGCTTCTAGAAGGGCTTGGGGGCCAAGCATGCTCCTCATGGGGGCCCCCCAAGGGGGTTGGCCGGCCACATGAGTGGGGCTCCATGGAGCTCCACTTCCCTCCCCATTATGCCCTTCATGTGTGACATTTGCATGGGCATTTTGGGTTTTTTGTGGCCATGCCCTACCCCTTGGTTTTCCTATAAATAAGAGGAGATGGGGGCTGCCATCTCTTCATCCCTTGCTCACATACATGCCATTGCAATGATCTGGCTTCTCTCTCCCTCCCACGAAATAGTTTCGTAGAGCCGAAAGGCTGTCTGGGTTCCGGTGGGAACTAGTTCTGGACGGCGAAGCCCTGCCGGATAGATGACACCGTATGTGTGCAACTCTGTAGAGAGATCGTAGTTTCGGTCTTAGTTCGAGGGTGCCTCCCGAAGGGCTGTCCGAGTTACAGTTGGAGTTTCGGGTGTCCTCCCGAAGGGCTGTCCGGGTGACCGTTCGAGTTTCGAAGGTCCTCCCGGAGGGCTGTCCGCGACACCGTCCGGGGGACTGTTCGACCGTCTCCCGGAGGGCTGTCCGAGGAGCAGATGAGGGTATACATCCTCGCGGTTGGGAGGTTGTAAATCCTAGCTGCGGGGGTCTGCACCGACGATCGTCATCGACTCTACTTCCGCTGCGCTACGAGTCGGTAACGAATATGATCAAAACCTTGTATGCAGTCTTCATAGTGGTCCTGGGCTGGTGCGTAGGTCGGAAAATTTTTGTTTTCTGCTGCGTTACCCTACAGTGTGACCAAAGGAGATTGTGACGAAGCCTTTCCAAATGGCCCTCTTTATTTAGTTCTAGCACGACTCGCTCCATTGGCAATTAAAACCCCTCTTCGATGGCTGTTAAAGAATAAACGGTTTCCCGACAAGGAAAAGCTAAGCCAGAGCCATAATAGCATGTGGCTGTACTGGATGCTACATCAAACTGTACTTGGAAGATCTCGGTCCCCTGGACGGAGGTAGCCACCGAAAACCTGTGTGCAAGACCCTAGTCGGACGCATTCACCGCAAGACCTCAATAGGCGCAATCACTTGTAGAGGCTCTCATCATACTGCCCAGCCCAGGGAGTAGAAGTAAAAATAATATATAGTTTTGTTTGTCTTTAAAAAGTTTTCACAAAACGTTGCCCCAGAAGAGGGCAAGTTTATTCGTTTAAAACTTGTTTGCCTCCCAACCCCTTTTCTTTGTAAGAAATACTAAGCATAGCAAAAAGTTCCTAGGGCTTTAGCTAGCAATAATAGTTTGCAAAACTTTTTAGTAAAACATGCATACTAAAAGTTAAATAATTCATGCATATTCCAAAAGCATAGGACAAAGTATGATCAAGTTGTAACTTGCCTTCGGATTCGCAGCAACACGGTTCTACCTCCTCGTAGAATTCACCTTTGCAATCATCGTGATCTAACATAATAAAGATGCTTGAGTAAGACACTCAGCATATCAAGATTCATATAACAAATGTTCAAGCAAAAGCATTCGACACATAATTCATGCCAGACAACCCTAGAAAGTATACACGTATGATTTGAGTTTATGCAATTGGATCGGTTCATATGAATGGCATATAGTTCATGTTAATAAACTAATTTAA
>LR738712.1:875325597-875377041 GCA_902687465.1 Secale cereale | reverse complement strand
TCCTTGTGGATGTGGACCATGAGCCCAACCTCTCGGAGGCGTGCTCCAATGAGGCCCTCAGAGTCTGGCAGGATCGTCTGACTTGCAGAGACCAGCGTGAAAAGCGGCCTCTCCGCGGGCTCCTCGGGGTCAGCGCCAATTACCACGGCGGCCGCACCATCACCAAATAGTGCCTGGGCGACTAGATTGTCGAGGTGAGAACCGGTGGCGGAGGGACCACGGAATGTGGCAGCCGTGATCTCTGAGCATACTACGAGGACACGTGCACCATGGTTATTCTCGGCGAGATCCTTAGCCACGCGGAGCACCGTGCCACCTGCAAAGCAACCCTGTTGGTATAACATGACGCGCCTCACTGATAGGTGTAGGCCGAGCATCATGGCGAGTTGGTAGTCGGCACCAGGCATGTCAACGGCCTGCCGTGTGCAGAACACAAGGTGTGTGATCCTAGACAGCGGTTGGCCCCACTCTTTGACAGCCTTTTGCGCTGCCGCCATTCCAAGCTTTGGGATCTCACTATGTAGAATGTCCTGGCGTGCGTCCAGTGATGGCATGTTGAACTCGCACAAGGTCGGATTTTTCGCAATCATCTCCTTGTTTAGGAGCATGTGCCTCTTCCGGATCATGGACTTATCACCTGTATGCAACAACATGCAAATTATCAGTTTCGCTAAGTCGATTGTATTTTTAATTGATTTTGCATGAAGATTCGTGCAAATAAATTTTTTCAGTTTTTTTCTTTTTACATACTATATCACTTGACTTAGACTTGGTTATATCCCGGTCAACTGATACCTAGCCAGACCCATAAATTATTTCGAGGAAAACTCATTGAGCACTGCATCGATCAAAGGATCAAACATATGTATGTTAATTGAAATCATTTTTGTAAAAATTAAACACAGTAAGAGTTTATTTATTGTTTACATTTACTTATAAACTTTATCCCATTGACAAGCTAAAGGTCCATGGACCCACTTTCAAATCGCTTAGTGCCACGGTTGTAAACTACAGTAAACAGTATGTGCGCAACCAAACATTTATAACCCGACTCTTCAGTCTTCATAGATAAAAAAATGTTTTGGACTAAAATAATATAATAAATTGAGAATGAAAAAAAATTATCAGTTGCGTATATAGTACAATTTTCCCTTATATAGTTTGCCATCAACTTGCGGAATTTTCCCATCTTTTTTACGAAAAACTTTCAATCATCTTCAATCATAACTGTACAAAGAAAAACAGACGTAATAAAAATTACAACTACGTCTCTGGACCACCTAGCGTTCTTATATACTTCCTCAGTTCCCAAATATTTGTCTTTCTAGACATTAGAACAAGCGACTACATACAAAGTAAAATAAGTTAATCTACATTCTAAAATATGTCTACATACATCTGTATTTGTAATCCATTTGAAATGTCTAGAAAGACAAATATTTAGGAACGAAGAGAGTAGTTTGTCATCAACTTACAGATCTTCTTGAACTTCTGTTTGATGTCAGTGAGGTGGTCGCTCTTGGTGATGCGGAAGTAGTATTCTGGATAGTCGGCCTGGTACACGCAATTTGTTGGTGTTGCCGTGCCGATGGCCAGCACCGTAGCCGGGCCTTCTGCTCGCGGCGCCCTCGTCGCCTCCAACAACGTCAACGCCGCCGGCGCCATCTCCCTCTCCAAGGATGGTACGGGTACCTACTAGTACTAGGTAGTGCTGAAAAATACTAGTGGTACTTACACGAGATCCAATTGTCGAGTCTCTGCGTTTTACCTGGCTTTTATAAACAGAGCGAAACATAGAACCACAGGCAATAGGGGGATACGACACGGAGTGACAGATGTACCTCCATGTATGCTTGCTTTGCATTTACGGGAGAGGACAGCTGCACCAGCTTTGATCCTGTCGGCATGTGACTGAACCGACGGCGGAGAGACGCTGTGCGCAGTTGGACGGACGAGGAGCCACGGAGTGGTTAGAGCAACTCCAACGGGCAGACCCAAACGGACGACGTATTTGTCCGCTTTTTATCCGTTTGAATCGTCCACCCGCTCGGCGTCCGCTCAGTTTTTCATTTGGGTCGGCAGCGCGCCCAACGCGCCGACCCATTTCATGTCTGCACTCAATTTTTTTTAAAAGGTCCGCGACCGATCCTGCCAGCGGCCATGTCTCATGCTGGCACAATGCCAGCACCGGCATACAATGCCGGCTTCAGAAAATATCATCAAAGTCATGCTGGCGCACTCGCCAGCCGGTCGGCACGCATGCCAGCACACAAAAAATGGGTTGGGACTTGAGTTCGACCACTCCATCGCGGCTCCCGTGGTCGTGCCAGCACACCTGCAGGCATACAAAAAAGATGGCGCTCGCCGCCATAGATCACTCATCGTCGAACTTGAACATGTCGGCCTGCATCTTCTCGAACCACGGCCTCTTCCTTGGCGACACGGTGTTGAGATCCACCTTCATGATCTCCACCCCGATCATCATGCTCGCGAGAGCCACTCCTTTTGCCTTGGTCTTCGCGTTGGTGGCATCGATCTCTAGCATCTTGGCTTGCTTCTTCGCCTTCAACTCGAACATCTTGGCTTGCTTCTCCACGTCCATCTCAAGCCTCCACCTTTTGATCTCCATGAAAGCGTCCATTTGCTCCGCCTTGAACTTCCGGCGCTCCTCCTCCCTTGAGTCCTTCTTGTTCATCATGCCCTCCACGCTAGCGACCAAGGCGTTGGATGCCGCATCCCGCTTGTCCTATTCCTTCTTGGAGTTGGTCTTCCCTCTCGGCCGTGCCGGCTCGCCCTCCCCAACATCCTCCACGGCTTGCTTCCCCCCACGCGACTTGAGTGAGGCATATTGCGCCTTGAACTTCTCCTCATTCTTGATGACCCGAAAGCAATGGGAGTGGTTGAAGCACTTTCCATTGTGTTGAACCTTGAATGCCTCCAAAACATGAAATGCCTACAAAATGTTTCCATGCAAGCATATGGGCAAATGATATGCAAATTAACAAGCAAGCACTAGTAGAAAACAGGGCTTTGGTTCGGGCCTTGCGAGCCCATTAGTCCCGGTTCATTCACGAACCGGGACCCATGGGTGCATATGTCCCGGTTCGTGCGGCCAGGGGGCCGGCCGGGCCTCGTTGGGCATCTGTCCCGGTTGGTCTGGGCCCATTTGTCCCGGTTCCAGGAACGAACCGGGACCAATGGGCCTCGCTCATGGCCCACACCCATTGGTCCCGGTTCGTCACTAGAACCGGGACAAATGGGTGGCCTTTAGACCCGGTTCCTGTAACGAACCGGGACCAATTGTTTGCTTATATATACCCTATCTCCGGCGAGCCCACACTGCTCTGTTTTTTCTGGCCGGCGAGGGGAGTTGTGTGGTGCTCTAGCTAGCTCACCTCCCATATATGCACATGAGGTGCTCAATGAAATGCCTGAGCCACACTAGTTAAGCTTTCTCCTCTCGAAGCTCCATTTTCTCCGAGATTTGGCTAGGTTGAGCGGTCCGTCGTATGTCCCGTTCCTGTCTTCACCGCCGTCGATCGCCCGCGCCGATCTCGTCGCCGGCACCAACGTGGTGAGCTATATATATGCATGTACTTTGAATATAATGAATGTGATGATGAACTTATATATAAATGCAAGCAGATGAACCGGCAATGGATGTACGGTGACAGACGCACCTCAGAGTACATTAATGGCGTGCATAATTTTCTCGAAGTGGCTAAGGCAAACCAGCAGAATGGTTTTATGTGCTGTCCATGCACTATCTGTGGGAATACGAGATCTTACTCCGACTCGAGCACCCTTCACACGCACCTCCTTTATAAGGGTTTCATGCCACACTATAATGTTTGGACCAAGCACGGAGAAATAGGGGTTATGATGGAAAACAACGAAGAAGAAGAGGACGATGAAAACTATGTGCCCCCGGAATACGGTGATGCTATAACGGGGGAAGCTGCTGAAGGTCAAGAGGAACCAGATAATGTTGTGCCCGACGATGATCTCCGTCGGGTCATTGTTGATGCAAGGAGACAGTGTGAAAGTGAAAAGGAGAAGCTGAAGTTCGATGACATGTTGGAGGATTAAAAAAAGGATTGTACCCCAATTGCGAAGATGGCAACACGAAGCTCGGTACCGTACTGGAATTGTTGCAGTGGAAGGCAGAGAATGGTGTCCCTGACAAAGGATTTGAGAAACTACTCAAAATATTGAAGAAGAAGCTTCCAAAGGATAACAAATTGCCCGACAGTACGTACGCAGTAAAGAAGGTCATATGCCCTCTAGGATTGAAGGTGCATAAAATACATGCATGCCCTAATGACTGCATCCTGTACCGCGGTGCGTACGAGCATTTGAACACATGCCCGGTATGCGGTACCTTGCGGTATAAGATCAGACGAGATGACCCTAGTGATGTTGACGGCGAGCGCCCTAGGAAGAGGGTTCCTGCCAAGGTGATGTGGTATGCTCCTATAATACCATGGTTGAAACGTCTGTTCACAATCAAAGAGCATGCCAAGTTGATGTGATGGCACGCAAAGGACCGTAAGAAAGACGGGAAGTTGAGAGCACCCGCTGACGGGTCGCAGTGGAGAAAAATTGAGAGAACATACTGGGAGGAGTTTGCAGGTGACGCAAGGAACGTATGGTTTGGTTTAAGTGCGGATGGCATTAATCCTTTTGGGGAGCAGAGCAGCAATCGCAGCATCTGGCCTGTAACTCTATGTATCTATAACCTTCCTCCTTGGCTGTGCATGAAGCGGAAGTTCATTATGATGCCAATACTCATCCAAGGCCGTAAGCAACCCGGCAACGACATTGATGTGTACCTAAGGCCATTAGTTGAAGAACTTTTACAGCTGTGGAATGGACAAGGTGTACGTGTGTGGGATGAGGCCAACCAGGAGGAATTTGACCTACATGCGTTGTTGTTTGTAACCATCAATGATTGGCTTGCTCTCAGTAACCTTGCAGGACAAACAAACAAGGGATACCACGCATGCATGCACTGTTTAGATGACACCCAATGTATATACCTGGACAGATGCAGGAAGAATGTGTACCTGAGGCATCGTCGATTTCTTCCGACCAATCATCAATGTCGAAAGAAAGGCAAGCATTTCAAAGGCGAGGCAGATCACCGAAAGAAGCCAGCCATGCGTACCGGTGATCACATACTTGCTATGGTCAATGATTTACAGGTAATCTTTGGAAAGGGTCTAGGCGGACTATATGTTCCGAATGACGATGAGGGACACGCACCCATGTGGAAGAAGAAATCTATATTTTGGGACCTACCCTACTGGAAAGACCTAGAGGTCCGCTCTTCAATCGATGTGATGCACGTGACGAAGAACCTTTGCGTGAACCTGCTAGGCTTCTTGGGCGTGTATGGCAAGACAAAAGATACACCGGAGGCACGGGAGGACCTACAACGTTTGCACGAAAAAGACAGCCTGCCTCCAAAGCAGTATGAAGGTCCTGCCAACTACGTTCTTACCAAAGAAGAGAAGGAAATCTTATTTGCATACCTGCTCAGTATGAAGGTCCTGTCTGGCTTCTCGTCGAATATAAAAGGGATAACAAATATGGTAGAGAAAAGGTTCCAGAACCTAAAGTCTCATGACTGCCACGTGATTATGACGCAACTGCTTCCGGTTGCATTGAGGCGGCTTCTACCGGAAAACGTTCGATTAGCCATTGCGCACCTCCTCCCTTGCTCCTTTATATACGGGGGCAGGGGGCACCCAAAGACACACAAGAAACATTGTTCTAGCCGTGTGCGGTGCCCTCCTCCACAGAAACACACCTCGGTCATACCGTTGCAGTGCTTAGGCGAAGCCCTGCACCGGCAGCTTCATCATCTCCGTCACCACGCCACCGTGCTGACGAAACTCTCCTGTGAAGCTCAACTGGACCAAGAGCTCATGGGATGTCATCAAGTTGAATGTGTGCTGAAGGCGGAGGTGCCGTACGTTCGGTGCTTGATCGGTTGGATCGCGAAGACATTCGACTACATCAACCGCGTCACTAGACGCTTCTGCTTTTGGTCCACAAGGGTACGTAGACATACTATCCCCTCTCGTTGCTATGCAACTAGTAGATAGATCTTGCTTGATCGTAGGAATTTTTTTGAAATACTACATTCCACAATAGTGGTATCAGAGCCAGGTTTATGCGTAGATGATATGCACGAGTAGAACACAATGAGTTGTGGGTGATAACAGTCATATTGCTTACCAGCATGTCATACTTTGATTCGGCGGTATTGTGAGATGAAGCGGCTCGGACCAACATTACGCGTATGCTTACGCGACATTGGTTTCATCGTTACGAGCACTCGTTGCTTAAAGGTGACCGGCGGGTGTTTGTCTCTCTCAGTTTAGCTGAATCGAGTGTGACTACGCCTGGTCCTTGTTGTTTTTGTATGCGTAGGTAATAACGGTTCTTGCTAAGCCCGTAGCAGCCACGTAAAACTTGCAACAACAAAGTAGAGGAAGTCTAACTTGTTTTTGCAGGGCATGCTATGATGTGATATGGTCAAGACGTGATGAGTTATACGTTATTGTATGAGATGATCATGTTTTGTAAAGTTATCGACAACCGGCATGAGCCGTATGGTTGTCTCTTTATTGTATGAATTGCGAAGGCCATGTAATTGCTTTACTTTATGACTATGAGTTAGCGATAGTAGTAGATGCAATAGGTTGCGAGACGACCACGATGCTACGATGAAAATCATGGTGTCAAGCCGGTGACGATGGAGATCATGACGATGCTTTGGAGGTGGAGATCAAAATCACAAGATGATGATGGCCATATCATGTCACATCTTTTTATTGCATGTGATGTTTATCTTATTTTGCTTAGAACGGCGGTCGCAATGATAAGATGATCCCTTACAAAATTTCAAGGTACAAGTGTTCTCCCTGAGTATGCATTGTTGCGAAAGTTCATTGTGCCGAGACACCACGTGTTGATCGGGTGTGATAAGCTCTACGTTCACATTCAACGGGTGCAAGCCAGTTTTGCACACGCAGAATACTCGGGTTAAACTTGACAAGCCTAGCATGTACAGACATGGCCTCGGAACACTAGAGACCGAAAGGTCGAGCGTGAATCATATAGTAGATATGATCAGCATAAGATGTTCACCATTAAAAACTACTCCATCTCACGTGATGATCGGACATGGTTTAGTTGATTTGGATCACGTGAACTTACTCCTAGTAGTATCACTACAGGAATCAGCTTCTTTGCCGACTGCCATGGCAGTCGGCAAAGGCATGAATGGCAGTCGGCAAAGCTCTTTGCCGACTGCTAGCAGTCGGCAAACAGTCCGGCTGAATTAACGCCGGTAAAGGCCTTCTTTGCCGTCTGCTTCATAGAAGCAGTCGGCAAAGCTCTTTGCCGTCAGCCGTTTGCGGCCAGCAGACGGCAAAGAGCGTAGACGGCAGTGAGGTGAGGTGGGAGCCGTTAGGGGTTAACGGCGTGGTTTGCCGTCAGCCGGCAGACGGCAAAGAGGCTAAGGTCTTTGCCGTCTGCTGGCAGTCGGCAAAGAGGGTAACCGTTAGCCCGCTCATGCCGTGACACTGTGGGCCCCTCTTACCTCTTTGCCGTCTGCTGGCTGATGGCAAAGAATTCTTTGCCGACTGCCAGCAGTCGGCAAAGATGTGGCCGGTGTGACCTAGCCAACGCAGTACCCCGTGGGGCCCACTTTTGGACTTTGCCGTCTGCTGGCAGATGGCAAAGAACTCTTTGCCGACTGCCAGCAGTCGGCAAAGAGCTGGCAGATGGCAAAGACCCTCTTTGCCATCAGCTGGTTCTTTGCCGTCTGTTTTGACAAGACAGACGGCAAACAGTCTCTTTGCCGACTGCTGGCAGACGGCAAAGAGCTGGCAGTCGGCAAAGTAGCTGATTCCAGTAGTGTATTAAGCATATCTATGTTGTAGATCAATAGCTCGCGATGTAGCTCCCCGTTTATTTTATGTGTTCCTAGAGAAATATAAGTTGAAAGATGTTAGTAGCAATGATGCGGGCTAGGTCCATGATCTGAGGAATATCCTCATTGCTGCACAGAAGTATTATGTCCTTGATGCACCGCTAGGTGACAAACCTATTGCAGGAGCAGATGCAGACGTTATGAATGTTTGAAACAAGATCGGTATGATGAATACTTGATAGTTTAGTGCGCCATGCTTGCGGCTTATAACCGGGACATGAAAAACATTTTGAACGCCACGGAGCATATGAGATGTTCCAAGAGTTGAAATTAGTATTTCATACTCATGCCCCTGTCAAGAGGTATGAGACCTCTGACAGTACTTTGCCTACAAGATGGAGGAGAATAGCTCAACCAGTGAGCATGTGCTCAGATTGTGTGGGTACTACAATTGCTTGAATCAAGTGGGAGTTAATCTTCCAGATAAGATAGTAATTGACAAAGTTCTCTAGTCGCTATCACCAAGTTAGTAGAACTTCGTGATGAACTATAATACGCAAGGGATGACGAAAGTAATTCCCAAGCTCTTCACAATGCTGAAATCGGTGAAGGTAGAAATCAAGAAAGAAGCATCAAGTGTTGATGGTTAACAAGACCACTTGTTTCAAGTAAAGGGCGAAGGGATAAAAGGGGAACTTCAAGAAGAATGACAAGCAAGTTGTCACTCTCATGAAGAAACACAAAGCTAAACTCAAGCCTGAAACTAAGTGCTTCTACTACAAAGGGAATGGTCACTGGAAGTGGAACTGCCCAAGATAGTTGGTGGATAAGAAGAATGGCAAAGTAAACAAAGGTATATTTGATATACACATTATTGATGTGTACTTTACTAGTGTTCATAGCAACCCCTGGGTATTTGATACCGGTTCAATTGCTAAAATTAGTGACTCGAAACGAGAGCTGCAGAATCAACAGAGACTAGTTAAAGGTGAAGTGACGATGTGTGTTGGTAGTGGTTCCAAGATTGATATGATCATCATTGCACACTCCCTATACTTTCGGGATTAGTGTAAAACCTAAATAAATGTTATTTGGCATTTGCGTCGAGCAAGAATATGATTTGATCATGTTTGTTGCAATACGGTTATTCATTTAAAGTCATAGAATAATTGTTGTTCTGTTTACATGAATAAAACCTTTGATGGTCTTACACCCAATGAAAATAGTTTGTCGGATCTTGATAGTAGTAATACACATATTCATAATATTGAAGCCAAAAGATGCAAAGTTGATAATGATAGTGCAACATATTTGTGGCACTGCCGTTTAGGTCATATTGGTATAAAGCGCATGAAGAAACTCCATGCTAATGGGCTTTTTGATTCACTTGGTGCTTGCAAACCATGCCTCATGGGCAAGATGACTAAAACTCCGTTCTTCGGAACAATGGAGCGAGCAACTGACTTATTGGAAATAATTCATACCGATGTATGCGGTCCGATGAGTGTTGAGGCTCGTGGCGGGTATCATTATCTTCTGACCTTCACAGATGATTTGAGCAAATATGAGTATATCTACTTGATGAAGCACAAGTCTGAAACATTTGAAAGTTCAAAGAAATTTCAGAGTGAAGTAGAGAATCATCGTAACAAGAAATAAAGTTTCTACGATCTGATCGCCACTAGTAGAAAAGGGGACAAAGGTCCAGGCCAGGTCAGCCCATTAGTCCCGGTTCAGTCCAGAACAGGGACCAATGGGGGCATTGGACCCGGTTCGTGAGCCCAGGGGGCCGGCCGGGCCACGTGGGCCATTGGTCCCGGTTCGTCTGGACCTTTTTGTCCCGGTTGGTGGGATGAACTGGGACCAATGGGGCTTGCTCCTGGCCCACCACCATTGGTCCCGGTTGGTGACTTGAACCGGGACCAAAGGCTCCCCTTTAGTCCCGGTTCATGTGACCAACCGGGACCAATGAGGTGCCTATATATACCCCCTCGCGTAAGAGCAGAGCACACTGCTCTGTTTTTTCTGGCCGAGGGGGAGAGGGCTTGGTGGTGCTCTAGCTCACCTCCTATGCACACAACGTGTTCGATGGAATGCCCGAGCCACACTACTTAAGCTTTCTCCTCTCCAAGCTCGACCTCCAAGCTCCATTTTCCTCAATATTTGTCTAGGTTTAGCGGTCCGTCACGCCCCGTCCCCGTATTCACCGCCGTCGGGGGGAGCTGTGGTGCTCTAGCTAGCTCACCTCCTATGCACATTAGGTGTTCGATGAAATGCCCGAGCCACACTAGTCAAGCTTTTCTCCTCTCGAAGCTCGAACTGCAAGCTCCATTTTCTCTGAGATTTGTCTAGGTTTAGCGGTCCGTCACGTCCCATCCCCGTCTTCGCCGCCGTCGATCGCCCCCGCCGATCTCGTCACCGGCACCACCGTGGTGAGGCTCTTGTTATGTCCATGCTTTTCTTACTTTTATTATTGCTTGTTATTATTGCTTTAGATAGATATTTGTCTAATTTTCTTACGTTTATTATTGCTTGTTATTATATAGTGCGATGGTTTTGATATCCGCCCACGTGGGCCCTCGTCCTGTCTACGATTCGGATGTGGTATATTATCTTTAATTTATAACTATTTGTTTTAGTGTTTATGACAATTATGCCGACCAACCTGACATGCATAGATGTTTTTATATGTCTAGGAGCTAGTTGAACCGGAAATTCCAACCGACCCTCTTGTGGAGAGGTTAAATTTAGTTGAAGATGGAATTGGAGTTGCATGTTGCGGAAGTCATCGATGATCACAAGATCAAGATGGACCCTATTGTTGAGAGGTTAAATTTAGTTGAAGAAGAAAACATTTTCTTGAAGGAAAAAATAAAAAAATTGAGGACGAGAAGATGATATTGGAGTTGCATGTTGCGGATGTCGTTGATGATCACAAGATCAAGATGGATGCAATGCGGTTGAAGATTAGAAAGATTAGAAAATATGCCATTCATACCGAGGCTTGGTATCATTATGCCGTTGGATCAATTGTTGCCTTGGTTGTGATTATGATCGCATTTGTTTTCGCATTGAAATGTTTTACATAGTTTCAATGTATGGTGAAAATTAATTAGATGCTCTGGAGAGCAATATGTTGTTAGATGAGAACTATGTATGTACTTTGGTTTTAATGTGATGATGAACTTCTATTAATTGGTTTACTTAATTATCTATTTATGATGTTCTGTAATGGTTTTTGACACACTTAATTATATATAATGCACGCAGATGAACCGGCAATGGATGTACGGTGACAGACACACCTCCGAGTACATTAAGGGCGTGCATGAGTTTCTCGATGCGGCTGAGGCAAACAAGCAGAATGGTTTTATGTGTTGTCCATGCACTAAATGTGGGAATACGATGTCTTACTCTAACCGGAAAATCCTTCACTCCCACCTGCTTTACAAGGGTTTCATGCCACACTATAATGTTTGGACGAGGCACGGAGAAATAGGGGTTATGATGGAAGACGGCGAAGAAGAAGAGTACGATGACAACTATGTGCCCCATGAGTACGGTGATGCTGCAATGGGGGGAGCTGGTGAATATCAAGAGGAACCACACGATGTGCCCAATGATGCTGCAACGGGTGAAGCTACTGAAGATCAAGAGGAACCAGACGATGTGCCCGATGATGATGATCTCCGCCGGGTCATTGTCGATGCAAGGATGCAATGCGAAAGTAAAAAGGAGAAGCTGAAATTCGATCGCATGTTAGAGGATCACAAAAAAGGTTTGTACCCCAATTGCGAAGATGGCAACACAAAGCTCGGTACCGTACTGGAATTGCTGCAGTGGAAGGCAGAGAATGATGTGGCTGACAAAGGATTTGAGAAGCTACTGAAAATATTGATGTAGAAGCTTCCAAAGGATAACGAATTGCCCGACAGTACATACGCAGCAAAGAAGGTCGTATGCCCTCTAGAATTGGAGGTGCAGAAGATACATGCATGCCCTAATGACTGCATCCTCTACCGCGGTGCATACAAGGATCTAAACACATGCCCGGTATGCGGTGCATTGCGGCATAAGATGAGACGAGATGACCCTGGTGATGTTGACGACGAGCCCACCAGGAAGAGGGTTCCTGCGAAGGTGATGTGGTATGCTCCTATAATACCACGGTTGAAACTTCTGTTCAAAAACGAAGAGCATGCCAAGTTGATGCGATGGCACAGTGAGGACCGTAAGAAAGACGGGAAGTTGAGAACACCCGTTGACGGGTCGCTGTGGAGAAAAATCAAGAGAAAGTACTGGGAGGAGTTTGCAAAGGACCCAAGGAACGTATGGTTTGCTTTAAGCGCGGATGGCATTAATCCTTTCGGGGAGCAGAGCAGCAATCATAGCACCTGGCCCGTGACTCTATGTATGTATAACCTTCCTCCTTGGATGTGCATGAAGCGGAAGTTCATTATGATCATCCAAGGCCCTAAGCAACCCGGCAACGACATTGATATGTACCTAAGGCCATTAGTTGAAGAACTTTTACAGCTGTGGAATGGAAACGGTGTACGTGCGTGGGATGAGCACTGACAGGAGGAATTTAACCTAAAGGCGTTGCTATTCGTGACCATGAACGATTGGCCCGCTCTCAGTATCCTTTCAGGACAGACAAACAAAGGATACCACGCATGCACACACTGTTTAGATGACACTGAAAGTATATACCTGGACAAATGCAGGAAGAATGTGTACCTGGGCCATCATCGATTTCTTCCGACCAACCATCAATGTCGAAAGAAAGGCAAGCATTTCAAAGGCAAGGCAGATCATCGGAAGAAGCCCGCCATGCGTACCGGTGATTACGTACTTGCTATGGTCAATGATTTACACGTAATCTTTGATAAGGGTCCCGGCGCACTAGCTATTGCGAATGACGGTGAGGGACACGCACCTATGTGGAAAAATAAATCTATATTTTGGGACCTACTCTACTGGAATGACCTAGAGGTCCGCTCTTCAATCGACGTGATGCACGTGACGAAGAAACTTTGCGTGAACCTGCTAGGCTTCTTGGGCGTGTATGGAAAGACAAAATATACACCTGAGGCACGGGAGGACATGCAACGTTTGCACGAAAAAGACGGCATGCCTCTGAAGCAGTATGAAGGTCCTTCCATCTACGCTCTTACGAAAGAAGAGAAAGAAATCTTTTTTCAATGCCTGATCAGTATGAAGGTCCCGACTGGCTTCTCGTCGAATATAATGGGAATAATAAGTATGCCAAAGAAAAAGTTCCATAACCTAAAGTCTCATGACTGCCACGTCATTATGACGCAACTGCGTGGGCATAACTTTTGTAGAACGAATTAAAACTATCTTGCTTCACTTATATCTATTTAGAGAGTTGACAGGAATTGTTCATTCACATGGTTAGTCATAAAATCCTACATAAAGTTGTAGATGGCTGAATATGATTTGTTTGATTCCTTGCAATAGTTTTGCGATATAAAGATGGTGATATTAGATTCATGCTAGTGGGTAGTTGTGGATTGTAGAAATACTTGTGTTGAGGTGTGTGATTCCCGTAGCATGCACGTATGGTGAACCGTTATGTGACGAAGTTGGAGCATGATTTATTTATTGAGTGTCATCCTTTGTGTGGAGGTCGGGGGCGCGCGATGGTTAACTCCTACCAACCTCCCCCCTAGGAGCATGCGTGTAGTACTTGGTTTCGATGGCAAATAAATTTTTTCAATAAGTATGTGAGTTCTTTATGACTAATGCTGAGTCCATGGATTATACGCACTCTCACCCTTCCACCATTGCTAGCCTCTCTTGTACCGTGCAACTTTCGCCGGTACCATACACCCACCATATACCTTCCTCAAAACAACCACCATACCTACCTATTATGGCATTTCCATAGCCATTCCGAGATATATTGCCATGTAACTCCACCGTTCCGTTTATTATGACACGCACCATCATTGTCATATTGCCTTGCATGATCGTAAGATAGCTAGCATGATGTTTCCATGGCTTGTCTGTTTTTTGATGTCATTGCTACGCTAGATCCTGGTACACCGCCGGAGGCATTCACATAGAGTCATATTTTGTTCTAGCTTCGAGTTGTAATCTTTGAGTTGTAAGTAAATAAAAGTGTGATGATCTTTATTATTTGAGCATTGTCCCATGTGAGGAAAGGCCAAATAAAAAAAAGGAGAAGGCCTAAAAAATATATAGAGAGGGGCTAAAAAAAGAGAGAGAAAGCCCCTCCAAAAAAAACCCAAGAAAACAAAAAAAACAAAAAAACAAAAAAAAATTGAGAGAAAAGAGAGAAGGGACAATGCTACTATCCTTTTCCACACTTGTGCCTCAAAGTAGCACCATGATCTTCATAATAGAGAGTCTCTTGTTTTGTCACTTCCATATACTAGTGAGAATTTTCATTATAGAACTTGGCTTGTATATTCCAACGACGGGCTTTCTCAAATGCCCTAGGTCTTCATGAGCAAGGAAGTTGATGCACACCCACTAGTTTTCTTTTGAGCTTTCGTACACTTATAGCTCTAGTGCATCCGTTACATGGCAATCCCTACTCACTCACATTGATATCGATTGATGGACATCTCCATAGTCCATTGATTTGCCTAGTTGATGTTAGACTTTCTCCCACCTTTTGTCTATCACCACCTTCTATTCCACAACTTTCATATACTTTTGGCAACTTTTTATACTATTTTCTGGGACTAACATATTGATCCAGTGCGCAGTGCCAGTTCCTGTTTGTTGCATGTTTTTTGTTTCGCAGAATATCCATATCAAACGGAGTCCAAACGGAATAAAAACGGACGAAGATTTTTCTTGGAATATATATGAATTTTGTGAAGAGAAACTAACACGAAATGATGCTCGAGTGGGCCTCAAGGTTGGGGGGCACGCCCCCTGCCCAAGGCGCGCCCTAGGCCCTCGAGGCCACACCGTAAGGCGGTTGATGCCCTTCTTTCGCCGCAAGAAAGCTAATTTCTGGATAAAAATTGTGTCAAAAGATGAGCCCAATCGGAGTTACGGATCTCTGGTAATTTAAGAAACGGTGAAGGGCCAGAATCTGGGAACGTAGAAACAGAGAGAGACAGATCCAATCTCGGAGGGGCTCTCGCCCCTCCGCGCCATGGAGGCCATGGACCAGAGGGGAAACCCTTCTCCCACCTAGGGAGAAGGTCAAGGAAGAAGAAGAAGAAGAAGGGGGGCTCTCTCCCCCTCGCTTCCGGTGGCACCGGAGTGCCACCGGGGCCATCATCGTGTGACCGCGATCTACACCAACACCTCCGTCATCTTCACCAACATCTGCATCACCTTCCCCCATCTATCTACAGCGGTCCACTCTCCCGCAACCCGCTGTACCCTCTACTTAAACATGGTGCTTTATGCTTCATATTATTATCAAATGATGTGTTGCCATCCTATGATGTCTGAGTAGATTTTCTTTGTCCTATCGGTGATTGGTGAATTGCTATGATTGATTTAAATTTATTGTGGTTATGTTGTTGTCCTTTGGTGCCCATCATATGAGCGCGCGCATGGATCACACCATAGGGTTAGTTGTATGTTGATAGGACTATGTATTGGAGGGAAAGAGTGACAGAAACTTCAACCTAGCGTAGAAATTGATGCATACGGGATTGAAGGGGGACCAATATATCTTAATGATATGATTGGGTTTTACCTTAATGAACGTTAGTAGTTGCGGATGCTTGCTAATAGTTCCAATCATAAGTGCACAGAATTCCAAGTAAGGGATGACGTTCTAGAAGCGGCCTCTCCCACATAAAACTTGCTATCGGTCTAGTAACGTAGTCAATTGCTTAGGGGCAATTTCGCAATTCCTACCACCACTTTTCCACACTCGCTATCATTAACTTTATTGTTTCTTTGTCTTAACATCCCCTAGTTTTATTTACATGCTCTTTATATTCTGGCAAACATATCCAACAAAAACTACATAGTACTTCTAGTTTCATACTTGTTTTAGGTAAAGTAAACGTCAAGCGTGTGTAGAGTTGTATCGGTGGTAGATAGAACTTGAGGGAATATTTGTTCTGCCTTTAGCTCCTCGTTGGGTTCGACACTCTTACTTATCGAAAGAGGATACAACTGATCCCCTACACTTGTGGATTATCAGGAAGACGGACGCTGACGGTAATATCCCCGTCTACAAAGCTCGACTTGTTGCAAAAAAGGTTTTCCACAAATTTAAGGGGCCGACTACGATGAAACTATCTCACTTGTACCGATGCTTAAGTCTGTCCGAATCATGTTAGCAATTACCGCATTTTATGACTATGAAATCTGGCAAATGGATGTCAAACGTGCATTATTATTATTTTTGACTATAGAAACGTGCATTATTTAACGGGTTTCTTAAGGAAGAGTTGTATATGATGCAACCAGAAGGTTTTGTCGACCCAAAAGGTGCTAACAAAGTGTGCGAGCTCTAGCGATCAATCTACGGACTGGTGCAAGCATCTCGGAGTTGGAATATACGCTTAGATGAGGTGATCAAAGCATTTGGTTTATATAGACTTACGGTGAAGCTTGTATTTACGAGAAAGTGAGTGGGAGCTCTGCAGCATTTCCGATATTATATGTGTATGATATATTATTGATTGGAAATGATATAGAATTTCTGGATTGCATAAAAGGATATTTGAATAAGAATTTTTCAATGAACTACCTTGTGAAGTTACTTACATATTGGGCATTAAGATCTATAGGGATAGATCCAGACGCTTAATAGGACTTTCACAAAGCACATATATTGACAATGTTCCGAAGAAATTCAAGATGGACCAGTCAAAGAAAGGGTTCTTGAATGTGTTGCAAGGTGTGAAATTGAGTAAGACTCAAAGTCCGACAACGATAGAAGATAGAGAGAGAATGAAAGTCATTCCCTATGCCTCAGCCATAGGTTCTATAATGTATTCCATCCTGTGTACCAGACCTGATGCGTGCTTTGCCATAACTTTGGCAGGGAGGTACAACAGTGATCCAGGAGTGGATCACTGTACAACGGTCAGAATTATCCTAAAGTACCTAAAGAGGACTAAGGAAATGTTTCTCGGTTATGGAGGTGATAAAGAGTTCGTCGTAAAGGGTTACGTTGATGCAAGCTTTGACATTGATTCAGATGACTCTGAGTCTCAATCTAGATACGTATTGAACGTGGGAGAAATTCGCTAGAGTTGCTCTATGCAGAGCATTGTAGACATAGATATTTCCAAAGTACACACGGATCTGAATGTTGCAGACCCGTTGACTAAAAACCTCCCTCACAAGCAAAACATGATCACACCTTAGAACTCTTTGGGTGTTAATCACATGGTGATGTGAACAATATTATTGACTTTGGTGCAACTGGGAGACTGATGGAAATTGTAACGACCCGAAATTAACAAAATCCATGTCTCTGTGCTTACTGTGCTATCCCTGGATCGTAGCTAGCACACAGTAACAAAAATGAATATTGGTAAAACATACATCTTTTACTAAATGGTAGATCTAGAATTAAAAAAATACATACCATTGGCACAGCTCGATGCTGGCACATAATACAGCGAAATTATACGTAGTCTCTAAGTTAGGGCTCCACCAACGCCACTGGGCCCGTTGAGTGTAGACCTTAACCCTATCGTCTCTTAACTTGTCGAGATCTGCACATGACAGGTGCAGATGAGTACGTGGAATGTACTCGCAAGTTGCAAATGACATTTTAATAGAATCTATATGTAGGGTAAGTATTGATGGAGGTTTCCTTTGCATAAAACAAATTTTCTCCTATACTAAATTTTGTATAGTTTTTTTTGAAAAAAATAATTCTTGGTATAAAAGGTAGCAGTGAGACACTTGGATATACGCACCAGTGCTCGTTCTCCAAAATTAGTTAAAACATATATATGGTTGAACTAAAATACAATAACCGTGCTCAATCCTCAAGCTAACCCTTAAACCAGATGGTTAGAAAAGAGAGGGGATATTCTTCTTCAGTCCAAGTCTTCGGTTGCTCAAAATTTTCCGTAACCGGGAGCACGGCTAATCATTTAGGTTTAACCCTCTACAGAGGTTGTACACGTTCCCCACATGACACAATCAACCCTTCGTGTCGTGACATCACTTTTGGTGTGTGACCAAAGGAGATTGTGACGAAGCCTTTCCAAATGGCCCTCTTTATTTAGTTCTAGCACGACTCGCTCCATTGGCAATTAAAACCCCTCTTCGATGGCTGTTAAAGAATAAACGGTTTCCCGACAAGGAAAAGCTAAGCCAGAGCCATAATAGCATGTGGCTGTACTGGATGCTACATCAAACTGTACTTGGAAGATCTCGGTCCCCTGGACGGAGGTAGCCACCGAAAACCTGTGTGCAAGACCCTAGTCGGACGCATTCACCGCAAGACCTCATTAGGCGCAATCACTTGTAGAGGCTCTCATCATACTGCTCAGCACAGGGAGTAGAAGTAAAAATAATATATAGTTTTGTTTGTCTTTAAAAAGTTTTCACAAAACGTTGCCCCAGAAGAGGGCAAGTTTATTCGTTTAAAACTTGTTTGCCTCCCAACCCCTTTTCTTTGTAAGAAATACTAAGCATAGCAAAAAGTTCCTAGGGCTTTAGCTAGCAATAATAGTTTGCAAAACTTTTTAGTAAAACATGCATACTAAAAGTTAAATAATTCATGCATATTCCAAAAGCATAGGACAAAGTATGATCAAGTTGTAACTTGCCTTCGGATTCGCAGCAACACGGTTCTACCTCCTCGTAGAATTCACCTTTGCAATCATCGTGATCTAACATAATAAAGATGCTTGAGTAAGACACTCAGCATATCAAGATTCATATAACAAATGTTCAAGCAAAAGCATTCGACACATAATTCATGCCAGACAACCCTAGAAAGTATACACGTATGATTTGAGTTTATGCAATTGGATCGGTTCATATGAATGGCATATAGTTCATGTTAATAAACTAATTTAACAATTTTCTAACTCTAATTTTTTATGATGACAAAAACTAACTAGAGAGGTTTTTTAGGATGAATCTAAGATATTTAACTTAGTGTCAAATTTTATTTTAATTAAGTTATTAAACAATGATCAAGAAGGTCAAATTAAGGTGTTGATGTTAAAACATCGACTAAACCTTGCTGAAAAATTGTGCCATGAGATCCAACAGAAAGATGAGGTCCTATATATGGTCGAACTTTCATATAATAAACATTTTTTATATTACTTATATGTTAGAAGATATAGCAAACATACTCAATTTAACATTTAAATCAAAACTAAATTTTAACTTGCCAAAAACTGAAATCTCAATTTTTTTATAATAAACTAGATACTCCAAGGAATCTGGGGATATCTTATTTGTCATAAACGGAGTTGTAGACTAAAAGATATGATTTATCAAATTTGGTCATTTTTCTACAACAGAAACAGAAATAAGATAATATAGCGCCACATGTCGCATTTCTACTCCTGGATACCTCTTCGCGTTGAACAGAACTAAAGAGGTTGTGATCCACCTGATCTAGATTTGATTTCCAGAAAAGAAGGAGGGTTGGCTAATAGGAAAAAGAAGTCCGGCGAGGCGGCGGGTCGCAGGGGTGGTGCAGGCGTCGTGGGGTTCCATTGACGGGGAGGGCTCTATAGACTAGTGAGTGGAGGACGGTGGAGAGCAGGTCGAGGCGAACCCGGGGAACAACGCGGCTGGCTCGTCCTCGGGCGTGGTGGGGAGGCCGCCAAAGTTGTGAGGAGCTCCAGTCGGTCGCGTATGCTGTGGAGTCAAAACAATGCCACGTGGTGCGCCTTTGGTCCCAGTTCGTGACGAAAGGCCACCACCCTTTAGTGCCGGTTGCAGAACCGTCACTAATGGTCCTTACGAACTGGGACTAAATCCCGATTCTGCACTAGTGAAGAACCACCGGAGGGGGGCACCTGGGCGAGCACACCTCACCGGGGCACCCCCCCCCCCTCCTGGTGCGCCCAGGTGGGTTGTCCCCACCTGGATGCCCCGCGGGCCTCAACCCTGATACTATAAATTCACATTTTCGGAGAAAAAACCAAGAAGGAAGAATTATCTTGTTTCACGATATGGAGCCAGCGCCACCTCATGTTGTTCATCGGGAGGCCAGATCTGGAGTCCGTTTGGTGCTCCGGAGAGGGGAATCTTTGGTCTTTGTCGTCACCAACCGTCCATCGCCAATTCCATGATGGTCTCCATTGGGAGTGAGTAATCCCTTCGTAGGCTCGTTGGTCGATGATGAGTTAGATGAGATTCATCATTTAATCGAGTTAATTTTGTTAGGGCTTGATCCCTAGTATCCACCATGTTCTAAGATTGATGTTGTCATGACTTTGCTATGCTTAATGCTTGACACTTTGGGCTCGGGTGCCATGATTTCAGATCTGAACCATTTATGTTATTACCATTATATCTATGTTACAGATCCGATCTTGCAAGTCATAGTCACCTACTATTTGTTATGGTCCGTAAACCCCGTAGTAAAAATATTTGGGATAATTTCCGATGATGACCTTAGGTTGAGGAGTTCGTGTATTCACTATGTGCTAATGCTTTGTTCCGGTACTCTAATAAAAGGAGGCCTTAATATCCCTTAGTTTTATTTTGGACCCCGCTTCTACATGAGGGTTGGACAAAAGATGCCATACAAGTTCTTTCCATAAGCACGTATGACTATTTACAGAATACATGCCTACATTACATTTATGAACGGGAGATAGTTTTGTATCGCCCTAGGTTGTGGCTATTACATGATGAATATCATCCAAAAAAATTCCGATCCAATACCTACGAATTTCATACATATTTATCTTGCTAAGTTACTATTGTTGTTCTTACTATTGCTACTGCTACCAAATCACTGCTATCACTGTTACCGTTATTATTGTTGCTACCTCTACTATCAAAACTATCATACTACTGTGCTACTGATCACTTTGCTGCAGATAATTAATCTCCAGGTGTGGCTGAATTGACAACTCAGTTCCTAATACTTGCAAATATTCTTTGGCTCCCCTTGTGTCGAATCTATAAAGTTGGGTTGAATACTCCACCCTCGAAAGCTGTTGCGATTCCCTATACTTGTGGGTTATCAATGATCTACCTCAAGATTGTATGAATGAGTTATAACCTCCCTCTACAGACTAAACCCCTCAGATTATATAGCCACTGCGGGTATCTAGGGTTACAACTATGTCGGCCACAACTAGGGATAGACATGTCGATCATTTGAATATACCTTGAAGTATTCCAAGACTTCGGAGGATTCCCTCTTGTGTACGTGGCGGGCCACGGCTTGCGTCGCCCATTCTTTAGTTGTCAGTGGGTCCTTGGCCCGGCCCATGAATGGCAGGCCGACGTGGCGAGCACACCCTAACCCAGGACACCGTCACTGGGTGCAGAGACCGGATGAAGATCATGTCAAGTACGTGACCAAGGATGCATTCATAAGCAACAAGATGTACACGCTTCTCGTTGACATGAGGAAGTGCCTCCTTCGTGAAGATGGTGAGGGATCGAGCCACAGGAAGAGTAATGGTGGCAAGCGTCACAAGAAGAAGTAGATGATTTGATGACCGTTTCTGCTAGTTTATTATGTATACAACTAGTAGAGTGGCCCGCTCGATGCGCGGGCTAGAATTTTATAATGTTTCTAAGAGAGAACATTTTTCATTTGTTTATAAAGTAAAATTAGAATGAAATGTGGTCACATTCAGAAGTATGGTCCTATTCTCTATTTTAGGTAAGATTGGTTATTTTTCAAAATCAGTCCTATCTTCTTTTCTATGGAACACCATATTATGACCATATGTATAATTTGTAAATGATATTAGATCAATACAGTGAGCTAATGTATAGATCATGAGCTACTCATTAGTATTCGTGTAATGTTAAAAAGAAGAGGTGAAAGTTTATATTGTGGGGTTTCTGTAACCTTTTATATTGACCACTTATTCCTGGTTACAAAATTCAGTGTTTAGGAAAAAATGTGTCTTCAATATCCAATAGATATGTATGTTATGATTTATGACTTTATATTTGTGCCAGACAATTTCTTGATTTGTATTTTTCTTTGACTGAAGTTTAAATGCTTGACAACTACTGTCTAATAATGGGTTCCATTTCTTTGACCCCGCACGATATACGACCATTATCCGTCCCACATATAGCTTAAACATATTTCCATGAAAAGTATTTTGTAAAATTTGGAAAATAAAAAGTGTTTGTTACTAATCAGTAGTACCAAGTAGGGAAACGTGGTATTAACCAATCAAACAAAGGACCATATCTGAGCCATCAAAGTTGAAATAATAGATGGGCGCCATAAAATTGACCACACATTTCGAAAATTTGATTGCATTCACTCAGATAGAAATTTTACGGCATGAAGGTCATCTTTCTCTCAAAAAGGAGATTGTACCGAACTTTGTTAAATATAGCTTCCATGTGCAAAAGGCATGATCACATACCAAATAGTATGATTTTGCAGCAATAGAGGTATAATCAGATCCAATACACAACAAAAGTGAAATCAAATCATATAGCAAGTAGTTGCTCCAATTTTCTAAAAGCTCTCTTTTTGGCATTTTTTAAGTTATCCTTAGGAACTTGAAAAGGATAAGCACAAATTTTTCCCAAAATATACTTCCATATTATGCCATTACAAAAAGAATTATATTTCACAAATATGTTACAATAATAAATTGGTTAGTTTTTTTGTTTCTTCGAAGCAGTGTCGATGTACAAAATGGAATATTTGAGACATACGAAGGACATACAGAGGGATTACGTATTTTTCTAGTTATGTAATGAAAAGAAAAATCATGAAATTAGACGCGCCTATATATACAAACAATCAAAGAAGCATGTAATGATATTTGGGTCTAACCTACTCATGTGTTTATGCATGAGAGCATATTAAAATACTTGAATTATGAATTTTTTTTTGAATGGCGTGTTAGAAGATCAATTTGTTTTCTCCATCAATTTAGACCCATCCTGGCATGAAGCTTGCCGAGGCCGGATGGCGGTAAGAGCAATGTGGAGCTGGCCAGCACACTCGCATTTGGTCACCAGCCTGAGCCGCCTGCCGGAGTTCAACCGCTGAGTTCAACGTCTAACATCAACTTATCTAGATGAGTGAGATTAACGCCCCGTTTAAAATTCAAAGAGAAATATGAAGATAGAAAAATACAAAACAAATTTACAGCTCAAGGATTCAGGCTCACCCTGTCATCATCTATAGCACAGATTACACTAATCGACACCTTGATTTGCTTGTCCAGTCTATCTCGCCAAACTCAGTCTTCCCCTCCCAGAACTTCACATGGATTGATTATTGTTCAGTACTATGCATTACCAAGTTTAGGTGCTGGCAAGTTCAGTATTGGTTACCCCTTGATTTCCATTATAGCTTGTCAACCATGCATAAGGACGCAAATGAATTGCTCGTCCTCAAGGCAAGGAGCTCAAAAATATTGGTTGTTCTAGCACCTCTATGTGACCGCGAGGCTGGAAGGCTGCCAAGAACTTCCAGTCCACAAAGTGAGTAGTTTAAGAAAATTTAATCTTCATGCAACTCTACGTCCATCATGAGTCCGCCAATGAACTGCTCGTCCATGAGGCAAGGAGCTACAGAAATTCATAATGTCCATGCGAGCTCTTTGCTGCTATGCCACCGATACCAACATTTAAAATCTCCAATCAAGATGTACGATAACAAAGTGGAAATGATCTGGGAAACAATGGACGAACAAACAGATAAAATGTTAGACTGGCTGCAATGAGGTGAAGAGGAAAGGTTGGGGCTAGATTTGGCATGACAAATTTTGGGGGCACACATACACACATATATCAATGGCTTCCATTCACATTTTTTTCAGCAGGTAATGCAGGCTTGCCATGCATATGTAAAATATCCTTGAGGGGCACGTCTCTTTATTTTTTATTTTTTTGAGGGGCACATATTTTTTTGGTAGCTTATCGGGGCATGTAATTTTCTTTAACCATCAGCGCACGTCCTTGTTTTAGGGTTGCACGTCCTTTCTTTTGAAATGTCCGACACAGTTTTTTTTTTCCTTTCAGAACTGAGGGCATGTTTTTTTTTGAGCGAGCGTCCTATTTTTTTTGCCTTGGCTGACAGGAGCGAAACGTTTTCTTCTAGTATAATAATTATAATGGCATAGGTGGGTAATTTTTCTGACTTACTATCTTATCTAATGGCTACAAAAATCAAGTCTATTAAATTAACGGCTGGATAATTCTAATTTTTGTGGCAATTTCTAGCCTATTTCTCTTTTCTTTGGTTAACCCATCAAATACTTTTTATATATAATAGATTGATTATTCATTTAGGTTTGCAAATGTTATGTGTAATCAATTATGTAATTGGATGTTTAATTTGGTTATGCAATCATATTCTTATAAGTATATATGTTGTTGTTCTGTACACGTAGCATATATGTTGTGAAGAAAGAGCAAATCACATTGCATACAATTAAACTAAGGAACACGTCGATGATGATTTCAACAAACACATCCAATTGTTTACCAGCAAGCGTCCACAACACAATTATTAGCAGGAATCGTCTATGTTATTATCGGTCTTCTCACACAATTCTGATAACTAACCTGTTTGCCTGGTATCGCATACATATTGTTATGCCGTATCTTTGTGTTATTTTAGATTATCGCTAACAGTTCATCCGAGTGACCTAATGTTGTCTATCGCACTCATCTTGATATGGATCGAGTAAACGTTTGTGTTATATTGGCTCATCGCGAAGATTTTATATGGATCAACTATATCCCAAGTATCGCACACACAACTCTCTTCTGAATCGTGCTTGATGGATCAGCCAGCGCACACAATTTATTTTCTTAAAGATGAGTTTATTACCATAACGTTTGTGATTCATGCATCACACACAATTCATCCAGGTGGTGTGCGATAGATTTATCGTCTTAGGACATCTCTGTACCAATGCACTTTGGCCAGCAATTGATTCTAAACTTCTGCAACATGGGATACAACAATAAAAAAATGCATATCACAACACACAATTCAATTAACAACGAGATCCTAAAACATATCCAAGATAATGTCACTTATTGAAGAACAAATGCTTCCACACCCATGCAATAAGCGTCCACACATGCTCCTTTAGTATGGCTCACGTGGCGAGGTGATGGGGGCACTATGCAGGACGACTGTCTCGAGAGTAAGGCCAGGCCCAAATCCGAAAAGGACGCCCCATTCCATGCCCTCGCCGGTATTGGCATGCCCATCCTCGGCAGATCTCTTGCGCATCTCGTCGAGAATGAAGAGGACGGTGGCGCTGGAAATGTTGCCATACTCAGATAGTATGTGCCTACTAGCGCGCATCTTGTTGTTTTGGAGGTGGACCTCAGCCTCGACCATGTCAAGAATCGCTGGGCCGCCAGGGTGTGCCACCCAAAAGATGGAGTTCCAGTCTTTGATACCCAATGGACTAAATGCATCCACCAGTGCGCTCTTTATGTTCTTCGAGATAATCTTGGGCACGTCCTTGTGGATGTGGACCATGAGCCCAACCTCTCGGAGGCGTGCTCCAATGAGGCCCTCAGAGTCTGGCAGGATCGTCTGACTTGCAGAGACCAGCGTGAAAAGCGGCCTCTCCGCGGGCTCCTCGGGGTCAGCGCCAATTACCACGGCGGCCGCACCATCACCAAATAGTGCCTGGGCGACTAGATTGTCGAGGTGAGAACCGGTGGCGGAGGGACCACGGAATGTGGCAGCCGTGATCTCTGAGCATACTACGAGGACACGTGCACCATGGTTATTCTCGGCGAGATCCTTAGCCACGCGGAGCACCGTGCCACCTGCAAAGCAACCCTGTTGGTATAACATGACGCGCCTCACTGATAGGTGTAGGCCGAGCATCATGGCGAGTTGGTAGTCGGCACCAGGCATGTCAACGGCCTGCCGTGTGCAGAACACAAGGTGTGTGATCCTAGACAGCGGTTGGCCCCACTCTTTGACAGCCTTTTGCGCTGCCGCCATTCCAAGCTTTGGGATCTCACTATGTAGAATGTCCTGGCGTGCGTCCAGTGATGGCATGTTGAACTCGCACAAGGTCGGATTTTTCGCAATAATCTCCTTGTTTAGGAGCATGTGCCTCTTCCGGATCATGGACTTATCACCTGTATGCAACAACATGCAAACTATCAGTTTCGCTAAGTCGATTGTATTTTTAATTGATTTTGCATGAAGATTCGTGCAAATAAATTTTTTCAGTTTTTTTCTTTTTACATACTATATCACTTGACTTAGACTTGGTTATATCCCGGTCAACTGATACCTAGCCAGACCCATAAATTATTTCGAGGAAAACTCATTGAGCACTGCATCGATCAAAGGATCAAACATATGTATGTTAATTGAAATCATTTTTGTAAAAATTAAACACAGTAAGAGTTTATTTATTGTTTACATTTACTTATAAACTTTATCCCATTGACAAGCTAAAGGTCCATGGACCCACTTTCAAATCGCTTAGTGCCACGGTTGTAAACTACAGTAAACAGTATGTGCGCAACCAAACATTTATAACCCGACTCTTCAGTCTTCATAGATAAAAAAATATTTTGGACTAAAATAATATAATAAATTGAGAATGAAAAAAAATTATCAGTTGCGTATATAGTACAATTTTCCCTTATATAGTTTGCCATCAACTTGCGGAATTTTCCCATCTTTTTTACGAAAAACTTTCAATCATCTTCAATCATAACTGTACAAAGAAAAACAGACGTAATAAAAATTACAACTACGTCTCTGGACCACCTAGCGTTCTTATATACTTCCTCAGTTCCCAAATATTTGTCTTTCTAGACATTAGAACAAGCGACTACATACAAAGTAAAATAAGTTAATCTACATTCTAAAATATGTCTACATACATCCGTATTTGTAATCCATTTGAAATGTCTAGAAAGACAAATATTTAGGAACGAAGAGAGTAGTTTGTCATCAACTTACAGATCTTCTTGAACTTCTGTTTGATGTCAGTGAGGTGGTCGCTCTTGGTGATGCGGAAGTAGTATTCTGGATAGTCGGCCTGGTACACGCAATTTGTTGGTGTTGCCGTGCCGATGGCCAGCACCGTAGCCGGGCCTTCTGCTCGCGGCGCCCTCATCGCCTCCAACAACGTCAACGCCGCCGGCGCCATCTCCCTCTCCAAGGATGGTACGGGTACCTACTAGTACTAGGTAGTGCTCAAAAATACTAGTGGTACTTACACGAGATCCAATTGTCGAGTCTCTGCGTTTTACCTGGCTTTTATAAACAGAGCGAAACATAGAACCACAGGCAATAGGGGGATACGACACGGAGTGACAGATGTACCTCCATGTATGCTTGCTTTGCATTTACGGGAGAGGACAGCTGCACCAGCTTTGATCCTGTCGGCATGTGACTGAACCGACGGCGGAGAGACGCTGTGCGCAGTTGGACGGACGAGGAGCCACGGAGTGGTTAGAGCAACTCCAACGGGCAGACCCAAACGGACGGCGTATTTGTCCGCTTTTTATCCGTTTGAATCGTCCACCCGCTCGGCGTCCGTTCAGTTTTTCATTTGGGTCGGCAGCGCGCCCAACGCGCCGACCAATTTCATGTCTGCACTCAATTTTTTTTAAAAGGTCCGCGACCGATCCTGCCAGCAGCCATGTCTCATGCTGGCACAATGCCAGCACCGGCATACAATGCCGGCTTCAGAAAATATCATCAAAGTCATGCTGGCGCACTCGCCAGCCGGTCGGCACGCATGCCAGCACACAAAAAATGGGTTGGGACTTGAGTTCGACCACTCCATCGCGGCTCCCGTGGTCATGCCAGCACACCTGCAGGCATACAAAAAAGATGGCGCTCGCCGCCATAGATCACTCATCGTCGAACTTGAACATGTCGGCCTGCATCTTCTCGAACCACGGCCTCTTCCTTGGCGACACGGTGTTGAGATCCACCTTCATGATCTCCACCCCGGTCATCATGCTCGCGAGAGCCACTCCTTTTGCCTTGGTCTTCGCGTTGGTGGCATCGATCTCTAGCATCTTGGCTTGCTTCTTCGCCTTCAACTCGAACATCTTGGCTTGCTTCTCCACGTCCATCTCAAGCCTCCACCTTTTGATCTCCATGAAAGCGTCCATTTGCTCCGCCTTGAACTTCCGGCGCTCCTCCTCCCTTGAGTCCTTCTTGTTCATCATGCCCTCCACGCTAGCGACCAAGGCGTTGGATGCCGCATCCCGCTTGTCCTATTCCTTCTTGGAGTTGGTCTTCCCTCTCGGCCGTGCCGGCTCGCCCTCCCCAACATCCTCCACGGCTTGCTTCCCCCCACGCGACTTGAGTGAGGCATATTGCGCCTTGAACTTCTCCTCATTCTTGATGACCCGAAAGCAATGGGAGTGGTTGAAGCACTTTCCATTGTGTTGAACCTTGAATGCCTCCAAAACATGAAATGCCTACAAAATGTTTCCATGCAAGCATATGGGCAAATGATATGCAAATTAACAAGCAAGCACTAGTAGAAAACAGGGCTTTGGTTCGGGCCTTGCAAGCCCATTAGTCCCGGTTCATTCACGAACCGGGACCCATGGGTGCATATGTCCCGGTTCGTGCGGCCAGGGGGCCGGCCGGGCCTCGTTGGGCATCTGTCCCGGTTGGTCTGGGCCCATTTGTCCCGGTTCCAGGCACGAACCGGGACCAATGGGCCTCGCTCATGGCCCACACCCATTGGTCCCGGTTCGTCACTAGAACCGGGACAAATGGGTGGCCTTTAGACCCGGTTCCTGTAACGAACCAGGACCAATTGTTTGCTTATATATACCCTATCTCCGGCGAGCCCACACTGCTCTGTTTTTTCTGGCCGGCGAGGGGAGTTGTGTGGTGCTCTAGCTAGCTCACCTCCCATATATGCACATGAGGTGCTCAATGAAATGCCTGAGCCACACTAGTTAAGCTTTCTCCTCTCGAAGCTCCATTTTCTCCGAGATTTGGCTAGGTTGAGCGGTCCGTCGTATGTCCCGTTCCTGTCTTCACCGCCGTCGATCGCCCGCGCCGATCTCGTCGCCGGCACCAACGTGGTGAGCTATATATATGCATGTACTTTGAATATAATGAATGTGATGATGAACTTATATATAAATGCAAGCAGATGAACCGGCAATGGATGTACGGTGACAGACGCACCTCAGAGTACATTAATGGCGTGCATAATTTTCTCGAAGTGGCTAAGGCAAACCAGCAGAATGGTTTTATGTGATGTCCATGCACTATCTGTGGGAATACGAGATCTTACTCCGACTCGAGCACCCTTCACACGCACCTCCTTTATAAGGGTTTCATGCCACACTATAATGTTTGGACCAAGCACGGAGAAATAGGGGTTATGATGGAAAACAACGAAGAAGAAGAGGACGATGAAAACTATGTGCCCCCGGAATACGGTGATGCTGTAACGGGGGAAGCTGCTGAAGGTCAAGAGGAACCAGACAATGTTGTGCCCGACGATGATCTCCGTCGGGTCATTGTTGATGCAAGGAGACAGTGTGAAAGTGAAAACGAGAAGCTGAAGTTCGATGACATGTTGGAGGATTAAAAAAAGGATTGTACCCCAATTGCGAAGATGGCAACACGAAGCTCGGTACCGTACTGGAATTGTTGCAGTGGAAGGCAGAGAATGGTGTCCCTGACAAAGGATTTGAGAAACTACTCAAAATATTGAAGAAGAAGCTTCCAAAGGATAACAAATTGCCCGACAGTACGTACGCAGTAAAGAAGGTCATATGCCCTCTAGGATTGAAGGTGCATAAAATACATGCATGCCCTAATGACTGCATCCTGTACCGCGGTGCGTACGAGCATTTGAACACATGCCCGGTATGCGGTACCTTGCGGTATAAGATCAGACGAGATGACCCTAGTGATGTTGACGGCGAGCGCCCTAGGAAGAGGGTTCCTGCCAAGGTGATGTGGTATGCTCCTATAATACCATGGTTGAAACGTCTGTTCACAATCAAAGAGCATGCCAAGTTGATGTGATGGCACGCAAAGGACCGTAAGAAAGACGGGAAGTTGAGAGCACCCGCTGACGGGTCGCAGTGGAGAAAAATTGAGAGAACACTAGCAAGATGCCCGTGCTACGCTACGGGATCACACAAGATTAGGTAGATTTATGTTATAATCCCTCTATAAATAAATATAAGAGCATTAATATAACTAAAGTAGTGATCTAAACATATAGAAAATCCATCCACACGGATGTGGCAACTTGCAAATAATACTGACTTCATCCTTCGGGGCTCAACATGTTAGCATATACTCTGATCTACCACCCACCCATGTCCCGCATGTCATATCTCCATGTATGTGAGCATTATATGATACAACATGCCACCCATGGGGAAAAGATAATGTTAAATGATATCTCAAATAAATTGATATTGTAACATTCGAAACCACTTTGCAATATTTAAAGAAAAGAGGATCATTTCACATTTTTGGCTTCCTCAATGGCAAGGCTTGTGAGCGCCAGGGCGAACTCTGAATTGTGAACTGTATGGCAGTTGCGCTCACGCGATATCTCCCAAATTGCCAACACAAACTTAGAACAAATATTGCGACAAAACTAACCCTTTCCCTAGAACAACTGTAGAAAACAAAACAAGCTATTTTGTTACCTTTCCTCCAATGATTCAACATTGCTCATTTCGTGTATTAGACACACCAGACTTAAATGTGAAAATAAATTACATCAGTTAATCTGAAGTACTCCTGCACTTTGAAGTATCACCAAACCAAATGTTACAGCATGCTACGCTACAGAATACTTGCATGTTTCTGAACTTTAACAATCAATAGTTTAAATAACACTTAGACAAAAAAACACAATGTTACACTCCACGATCCATGACCTGAGTAGTAACCACAATCCACAACTCATGGCCATCAAAATAGGTTTTATGTAGCTAGAGTTCTACACACAAGTAATTGAATAAATCATATGTATTTCCTATCAGCGAGTAAAGCATGTGCAAATCCAAATTCTGAACTGTATGGTTGTTAAACTAACTAACTGGCACTTCCATACACAAAAAGTACAACCAGGTCGACTCAAGATGTCTGCTATGGAAGAACCAGAGACAAATATCAGATCTAGACTAAAAATATGTTGTTTTTTGAGGCGTAATAAACTGCTAATTGCACATTATCCATTGTTTTTTGTAGTTGTTCCTCTGTGCACACATAATTCAGAGAACATAACTACTCTTTGTAGTTTCTTCTCAATATACACATATTCAGAGAGAAACCATGAACTGCACTATCTCATCTCAGCAAGGACTCACTAATTTAATTGTCTAAAGATAATACCAAAAGGGCACTTGGCAACCAGATTGTTGATCCGGCCACATGAATGACTCCTAATCAGAACTGTGGTAGTGGCATGAACGTAAGCTCAGGCAACGGCGCGACGAGCTGGAAGCTAGGATTGGGGCCAGATCCACGATCTATGCATCGTCGTACACAGCGGCCAGGCTATGCGCCGAGAACATCATGTGCAGTGGAGATGGCGGCATGTGGACATTCTTGGGGGTAACCTCCACCAGATCTGGTAGCTTGCAGACTCGTACACGGAAGGGCAGAAAAATTGAGCATCTCCTGTAGTTGCAGCGTATTCCTGTGGACGAGCTCCGGATGGCGGTGTAGGCTTTGGATGGTGCGGGCAAGGGGTGGAGGTGGAGAAGAATAGGGGCATGTATGCAGATTGGCGACCGATGGAGGGGATCGACACTCAGGTGGCTGGTGGTAGGGGGAAGCGGCGGGGAAGGTTGTAGGTATCTCTGGAGATGGTGTCGTAAGCCTAGAAGGCTGTAGGTGGGTGGCTGGGTAAGGGATGAAGGAGCTATGTGAAATTTAGGCAGAGTGGCGGGCGTTGTTTTGCAAAACTGCCACAACTTTTCTTTGCATCTGTTAGATGAAGATCCGACGGTCCGAAATGATAGATGGCAGGCACACCATCATCACCAACTCAGCTTTTTATAGGAGTAGAGATACTGGGAGGAGTTTGCAGGTGACGCAAGGAACGTATGGTTTGGTTTAAGTGCGGATGGCATTAATCCTTTTGGGGAGCAGAGCAGCAATCGCAGCATCTGGCCTGTGACTCTATGTATCTATAACCTTCCTCCTTGGCTATGCATGAAGCGGAAGTTCATTATGATGCCAATACTCATCCAAGGCCGTAAGCAACCCGGCAACGACATTGATGTGTACCTAAGGCCATTAGTTGAAGAACTTTTACAGCTGTGGAATGGACAAGGTGTACGTGTGTGGGATGAGGCCAACCAGGATGAATTTGACCTACATGCGTTGTTGTTTGTAACCATCAATGATTGGCCTGCTCTCAGTAACCTTGCAGGACAAACAAACAAGGGATACCACGCATGCATGCACTGTTTAGATGACACCCAATGTATATACCTGGACAGATGCAGGAAGAATGTGTACCTGAGGCATCGTCGATTTCTTCCGACCAATCATCAATGTCGAAAGAAAGGCAAGCATTTCAAAGGCGAGGCAGATCACCGGAAGAAGCCAGCCATGCGTACCGGTGATCACATACTTGCTATGGTCAATGATTTACAGGTAATCTTTGGAAAGGGTCTAGGCGGACTATATGTTCCGAATGACGATGAGGGACACGCACCCATGTGGAAGAAGAAATCTATATTTTGGGACCTACCCTACTGGAAAGACCTAGAGGTCCGCTCTTCAATCGACGTGATGCACGTGACGAAGAACCTTTGCGTGAACCTGCTAGGCTTCTTGGGCGTGTATGGGAAGACAAAAGATACACCGGAGGCACGGGAGGACCTACAACGTTTGCACGAAAAAGACAGCCTGCCTCCAAAGCAGTATGAAGGTCCTGCCAACTACGTTCTTACCAAAGAAGAGAAGGAAATCTTCTTTGCATACCTGCTCAGTATGAAGGTCCTGTCTGGCTTCTCGTCGAATATAAAAGGGATAACAAATATGGTAGAGAAAAGGTTCCAGAACCTAAAGTCTCATGACTGCCACGTGATTATGACGCAACTGCTTCCGGTTGCATTGAGGCGGCTTCTACCGGAAAACGTTCGATTAGCCATTGCGCACCTCCTCCCTTGCTCCTTTATATACGGGGGCAGGGGGCACCCAAAGACACACAAGAAACATTGTTCTAGCCGTGTGCGGTGCCCTCCTCCACAGAAACACACCTCGGTCATACCGTTGCAGTGCTTAGGCGAAGCCCTGCACCGGTAGCTTCATCATCTCCGTCACCACGCCACCGTGCTGACGAAACTCTCTTGTGAAGCTCAACTGGACCAAGAGCTCATGGGATGTCATCAAGTTGAATGTGTGCTGAAGGCGGAGGTGCCGTACGTTCGGTGCTTGATCGGTTGGATCGCGAAGACATTCGACTACATCAACCGCGTCACTAGACGCTTCTGCTTTTGGTCCACAAGGGTACGTAGACATACTATCCCCTCTCGTTGCTATGCAACTAGTAGATAGATCTTGCGTGATCGTAGGAATTTTTTTGAAATACTACATTCCACAATAGTGGTATCAGAGCCAGATTTATGCGTAGATGATATGCACGAGTAGAACACAATGAGTTGTGGGTGATAACAGTCATATTGCTTACCAGCATGTCATACTTTGATTCGGCGGTATTGTGAGATGAAGCGGCTCGGACCAACATTACGCGTACGCTTACGCGAGATTGGTTTCATCGTTACGAGCACTCGTTGCTTAAAGGTGACCGGCGGGTGTTTGTCTCTCTCAGTTTAGCTGAATCGAGTGTGACTACGCCTGGTCCTTGTTGTTTTTGTATGCGTAGGTAATAACGGTTCTTGCTAAGCCCGTAGCAGCCACGTAAAACTTGCAACAACAAAGTAGAGGAAGTCTAACTTGTTTTTGCAGGGCATGCTGTGATGTGATATGGTCAAGACGTGATGAGTTATACGTTATTGTATGATATGATCATGTTTTGTAAAGTTATCGGCAACCAGCATGAGCCGTATGGTTGTCTCTTTATTGTATGAATTGCGAAGGCCATGTAATTGCTTTACTTTATGACTATGAGTTAGCGATAGTAGTAGATGCAATAGTTGGCGAGACGACCACGATGCTACGATGAAAATCATGGTGTCAAGCCGGTGACGATGGAGATCATGACGATGCTTTGGAGGTGGAGATCAAAATCACAAGATGATGATGGCCATATCATGTCACATCTTTTTATTGCATGTGATGTTTATCTTATTTTGCTTAGAACGGCGGTCGCAATGATAAGATGATCCCTTACTAAATTTCAAGGTACAAGTGTTCTCCCTGAGTATGCATTGTTGCGAAAGTTCATTGTGCCGAGACACCACGTGTTGATCGGGTGTGATAAGCTCTACGTTCACATTCAACGGGTGCAAGCCAGTTTTGCACACGCAGAATACTCGGGTTAAACTTGACAAGCCTAGCATGTACAGACATGGCCTCGGAACACTAGAGACCGAAAGGTCGAGCGTGAATCATATAGTAGATATGATCAGCATAAGATGTTCACCATTGAAAACTACTCCATCTCACGTGATGATCGGACATGGTTTAGTTGATTTGGATCACGTGAACTTACTCCTAGTAGTATTAAGCATATCTATGTTGTAGATCAATAGCTCGCGATGTAGCTCCCCGTTTATTTTATGTGTTCCTAGAGAAATATAAGTTGAAAGATGTTAGTAGCAATGATGCGGACTAGGTCCATGATCTGAGGAATATCCTCATTGCTGCACAGAAGTATTATGTCCTTGATGCACCGCTAGGTGACAAACCTATTGCAGGAGCAGATGCAGACGTTATGAATGTTTGACACAAGATCGGTATGATGAATACTTGATAGTTTAGTGCGCCATGCTTGCGGCTTATAACCGGGACTTGAAAAACATTTTGAACGCCACGGAGCATATGAGATGTTCCAAGAGTTGAAATTAGTATTTCATACTCATGCCCCTGTCAAGAGGTATGAGACCTCTGACAGTACTTTGCCTACAAGATGGAGGAGAATAGCTCAACCAGTGAGCATGTGCTCAGATTGTGTGGGTACTACAATTGCTTGAATCAAGTGGGAGTTAATCTTCCAGATAAGATAGTAATTGACAAAGTTCTCTAGTCGCTATCACCAAGTTAGTAGAACTTCGTGATGAACTATAATACGCAAGGGATGACGAAAGTAATTCCCAAGCTCTTCACAATGCTGAAATCGGTGAAGGTAGAAATCAAGAAAGAAGCATCAAGTGTTGATGGTTAACAAGACCACTTGTTTCAAGTAAAGGGCGAAGGGATAAAAGGGGAACTTCAAGAAGAATGACAAGCAAGTTGTCACTCTCATGAAGAAACACAAAGCTAAACTCAAGCCTGAAACTAAGTGCTTCTACTACAAAGGGAATGGTCACTGGAAGTGGAACTGCCCAAGATAGTTGGTGGATAAGAAGAATGGCAAAGTAAACAAAGGTATATTTGATATACAAATTATTGATGTGTACTTTACTAGTGTTCATAGCAACCCCTGGGTATTTGATACCGGTTCAATTGCTAAAATTAGTGACTCGAAACGAGAGCTGCAGAATGAACAGAGACTAGTTAAAGGTGAAGTGACGATGTGTGTTGGAAGTGGTTCCAAGATTGATATGATCATCATTGCACACTCCCTATACTTTCGGGATTAGTGTAAAACCTAAATAAATGTTATTTGGCATTTGCGTCGAGCAAGAATATGATTTGATCATGTTTGTTGCAATACGGTTATTCATTTAAAGTCATAGAATAATTGTTGTTCTGTTTACATGAATAAAACCTTTGATGGTCTTACACCCAATGAAAATAGTTTGTCGGATCTTGATAGTAGTAATACACATATTCATAATATTGAAGCCAAAAGATGCAAAGTTGATAATGATAGTGCAACATATTTGTGGCACTGCCGTTTAGGTCATATTGGTATAAAGCGCATGAAGAAACTCCATGCTAATGGGCTTTTTGATTCACTTGGTGCTTGCAAACCATGCCTCATGGGCAAGATGACTAAAACTCCGTTCTTCGGAACAATGGAGCGAGCAACTGACTTATTGGAAATAATTCATACCGATGTATGCGGTCCGATGAGTGTTGAGGCTCGTGGCGGGTATCATTATCTTCTGACCTTCACAGATGATTTGAGCAAATATGAGTATATCTACTTGATGAAGCACAAGTCTGAAACATTTGAAAGTTCAAAGAAATTTCAGAGTGAAGTAGAGAATCATCGTAACAAGAAATAAAGTTTCTACGATCTGATCGCCACTAGTAGAAAAGGGGACAAAGGTCCAGGCCAGGTCAGCCCATTAGTCCCGGTTCAGTCCAGAACAGGGACCAATGGGGGCATTGGACCCGGTTCGTGAGCCCAGGGGGCCGGCCGGGCCACGTGGGCCATTGGTCCCGGTTCGTCTGGACCTTTTGGTCCCGGTTGGTGGGACGAACCGGGACCAATGGGGCTTGCTCCTGGCCCACCACCATTGGTCCCGGTTGGTGACTTGAACCGGGACCAAAGGCTCCCCTTTAGTCCCGGTTCATGTGACCAACCGGGACCAATGAGGTGCCTATATATACCCCCTCGCGTAAGAGCAGAGCACACTGCTCTGTTTTTTCTGGCCGAGGGGGAGAGGGCTTGGTGGTGCTCTAGCTCACCTCCTATGCACACAACGTGTTCGATGGAATGCCCGAGCCACACTACTTAAGCTTTCTCCTCACCAAGCTCGACCTCCAAGCTCCATTTTCCTCAATATTTGTCTAGGTTTAGCGGTCCGTCACGCCCCGTCCCCGTATTCACCGCCGTCGGGGGGAGCTGTGGTGCTCTAGCTAGCTCACCTCCTATGCACATTAGGTGTTCGATGAAATGCCCGAGCCACACTAGTCAAGCTTTTCCCCTCTCGAAGCTCGAACTGCAAGCTCCATTTTCTCTGAGATTTGTCTAGGTTTAGCGGTCCGTCACGTCCCATCCCCGTCTTCGCCGCCGTCGATCGCCCCCGCCGATCTCGTCACCGGCACCACCGTGGTGAGGCTCTTGTTATGTCCATGCTTTTCTTACTTTTATTATTGCTTGTTATTATTGCTTTAGATAGATATTTGTCTAATTTTCTTACGTTTATTATTGCTTGTTATTATATAGTGCGATGGTTTTGATATCCGCCCACGTGGGCCCTCGTCCTGTCTATGATTCGGATGTGGTATATTATCTTTAATTTATAACTATTTGTTTTAGTGTTTATGACAATTATGTCGACCAACCTGACATGCATAGATGTTTTTATATGTCTAGGAGCTAGTTGAACCGGAAATTCCAACCGACCCTCTTGTGGAGAGGTTAAATTTAGTTGAAGATGGAATTGGAGTTGCATGTTGCGGAAGTCATCGATGATCACAAGATCAAGATGGACCCTATTGTTGAGAGGTTAAATTTAGTTGAAGAAGAAAACATTTTCTTGAAGGAAAAAATAAAAAAATTGAGGACGAGAAGATGATATTGTAGTTGCATGTTGCGGATGTCGTTGATGATCACAAGATCAAGATGGATGCAATGCGGTTGAAGATTAGAAAGATTAGAAAATATGCCATTCATACCGAGGCTTGATATCATTATGCCGTTGGATCAATTGTTGCCTTGGTTGCGATTATGATCGCATTTGTTTTCGCATTGAAATGTTTTACATAGTTTCACTGTATGGTGAAAATTAATTAGATGCTCTGGAGAGCAATATGTTGTTAGATGAGAACTATGTATGTACTTTGGTTTGAATGTGATGATGAACTTCTATTAATTGGTTTACTTAATTATCTATTTATGATGTTCTGTAATGGTTTTTGACACACTTAATTATATATAATGCACGCAGATGAACCGGCAATGGATGTACGGTGACAGACACACCTCCGAGTACATTAAGGGCGTGCATGAGTTTCTCGATGCGGCTGAGGCAAACAAGCAGAATGGTTTTATGTGTTGTCCATGCACTAAATGTGGGAATACGATGTCTTACTCTAACCGGAAAATCCTTCACTCCCACCTGCTTTACAAGGGTTTCATGCCACACTATAATGTTTGGACGAGGCACGGAGAAATAGGGGTTATGATGGAAGACGGCGAAGAAGAAGAGTACGATGACAACTATGTGCCCCATGAATACGGTGATGCTGCAATGGGGGGAGCTGGTGAATATCAAGAGGAACCACACGATGTGCCCAATGATGCTGCAACGGGTGAAGCTACTGAAGATCAAGAGGAACCAGACGATGTGCCCGATGATGATGATCTCCGCCGGGTCATTGTCGATGCAAGGATGCAATGCGAAAGTAAAAAGGAGAAGCTGAAGTTCGATCGCATGTTAGAGGATCACAAAAAAGGTTTGTACCCCAATTGCGAAGATGGCAACACAAAGCTCGGTACCGTACTGGAATTGCTGCAGTGGAAGGCAGAGAATGATGTGGCTGACAAAGGATTTGAGAAGCTACTGAAAATATTGAAGTAGAAGCTTCCAAAGGATAACGAATTGCCCGACAGTACATACGCAGCAAAGAAGGTCGTATGCCCTCTAGGATTGGAGGTGCAGAAGATACATGCATGCCCTAATGACTGCATCCTCTACCGCGGTGCATACAAGGATCTGAACACATGCCCGGTATGCGGTGCATTGCGGCATAAGATGAGACGAGATGACCCTGGTGATGTTGACGACGAGCCCACCAGGAAGAGGGTTCCTGCGAAGGTGATGTGGTATGCTCCTATAATACCACGGTTGAAACTTCTGTTCAAAAACGAAGAGCATGCCAAGTTGATGCGATGGCACAGTGAGGACCGTAAGAAAGACGGGAAGTTGAGAACACCCGTTGACGGGTCGCAGTGGAGAAAAATCGAGAGAAAGTACTGGGAGGAGTTTGCAAAGGACCCAAGGAACGTATGGTTTGCTTTAAGCGCGGATGGCATTAATCCTTTCGGGGAGCAGAGCAGCAATCACAGCACCTGGCCCATGACTCTATGTATGTATAACCTTCCTCCTTGGATGTGCATGAAGCGGAAGTTCATTATGATCATCCAAGGCCCTAAGCAACCCGGCAACGACATTGATATGTACCTAAGGCCATTAGTTGAAGAAATTTTACAGCTGTGGAATGGAAACGGTGTACGTGCGTGGGATCAGCACTGACAGGGGGAATTTAACCTAAAGGCGTTGCTATTCGTGACCATGAACGATTGGCCCGCTCTCAGTATCCTTTCAGGACAGACAAACAAAGGATACCACGCATGCACACACTGTTTAGATGACACTGAAAGTATATACCTGGACAAATGCAGGAAGAATGTGTACCTGGGCCATCATCGATTTCTTCCGACCAACCATCAATGTCGAAAGAAAGGCAAGCATTTCAAAGGCAAGGCAGATCACCGGAAGAAGCCCGCCATGCGTACCGGTGATTACGTACTTGCTATGGTCAATGATTTACACGTAATCTTTGATAAGGGTCCCGGCGCACTAGCTATTGCGAATGACGGTGAGGGACACGCACCTATGTGGAAAAATAAATCTATATTTTGGGACCTACTCTACTGGAAAGACCTAGAGGTCCGCTCTTCAATCGACATGATGCACGTGACGAAGAACCTTTGCGTGAACCTGCTAGGCTTCTTGGGCGTGTATGGAAAGACAAAATATACACCTGAGGCACGGGAGGACATGCAACGTTTGCACGAAAAAGATGGCATGCCTCTGAAGTAGTATGAAGGTCCTTCCATCTACGCTCTTACGAAAGAAGAGAAAGAAATCTTTTTTCAATGCCTAATCAGTATGAAGGTCCCGACTGGCTTCTCGTCGAATATAATGGGAATAATAAGTATGCCAAAGAAAAAGTTCCATAACCTAAAGTCTCATGACTGCCACGTCATTATGACGCAACTGCTTACGATTGTATTGAGGGGGCTTCTACCGGAAAACGTCTGATTAGCCATTGTGAAGCTATGTGCATTCCACAATGCAATCTCACAGAAGGTGATCGATCCAGAAATCGTACCAAGGCTAAGGAGTGATGTGGCGCAATGTCTTGTCAGTTTCGAGTTGGTGTTCCCACCATCCTTCTTCAATATCATGACGCACGTCCTAGTTCATCTAGTGGACGAGATTGTCATTGTGGGGCCCGTATTTCTACACAATATGTTCCCCTTTGAGAGGTTCGTGGGAGTCCTAAAAAATATGTCCATAACCGCGCTAGGCCAGAAGGAAGCATCTCCATGGGCCATCAAACAGAGGATGTCATCGGGTTTTGTGTTGACTCCATTCCTGGCCTTAATAAGATAGGTCTCCCTAAATCGCGGTACGAGGGGAGACTGACTGGAAAAGGCATGCTTGGAAGGGACTCAATAATATGAAGGGACGGATATTCTTGGTCTCAAGCACACTACACAGTTCTACAGAACTCTACCTTGGTAACCCCGTATGTCGATGGACACAAGAACAGTCTGCGCTCCAAACACCCGGAGCAGTGCGACGACTGGATTACATGTGAACACATCAGGACTTTCAGCAGTTGGTTGGAAACACGTCTCAGAGGTGACAACACTGTTTGTGATGAGATGTACTTGTTGTCCAGGGGACCATCTTTGACTGTATTGATTTACAAAGGATACGAGATAAATGGGAAAACATTTTACACGATTGACCAAGATCAAAAGAGCACCAACCAAAATAGCGGTGTCCGCTTTGATGCAACAACCGAGAGGGGAAAGGACACATATTATGGTTACATAATGGACATATGGGAACTTGACTACGGACATGATTTTAAGGTCCCTTTGTTTAAGTGCAAATGGGTCAATCTGTCAGGAGGCGGGGTACAGGTAGACCCACAGTACGGAATGACAACAGTGGATCTGAAAAATCTTGGGTACACTGACGAACCATTCGTCGTAGCCAATGATGTGGCAGAGGTTATCTATGTGAAGGACATGTCTACCAGACCGAGAAAAAGAAAAGATAAGGAAGTGAATACATCATACGATGAGCCAAAGCGCCACATAGTTCTTTCCGGAAAATGGACATCCTGGGAGTGGAGGGCAAGACAGACATATCTGAAGATTATGAAAAGTGTCATGAAATTCCTCCCTTCAAAGTCAAGGCTGGCCCAAGCATCCTGATAAATGATGAAGATTATCCATGGTTACGGCGCAATAAGCAAATGACACAAGCGAAGAAAAAGTGAAGACTTTCTTCCGCAACTATTATGATGATACCATGCCAACTTTGTAACAGACGAGTATGATACAATTGTCCGTTTTTCACATGCACATGCTATGCCAACTTTTTCAGAGTTCATTTGAAAACTATGAATTTAGGTCGAATTTTCTCTATAGGTGCATCTATGTTCATTTTTTTAGTAAATTTAACCACATACTTGTGATTCACACAAATTTCAAAGAATTCAAATTTTAACTATTCAAATTTGAAAACTAATGGCACTAACAGAAAGTTTAGAATTTTTCTAAAACTAAAAGCAAAAAGAATTAAAAAATAAAGCAAAAAACAAAAGAAAATAAATAATGCAGAAAACAAAACAAAAAAACTGGAAAAAATAGGGCTCGCCCCTGGCCCATGACCATTAGTCCCGGTTTGTGCCACAAACCGAGACTAAAGGGTTGGTCATGTTGCGCTCAGAGTTTAGTCCCACCCCGCCAACCGAAGGGCGCCCACACCGGTTTATAAGCCCGTCCCTCTCTGCCTTGTTGAGCTCCTCTCAAAGTGAAAATAGATGCCCCTATACAGGGAATTTGACCTAAATTCATAATGAATTTCTCTGAAATTCATAGAAATTGATTATGAATTTAGGTTGAATTTTCTCTATAGGTGCATCTATCTTCATTTTTTAGTAAAGTTAATCACAAACTTGTGATTCACACAAATTTTAAAAAATTCAAACTTTAAAACTAATGGCACTAACAGAAAGTTTATAATTTTTGTGACCTAAAAGAAAAAAGTAATCACTAAAAAACTATAATTATTTAGTTCTAAGTAGAAATGAAAAAATAAATAGCAAAAAAGTAAAAGAAGTGCCTATAATATTTGTTATGACTAACTAAAATTATCAAATTGAGTATAATGATAAAACACAGTAATATTAAATAGCAGGAAAAAGAATGACTCAAAAATCAATTTTTATAGTAAAGTTATTCATAAACTAGTGATTCACACAAATTTTAAAAAAGTCAAATTTAAACTATTCAAATTTTAAAACTAATCACACTAACAGAAGGTTTATAATTTTTGTGACCTAAAAGAAAAAAGAAATCACTAAAAACTATAAGTATTTAGTTCTAAGTAGAAATGAAAAAATAAATAGAAAAAAAGAAAAAAAAATGCCACCTATCAGGCCAGCACGGCCTGAATACGACTAGAAACCCAACCATGGGCCAGGATTCAGGCCCGCAGAAGGCCCAGCAGGCCCAACAGGCTTAGAAGTGTACAAATTAGGCCCTTAAGTGTGCAGTTGTGAGGAGCTCGAGTGGGTTGGCGCAGCAGCACTTATAAACCACACCCGAGCTCTCTCAACTAGCGAGGTGGGACTAAACATCCCACCAAACCCGCGCCAGCACAGGGCCTTTGGTCCCGGTTAGTGGCACCAACCGGGACTAAAGTGGGGTATTGGTCCCGGTTCATGGCACCAACCGGGACCAATGCCACCCTTTAGTCCCGGTTGGTGCCAACAACCGGGACCAAAGGCCGCCGCTTCCCGCCCTTCGGGCTGCTGAAAAAGTCCTTTGGTCCCAGTTGGTGGCACCAGCGGGACTAATGCCAACCTTTAGTCCCGGTTTGTGGCACAAACCGGGACTAAAGGCATTACTATATAAGTTCACACTTAGCAAATTTCAGTTTCATCTCCGCCCCGACGCTGATGCCGCCTGGCTGCCCCTACATCGACGCCGCCCCCACCGTCGCCGTCGCCTCGCCCTCGCCGACGCCCTGCTCCTCGTCGCCGTCGCCGTCACCCACGCCCCTCATCGCCGTCGCCCGCGCCCGTCGTCGCCTTCGCCGCCGCCAGCGCCCCTCGTCGTCGTCGCCGCGCCGGCCCCTCCCCGGCGCCCGAGCCCCTTCCCGCGGCCCGACCCCGCACGCCAGCGCTCTCGCCGCCCCCGCTGTCGCCGTCGTCGTCGCCAGCCACTGTGAGCCGCCGCGCCGCCCCGGCACTTTTTTTTATATTTTTTTCATATGTATATATAATGTGTGTATGTATGTATATGGCTATATATATGTTCAGAGCATGTTTTTTTGTTCATATGCGTATTAATGTTTTTGTTGCATATATATAAAAAAATCAATGTATATATGTATGTGGTAGCTATATATGCATGATGAGGGGGGTGGGGGGTCGATATATACCCCCCTCCCCAATAACTTCGACATGAGGGGCGGGGGTTGATATACCCCCTCCCCGATAACTTCGACATGATGGCGGGGGTTTTTATTTCTTCTTCGTTTACTTATGTTTTATCAGGTCTGTCGTCGTCGATATACCCCTCCCGATAACTTCAACACGAGGGGGGGTGGATATACCCCCTCCCCGATAATATTATTTCCACATGTACGTACGTATGTCGTGTCGATATAAACTCCCTATAACTTCAACACGTGGGGGTGGGTCGATATACCCTCTCCCGATAACTTCAACACGTGGGGGGTCGATATACCCCCTCCCCGATAATATATATTTCCCATGTACGTATGTCGTGTCGATATAAACTCCCGATAACTTCAACATGTGGGGAGGTCGATATACCCCCTCCCGATAACTTCAACACGAGGGGGGTCGATATACCCCCTCCCGATAACTTCAACACGTGGGGTGACGGGTCTGTCGTCGTCGATATACCCCCTCCCCGATAACATTATTTTCCCTTGTATGTATCTCGTCGTTTTCGATATTACCCCCTCCTTGAAGCGTTCTCGAGGCCACCCCTAACCCTTGAAGCGTTGTCGAGGCCACCCGAAACACTAGAGAAGCAGCGTCGAGGCCACAAATTAATATGATTCCATACTGTGATTAGCTAGCTAGTTCTACGTTTGCCACTAATATATCCATCTGTCATGTTTGAATAATAATTGCCATGTTTTAAATATTTGTAGAAACTATGGATGACACCCCCGAGACGAAGCACAAGAAGCGTTCTTGCTGGACATAATCGCAAACGGATGTGATGCCGTCTTGTCGTTTCTCAACGAGACCGATGATCTGCTCGAAAGAGAGGGTGAAGAAGTAGGCTATGATTATGATGGCTACGGTGACCCAATGCAGGTGCAAGAAGTAGACCGTGAGGACGGCTCCGGTGACCCAATGCCGGTGCAAGAAGGAGACCGTGATGATGGCTCCGGTGACCGAACCGAGTCCGGCCAGGTATATATATTAGTTAAGCCTGTGCTGACTAGTTAATTGATGCATTCATTGTTTTGGTATGTACACATATTAATTAACTCTCGTCATTGTTCTTTTTTCTAGCCCTCCGGATCGAGCACAACTTCGGTAAGGAGACGAGGCCCAAAGAAAAAGTTGAGCTAGGATGAAAAGTTTGAGATCATAGAAATCGCGCGCACCGGCCAACCGATTGAACCCATCCGGAGAAAGAACACATTTGTTGCTCGGTGCGGGGTTCTGGTTAGGAACAAGATCCCGATCAGCATCCAGCAATGGTTAAAGTCGGCTACACAAGACCCTGAGGTGTCTTATGTCACTGATATGCAGAAAGATGATCTTTGGACTGAGCTGAAGTCAAATTTCACCCTACCACCAGAGGACGATCCGGCGAAGCCAGTTAAAGAGCAATTAATCAAGTCTTTTGCTCTTACGAATATGGCAGACCTATTCAGGAGGTGGAAGAAATACCTGAATAGGTTTGTCAGCAAAAAAGAGACACCAGAATTCAAGGGCATATATGAGAAGATCAAAGATGACTGGCCCGCATTTGTGGCCTACAAGACATCGGAAAAGAGTAATAAGATGTCAGCGACAAATAAGCAAAATGCTGCGAAGAAGAAGCATCACCATCGCACGGGGTCAGGTGGCTACCTCAGAGCCCGGCCTAAGTGGGCCAAGGCTGAGAATGATCTGCTTGATAAAGGGATCGAACCAGAGACAATGAACTGGCCAGACCATTGCCGGACTTGGTTCTTTGGGGTTGGCGGAACCTTGAACCCTGTATCAGGGAAGTGCATTTGGACGAACGAGCAATTGGAAATACCAGTCAAGAAGCTTCGGCACTATATCAAAGCAGCGCAGCAAGGGACGTTCGTTCCCAACAGAGAGAACGACGAGCTCACAATGGCCCCCGGGAATCCTGAGCACCCTGGACGGACACGAGGCACGCCAGGCTCCGTTCTGTGGAGTGCTCGGTTTCCGAACGCAGGCGGTTACAAATGCCACGAGAGGAGGAAGAAAGTGCAGCAGACCGAACTGCAGGCGCTGCACGCTAGGGTACAAGCGATAGAGGAACGAGAAGCAAATCGCAGCAAAAGAACTGCCGAAGCTTCCCCTGAAGCTACCCCGCCATCTCAGCGAAGAAGCAGCGTGGCTTCCACCGAGCTGCTTCAGCCGGAGCATGTCTTGAAGGCTCCTGCCAGCTATCCCGTGGATGCTATCACGGAGTCTCAAAATTGCCACCTTATGACGCAATGGATTAATATGAAGGTCAAGGCGGCTGCTGGCTCTGTTTTTCCTACTGAACCCGGCGCAACTTTTCACTGTCGACCGATTCCAGAAGGATATGCTAGGGTGATGGTGGATGAAATAACAGATGGATTTGAGGACCTCCAGCTTGACCACCCTACCGGTGAAGGGAGACTCGGCTGGGTTCTTCTCTGAAGACTCCATGCCTATGGCGGAAGGACCTTAATAACCTTCTGAACTGGACTCCTCCGCCTCCTCCTCCTCCTCCGGTGAGTCAGGGCACTCCGCCTCCTCCACCGCCTCCTCCTCCGGCGAGTGACGATCAGGGCACTCGGCCGGCTCCTTCTCCGGCGCGTGGCGGCAATCCGCCTCCTTCTCCGCCTGCGCCGGCGCGCCCGAGCAGCCAGCCTCCTCCTTCTCCGCCTCGTCAGCAAGGGCGGAAGAGACCCGCCGCCGCTCCGGCTGCTCCGGCGCGTCATAGTCCTTCTCCTCCGCCGTGTAAGCAAGGAAAGAAGACAACCGCTCTATCTGGTCTGCCGGCGTCTAGCAGTACAGCCAGAGGCGGGAGGCAATACAGAATCGGTCCTTCTCTCGCGCCTCTAGAGAAGTTACCATACGAGAGGTCCGACGAGGAAAATGCGAAGATCGCTAAAGACGAAGTGAAGGACTGGCTTCAAGGGTTGAAAGCACAGAGACATCCACCTCCGGAGGAGAAGATAGATCTGGTGAAAGCAAAGCGCACTCTGGTTGCCCTGAAGAAACCAGTGAAGTGTCCGCCGAAAGACAACTATGACTGCATCTATCTATTTATATATAAAAAGTACTTGACGGGTTAACCAGAAAGATGAGAATTATGCTAGAAAATTCCACATTAATCAGAAAATAGTGACCCTCGATGGGATAGATCATCTTTTATTTTTAATCTCTAACCGTTTGATCTGCGTAACATAATATGGTGGGTACAAACCAAGTTGACATATATACACGTCAAGTAATATATATGGTTTTTTACATCATGTAACATATATGTTGATGCCCATGATTTAGATCTGTCACATGTGTGCACGTTAAAGAAAAAAAAATACTAGCCTAAAAAAGGAACCAAACTTGGTCACGTTTACTCTTGCATGCACCACGTCAAGTAACATATACGTTTTTTACATCATGTAACATATATGTTGATGCCCATGATTTAGATCTGTCACATGCGTGCACGTTAAAGAAAAAAAACTCACCAAAAAAAGGAACCAAACTTGGTCACGTTTACTCTTGCATGCAGCACAAAACCACTAACCTAAAATACCATGACCAACTTGCCCAGGTTAGTCTAAAAGAAAAAATTAGGCCAGGTTACCTCATGCATGAACGTCACCCCACAAAAAAAAAACTCATGCATGCACGTCAAAGGGAAAAAGCCAGGATATGTCACCTAAATCAAGGATAACCAACTTGCACGCTTTAATGCCTCTTCCATATAGTATTTTGCATGCATGCACGATAAAGAAAATAGATATCACACCTTAAAAATAGAAAAAGGCTAGAAAATCCCATAAATATTAGAGACATCCGACCATTTAATTTATAGACTAAAATACGAGAGCCGCTATATTAGTTTTAAGTGAAAAAATTACCCACCAATGCCACTATAAAAATGGAAAATGTTTCATTCACCTTTGCCTACGATAAACAGAACTAGCATGGGAACAACTAGCGCCGGACTATTCTCAAAAATAATAATTTAGCGTGGACCTTTTACTATACAATACAAATATAGTAGCCTGGAAAAAAAACTAACGTCAAACTTTGCATATATGATAGGAAAAAGGAAATGTGGGACGCTCCCTAGAAATAACTAGCATGGACTATTTCCTTGAAAGAAAAAGCTAGCATGTAAGATTTTTTGGCGACAATAAGCTAGCATGGAACTACATGCAAAAATAAAACATTGTGGTACTAAGATGTGATGGTAAAAAAACTAGCGTATTAGGCAGACAGATGCCTCAATATATATGCATTCATGCATTCAACTAGCATGGCACTCTTACCTCAAAAATAGATAGCGTGGGACTCCACGCAAAGAAAAAATAGAGCATGGGACTAGGACGTGATGGTAAGAAAACTTGGTGCTACGTGGGCAGATATCATGATGTATATGCATGCATGTATTCTCCCACGAAATATGGACGCATGAAAAAATTAAGCGGGCATCCTCTTCCATTATTCCTTGGCCCCTATTTCCTATTAAGAGCTACATCTTTCTTCCATCGAGTGGAACGACCAAACTAATAGTACCGGCTCAAGGACCCAAACTGGAGCCGACCGTGACAAGACCAATACCTGTTAAGAGGACCTGACTAATTGGCCCCGCATCCTTTCTCCTTGTGACATATTAAATGTAAAGGAATGCGCCAAGCAAACTATGATGCAATACACAGTTCAGCCCCATGTTGGTTGAAAGGCAAACTATGTAGTGTCAGCAACAACTACAAGATGAAGCCTCTACTTGATCTATCCTCATGGCATCCAGGACTCCCATCATTGTATCTTCTCCTTGCATGCACATGCCTTCCTTTTAGTTTTTAGTCAACAGGACACATGGGAAAAGGTTGATATGCAATGCCTACTCGAATCACATGTTTACGCACCGACATGAACTTCCTATTCGTAGATAAAAATAAACTAATGGTATCGTCGGGGTAAAGAAAAATCCTTTTTCGAGGTAAAACTATTGTTTGCTACCACATGGTACCTAGAAATTGATATGAAAGGAGAATGAGCGTGAGCAAAAAATATTGGTTCCTGCTTGGGTAATGATGGACTTACCAGCCCAAATAGTTGATTGGTTCCCCAAATATATAATGTGATTAACCTGTTTGGGTTTATTCCATTGCACATGGCGGTAAAATATGGTGGTTCATGCTATGGAGCAAGATCAAGAGACAACGGAAGATAAAATGAAACATGGATGAACCACCGAGCAGTCATAGGAAGATTAAGTTTCCACATTATTGCTCCATGTATGTATCATGGTGTGATGCGTCTAATAAATAAGTCAGCTTTCATATGTGCCATGGTGAGTTGAGGTGATGATTGAGGTTTCAAGAACGGATGGAACTGGAGCCGGAGAGTACATTTGAGTTGACGTGATGAGTGAGGTTTCAAGTATGAGCATATCTCTGCGTGTTTAGTTCAGGATTGTACTCTATGTGCCCTATTAGTTGATTTGTAGCACTCAAATTAATTATGGTGAGCACTTGTATATAAAGCTTCAACATGGGTTTTTGCCCCTTCATATTATTTACAACTTCCAGCAGTTTTCCGTTTCCTACATTTGCTTAGCCAGACTATATGTGTTTTGTAATTGGGTTATCCTTATCCGTTATCTTGATTGTTTGCTTCCAGAACACTGGATAATGGACATTTCATTGTGATTGCACTCGTAATATTACCAATGATGTACAGATAAACAATATACCAAAATGTACATACCAACATGCCATTTGAATGCCCTTACATGAAAGGCTTGGTAAAAGTTGAATATGGCTTTGTTGGCATGGTCCGTATTGCATACGTATTGCTTTCGATGAGCAGACAATTTAGATTTATTCGGCTAAGCTAATATTCCTTGTATATTTATTCCATTACTCACAAATATAATATTCAAGCATGTAGGCATTAAAATGTTTAGTTTTCATTTAGGAATGGTCTCTTCCCATGTTTACTAATATATATATTAATTGTTTGACAATTTAAAATTTTCATATCTTATTTTACTTATGTTCTGACTCTCCGTAAAAATAGGTCCTCTTAGTAATTTTGGCTTCTCAACTTGATAGAACAGAGCCAGCATAATTGGCGAATATTACATGTACACACATTTACAACTAACCTATTAACATGTAAATCTTACACAACACTCTTTGTTTAAATAAAAAAACTTAGAACAACTAAGAAGATGAAAGGCTAGAGAATGATACAAATATAAATTGCTAAATACGAAAAAAATATAGCATAGCATGCATAACAAGCAAATACATGCATACTTAATTCATAACATACATACTTATATAACAATCAGAATACCAAGCATATCATATTTAAAATACGATTACATTTGATTCAAAAAAATTCTTGAGAAAAATAAATTAAAATGTTCTAAACTTTATAAAATTCTAGCCCGCGCATCGAGCGGACTACTCTGCTAGTTATTGAAAAGTCATTTCACGAAGCGAAGCGGTCGGGAAGTACTAGAAGTGATCAAAGGTTAGTAGAAGGACGAGCTGGGAAACAAATTGCCCAGCTCGGCGAACAAGCGGACCAACCGTGCCCCCCGTTCAAGGTGTCTATCGACATCGTCGCTAATGACCCGAGGCAGGTGCCCGGTTATAGCAATCCTTTCCAACAGTTAAAAAGGAGCATGACCTCATTGGAATTGAACTGTTGCCTATTCCATTTGAGGAGTTCTTTCAGTTTTTCAATCAATTGGCCCTCGATAAAGCAACGGTCACCTGCTACTGTCTGTAAGTAGTACTACTTCTATCATTAAGTCTCTCTATATAGCTCAGCTCTTTCATTTTATGTATTTATAATTATCTTCACTATATTATGAAGATTGAAGATCGTCGAATTGAAGAAAAGACAAGTCGGTGATATTGGGTTCATTAACACATATCTCATAGATGCAATTGAGGTTAAATTTCGTGCCGCAGATACCGAGGCCAACTTGCTACGATCGTTGGTAATAAATGAAAACAAAGATATAATACTCTTTCCTTACAACTTCAAGTGAGTGTTACTGTCTTGTGCATATTTGGTTTCCCTTATATATTAGTCAAGGTTATAGTAATGTAATTGATGAGTTAATGCATGCGTGCGCAGCTTGCACTATATTCTCCTAGAGATTAAGCTTGAGCAGGGAGTAGTAACTGTCTTGGACTCTAAACGAAAAGATCCCCAGGAGTATGCGGACATGACTCAAATGCTCGAGAAGTAAGTTAAATCGATCATTATCCACCATGCATATCATCAACTTTGTTCATTTCTGATATCAAGTAATTGTTTTCTTTGTCTGGCAGGGTTTGGAGAAAATTCACCAAAAAAGCTCCGGGACTGCCGAAGCAGCTGGAGTTTAGACACCCGAAAGTAAGTACTGTAGTAGCATGTTTCGCGCATCTCCTATTGATTCAAGCGCTAGTTTCATCAATACCATTTGGCATTCTTGCTTATCAGTTTGATTGACCTCTATTTCTTGTAAAATGGTTGTGGCAGGAACAAGGGAATGATTTCTGTGGATACTACGTTTGCGAGTCCATCCGCCACACGACCTATGAGCGGGGCTACTCTGACGAACAATTTGAAGTGAGTAAGAAATAATATTCACAATTTTATTTCATTACCATCATTTGCGTTGAGTTTCATTTATTCATATATATATATATATATACATGTATATATATATATATATATATATATATATATATATATATATATATATATATATATATATATATATATATATATATATATATATATATATATATATATATATATATATATATATATATATATATATATATATATATATGTATTGACCCCCTTCTTCAAATTAGATCTTTCGGATGCGGAGTGAACTCCTATC
>LR738712.1:875292187-875304528 GCA_902687465.1 Secale cereale | reverse complement strand
TTTTCAAATCAAATTCAATTCAAATTTGGTCCAGAAATCATGTTTCTGCCCCAAACCATTTCCAAACTTCACCAAAATTCTTGGCCTTCTGGCAAACTCATTTTTGAGTAACAACACACCACCACAGAAAACCCCATGATCAACCAAGTTGTTTAAAACCCCAAAGCATTTCATCAAACAGTTGGCAAGCATACTGTTCATCACTGAATGAAATTCAGTTAACTGAATTCTTCAGCCGACAGGGGCCGGCGATGCCGTGCACCCCTCATCTTCCTCTCCCGCACGGCGATGTCGCCCGCTTTCAATGCCGCAGCTTCCCCTGGCCCATCGCCAGCCTCTCCACTCCGGTGAGCTGGCTGCTGGCCGGTGCAGCCACCCCGGGCTCGTCCACGGCGGAGCCGAGCGGAACGCCTCGGCCATCGACCGCCATTTACTCCACTGCAACGCTCCTACCTACCTCCCCGCCCACGCGTCATCCTCCTTCGCCCCTCCGCACAACGGACACACCGACCACGCCACCCAGGGCCCGTACGGCAGTCGCCGGAGCCGGCCACGCCGCCGCGCCCGTGCGGACAGCGCATCGCGGACGTGTCAAACGAGCGCGCGCCCGTCCAAACGGAAGCTTCGGGCGAACTCCACCAGCCTCATAAGTGCTCCGCCGCCCCAGACCACCGGCCAAAACCAACCCCGGCGACCAAATTTACTCCGGCGAACTCCGCCCGCTTCGGCCATCCTCGACTCGCCTATAAAAGGGGTCCCCGAGCCCCTCTAGCTTCACGGCTGGCCTCCACCACCTCCCACGCTTCCTCCTGACCACCCACCAGGCCACGAGGGGGTCATCTTCTCCCTCTCCGGCCACCGCTCCGCCGCCTCTGCCTTCGAACCATACCACGCACTCACACCACCAGAGCCGCCCAAACTCCGTCGATCCACCCCTTTTCCACCACTATACCGAAACCCTAAGCCAATTCCTCTCCCCGAGCTCTCTCCGACGAGCTTCAACTTCGCCCGAACCACCGTCCGCCGGCGACGAGCTCACCGCCGTTCAGGTGACCGCCGGTGGCCACCTCCACCACCCCTGGATGCGGAAGTCCACGCTGGTCACTTTCCGACCAGCGCCGGGCCCTGAAACCCCGGCGATCGTCGCCGGCGATCGCCGCCGCTTCTCTGTACTCGCGCGCGAGCGCGTTCAAAATTTAAACCTGACGGGTGGCCCCCACCCGTCAGCTCTCTCTCTCTCTGTTTCCTGTGTTCGGCGAAGGCGCACTCTGCGCTTTACGTTTTCTGCACTGGAAGGCGCACTCGCGTCCGAAACGTTTTCTTTTAAAACAACTCAGGGGCTTCTGTTTTGCAGAAAGACCCCTGGTTTTAAAAAGTTAATAGCTTTTAAACTATAAATCCAAATGAGCTGATTCTTTTTGCTAAAATTTTCTTTTCCTCTCTAGTTTATTTTAAGATTTAATTAAAAATATTTTGAGAACTTTTTCTGTTCTGTGTTGGAATTTCTCATTCGAATTCAAACTTGATTTTTTTCAGAAAAAGAAGAAGGAACTTTTGCTGGAAATTCAGAGGGGTTTTCTCCTGATTACTTTGGACAAGGCAAGCATTATTGAACCTGGGATATGGTGTTTGCACTTTTACATGGTTGCATAGTTGGGAGTACAATGCATATGTTGCATGTTATATCATATGTGCATGCATGGTCATGTCACATCTTCTTTGGCTTGCATATCACACTAGCTTCTCTGACATGAATATGGTTACGTGATGGCTGAGATTTTTGCTGCTGGTTTGGACGTGCTGGTGGGCACGGTCCTTTGTTGACACAGTGGTGTCGTGAGATACTGATAAAGAACACTGGTGATATTTTAACAATACCTCCTGAGTCTGCCTAGATCGAGTCTTGCTCTATACACCTAGATGTACACCGTGCTACCACGGGTCCTTCCGAAAGGAGGGTACGGCCTAGTAAGTTGTTAACCCCTGGTCGGGTGCACGCCACCCAGATAACTACGATGAAGGTTGTAGCCTGTCATCGGGTCAGGGGCATGGGTGTTTCCGGTTGTAGCCGAGAGGGGGGCACCCCTTGTAATCCGCGCGTTTAATAGTGATCCCATGCTTTTCGGAGGTTGTAGCCTCCCTGACTTAAGGTTTCTGGAGCGATGCTTTGGGTGAGTCCTGGCATCCGGTCGGTGTGTATGCGTCAGGCGTGTTTTCAACCCAAAGTCCGTATTGGGTATTAGTCAGTACACGGTACTGTCTAAGGAAAGCCCATACGCGTGGGTAAAGAGTACACCCTCTGCAGAGTTATATCTATTCGAATAGCCGCGTCCACGGTCAAGGATTTAGTTGGGTGGGTCAAGTATCGGTCCCGGTGTCAGTCTCTGGAGGAAAATAATATACTTGAGCATGTTATGTTTGCATGATGCTTTTGTCACAGTCAGTATTTACCATGAATTTATTTATGATGAATATTATGCTTATGGACTAACCCTATGATTTTATTGTTACCTTCAAGAATGTCTCAGGGGCTGGCTAGACTACCCCGGACGCTCGCTTTTATTTTAAAAGTCCTTTTGTGGCGTCCCTCGAGTGTCAGGCGGTTTATCACGCCACTACTCTTGTGGATACCCAACTGGCATTTCTTTTAAAGTCCTTTTTGTGGCGTCCCTCGAGTGTCAGGCGGTTTATCACGCCACTACTCTTGTGGATACCCAACTGGCATTTCTCTTAAAGTCCTTTTTGTGGCGTCCCTCGAGTGTCAGGCGGTTTATCACGCCACTACTCTTGTGGACACCCGACTGGCATTTCTTTTCAAGTCCTACCGTGATGTCACTTGACATCCGACCGGCATTTCTTTTATCTTTTATATTATTGTGACTAATATTTATTTTTGTGCTAACCATGTTTCAACATGCCAAGTCTTGTTAATTGTTGCATGCATGTAGTTTATCTACCATGGCATATGCTTTCAGTATACATTATATTCATAATGTTTGCGAGTACATTCAAAGTACTCACTGGCTTGTCCCTGGCTATTTACTTGGCCAGATTTGGAGGAGGACGAGCTTCTGGAGGGGAATTGCGCTAGCGAGGCCGACGCTTAGAAGGTTCCCAGTCAGCACACCTGTGTCTTGGAGTCTATCACGTGTATCATCCGTCAAGCTTCCGCCACACCAATAAAATAGTCAAGCCTCACACTGACGCTTGACTCTATGCTAGTATATCAGTGTTGAGTTCCACTACCCACTGTCATATTCCGCCATCCTAGTGCGTTGAGTTGTTGTAATAAATTATTGAGTCACCCTGACTCAACCCTGTGTAATATTATTGTACTGGTTATCTATATCAAGGTTGTCCACTGGTTGTGCTTGGGAGCCAGTGTGACTTAAGGCTATTCTGTGATTTAGTTCTCAGAAATGGGCCTGACAGACCTTGGTATCAGAGCCAGGCTGACTGTAGGAGCCCTAGGCACGATCGCTAGTTACCGAGTCAGTACTGACATTTTCCCAGCATGCATCTCATGCATCGTAGCAATTTTTTTTTCCTTAGTCATCACACACTTATGACATGGCTACTTGGATTTGTGTCTACTGTTGTAGATGGCTGGTGGCAGCTGCCCATCGCAGGTTTTCGCCAACGAGCCTGCGGGATTTTCCCGCCTTCTCGCGAGCATCGCGAGGGACGCGATGGGGTCCCTCGGGCGTCCGGAGTACGTCGTTTACCCGGACAAGATCTCAGAGACCCTGACTATGTACCAGGCTTCGGTATATATTCGGGGTGGTGCGTCCGTGTCTTTCCGCAACTATCGCTTCATGGGGAGAGCCATGCCCACTGAGAGGCATGCTATCCAGATGGCCGCACGTGAGGCTATCGCACGTCTCAGGGACATCCTGTCCGTTATGCAAAACCGTCCCTATTACTACCTGCCTTGCCACGTTCCATATACTAGCCACTATGCTTTTTCCTGCACCATAGGGGAAAAGGATCTGGCTATTGAGCCACTTGTCCAGTATATCATGGCCTTGGAGTCAGCTTTCACCTCCCTGGTGGATGACTACCTCACTGCGCGGATGGACTTGTCTCGTGCGAGAATTATTCGCAGGAGCGAGTACCGCTCTCCTTCGCCTCGTGCTCCACGCACTTCCACTCCACCAAATACTTCTCTGGCTAGTCCCGCGGCTCAGCGCTCGACCTCGACTGGCGATGCTAGCCGTCCGGCTGCACCCATTCCTACCAGAGCTTCTCCACTGACGAGCACGGTGCCACCTCCAGCAGGCACGGCATCAACGACCACACGACTAGAGGCGATCCTCGAGGAGGAGGAAGACGAGGGCGATATCACATCCTGGGTGCCTTGCCTGAGTCTCACTCTCAGCAGGACCTAGGATGAGCTGTGTGGACGAACGCAGTTTTCTTCGCCAGATGACTGCTTGAGAACATGGATGTAATATATTTATTTCCTGTTCTGCCTCGCCTTTGTAAAATAGCGATGTTAGGACCGCTGGTCGATGAGAGCGCGGAGAGTGCGCTAGTAGAATAAATGATCTTGTATGATACAGTTTCCGCATGTATCCTGTATAATTAAATCCTGCTTGTATAATTAAATCACTTGTGTAATATAACTGGCAGCCTTGTCTTACCTTGTCCTGGGGGGAAAAACTTATTTGGGAATTTATTTTCTGCTATTTGATTCTTTTCTTTGGTGTTATGCAAAAACCCCAGAAAGAAAATGCATCGTCCCTGGACCCGTTCTATGCCAACTCCGCCTGGGAACAACTCTGGACAGATGGGAAATAATTTCACTCAAGGGCAGACAAGTCAGCAAAGCAGTGAATCAGCGTTCTCACAAGTATGTCGCCTATATGAGCAGAGTCAGCAACAGCATCAGGAGATGATGCAGCATTTGATCAACATGGGAAATCACCATGAACAACAACAACCCAGGTCCAAACTGTCTGAGTTACAAAAGACCCGCCCGACGGTCTTTACTCACACTGACAAGCCACTAGAGGCAGACGACTGGCTTCGAGACATGGAAAGAAAATTGGTCATTGCCCAGTGTACTGACCAGGAAAAGGTGCTGTACACACCACACTATTTTTCTGGAACAGCTGCTTCGTGGTGGGAAAACTTATGTCACACCCACCCTGACGGAGCAAACATGACATGGGAGCAATTCAAGGAGAATTTCCGAGGAGCACATATCCCTAATAGCATTATGAAATTGAAGAAGAGGGAATTCGAGGATCTCAAACAGCGGGGCTCCACAGTATCCCAATATCTGGATCAGTTTACTCAGTTGGCCCGGTACGCCAACGACGAATATATGACAGTGAACAAAAAGATGGAAAAATTTCTCGACGGACTTATTTCGTCGCTAAAATGCCAGCTGATGGTTCATACTTTTCCAGACTTTAAGACACTTGTGGATAAGGCTATTATCCTGGAAAATGAACACCGCAATATGGATGAGGCTCGCAAGCGTCGCATGAACCAGTCAGTAAAGGTTCGCAACAACAGGCCCAGGAATGATGTTCAAAAGCCAGTAGTAACCCGACCAACAAATACAGCTCCACCACAGAACCGCAGTGCATTCCACAATAGGACCAAGGATACAAATTTTTATCCTGGAGTCACCTGTTACTCCTGTGGAGAAGCGGGGCATTATGCTAAACAGTGCCCAAAACAAGGAAACAACCCTCCCAAAGCCAACAACAACAACAATGGCCGTGGTGCGACCAACGCTCCGCGACGCAATAACTTCAACCCCAATAACAACCACAAGCAAGGACATATCAACCACGTGACTTTTGAGGAAGCTCAGAACGCACCGGATATCGTGTTTGGTACGTTCCCCGCCAACTCAGTAGATGCTACAATTTTATTTGATTCCGGAGCTTCCCACTCTTGCATTTCTAAAAGATTTGCCTCGAAGAATCAGTTTCCCTTTTTGCCGTTACAAAATTCCATGGTTATTCAGTCCCCGGGATCAAAGCAAAATACTCAATGGTACTGCAAGGATGTAAACATCGAAATTGAAGGAATGGGATTCTTAGCCAATCTCATCGTATTGGACGCAGTTGATTTGGACATTATTCTGGGAATGGATTGGTTAACCACAAACAAAGGTTTCATAGACTGCTATAACCGTACGGTAACTCTTACCAATTGCCAAGGAAAGACAATAAAAGTGGGTACAAGGAAGATTGCCACATTCCAAGGGAAATTAAATCAAGTGGATACAGTGGAATTAAATAAGGTTCCTGTAGTCTGTGAATATCCTGATGTATTTCCTGAAGAGTTACCAGGAATGCCACCGGACCGCGAAATTGAGTTCGTTATTGAACTAGCACCCGGAACGACACCCATATACAAGAAACCGTACCGTATGGCCCCAACGGAACTGGCAGAATTAAAGAAGCAAATTAAGGAGTTGATGGAGAAAGGTTACGTACGACCCAGCTCGTCACCATGGGGGTCGCCAGTTCTATTCGCCAAAAAGAGGGATGGTACCCTACGGCTATGTATTGATTACAGGGCACTTAATATGGTCACTATCAAGAATAAATATCCACCGCCCAGAATCAACGATTTGTTTGAGCAGCTAGCAGAAGCTAAAGTCTTCTCGAAGATAGATCTGAGATCAGGTTATCATCAGCTAAAAATTCGGACGACGGACATACCTAAGACGGCATTTACTACCAGATATGGATTATATGAGTTCACCGTGATGCCGTTTGGTTTAACCAATGCCCCGGCATATTTTGTACATCTCATGAACAAAGTTTTTATGAAATATTTGGATAAATTCGTGGTGGTATTTATCGATGACATACTTATTTACTCTAAGACGCCCGAAGAGCATGAGCAACATCTTCGGATGGTACTGGAAGAGTTAAGAAAACATCAGCTATATGCCAAATTCAGCAAATGTGAATTTTGGTTGAGGGAAGTTGGTTTCCTCGGGCACGTATTGACCCAAGATGGAATCGCTGTGGACCCGGGAAAAGTAAAGGATGTGTTGGGATGGAAGCAACCCACAAACGTAACGGAGGTCAGAAGTTTTCTTGGTCTAGCGGGCTATTATCGAAGGTTTATAGAAGGATTCTCCACTATAGCCAGACCCATGACCCAGTTACTCAAGAAAGATAAGAAGTTTGAATGGACTGAAGCTTGTGAAAAGAGTTTTCAGGAGTTGAAAAAGAGGTTAACAACGTCACCAGTTCTGGTTGTACCCGATGTGCACAAAAATTTTGATATATACTGTGACGCATCCGGGAAAGGCCTTGGGTGTGTGTTAATGCAAGAAGGAAAAGTAGTGGCTTACACCTCAAGACAGCTACGGCGACATGAAGAAAATTACCCCGTTCATGATCTGGAACTTGCTGCAGTAATACACGCACTCAAAGAGTGGCGACACTATCTTCTGGGGAACCGATGTGAAGTATACACGGACCACAAAAGTCTTAAGTATATTTTCACGCAGCCGGAATTAAATTTGAGACAACGACGTTGGCTTGAACTAATTCAGGATTATGACGTAGGAATTCACTATCACCCTGGTAAAGCCAATGTTGTGGCAGATGCCCTCAGCAGGAATCCATACGCCGGAAATGGCAGTGTACAACTCTCGCAACATGTGCTCAGCCAGGAATTTGCCAAGCTCAACATGACCCTAGTCACGGAGGGTACCATCTCCCAGTTGGAAATAAAACCAACATTAGAGGACCAGATCAGAGAAGCCCAGAAGGGGCACCCAAGTATTGAAGGGATCAGAAAAAAGATGAAACTGGGCCGGGCGCCCGAATTTATTGAAGACGACCAAAGAGTTATTTGGTTTGGACAGAGATTATGCGTACCAAACATTGAAGATTTAAAACAACAAATAATGGCAGAAGCGCACACCACTCCATATTCCATTCATCCCGGAGGGACCAAAATGTATAAGGATCTACAGGAGAGATTCTGGTGGCACGGAATGAAAAGGGATATAGCCATATATGTGGCATGTTGTGATACCTGCCAACGTGTGAAGGCGGAACACCAGAAGCCAGCAGGGTTGTTGCAACCAATTAAGGTGCCTGAATGGAAATGGGATAGAATTGGAATGGATTTTGTTGTTGGTTTGCCAAGGTCACGCCATGGGAATGATGCTATCTGGGTAATAACAGATTCGCTAACCAAGGTAGCACATTTCATTCCAGTAAAAACCACCTACTCAACACAGAGGCTAGCCAGGCTGTACCTATCCAGGATTGTTTGTCTACACGGGGTACCCAAAATAATTGTCTCTGACAGAGGCACCCAATTTGTCTCTAGATTTTGGGAACATCTACAGCAAGCCTTAGGCACGCAACTGGCTTTCAGCACAGCATACCACCCGCAGACCGGAGGACAGACAGAACGGGTAAACCAAATATTAGAGGACATGTTGAGAGCCTGTGTGCTTACCTACGGAGTCAGTTGGGAGGATAGTTTGCCTTATGCAGAATTCTCCTATAACAACAGTTATCAAGCTAGCCTAAAAATGGCACCGTTCGAAGCATTATACGGACGACGATGCCGGACCCCACTAAATTGGTCTGAAACCGGAGACAGCCGAATTTTTGGACCAGAATTACTAATAGAGGCAGAAACCAAAGTAAAGCTTATTCAGGACCGACTCAGGGCCGCTCAAAGCCGACAAAAAAGTTATTATGATCAAAAACACCGCCAGGTCCACTTTAAGCCCAATGACTACGTATATCTTAGAGTATCTCCGACAAGGGGGCTACAGAGATTTAAGGTTAAGGGGAAATTAGCACCAAGATTTATCGGACCATTCAAAGTAACCGCAAGAAGGGGCAAGGTCGCCTATCAACTGGAATTACCAGCAGAGTTATCAGATGTTCACGACGTGTTCCATGTGTCTCAACTGAGGAAGTGTATTAGCAACACGGAAAAACAAGTGCAGCACCAAGAATTGGATCTTCAACCAGATCTTACCTATCGGGAACGTCCCATAAAGATTTTGGAGGAGTCTGAACGGAGGACCCGACAGAACGTAATAAAATTTTGCAAAGTCCAATGGAGCAATCACACCGAGGAAGAGGCAACCTGGGAAAGAGAAGATCATTTAAGGACTGAGTATCCGTACCTGTTTGAGGGACAGCTGGAATCTCGGGGACGAGATTTTTCTTAAGGGGGTAGGTGCTGTCACACCCCAAAAATATTTATTAGGAATTTTGAAAACTTTTCAAAATTTTAGCTAAGATTTAAAATTTTCTTGGAGGGTTCTGTTTGAAGGGTGGACTTATTTGATTTAATTGTTTTGGAGGTTTTCAAAACTTTTTCTCACTAAAGAATCTTTGGTTTTTAGTTATTTATTTTCAAAGGCAAAAATCCTTTCCACCTCTTCTAGCACCATAAAACCTCTCCAAATATTTTTCTGCCACTCCAAGATTTACCTCTCAAGTCATGCACACCTTCTGTGATATTATTCAACTCCTTCCCACTCCACAAAAATATTCTTTCTATATATTTTGAATTCCAAAAATGGAATTTGAATTAATCATAGTTTCTTGACATTTACAAAGGAACTATATTTTCTATGACTCTTCTGCCTCCACCAAAAATTATCCCTACATATATATGGTACCCTTAACCCATTTCTTCAAAAAACTTTGGTCCCACAGTTTAAAATTTTCAAATCAAATTCAATTCAAATTTGGTCCAGAAATCATGTTTCTGCCCCAAACCATTTCCAAACTTCACCAAAATTCTTGGCCTTCTGGCAAACTCATTTTTGAGTAACAACACACCACCACAGAAAACCCCATGATCAACCAAGTTGTTTAAAACCCCAAAGCATTTCATCAAACAGTTGGCAAGCATACTGTTCATCACTGAATGAAATTCAGTTAACTGAATTCTTCAGCCGACAGGGGCCGGCGATGCCGTGCACCCCTCATCTTCCTCTCCCGCACGGCGATGCCGCCCGCTTTCAATGCCGCAGCTTCCCCTGGCCCATCGCCAGCCTCTCCACTCCGGTGAGCTGGCTGCTGGCCGGTGCAGCCACCCCGGGCTCGTCCACGGCGGAGCCGAGCGGAACGCCTCGGCCATCGACCGCCATTTACTCCACTGCAACGCTCCTACCTACCTCCCCGCCCACGCGTCATCCTCCTTCGCCCCTCCGCACAACGGACACACCGACCACGCCACCCAGGGCCCGTACGACAGTCGCCGGAGCCGGCCACGCCGCCGCGCCCGTGCGGACAGCGCATCGCGGACGTGTCAAACGAGCGCGCGCCCGTCCAAACGGAAGCTTCAGGCGAACTCCACCAGCCTCATAAGTGCTCCGCCGCCCTAGACCACCGGCCAAAACCAACCCCGGCGACCAAATTTACTCCGGCGAACTCCGCCCGCTTCGGCCATCCTCGACTCGCCTATAAAAGGGGTCCCCGAGCTCCTCTAGCTTCACGGCTGGCCTCCACCACCTCCCACGCTTCCTCCTGACCACCCACCAGGCCACGAGGGGGTCATCTTCTCCCTCTCCGGCCACCGCTCCGCCGCCTCTGCCTTCGAACCATACCACGCACTCACACCACCAGAGCCGCCCAAACTCCGTCGATCCACCCCTTTTCCACCACTATACCGAAACCCTAAGCCAATTCCTCTCCCCGAGCTCTCTCCGACGAGCTTCAACTTCGCCTGAACCACCGTCCGCCGGCGACGAGCTCACCGCCGTTCAGGTGACCGCCGGTGGCCACCTCCACCACCCCTGGATGCGGAAGTCCACGCTGGTCACTTTGCAACCAGCGCCGGGCCCTGAAACCCCGGCGATCGTCGCCGGCGATCGCCGCCGCTTCTCTGTACTCGCGCGCGAGCGCGTTCAAAATTTAAACCTGACGGGTGGCCCCCACCCGTCAGCTCTCTCTCTCTGTTTCCTGTGTTCGGCGAAGGCGCACTCTGCGCTTTACGTTTTCTGCACTGGAAGGCGCACTCGCGTCCGAAACGTTTTCTTTTAAAACAACTCAGGGGCTTCTGTTTTGCAGAAAGACCCCTGGTTTTAAAAAGTTAATAGCTTTTAAACTATAAATCCAAATGAGCTGATTCTTTTTGCTAAAATTTTCTTTTCCTCTCTAGTTTATTTTAAGATTTAATTAAAAATATTTTGAGAACTTTTTCTGTTCTGTGTTGGAATTTCTCATTCGAATTCAAACTTGATTTTTTTCAGAAAAAGAAGAAGGAACTTTTGCTGGAAATTCAGAGGGGTTTTCTCCTGATTACTTTGGACAAGGCAAGCATTATTGAACCTGGGATATGGTGTTTGCACTTTTACATGGTTGCATAGTTGGGAGTACAATGCATATGTTGCATGTTATATCATATGTGCATGCATGGTCATGTCACATCTTCTTTGGCTTGCATATCACACTAGCTTCTCTGACATGAATATGGTTACGTGATGGCTGAGATTTTTGCTGCTGGTTTGGACGTGCTGGTGGGCACGGTCCTTTGTTGACACAGTGGTGTCGTGAGATACTGATAAAGAACACTGGTGATATTTTAACAATACCTCCTGAGTCTGCCTAGATCGAGTCTTGCTCTATACACCTAGCTGTACACCGTGCTACCACGGGTCCTTCCGAAAGGAGGGTACGGCCTAGTAAGTTGTTAACCCCTGGTCGGGTGCACGCCACCCAGATAACTACGATGAAGGTTGTAGCCTGTCATCGGGTCAGGGCATGGGTGTTTCCGGTTGTAGCCGAGAGGGGGGCACCCCTTGTAATCCGCGCGTTTAATAGTGATCCCATGCTTTTCGGAGGTTGTAGCCTCCCTGACTTAAGGTTTCTGGAGCGATGCTTTGGGTGAGTCCTGGCATCCGGTCGGTGTGTATGCGTCAGGCGTGTTTTCAACCCAAAGTCCGTATTGGGTATTAGTCAGTACACGGTACTGTCTAAGGAAAGCCCATACGCGTGGGTAAAGAGTACACCCTCTGCAGAGTTATATCTATTCGAATAGCCGCGTCCACGGTCAAGGATTTAGTTGGGTGGGTCAAGTATCGGTCCCGGTGTCAGTCTCTGGAGGAAAATAATATACTTGAGCATGTTATGTTTGCATGATGCTTTTGTCACAGTCAGTATTTACCATGAATTTATTTATGATGAATATTATGCTTATGGACTAACCCTATGATTTTATTGTTACCTTCAAGAATGTCTCAGGGGCTGGCTAGACTACCCCGGACGCTCGCTTTTATTTTAAAAGTCCTTTTGTGGCGTCCCTCGAGTGTCAGGCGGTTTATCACGCCACTACTCTTGTGGATACCCAACTGGCATTTCTTTTAAAGTCCTTTT
>LR738712.1:875271948-875288365 GCA_902687465.1 Secale cereale | reverse complement strand
GAAGCATTGGTCAACTTGGGAAGCCAGTACCCATGGCTCATTTTTCGCGGTGACGTTTGCGCCCGCGGTCTTGGATTTGGCTTCGGGTATAACCATGGTGGTGAAATACCGGTCTTCTTTTAGGATGCTCTTGGCCCATCTGACACGGAACATCGGGACCTTCTCTCCAGCGTAGCTCAGCTCCCAGATCTCCTCGATCCTTCCGTAGTATCTGTCCTTGTCATTACCGGTGTAGGATTCCATCGTTACCCCGGAGTTCTGATAACCATCGCTCTTCATGTCCTTGGCCTCGGTGTAGAATGTGTAGCCGTTGATATCGTACGCCTCATAGGTCATCAGGTTGTGCTCGGCGCCCTGTGACAAGGAGAATATGAGTTGTTCTTCCGCGGAAGAATCATCATGTAAAGGGTACGACAGAAGCTTCTGCTTGAACCAACGCGTGAAACATGAGTTGTGCTCTTTGATTATATCTCCGTCCGTCCTCTGTTGGCCTCGGTCATTGTATGTCTTCTCAATAAAGGTTTTGTGCTGAACCACCCAAGGATCGACCACGTCTATGTGTTGTAGCGCGACTAGGTTTGCTCTTTCAAAGTTGGCAAGTCGACCCTCGAAGTCGACATGCATTTCGCGGCGACCCTCACGGTGACCCCATCCAGCGAGCCTGCCGAGGTGCCTGTTGACGGGCAGACCAACGGGGTTCTCGATGCCTAGATAATTCGTGCAGTAGGAGATGCACTCTTCGGTCAGAAAGCCCCTGGCTATGCTTCCCTCTGGACGTGACATGTTGCGAACGTATCCTTTGATGACACCATTCATCCTTTCGAACGGCATCATGCTGTGCAGGAACGTCGGCCCGAGTTGGATGATATCTTCCACGATATGGACCAGCAGATGCACCATAACGTCGAAGAATGCGGGCGGGAAGTACATATCAAGCTCTCATAGTATCACCACGATCTCTTCCTGTAGCCTTCTGAGTTGCCTCATGCCAAAAGACTTCCGAGAGATGACGTCGAAAAAGTTGCATAGGCCAAATAGGGTTTCACGGACGTGCGCGTCCATGATACCACGGATTGCAACTGGAAGTATCTGCGTCATCAGCACGTGACAGTCGTGAGACTTCATCCCGCTGAACATCAGCTTCGCCCGGTCTAGGTATCTGCTTATCTTCCCCGTGTAACCGTAAGGAAGTTGTACTCCTATGAGGGAGGTGAAAAACTGCTCGATCTCCTCCTGACTTAGAGTGAAGCACGCGGGAGGGTAGTCATTTCCGGTCTTCTTGGCCTTTTTGCCTTTGCGACGACTTTTCGTGTCCTGCTTCGCCTCATCATCATCATCATCATCATGATCATCATATATAGCGTGAAGCTCCTGCCTGATGCCCATTGATTTCAAGTCTGCCCTTGCTTTCGGCCCATCTTTGGTCCTCTCTGGCATGTTGAGCAGGGTACCAAGCAGACTCTCGCACACGTTCTTTGTGATATGCATTACATCAAGGCTGTGAGGCACACGGTGGATCTTCCAGTACGGCAAGTCCCAGAAAACAGACCTCGTTTTCCATACCTTCAGCAGCGGCTCTGGCGCCTTTCGCTCCTTTCCCGGCTCTGGCGCCTTTTGCTTCTTTCCCGGCAGTGGGCAATCTTTCCCATTTTTCAACAGCTCGTCTATTTCCTCGCCGCTCCTCGTACGCGGGCGTCCTCGGGGTTCGGTTTCACCATCGAATAGATCCTTGCGTTTTCTCCACAGGTCATCATCACGAAGCCACCTTCGATGTCCCATGAACATGGTTTTCGAAGACTCGGGATCTCTATCTAGCTGGCGATACGTTGTGTCATCCATGCACCTGACGCATCCAGAAAATCCGTGGACCACCTGCCCCGCGACATATCCGTAACCGAGATAGTCGTGCACCGTCGTGAGCGGCGCGGCTCTCATAGGGAAATATTCTTTCTTTGCGGCGTCCCACGTATTGGCTGGCGTTTTCCACAGCGTGTCTAGCTCCTCTTTCAGCATCCCCAGATACAGATTGATGTCGTTCCCTGGTTGTTTCGGTCCTTCAATTAGCATACTCATGTGAATGTACTTCCTCTTCATGCACAACCAGGGGGGAAGGTTGTACATCCACACAAACACAGGCCAGGTGCTATGTGTGCTTCTGTGACTGCCAAACGGATTGACTCCATCGGTGCTCGCGCCCAGCACGATGTTCCTTGGATCGTTCCCAAATTCTAGGTCTTCAAAGTTCAACGCTTGCCACTAGCTCGCATCCTTAGGGTGACTCAGCATCTTGTCTTTTTTATCTATCTCCGGATCATTTGCGTCATCTTCTCGCTTCTTCTCCTCCCTATCCGCGTGCCAACGCAGGAGCTTTGCTACCTTAGGGTCCGCGAAATACCGCTGCAGATGAGGAGTGATCGGAAAGTACCACACCACTTTTCGAGGAGCTTTCTTCCTCTTCTTGTATCGAGTGACGCCGCACACCGGACATATGGTAGACTCCGCGTGCTCGTCCCGATAAATGATGCAATTGTTCATGCACACATGGTATTTCACGTGCGGTAAATCCAGAGGACACACGATTTTCTTCGCCTCCTCCAAACTGGTGGGGCACTTGTTCCCCTTGGGAAGACGTTCGTGCCAGAATGACATGTTCTCGTCGAAGCATGCGTCGGTCATTTTGTGTTTTACCTTCATCTCCAGAGCCATGAGCGTTACTTTCAGGCGGGTATCCTCGGGCCTGCATCCTTCATACAATGGAGTAACCGCGTCTAACTCAAGTTGATCCATCTTGGCTTTCTCTCGGACGGCAGCTCTTGCGTTATCGGTCTTCTTGAGAAGCAGCTCTTGAATATGAGGGTCCTGCACCCAGCCCATCGATGGTTCAGCGTCGTCTGCTCCGCCGGCATCATCATCTTCATGATCATGCCCGTCGTCTGCTCCGGCATCTTCCTCATCATCATGTCCTGCATCTTCTACATGATGACTGTGTACAGCATCACCGTCGTGATCATCTCCTGGGGATTCTTTGTCTTCTCGCCCGCCCGAGCCGCGGTGGTTGTCTTGCTGCCCTTCCTCATTTCTTGCCCAGCCCCCATGGACGACTTCGTAGTCATCTTCATCACCTTGCCACTGATAGCCATCCATGAAACCACGCAATAGCAGGTAGTCCCGCACCTGCCCGGAATCCGGGTCCGCAATAAGGCTTTTCAGCTTGCATCTTCGACACGGACATCTTATCTCCGTCGCGTTCTTTTGAAGCATCTCGGCCTTCGCGGACCTCAAAAACCTATTCACGATGCCTTCGGTCATCGTGCGCACCATGGTCGCCTGCGGGGTAGAGCAAAACGATATTTTAGAACCAAGAAAAAATTTGCCATGACTTTCCCTAAAAATAGGACAAAAATGAATGCTTAATGCCAAAATTCTCACCGAAACGGAAATGAATCAACATTCCGGGAAAATATTGGCAACTATCGCATTTCAAATACCGGTACACCTCCAAACACAAACACATATGCAACACAACAAACATATGCAACACCACAAACATACATAGATCTAGCTAGGCCATAAAAAGTGCATGTGCACATTGTTGTATGGAGAACAACATAAATATAGCTTCCCCCTTACTTACCTATCAAAACAAGGTAATTTAACCACTTAATTTGAATGAATATATGGTGGAAATGAGGTGAAAAAGAGGAGGGACCCGAGAGGAGAGGAGGTGGAGAGAATGAAGAAGTGGGGGGGAAAGTGAGTGTGGTAGGAGAGGCTGTCCAAAATATCTTGTTGCTGCCCGCTTACTAATGGCGCACCAACTATAAATGCGCCATTAGTAATCAAGGTTACTAATGGCGCATTTATAGCAGGTGCGCCATTACTAGTTTTGCAAAAAAAAAATAACATACTAATGGCGCACTGTCGCAGAGTGCGCCATTACTAGTTTAAACTATTAATGGCGCACTCTGGGACAGTGCGCCATTAGTAGTTTTGTAAAAAAAAGAATAAAAAATATCATTAAAAAAAGAGCATTAATGGCGCACTTTACTGCTGGTGCGCCATTACTAGTTACAACTAGTAATGGCGCACTTTGTCTGGATGCGCCATTAGTATGTTTGGACAGGCGCGCTAGTTCAAAAAAAAACTTCTTGAAACTAATGGCGCACTTTGGACCTGGTTAACCATTAGTAGTTCGAACTCTAATGGCGTATCTGTTGCTGGTGCGCTATTACTATATACTAATGGCGCACTGCTTATCCGGTGCGCCATTAGTATCAATTCCATCTATAGCCCTTTTCCTAGTAGTGTCCTCCTAGGCCGGCCTCCTCCCCCCTCTCTCCTTTATATACGTGGGAGGGGGCACACCAAAGTTTCTCTTAGCCGTGTGCGGTGCCGCCCTCCACAGTTACACACCTCAGGCATATCGTCGTAGTGCTTAGGCGAAGCCCTGCGCCGGTAACTTCATCATCACCATCACCACGCCGTCATGCTGATGAAACTCTCCCTCGTCCACAACTAGATCAAGAGCTCGATGGACGTCATCGAGCTGAACGTGTGATGAACATGGAGGTGCCGTACGTTCGGTGCTTGGATCTGTTGGATCGCGAAGACGTTCGACTACATCAACCGCGTTACTAAACGCTTTCATTTTTGGTCTACGAGGGTACGTGGAAACACTCTCTCCGCTCGTTTCTATGCTTCTCCTAGATAGATCTTGCATGATCGTAGGATTTTTTTTGAAATACTACGTTCCCCAACAGTGGCATCATGAGCCAGGTCTATGCGTAGATGATATGCACGAGTAGAACACAAAGAGTTGTGGGCGATAATAGTCATACTGCTTACCAGCATGTCATACTTTGATTCGGCGATATTGTTGGATGAAGCGGCCCGGACCGACATTACATGCCTGCGTTCATGAGACCGGTTCTACCGACAAGCTTTGCACATAGGTGGCTGGCGGGTGTTAGTTTCTCCAACTTTAGATGAATCGAGTGTGACTACGCCCGGTCCTTGTTGAATGTTAAAACAACACACTTGACGAAAAATCATTGTGGTTTTGATGCGTAGGTAAGAACGGTTCTTGCTAAGCCTGTAACAACCACGTAAAACATGCAACAACAAAGTAGAGGACGTCTAACTTGTTTTTGCAGGGCATGTTGTGATGTGATATGGTCAAGACGTGATGAGTTATACGTTATTGTATGAGATGATCATGTTTTGTAAATTATCGGCAACCAAAAGGAGCCTTTTGGTTGTCTCTTTATTGTATGAATAGCTAAATCCATGTAATTGCTTTACTTTATCACTATCAGTTAGCGATAGTAGTAGTAGCAATAGTTGGTGAGACGACCACGATGCTACGATGAAGATCATGGTGTCAAGCCGGTGACGATGGATATCATGACGATGCTTTGGAGATGGAGATCAAAAGCACAAGATGATGATGGCCATATCATGTCACATATTTTGATTGCATGTGATGTTTATCTTATTATGGTTCTTATTTTTCTTAGTACGAATGTAGCATTATAAGATGATCCCTTACAAAATTTCAAGGTACAAGTGTTCTCCCTAAGTATGCACCATTGCGACAGTTCGTCGTGCCGAGACACCACATGATGATCGGGTGTTATAAACTCTATGTTCACATACAACGGGTGTAAGACAGTTTTGCACAGGCAGAATACTCGGGTTAAACTTGACGAGCCTAGCATGTATAGACATGGCCTCGAAACACTGGAGACCGAAAGGTCGAACGTGAATCATATAGTAGATATGATCAACATAAGATGTTCACCATTGAAAACTACTCCATCTCATGTGATGATCGGACATGGTTTAGTTGATTTGGATCACGTGACCATTTAGATGACTAGAGGGATGTCCATCTAAGTGGGAGTTCTTTATTAATATGATTAATTAAACTTTAATTTATCATGAACTTAGTCCTAATAGTTTTTGCATATCTATGTTGTTGTAGATCAATGGCCCGTGCTACCGTTCCTTTGAAATTTAATGCATTCCTAGAGAAAGCTAAGTTGAAAGATGATGGTAGCAACTACACGGATTGGGTCTGTAACTTGAGGATTATCCTCATTGCTGCATAGAAGAATTATGTCATGGAAGCACCGCTAGGTGAAAAGCCCGCTGCAGATGCAACACCGGACATTATGAACGTCTGGCAGAGCAACGCTGATGACTACTCAATAGTTTAGTGTGCCATGCTTTACGGCTTAGAATCGGGCCTTGAAAGACGTTTTGAACGTCATGGAGCATATGAGATGTTCCAAGAGTTGAAGTTAATATTTCTAGCAAATGCTCGAGTTGAGAGATATGAAGTCTCCAACAAGTTCTATAGCTGCAAGATGGAGGAGAACAATTCTTTTAGTGAACACTTACTCAGAATGTCTGGGTACTACAATCACATGACTCAACTTGGAGTCAAAGTTGATGAAGATAGTGTTATTGATAGAGTTCTTCAATCACTGCCACCAAGCTATAAAGGCTTCGTGATGAACTATAATATGCAAGGGATGTAGAAGACAATTCCCGAGCTCTTCGCTATGCTCAAAGCTGCAGAGGTTGAAATCAAAAAGGAGCATCAAGTGTTAATGGTTAACAAGACCACTAGTTTCAAGAAAAAGGGCAAGGGAAAGAACGGGGACTTCAAGATGAATAGCAATCCAGTTGCTACTCCCGCGAAGAAACCCAAGTCTGGAGCCAAGCCTGAAGCTGAGTGCTTCTACTGCAAAGGGACTGGACACTGGAAGCGGAACTGCCCCAAGTATTTGACGGATAAGAAGGATGGCAAAGTGAACAAAGGTATATTTGATATACATGTTATTGATGTGTAACCTTACTAATGCTCGTTGTAGCGCCCGGGTATTTGATAATGGTTCCGTTGTTCATATTTATATCTCGAAATAGGGGCTACAGATTAAACGAAGATTGGCTAAGGACGAGGTGACGATGCGCGTGGGAAATGGTTCCAAAGTCGATGTGATCGCCGTCGGCATGCTACCTCTACATGTACCTTCGGGATTAGTTTTAGACCAAAATAATTGTTATTTGGTGCCAGCGTTGAGCATGAACATTATATCTGGATCTTGTTTGTCGCGAGACGGTTATTCATTTAAATAAGAGAATAATGGTTGTTCTATTTATATGAGTAATATCACTTATGGTCATGCACACTTGATGAGTGGTCTATTTTTTGAATCTCGATCGTAGTGATACACATATTCATAATATTGAAGCCAAAAGATGCAAAGTAGATCATAATAGTGCAACTTATTTGTGGCACTACCGTTTAGGTCATATTGGTGTAAAGCGCATGAAGAAAATCCATGCTGATGGACTTTTGGAATCACTTGATTATGAATCACTTGGTGCTTGCGAACCATGCCTGATAACACACAAGTGTAGGGGATCGCAACAGTTTTCAAGGGTAGAGTATTCAACCCAAATTTATTGATTCGACACAAGGGGAGCCAAAGAATACTCTCATGTATTAGCAGTTGAGTTGTCAATTCAACCACACCTGGAAGACTTAATATCTGTAGCAAAGTATTTAGTAGCAAAGTAGTATGGAAGTAACGGTAATGGTGGTAAAAGTAACAGTAGTATTTTTGTAGTGATTGTAACATTAGCAGCGGTAAAGCAACTAAGCAAGGAGTAGTATGTGAAAAGCTCGTAGGCATTGGATCAGTGATGGATAATTATGTCGGATGCGATTCCTCATGTAATAGTTATGACATAGGGTGACACAGAACTAGCTCGAGTTCATCAATGTAATGTAGGCATCTATTCCGAATATAGTCATACGTGCTTATGGAAAGAACTTGCATGACATCTTTTGTCCTACCCTCCCGTGGCAGCGGGGTCCTATTGGAAACTAAGGGATATTAAGGCCTCCTTTTAATAGAGTACCGGACCAAAGCATTAACACTTAGTTAATAAATGAACTCCTCAAACTACGGTCATCACCGGGAGTGGTCCCGATTATTGTTACTTCGGGGTTGTCGGATCAAAACACATAGTAGGTGACTATTGACTTGAAAGATGGGATCAAGAACTCACATATATTCATGAAAACATAATAGGTTCATATTTGAAATCATGGCACTCCGTATCGTAAAACGCGATGAATCCTTCTCTCTGATTTGTTTTCTCCCCGAAAGTGAATATATGGAGTTGGGGTTGATGTCGGTGGAGCTTCAGGGGGCCCACGAGACAGGGGGCGCGCCCAGGGGGGTGGGCGTGCCCCCACCCTCATGGACAGGGTGTGGGCCCCCTGGTCTTGATTCTTTCGCTAGTATTTTTTATATATTCCAAAATAATTCTCCGTTGATTTTCAGGTCATGCCGAGAACTTTTATTTCTGCACAAAAATAACACCATGGCAGTTCTGCTGAAAACAACATTAGTCCGGGTTAGTTCCTTTCAAATCATGCATGTTATAGTCGAAAACAAGGGCAAAAGTGTTTGGAAAAGTAGATACGTTGGAGACGTATCAACTCCCCCAAGCTTAAACCTTTGCTTGTCCTCAAGCAATTCAGTTGACAAACTGAAAGTGATAAAGAAAAACTTTTACAAACTCTGTTTGCTCTTCTTGTTGCAAATATGTAAAGCCAGCATTCAAGTTTTAGTTCAAGATTATGAACTAACCACATTCACAATAACTTTCAGATCTCATGTTTACTCATATCAATGGCATAATCAACTGGCGAGCAATAATAATAAACCTCGGATGACAACACTTTCTCAAAAAATTCATAATATGATATAACAAGATGGTATCTCGCTAGCACTTTCTGAGACCACAAAACATAAATGCAGAGCACCTCCGAAGATCAAGGACTGACTAGACATTGTAATTCATGGTAAAATAGATCCAGTCACAATCATACTCAATGTAAATTAATAGCAATGCATGCAAATGACAGCGGTGATGTCCAACTGGTGCTTTTTAATAAGAGGATGATGACTCAACATAAAAGTAAATAGATAGGCCCTTCGTAGAGGGAAGCAGGGATTGTAGAGGTGCCAGAGCTCGATTTTGAAATAGAGATGAATAATATTTTGAGCGGTATACTTTCATTGTCAACATAACAACCGAGAGATCTCAATATCTTCCATGCTACACACATTATAGGCGGTTCCCAAACATAATGGTAAAGTTTATACTCCCCCAACCACCAACAAGCACACTCCACGGCCATCCGAATCCACGGGGTACCGTCCATACCAACAACAGCCCTGGGGGAGTTTTGTTTAATTATTTTGATTTGATTTGAGCATGGGACCGGGCATCCCGGTTACCGGACATTTTCTCGTGAATGATGAGCGGAGTCCACTAATCGTGAGAATAACCCACCTAGCATGGAAGATATAGACACCCTGCTACTTCTCGATCTTGCATTGTATTCCCTCAAAGAGGAAAGGGTGATGCAGCACAGTAGCGTAAGTATTTCCCTCGGTTTTTGAGAACCAAGGTATCAATCCAGTAGGAGACCACGCGCAAGTCCCTCCCACGTGCATAAACAAATAAGAACCTCGCAACCAATGCGATAAAAGGGGTTGTCAATCCCTTCTCGGTCACTTACGAGAGTGAGATCTGATAGATATGATAAGATAATATTTTTGGTATTTTTGGTATAGAGAAAAATTAAATAAAGCAAATAAATAAAGGAAAATAGTTGATGGGAGATTAATATGATGAGAATAGACCCGGGGGCCATAAGTTTCACTAGTGGCTTCTCTCATGATAGCATAATTCTACGGTGGGTGAACAAATTACTGTCGAGCAGTTGATAGAAGAGCGCATAGTTATGAGAATATCTAGGCATGATCATTATATATAGGCATCATGTCCGTGACAAGTAGACCGAAACGATTCTGCATCTACTACTATTACTCCACACATCGACCGCTATCCAGCATGCATCTAGAGTATTAAGTTCATAAGAACAGAGTAACGCCTTAAGCAAGATGACATGATGTAGAGGGATAAACTCAAGCAATATGATATAAACCCGATCTTTTTATCCTCGATGGCAACAATACAATACGTTCCTTGCTGCCCCTATTGTCACTGAGAAAGGACACCGCAGGATTGAACCCAAAGCCAAGCACTTCTCCCATTGCAAGAACTATAGATCTAGTAGACCAAACCAAACCAATAATTCGAATAGACTTGCAAGGATATTATAATCATACATAAAAGATTTCAGAAAAGAATCAAATATTGTTCAAAGATAATCTTGATCATAAACCCACAATTCATCGGATCTCGACAAACACACCGCAAAAAGATTACATCGAATAGATCTCCTTGAAGATCGAGGAGAACTTTGTATTGAGATCCAAAGAGAGAGAGGAAGCTATCTAGCTAATAACTATGGACCCGAAGGTCTGTGGTAAACTACTCACAACACATCGGTGAGGCTATGGTGTTGATGTAGAAGCCCTCCGTGATCGATCCCCCTCCGGTGGAGCTCCGGAACAGGCCCCAAGATGGGATCTCACGGGAATAGAATGTTGCGGCGGTGAAATTAGGGTTTCATCTGTTGCCTCGATGTTTTCAGGGTATGAGAGTATATATAGGCTGAAGAGGAGCATCGGGGGAGCCACAGGTGGCCCACGAGGGTGGGGGGGCGCGCCTACCCCCCTGGGCGCGCCCCCTGCCCTCGTGGCCACCTCTTTCGCTCCCTGGCGTGTACTCCAAGTCTTCCGTGTTGATATTGTTCCAAAAATAACTCTCCCGAAGGTTTCATTCCATTTGGACTCCGTTTGATATTCCTTTTCTGCGAAACACTGAAATAGGCAAAAAACACAAATTTGCACTAGCCCTTGGGTTAGTAGGTTGTCCCAAAAATAATATAAAAGTGTATAATAAAGCCCATTAAACATCCAAAACAGAATATATAATAGCATGGAACAATCAAAAATTATAGATACGTTGGAGACGTATCAAGCATCCAAAGCTTAATTACTGCTCGTCCTCAAGTAGATAAATGATAAAAACGGAATTTTTGATGTGGAATGCTAACTAACATAATTCTCAATGTAATTTTGTTTATTGTGGAATGAATGTTCAGATCTGAAAGATTCAAGATAAAATTCTATATTGACATAAGAACATCAATACTTCAAGCATACTAACAAAGCAATCATGTCTTCTCAAAATAACATGGCCAAAGAAAGTTTATCCCTAGAAAATCATATAGTTTGGCTATGCTCCATCTTCGTCACACAAAATACTCAAATCATGCACAACCCCAGATTCAGCCAAGCAATTGTTTCATACTTTAATTTTTCAAACTCTTTCAACTTTCACGCAATACATGAGCGTGAGCCATGGATATAGCACTATAGGTGGAATAGAGTGGTGGTTGTGGAGAAGACAAAAGAGGTGATATGTCTCCAACGTATCTATAATTTTTTATTGTTCCATGCTATTATTTATGAAGTCTTGGATGTTTAATGGGCTTTATCATTCACTTTTATATCATTTTTGGGACTAACCTACTAACCCAAAGGCCCAATCCAGATTGTTGTTTTTTGCCTATTTCAGGGTTTCGCAGAAAAATAATATCAAACGGAGTCCAAATGGAATGAAACCTTCGCGAGAGATATTTTTGGAGAAAATCACGCAAAGGAAGCTTCAGGACCAAGTCAGGGGATAGAGGGGCTGCCCTCAAGGGTGGGGTCGCGCCCCCTTCCCAGGGCGCACCCCCCTGTATCGAGGCTCCCTCGTGTGGCCCCCGGTGCCCTCCTTCTTCCTATATATATCCACGTACCCCAGAAACTCCATACGCAGAGAAAACCCTAATTCCACCGCCGTAGCTTCTGCTCCCGTGGAAATCCCATCTTGGAGCCTGTGTCGGAGCTCCACCGGAGGGGGATCCACCATGGAGGCCTTCATCATCATCATCATCATCGCCCTCACCATGAGTTGTGAGTAGTTTACCACAGATCTTCGGTTCCATAGCTAGTATCTAGATGCCTTCTTCTCTCTCTCTCTCTCTCTCTCTCTCTCTCTCTCTCTGGATCTCAATACAAAGTTCTCCTCGGTCTTCGAGGAGATCTATTTGATGTAATCTCTTTTTACAGTGTGTTTGTCGAGATCCAATGAATTGTGAGTTTATGATCAAGGTTATCTATGAAAGATATTTGGTTCTTCTCTGAACTTTTTATGTATGCTCATACTATCCTTGCAAGTCTCTTCGAATTATTGGTTTGGTTTGGCCTACTGGATCTATAGTTCTTGCAATGGGAGAAGTGCTTGGCTTTGGGTTCAATCTTGAGGTGTCCTTTCCCAGTGACAGTAGGGGCAGCAAGGCACGTATTGTGTTGTTGCCATCGAGGATAAAAGGATGGGGTTTACATCATATTGCTTGATTTTATCCCTCTACATCATGTCATCTTGCTTAAAGCGTTACTCTATTCGTATGAACTCAATACACTAGATGTGTGCTGGATACCGGTCGATGTGTGGAGTAATAGTAGTAGATGCAGGCAGGAGTCGGTCTACTTGTCTCGGGCGTGATGCCTATATACAATGATCATGCCTAGATAGTCTCAGAATTATTCGCTTTTCTATCAATTGCTCAACCGTAATTTGTTTACCCGCCGTAGAATACCGCTATCATGAGAGCAGCCACTAGAGAAAACTATGGTCCCCGGGTCTAGTCTCAACATATCAATCTACATCTACTTTACTATACCGCTTTTATTTGCTGTTTCATTAAACCTAAAATAGCAAAAATATAAACTATCATCTCTATCAGATCTCACTCTCGTAAGTGACTGTAAAGGGAATGGCAACCCCTTATCGCGTTGGCTGCAAAGTTCTTATTTGTTTGTGCAGGTGCGAGGGACTCGCACATGGTCTCCTACTGGATTGATACCTTGGTTCTAAAAAACTGAGGGAAATACTTACGCTACTGTGCTGCATCTCCCTTTCCTCTTCGATGGAATACAACGCAAGCTCAAGAGGTAGCAAGAGGAAGATGGTCTCACATCAAATAGGCGTATCGATGGGCTATGGAGATGCCCATCAATAGATATCAATGTGAGTGAGTAGGGATTGCTATGCAACGGATGCACTAGAGCTATAAATGTATGAAAGCTCAACAAAAGAAACTAAGTGGGTGTGCATCCAATGTGCTTGCTCATGAAGACACTAGGGCATTTGAGGAAGCCCATCGTTGGAATATACAAGCCAAGTTCTATAATCAAAATTCCCACTAGTATATGAAAGTGATAAAACAAGAGACTCTCTATCAAGAAGATTATGGTGCTACTTTGAAGCACAAGTGTGGAAAAGGATAGTAGCATTGTCCCTTCTCTCTTTTTCTCTCATTTTTTTGGAGGGGCTTTTCTCTTTTTTTAGCCCCCCCTCTCCTTTTTTTGGGCCATCTTTTTTTCTATTTGGCCTTTCTCTCTCTTTTTTTTTGTTTCCTCACACGGGACAATGCTCTAATAATGAAGATCATCATACTTTTATTTACTTACAACTCAAAGGTTACAACTCGAAGCTAGAACAAAATATGACTCTATGTGAATGCCTCCGGCAGTGTACCAGGATGTGCTATGAATCAAGAGTGACATGTATGAATGAATCGTGAATGGTGGCTTTGCCACAAATACGATGTCAACTACATGATCATGCATGGCAATATGACAATGATGAAGCATGTCATATGAACGGAACGGTGGAAAGTTGCATGGCAATATATCTCAGAATGGCTATGGAAATGCCATGATAGGTAGGTATGGTGGCTGTTTTGAGGAAGGTATATGGTGGGTGTATGGTACCGGCGAAAGTTGCGCAGTACAAGAGAGGCTAGCAATGGTGGAAGGGTGAGAGTGTGTATAATCCATGGACTCAACATTAGTCATAAAGAACTCACATACTTATTGCAATAATCTACATGTCATCAAAACAAAGTACTACACGCATGCTCCTAGGGGAAGGGTTGGTAGGAGTTAACCATCGCGTGATCCCGACCTCCACACAAAGGATGACACTCAATGAAATACCTCATGCTTCAAAGTTGTCACACATCGGTTACCATACGTGCATGCTAAGGGACTTGCAAACCTCAACACAAGTATTTCTCAAATTCACAACTACTCTACTAGCATGACTCTAATATCACCATCCTCATATCTCAAAACAATCCTCAAGTATCAAACATCTCATCATATTCAATGCACTTTATATGAAAGTTTTTACTATTCCCATCTTGGATGCCTATCATATTAGAACTAGTTTTATAACCCAAGCACATTACCATGCTGTTCTAAGAGACTCTCAAAATAATATAAGTGAAGCATGAGAGATCAACAATTTCTACAAAATAAATCCACCACCATGCTCGAAAAAGATATAAGTGAAGCACTAGAGCAAAACTATCTAGCTCAAAAGATATAAGTGAAGCACATAGAGTGTTCTAATAAATTCCGAATCATGTGTATCTCTCTCAAAAGGTGTGTTCAGCAAGGATGATTGTGGTAAACTAAAAAGCAAAGACTCAAATCATACATGGAGCTCCAAGCAAAATACATATCATGTGGTGAATAAAAATATAGTCTCAAGTAAAGTTACCGATAGACGAAGACGAAAGAGGGGATGCCTTCCCGAGGCATACCCAAGCTTAGGCTTTTGGTTGTCCTAAAATTTTACCTTGGGGTGCCTTGGGCATCCCCAAGCTCAGGCTCTTGCCACTCTTTGTTCCATAATCCATCAAATCCATACTCAAAACTTGAAAACTTCACAACACAAAAGTTAGCCAAAAATCTCATGAGCTATGTTAGTATAAGAAAACAAACCACCACTCAAAGGTACTGTAATGAACTCATTCTTTGTTTATATTGGTGTTAAACCTACTGTATTCCAACTTCTCTATGATTCATACCCCGTGATACTATTCATAGATTCATCAAAATAAGCAAACAACACACGAAAAACAGAAACTGTCAAAAACAGAACAGTCTGTAGGAATCTGTAACTTTCGAATACTTCTGTACCTCTAAAAAAATTGAAATAAATTGGCAGACCTGATGAATTTTTCTATTAATCATCTGCAAAAAGAATCAACTAAAAATCACTCTCCAGTAAAAAATGATAGCTAATCTCGTGAGCGCTAATGTTTCTGTTTTTTACAGCATGATCGCATAAACGTCAACAAGTCTTCCCAAAGGTTCTACTTGGCACAAACACTAATTAAAACACAAAACCACGTCCAAACAGAAGCTAGATTCAATATTTATTCCTAAATAGAAGCAAAAACAAAGAAAATAAAATTGGGTTTCCTCCCATGCGCTATTGTTTAACGCCCCTAGCTAGGCACGATACAAGAATAGATCTATGTATTGCCATCTTTGGTAGGCAATTCTTCAATTGAACACTTACAATTCTTAGGAGTTTCTTCCTTCCTATTAATGATCAAACTTCTAGGCAAGAAATCAAGAAATTCATTCGTGGCAAAAGGTTCCCTTATGATAGAGAGATAGTTGGGGTGAACACTTATTGATTTAAGATCCGCAGTCTCCTTACTAGAAGGTTCACCCTTATCTTTAGGAACATACATAAATTTGGACATTTTAGTGGTATAGGGGTCCGAAGTGTTTCTCACAGCAGAAAAAGCAGATCCTACACTAGTAATAATATCCTCAAGTTTATCAATTCTAGGGGAAACCTTGACAGTAATTTGTTCACCCATCATCACGTAGAATTTCTCTTCTTCTCCTCTATTCCTTTCTTCTTCTCCTCTTTTTTTTCTTCTTTTTTCTTCTTCTTATTTATTTCTCCTCTTCTTCCTCTCCTCTTCTTCTTTCTTTCCTCTTTCTTATTTTCTTCTTTCCTATCCTTCTTTTTCTAAATTTGTAACTTTTGCATATATAAAACTTTCTATATATATTTAGCATATATAAACAAAAAACTATATAGCCACATACACATATATATACATCACATACACATCACATACAGCAACTATACATCACAATTGTAACTATCTATATATAAACAAAAAACATTCTATGAAAAAAAAACATTTTTAACATATATATTTAGAAAATTCCTAAGAAAAATAAAAAAAATATACACATACAAAATATATATACAGCAACTATATACACATAAACACATATACACATATACACATATATATATACAGCAACTATATACAGCAACTATATACACATATACACATATACACATATACACATATATATACACATACAAAATATATATACACATACAAAAAAAATCCCTCACATCGCGACGGTGCGGGGCGGGGCGACGGCGCGGGGCGGGGCGGCGCGACGGCGACGGGGCGGCGTCGGGGGCGACGGCGACGGGGCGACGGCGACGGGGCGGGGCGACGGCGCGGGGCGGGGGGGCG
>LR738712.1:875241778-875271101 GCA_902687465.1 Secale cereale | reverse complement strand
ATTTTTTAATTCTTTCTGGTAAAACCAATTACAAACTTTCTATTAGTGCAAGTAGTATTCAAATTTGAATAGTTTAAATTTGAAATTATTTGTTTTCTTTGTTGCTTTATTTATTTTATTTTGTTTCTACTTACAATGAAATACTTATTGTTGCTATTTTTTATTTTTTTGCAAGTTTTTTTTTTCTGCATTATTTATTTTCTTTTGTTTTTTGCTTTTTTTTTAATTCTTTCTGGTAAAGCCAATTACAAACTTTCTGTAAGTGCAAGTAGTATTGAAATTTGAATAGTACAAACGGACAATGGTATCATACTCGTTTGTTACAAAGTTGGCATGGTATCATCATAATAGTTGCGGAAAAAAGTCTTCACTTTTTCTTCGCTTGTGTCATTTGCTTATTGCGCCGTAACCATGGATAATCTTCATCATTTATCAGGATGCTTGGGTCAGCCTTGACTTTGAAGGGAGGAATTTCATGAAACTTTTCATAATCTTCAGACATGTCTGTCTTGCCCTCCACTCCCAGGATGTCCCTTTTTCCTGAAAGAACTATGTGGCGCTATGGCTCATCGTATGATGTATTCGCTTCCTTATCTTTTCTTTTTCTCGGTCTGGTAGACATGTCCTTCACATAGATAACCTGTGCCACATCATTGGCTAGGACGAACGGTTCGTCAGTGTATCCAAGATTTTTCAGATCCACTGTTGTCATTCCGTAATGTGGGTCTACCTGTACCCCGCCTCCTGACAGATTGACCCATTTGCACTTAAACAAAGGGACCTTAAAATCATGTCCGTAGTCAAGGTCCCCTATGTCCACTATGTAACCATAATATGTGTCCTTTCCCCTCTCGGTTGTTGCATCAAAGGGAACACCGCTGTTTTGGTTGGTGCTCTTTTGATCTTGGACAATCGTGTAAAATGTATTCTCATTTATCTCGTATCCTTTGTAAATCAATACAGTCGAAGATGGACCCCTGGACAACAAGTACAACTCATCACAAACAGTGTTGTCACCTCTGAGACGTGTTTCCAACCAACTGCTGAAAGTCCTGATGTGTTCACATGTAATCCAGTCGTCGCACTGCTCCGGGTGTTTGGAGCGCAGACTGTTCTTGTGTTCATCGACATACGGGGTCACTAATGTAGAGTTCTGTAGAACTGTGTAGTGTGCTTGAGACCAAGAATATCCGTCCCTGCATATTATTGAGTCCCTTCCAAGCGTGCCTTTTCCAGTCAGTCTCCCCTCGTACCGCAATTTAGGGAGACCTATCTTATTAAGGCCAGGAATGAAGTCAACACAAAACCCGATGACATCCTCTGTTTGATGGCCCATGGAGATGCTTCCTTCTGGCCTGGCGCGGTTACGGACATATTTCTTTAGGACTCCCATGAACCTCTCAAAGGGGAACATATTGTGTAGAAATACGGGCCCCACAATGACAATCTCGTCGACTAGATGAACTAGGACGTGTGTCATGATATTGAAGAAGGATGGTGGGAACACAAGCTCGAAACTGACAAGACATTGCGCCACATCACTCCTTAGCCTTGGTACGATTTCTGGATCGATCACCTTCTGAGAGATTGCATTGAGGAATGCACATAGCTTCACAATGGCTAATCGGACGTTTTCCGGTAGAAGCCCCCTCAATGCAACCGGAAGCAGTTGCATCATAATCACATGGCAGTCATGAGACTTTAGGTTCTGGAACTTTTTCTCTGCCATATTTATTATTCCCTTTATATTCGACGAGAAGCCAGTCGGGACCTTCATACTGAGCAGGCATTCAAAGAAGATTTCTTTCTCTTCTTTCGTAAGAGCATAGCTGGCAGGTTCTTCATACTGCTTCGGAGGGATGCCTTCTTTTTCGTGCAAACGTTGCAGGTCCTCCCGTGCCTCAGCTGTATCTTTTGTCTTTCCATACACGCCCAAGAAGCCTAGCAGGTTCATGCAAAGGTTCTGCGTCACGTGCATCACGTCGATTGAAGAGCGGACCTCTAGGTCTTTCCAGTAGGGTAGGTCCCAAAATATAGATTTCTTCTTCCACATGGGTGCGTGTCCCTCAGCGTCATTCGGAACAGCTAGTGCGCCGGGGCCCTTTCCAAAGATTATGTGTAAATCATTGACCATAGCAAGTACGTGATCACCGGTACGCATGGCGGGCTTCTTCCGGTGATCTGCCTCGCCTTTGAAATGCTTGCCTTTCTTTCGACATTGATGGTTGGTCGGAAGAAATCGACGATGGCCCAGGTACACATTCTTCCTGCACTTGTCCAGGTATATACTTTCAGTGTCATCTAAACAGTGCGTGCATGCGTGGTATCCTTTGTTTGTCTATCCTGAAAGGTTACTGAGAGCGGGCCAATCGTTGATGGTCACGAACAGCAACGCCTTTAGGTCAAATTCCTCCTGTCTGTGCTCATCCCACGCACGTACACCGTTTCCATTCCACAGCTGTAAAAGTTCTTCAACTAATGGCCTTAGGTACACATCAATGTCGTTGACGGGTTGCTTAGGGCCTTGGATGAGAACTGCCATCATAATTAACTTCCGCTTCATGCACATCCAAGGAGGAAGGTTATACATACATAGAGTCACGGGCCAGGTGCTGTGATTGCTGCTCTGCTCCCCGAAAGGATTAATGCCATCCGCGCTTAAAGCAAACCATGCGTTCCTTGGGTCCTTTGCAAACTCCTTCCAGTACTTTCTCTCGATTTTTCTCCACTGCGACCCGTCAGCGGGTGCTCTCAACTTCCCGTCTTTCTTACGGTCCTCACTGTGCCATCGCATCAACTTGGCATGCTCTCTGTTTCTAAACAAACGTTTCAACCGTGGTATTATAGGAGCATACCACATCACCTTCGCAGGAACCCTCTTCCTGGCGGGCTCGCCATCAACATCACCAGGGTCATCTCGTCTCATCTTATACCGCAATGCACCGCATACCGGGCATGTGTTCAGAACCTTGTATGCACCGCGGTAGAGGATGCAGTCATTAGGGCATGCATGTATCTTCTGCACCTCCCATCCTAGAGGGCATACGACCTTCTTTGCTGCGTATGTACTGTCGGGCAATTCGTTATCCTTCGGAAGCTTCTTCTTCAATATTTTCAGTAGCTTCTCAAATCCTTTGTCAGCCACAGCATTCTCTGCCTTCCACTGCAGCAATTCCAGTACGGTACCGAGCTTTGTGTTGCCTTCTTCGCAATTGGGGTACAACCCTTTTTTGTGATCCTCTAACATGCGATCGAACTTCAGCTTCTCCTTTTGACTTTCGCATTGTGTCCTTGCATCGACAATGACCCGGCGGAGATCATCATTTGGTTCCTCTTGATCTTCGACAGCTTCACCCGTTGCAGCATCATTGGGCACCTCGTCTGGTTCCTCTTGATCTTCACCAGCTCCCCCCATTGCAGCATCACCGTATTCAGGGGGCACATAGTTGTCATCGTACTCTTCTTCTTCGCCGTCTTCCATCATAACCCCTATTTCTCTGTGCCTCGTCCCAACATTATAGTGTGGCATGAAACCCTTGTAAAGCAGGTGGGAGTGAAGGATTTTTCGGTTAGAGTAAGACATCGTATTCCCACATTTAGTGCATGGACAACACATAAAACCATTCTGCTTGTTTGCCTCAGCCGCATTTAGAAACTCATGCACGCCCTTAATGTACTCGGAGGTGTGTCTGTCACCGTACATCCATTGCCGGTTCATCTGCGTGCATTATATATAATTAAGTGTGTCAAAAACCATTACAGAACATCATAAATAGATAATTAAGTGACCAAATTAATAAAAGTTCATCATCACATTAAAACCAAAGTACATACATATATAGTTCTCATCTAACAACATATATCTCTCCATACACATCGAAACTATGTAAAACATTTCAATGCGAAAACAAATGCGATCATAATCGCAACCAAGGTAACAATTGATCCAACGGCATAATGATACCAAGCCTCTGTATGAATGGCATATTTTCTAATCCTTCTAATCTTCAACCGCATTGCATCCATCTGGATCTTGTGATCATCGACGACATCTGCAACATGCAACTCCAATATCATCTTCTCGTCCTCAATTTTTTTTATTTTTTCCTTCAACAATTGGTTTTCTTCTTCAACTAAATTTAACCTCTCGACAATAGGGTCCATCTTGATCTCGTGATCATCGATGACTTCCGCAACATGCAACTCCAATTCCATCTTCTCCTCCTCCATTTTTTCCAATTTTTTCTTTAAGGAAATGTTTTCCTCTTCAACTAAATTTAACCTCTCCACAAGAGGGTCGGTTGGAATTTCCGGTTCAACTACCTCCTAGACATAATAAAACATCAATGCATGTCAGGTTGGTCGGCATAACTATCATAAACACTAAAACAAATAGTTATAAATTAAAGATAATATACCACATCCGAATCGTAGACAGGACGAGGGCCCACGTGGGCGGATATCAAAACCATCGCACTATATAATAACAAGCAATAATAAACATAAGAAAATTAGACAAATATCTATCTAAAGCAATAATAACAAGCAATAATAAAAGTAAGAAAAGCATGGACATAACAAGAGGCTCACCACGGTGGTGCCGGTGACGAGATCGGTGGGGGCGATCGACGGCGGCGAAGACGGGGACGGGACGTGACGGACCGCTAAACCTAGACAAATCTCGGAGAAAATAGAGCTTCGAGAGGAGAAAAGTTTAACTAGTGTGGCTCGGGCATTCCATCGAACACGTTGTGTGCATAGGAGGTGAGCTAGAGCACCACTAACCCCTCTCCCCCTCGGCCAGAAAAAAAACAGTGCAGTGTGCTCTGCTCTTGAGCGAGGGGCTATATATAGGCACCTCATTGGTCCCGGTGAAGGAAATATGCCCTAGAGCCAATAATAAAGATGTTATTTATATTTCCTTATATCATGATAAATGTCTTTTATTCATGCTAGAATTGTATTAACAGGAAACTTAGTACATGTGTGGATACATAGACAAAAACAGTATGTCCCTAGTATGCCTCTACTAGACTAGCTCATTGATCAAAGATGGTTATGTTTCCTAGCCATAGACATGAGTTGTCATTTGATCAACGGGATCACATCATTAGGAGAATGATGTGATGGACAAGACCCATCCGTTAGCATAGCACTATGATCGTTTAGTTTTACTGCTATTGCTTTCTTCATGACTTATACATGTTCCTATGACTATGAGATTATGCAACTCCCGAATACCGTAGGAACACCTTATGTGCTATCAAACGTCACAACGTAACTGGGTGATCATAAATATGCTCTACAGGTGTCTCCGAAAGTATTCGTGGTGTTGGCATAGATCAAGATTAGGATTTGTCACTCTGAGTGTCGGAGAGGTATCTCTGGGCCCTCTCGGTAACACACATCACAATAAGCCTTGCAAGCAAAAGACTAATGAGTTAGTCACGAGATGATGTGTTACGGAACGAGTAAAGAGACTTGCCGGTAACGAGATTGAACTAGGTATGGAGATACCGACGATCGAATCTCGGGCAAGTAACATACCGATGACAAAAGGAACAACGTATGTTGTTATGCGGTTTTGACCGATAAAAGATCTTCGTAGAATATGTTGGAGCCAATATGAACATCCAGGTTCCGCTATTGGTTATTGACCGGAGATGAGTCTCGGTCATTGTCGGGGGAAACTGCCCAACACGAGCACCTATGGGACCGGAGCCCCTTTGTTCGTGCGGTAAGAGGGCGGAGGAAGCACAAAGAGCGGATCGAGATGAACACGCGGGCAGTTTACCCAGGTTCGGGCCGCAACGGATGCGTAAAACCCTACTCCTGCTTAGTTTGTATTGAGTTGGAGAGCTCGGGAGCTTGAAGAACTAGCTACACCGAGCGTATGAGCGATCTAGGTTTCGAACCCTCTCTACGTTGTGCATGGGCCTCCTATTATAGTGCAAGGGGTCACCGACAGGTGTCAACGTAAGAGAAAGGGGTAAAAATGTAAAAGAGAAGGTAGTTGTAACAGTGCGGGAATAGTGGAGCTACAGTGCATGAACAGTGGTCGCTACCTACTTTGACAGTGGGGGACAAGAGCATTTAATGCCTGTCGCCGTCGACCCCAAAAGCGCCCGCCCTTGCTTCTCCGTTTGCCACGGCGATGGCCTCACCACCGTGGAGCGCCACCGTGTCTCCCAGGCTGCACAGCCATCCGCCACGCGTCCCAGGAGAGGCCCCAGGGCGACGCGTGGACCGATGAGCTGGAGCGTGGGCACACAGCGCAACTCTCCCGGCAAGCACCTTGCCGGGGTCTTGACCTTGCCGGGCCCGGGAGCTTGTCGGGCTCTGAAGCTTGTCGCTCCCCGGGCCCTGCCGGGGCGCATGTTGCGCCGGGGCATGTCTTCTATAATGGAGTCTTCTAGTCTTCATGGCAAGCTCCTCTTGCCAGGGCCTTGCGTGGGTGAGGTAATCTTGAGCCTGGAATGGCCTTCCCGGCAAGATCCACTTGCCGGGGTCTCGATCTTCTGTCTTGCATACTTTGTTTTTGAATGGTTTTACATGGAGCAGGAAGGTCTCCGGCGAACGTGTGGTAAGCCTTACCGCGGGAAGCTGCTACTGTCCGTGCACAAGTTGGGGTACTGAGGTACCCCTACCTTAGTACACCGACAGGAGCCCCCGGGCCTGGGCCATACACGGTGCCGAGCGCTGTTGGGCCAGGCCCAAAATAGTGCACGGACACACGCGGCCCACAGCGCGCCGAATCCACTTCCGCACCCGCCGCGTCCCCCCGTAACGGCACGCGTCGATTGCGGCGTCGTGGGATGGGACGTGGCCACGTTCTTTTAATGGAAAGAGCGGAACGCCTCCCCACTTCCCCATAAAAGCAGAGGAAGCAGGAGCGGTTCCCCTCCTACGCTTTCATTGCATCTTCTTCCATCTCCAGAGATCCCCTTTGCGCTCCGCCTCCACAGCTCCGCCGCCGTCTTTCGCATCTCCGGCGCCGCCGGGCTCTTCGTCCCCCTTCCTCCGCCGCCTCCGTCATGGCCCCGAAGACCGAGAAGGCGAAGGCGGAGAAGACCAAGAAGGAGAAATCGGAGCAAGCGGCGAGGCTCACCTCGTACCGGAAGCGGAACCTCGTCTTCCCGCCGAGGCTCAGCGCGCGGGAGCTCTGGAACAAGTATTACTTGTTCTGGTCCAAGAAGACCAAGGCGCACCCCCGCACCTGAGCGTATCCGGCCGCCGCCAAGGACAACTACCCCGGCGGGTACTATTTCTTCGCATCCTTCTTCCACTGCGGTCTTTGCCCTCCTTTATCTTTATCTCTTTTTGTTGCTGCATAGGGTGTTATGAACTCATTAGCTATTGCGACAAGTTATCCTTTGTAAGATATTTATCTTGTTTTGATCAATCAGTGCAATGTTATCTTCCTTGTCTTGATCATCTACTTTGTACGTTTTTCACCCTACGCTCCCGGGGAGCTTGCCGGCAAGGGGCCTTTGCCGCGAGCACTGAGTGCTGGACTCTGAGCAGCCTGCTGGCCAAGGTCTTACCGGCAAGCAACCTTGCCGCGGCTAGTCGCGACGCACTCAACTTGTTGAGTGAACTCGAAAACGAACCAAGGGCGCGACACTTGTCGCAGCTCACTTGAATCGTTGAGTGTACTCGAAAACAAGATAAGGGTGCGGCTTGCTTTGGGTAGGTTCCTCCGCGCACAGGTTTTCCATACAAAGTGTGATTGTTCAAGGAAGACAACTCAAAATTTAAAAAATTTGAATTTCTCAAATTCTAGCAACTTAGCTTATATGTAATGCTTGCTTCTTGGTAAGGCCTCTCTTTCTTGAACAGCACTTGGTTCCTCTTCCATCTCCGGGTGTGTATGTTGCACAAGATGCCAAACAACACATGCAAATAGCAAAGAAAAGCATGCGAAAGGCAAATAGCGCAAAACACAGAAACTTTACTGATGCACGGGGTCTGCGCCCGGCTTTGTACAAAGGGTTACATGCAACAGCGGCAAGGCTTGTACAAAAGGTGGTTGCCGGAGCGGATCGCGGCAACCGCGCCTTATGGGTGAAACTTGCGAAGATGCTCTATGTTCCAGGAGTTGCTCACCGGTAAGCCTTCTTCGGTCTCGAGGCGGACAGCACCGGGCCTCGTGACTTGTCTCACCCGATAAGGGCCTTCCCACTTCGGCGTCAACTTGTTAGAATTCTTGGCGGACTGAACACGCCGAAGAACAAGGTCGCCTTCCTCGAGACTCCTGGCCTTGACCTTGCGGCTATGGTAGCGACGCAAGGCTTGCTGGTATCGAGCAGCTCGTACAGCAGCCTGGAGACGTTCCTCCTCGAGGAGCAATGCATCATCTTGCCGCAGTTGCTCTTGCTCAAACTCATCATAAGCGAGCACTCGAGGAGATCCGTATACGAGTTCCGTGGGGAGAACTGCCTCTGCTCCATAGACTAGAGCAAAGGGTGTCTGTCCGGTGGCTCGACTTGGTGTCGTTCTGATTGACCAAAGAGCCGCCGGTAGCTCCTCTATCCAATTTCTTCTGCACTTGTGCAGCCTGTCAAAGGTCCTTGTCTTGAGCCCGCGCAGCACTTCAGCATTTGCCCTTTCCGCTTGACCGTTGCTCCTCGGGTGAGCAACAGAAGCGAAACAGACCTTGGCGCCAAGGTCTTGGACGTACTGCATGAAGGTGCGACTAGTAAATTGTGTACCGTTGTCGGTGATGATCCTGTTCGGGATCCCGAAACGGCAAACAATCGACCTGAAGAACCTGACCGCTGACTGTGCTGTCACCTTCCTCACTGGCTCCACTTCTGGCCACTTTGTGAACTTGTCGATTGCTACATACAAGTACTCAAAGCCCCCGACAGCACGGGGGAAGGGGCCGAGGATATCGAGCCCCCAGACCGAGAAGGGCCAGGACAAAGGGATTGTTTGGAGAGCTTGAGCTGGCTGATGGATTTGCTTTGCATGGAACTCGCACGCTTCACACTTGGTTACTAGTGCAGTTGCATCTTGGAGAGCTTCTTGCCAAAAGAACCCTTGCCGGAAAGCTTTCCCGGCAAGCGCCCTTGCGCCAATGTGGTGGCCACATATGCCTCCATGTATTTCTGCCAACAGCTTCTGTCCATCTTCTCTGGAAATACACTTCAACCTGACACCGTTGAGTCTTCTTCTGTACAGTTCGTTATCCACGAACTGGTACATACTTGACTGCCTAGTTATCTTCTCTATCTCTTGAGGGTCGTCGGGAAGTTCTCCAGTTTGCAGAAAATGGACGATCTGCTGCGCCCATGCCGGAGCCTGAGGCTCGACGGCAAGGACTAAAGGCTCGAGGGCCGCTGCGGGAACCTCAGCTTCCACGGCAAGAACTTCTGGTTCTGCCGGAGCTGATGGTCCCCCGGCAAGCTCGCCGGAGCGAGGCTTGTCGGGAACACTTGCTTCAACTGTACAGATCCGAGGATTTGCAGGAGCGAATTGTTCCTCAGCGTTCTGATCGTTGATCTTGGGGACTTTGGCGGCGGTCTCAGGAAGATCCGCCGGCAAGTAGTCGCCGGAGACCAACTTTCTCTTCTTGGACTACCCAATTGATGGTGTAACGGATGGTTGAGTCAGCTTGAGCAAGAAGGTCCCTGGTTCCACAGGTAACTTCATCGCAGCACATTTCGAAAGGCCATCTGCAATTTCATTCTGAGCTCTTGGGACGTGCTCCATTTGCAGACCTTCAAAGTGCTCTTCAAGCTTCCTCACTTCATCTACATAAGCTTCCATCAAAGGGCTCTGGTAACTCTTGTTAACTTGCCGGACCACCAACTGAGAATCTCCCCGCACAATCAGCTTCCTGATCCCAAGTTCGGCCGCAATCCTGAGGCCGGCAAGCAAGCCTTCATATTCAGCAGTGTTGTTTGTCGCTTGCTCTCTTGGGAAGTGCATCTGGATAACATATTTGAGGTGCTCTCCGGTGGGCGCGATGAGTACCACGCCAGCACCGGCGCCTTGCAGCGAGAAGGCACCGTCAAAATACATCACCCATTCACTTGTCGCTTCTTGTACGGGTGCACTTGTTTCTTGGGCTTCCTCGTCGGGCGTTGGGGTCCATTCAGCTATGAATTCTGCCAAAGCTCGGCTCTGTATGGTTGAAGTACTTTCGAACTTGAGTCCAAAGCTCGACAGTTCCAGTGCCCACTCAACGATCCTGCCTGTTGCTTCTGGATTGTGTAATATCCTCTTCAGCGGAAAGCGTGTGACCACTGTTATCTCATGTGCTTGGAAGTAATGGCGCAGCTTTCTCGAGGCCATGAGGAGGCCGAAAAGCAACTTCTGCACCCCGGAGTATCTTGATCTAGCCCCCTGCAAGAGGGAACTCACAAAATACACCGGGCGCTGCACCATCCTTCTTCGCACCTCTCCTTGATCCTGCGCAGAGTTGTCCTTGTCGGGGCCAGAACTTGCCGGAGCAACCCCCTGCTTGTCGCTGGATTCGCTTGCCGGTGGTGTAGACTCCTCGTCGGCCTCCCTCTCCGCTACTAACGCAGCACTAACCACCTGGTTGGTTGCCGCTAGGTATAGCAACAACTTTTCCTGTGGTCTAGGTGCGACAAGTATTGGAGTGGAGGATAGGTACCGCTTCAAATCTTGCAGCGCTGCCTCCGCTTCCGGAGTCCACTTCATGGGACCTGCCCTCTTCAAAATTTTGAAGAAAGGTAGGGCGCGTTCTGCAGACTTTGAAATGAACCTACTGAGGGCAGCCACACAACCTGCAAGCCTTCTGACATCCTTGACGCGCTTCGGGGCCTCGATCTGCTCGATGGCCTTGATCTTGTCGGGGTTAGCTTCAATCCCCCTCTGCGACACAAAGAACCCGAGAAGCTTGCCGGAGGGGACTCCAAAGACGCACTTCTCGGGGTTCAACTTAAGCTGGATCTTACGCAGATTCTGAAATGTCTCTTCCAAATCTTGGACCAAGGTCTCCTTGCTCTTGCTCTTCACCACGATATCATCCATGTAAGCCTCTACATTTCTGTGGATCTGTGGCTCAAAAGCAGTATATACCACCCTTGCAAAGGTTGATCCTGCATCCTTCAATCCGAATGGCATGCGTATGAAGCAATACGTGCCACATGGAGTGATAAATGCAGTCTTCTCTTCATCTTCCTTGGCCATGAAAATCTGGTGGTAGCCTGAATATGCATCAAGAAAAGAGAGTAGCTCACATCCGGCAGTGGAGTCAACAATCTGGTCAATGCGCGGTAAGGGAAATGGATCCTTGGGACATGCTTTATTCACATCGGTGAAGTCTATACACAGTCTCCACTTCCCGTTGGCCTTGCGCACGACGACTGGGTTTGCCAACCACGTTGGATGGATCACACCTCTAACTAGGCCTGCTGCCTCTAGTTTCTTGATCTCTTCGTTGATGAATTCTTGGCGCTCCACGGCTTGCTTCCTCACCTTCTGTTTGATGGGCCGCGCATGAGGACAAAGGGCAAGCTTGTGCTCAATTACCTCCCTGGGAACACCGGGGATGTCAGATGGTTGCCATGCAAACACATCGACATTCGCCCGCAGGAAGGCAACGAGCGCGCTTTCCTATTTGCTGTCAAGCGTGGCACTGATGGTAAAGGTACCACCAGTGCCGTCCTCCTTGGCGGACACCTTCTTGGTTGCCGGAGGAGCGGTCATCCCCTTCTTAGACTTGCCGGTGGAGCTCGATGGGACGTCCTCGACGGCAGCGCAGCACTCCGAAGAGGTGCGTTTGCCGGAGTGGGCCCCAGAGCACTTGCCGGACTTGGTCTTCGTCTTCTTCCCCCCGGGAGCTTCAGCGGCAAGTGTATCTTTTTCTGCTGCGGCTGCTGCGTCCCGGTAGATCTTGTCGGCACAGACAAGCGCATCTTTCTTGTCGCCGTGGACGGTGATGACGCTTATCGGCCCCGGCATCTTGAGTACATTGTAGGCATAGTGGGAAGCTGCCATGAACTTGGCGAGGGCGGGACGGCCGAGTATTCCATTGTATGGCAATGGAATATCAGCGACGTCAAATGTGATGCGCTCAGTTCTGAAGTTGAGCTCCCCGCCAAAGGTCACCGGCAGAGTTATCTTTCCCTTGGGCTTGCTCCTTCCCGGGTTGATTCCTTGGAAAGAACCGGTCTCTTCGAGCTCGCCATCTGGGATTTGGAGTTTCTTGATCACAGCGGAGGAGATCAAGTTCAGCCCGGCCCCGCCGTCAACCAACATTTTAGTGACCTTGAGGTTGCGGATGGTGGGTGAGACCAGCATCGGCAAGCACCCGACCGCAGTGGTGCGGTCAGGGTGATCCTCAAGATCAAAAACGATGGGCGTGCTGGACCATTTGAGGAGCCTGCGCGACTCCACGGGCGGCTCTGCCGCATTCACCTCCCGCACCCACTGCTTGAGTTGGCGGTGGGAGGTGTGCAGAGAGGCGCCACCGTCGACGCACAGGACCTCCGTGGCCTTCTGGAACTCCTGCTCGCTGTTATCTTCATCCTCCATGTCTTCGTCGTCGTCCTCTTCGTCCTTGTCGCGGCCCCGAGGAGGTCGATCACCTTGCCGCTGCTTGGCCTTGCCGCGGCGTCCTCCCCGGCCATTAAATGGCCGCTTCTTGCTTGGTTCTCCTCCGCCACCTTGGGCCTTCTCCTTGTCGCGCCTCTCGTACTCAGCTTTCTGCTGCTCGACGAGGTACTCGACGCGTTTGCAGTTGGAGAGGTCGTGGCCCTTGGTGCGGTGGATCTTGCAGTATTGCTTGTCGGAGCCGTCCTGCTTGTCGGCTGCCGCTACAGGGGCAGGCTCCTTGCCGGAGCCGCCAGCCTGCGTTTGCTTGGCGGGAGCCTCCTTGCCGGACTTCTCGACGGCAAGCACTTCCTTCTTGTTCTTCCTTCTGTTGTTCCGCCGCCGGCTCTTCTTTGCCGGGGCGGTGTCGTCGCTGTCGCTTCCTCCTGCGCCAGCATCCTCCCCGGGGAGTCTCCTCCCCTCTTCTGCGCGTGCGCACTTATCAGCTAGAGCGTAGAGCTCGCTGACATCCCGAATCTAGGTCATCGCCATTTCCTCACGCATGCGGCGGTTACGCACGTTCTGATGGAACGCGCTGATAACCGCGGCAGGGTGGACGTCGGGGATGTTGTGCTGTACACGGCTGAAGCGTTGGATGTACTTGCGCAGGGACTCTCCTTCCTTCTGGGCCAGAATGTGGAGATCGCTCTCCTGGCCGTGGGGTTTGTGGCCGCCGGTGAAGGCGCCAACAAACTGGTGGCAAAGGTCTGCCCAAGAAGAAATGGAGCCTTCCGGCAAGTGCATAAGCCACGAACGAACGTTCGGCCTAAGCACGAGCGGGAAGTAGTTTGCCAAAATCTTCTCGTCGCGCCCCCCGGCGGCTTGCACCGCGATGGTGTAAATGCTAAGGAATTCTGAGGGGTGCGTCTTGCCGTCGTACTTTTCCGGTACGTCGGGCTTGAAATTCTTCATGCTGGGCCACTGGACGCGCCGCAGCTCGCGGGTGAACGCAGGGCAGCCTGCCGCGTACGGCAAGTCGCCTGGTTCACCGGGCGCGCGCGCGTCGACAGCGTTCCCAGCTCTCTGGTCCGATTGTCGCCGAGCTTCTCGGCGGCGCTCGATTGTTGTCCGAGCGTCTTCTTGTCGCCGGTCGTCGAGGACCTGGCGCTGGTCCCGACGGGCCCGCGGATCCGACGACGCCGTGGAACCGTCGTCGGCGTTGTCCCGGCGGGGCGGCGTCTTCTGCTTCTGCGGTGGGGAGTGCACGGTTGTCGCACCCCCGGCGGTCTTGTCGCCGTCGGCCTTCGTCTTTTCGACTTGCCGCGGCCACGAGGTCGCCGGCTGCTGTGGAGAGTCGTTGTTGGCGAAGGCGATCAGGCTCTGGATGGTAGCCCTCCAGTCTTCGGCCTTGTCTGCCGCTGGAGGGAAGTCGAGGAGCAGTTGCGCCCTTGCGAGCGCTTCTGCTGGAGTGGAGGGGAGCGGGGGCGAGCGGTGCGAGGAGCGGGATATGCTCGGACTCCTAACAACGTTAGAAGGAGCAGGGTCCCGCCCCGGCGTCCGTGCCTTGCTTGTGCCCGGACGGCGGTCCGGAGCGTCCCGCGAGCCTCCGGTTTGCCCTTGTCCCAGCAAGCGGATACCACCTCCTGTGGTATGGCGCTGCTGAGTTGTCGTATGCTGAGATGGACGCGGCGCGTCCACGGAGACCGAGGCTCGGTCGTCCGTCCTGTCCTTGGATTTGGTGGCGCCGCGAGTGTCCTCGCCGGCGACCACCCTTCCGACGGCGTCTCCCCCGCCCACCGTTGGTTCCGGCGGCGGCGGATGAGACGCAGACGGGCCTCCGACATCCGAAGCCTTCTTCTTCGGGGCCATGGTGCTGTTGTTGATGAAGCTGACGAATTCGGAGAGGTTGATGAAGAATGCGCCCGCGTGAACGCCGGATCAGGTTCGCACAACCTCGACGCCCCCTACCTGGCGCGCCAAAGATGTCGGGGGAAACTGTCCACCACGAGCACCTATGGGACCGGAGCCCCTTTGTTCGTGCGGTAAGAGGGCGGAGGAAGCACAAAGAGCGGATCGAGATGAACACGCGGGCAGTTTACCCAGGTTCGGGCCGCAACGGATGCGTAAAACCCTACTCCTGCTTAGTTTGTATTGAGTTGGAGAGCTCGGGAGCTTGAAGAACTAGCTACACCGAGCGTATGAGCGATCTAGGTTTCGAACCCTCTCTACGTTGTGCATGGGCCTCCTTTTATAGTGCAAGGGGTCACCGACAGGTGTCAACGTAGGAGAAAGGGGTAAAAATGTAAAAGAGAAGGTAGTTGTAACAGTGCGGGAATAGTGGAGCTACAGTGCATGAACAGTGGTCGCTACCTACTTTGACAGTGGGGGACAAGAGCATTTAATGCCTGTCGTCGTCGACCCCAAAAGCGCCCGCCCTTGCTTCTCCGTTTGCCACGGCGATGGCCTCACCACCGTGGAGCGCCACCGTGTCTCCCAGGCTGCACAGCCATCCGCCACGCGTCCCAGGAGAGGCCCCAGGGCGACGCGTGGGCCGATGAGCTGGAGCGTGGGCACACAGCGCAACTCTCCCGGCAAGCACCTTGCCGGGGTCTTGACCTTGCCGGGCCCGGGAGCTTGTCGGGCTCTGAAGCTTGTCGCTCCCCGGGCCCTGCCGGGGCGCATGTTGCGCCGGGGCATGTCTTCTATAATGGAGTCTTCTAGTCTTCATGGCAAGCTCCTCTTGCCAGGGCCTTGCGTGGGTGAGGTAATCTTGAGCCTGGAACGGCCTTCCCGGCAAGCTCCACTTGCCGGGGTCTCGATCTTCTGTCTTGCATACTTTGTTTTTGAATGATTTTACATGGAGCAGGAAGGTCTCCGGCGAACGTGTGGTAAGCCTTACCGCGGGAAGCTGCTACTGTCCGTGCACAAGTTGGGGTACTGAGGTACCCCTACCTTAGTACACCGACAGTCATGTCTACATAGTTCTCGAACCCATAGGGTCCGCACGCTTAACGTTTGATGACGATCGGTATTATGAGTTTATGAGTTTTGATGTACCGAAGGTAGTTCGGAGTCCCGGATGAGATCACGGACATGACGAGGAGTCTCGGAATGTCCGAGACATAAAGATTGATATATTGGACGACTATATTCGGACACCGGAAGTGTTCCGGAAAAGTTTCGGATTTAACGGGATTGCCGGAGGGGGTTACCGGAACCCCCTACGAGGGGGGATGGTCCATAGTGGGCCTTAAGGGAAAGAGAGAGGCAGCCCATAGGGCTGGCCGGCGCCCCACCTAGCGTTCCTAGTTGGACTAGGATTGGGGGGCGCCACCTCTCCTTTTTCCTTTCCCTCTCTTCCTTCTTTTGGTGATTCCTACTAGGAATAGGATTGCAATCCTATTCCTAGTAGGATTGCACCCCTAGCCGCACCAGAGAAGGGCCGGCCGGCCTCCCCCCTTGCTCCTTTATATACGGGGGCAGGGGGGCACCCAAAGACACACAAGTTGAATTGTTCCAGCCGTGTGCGGTGCCCCCCTCCACAGAAACACACCTCGGTCATACCGTCGTGGTGCTTAGGCGAAGCCCTGCGTCGGTGAATACATCATATCCGTCACCACGCCGTCGTGCTGACGAAACTCTCCCGTGAAGCTCAACTGGATCAAGAGCTCGTGGGACGTCATCAAGCTGAACGTGTGCTGAACGCGGAGGTGCCGTACGTTCGGTGCTTGATCGGTTGAATCGCGAAGAAGTTCGACTACATCAACCGCGTCACTTGACGCTTCCGCTTCCGGTCTACGAGGGTACGTAGACACACTCTTCCCTCTCGTTGCTATGCATCTGGTAGATAGATCTTGCGTGATCGTAGGAAAATTTTAAAATACTACGTTCCCCAACAGTGGCATCATGAGCCAGGTCTATGCGTAGATGATATGCACGAGTAGAACACAATGAGTTGTGGGCGATACTAGTCATACTGCTTACCAGCATGTCATACTTTGCTTCGGCGGTATTGTGAGATGAAGCGGCCCGGACCGACATTACGAGTACGCTTACGCGAGACTGGTTTCACCGTTACGAGCACTCGTTGCTTAAAGGTGACTGGCGGGTGTCTGTCTCTCTCACTTTAGCTGAATCAAGTGTGGCTACGCCCGGTCCTTGTGAAGGTTAAAACAGCACATACTTGACGAAACATCGTTGTGGTTTTGTATGCGTAGGTAAGAACGGTTCTTGCTAAACCCGTAGCAGCCACGTAAAACATGCAACAACAAAGTAGAGGACGTCTAACTTGTTTTTGCAGGGCATGTTGTGATGTGATATGGTCAAGACATGATGAGTTATACGGTTTTGTATGAGATGATCATGTTTTGTAAAGTTATCGGCAACTGGCAGGAGCCATATGGTTGTCGCTTTATTGTATGAAATGCAATCGCCATGTAATTGCTTTACTTTATCACTAAGCGGTAGCGATAATTGAGGAAGCAATAGTTGGCGAGACGACAACGATGCTACGATGGAGATCAAGGTGTCGCGCCGGTGACGAAGGTGATCATGACGGTGCTTTGGAGATAGAGATCAAAAGCACAAGATGATGATGGCCATATCATGTCACATATTTTGATTGCATGTGATGTTTATCTTATTATGCTTCTTATTTTGCTTAGAACGACGGTAGCATTATAAGATGATCCCTTACTAAATTTCAAGGTATAAGTGTTCTCCCTGAGTATGCACCGTTGCGAAAGTTCGTCGTGCTGAGACACCACGTGATGATCGGGTGTGATAAGCTCTACGTTCAAATACAACGGGTGTAAGACAGTTTTGCACACGCAGAATACTCGGGTTAAACTTGACGAGCCTAGCATATGCAGATATGGCCTCGGAACACTGGAGACCGAAAGGTCGAGCGTGAATCATATAGTAGATATGATCAACATAAGATGTTCACCATCGAAACTACTCCATCTCACGTGATGATCGGACATGGTTTAGTTGATTTGGATCACGTGATCATTTAGATGACCGGAGGGATGTCTATCTAAGTGGGAGTTCTTAAGTAATATGATTAATTGAACTTTAATTTATCATGAACTTAGTCCTGGTAGTATTAGCATATCTATGTTGTAGATCAATAGCTCGCGATGTTGCTCCCCGTTTATTTTCCATATGTTCCTAGAGAAAACCAAGTTGAAAGATGTTAGTAGCAATGATGCGGAATTGTTCCGTGATCTGAGGATTATCCTCATTGCTGCACAGAAGAATTATGTCCTTGATGCACCGCTAGGTGACAGACCTATTGCAGGAGCAGATGTAGACGTTATGAACGTTTTGACAAAAGCTCGATATGATGACTACTTGATAGTTTAGTGCACCATGCTTTACGGCTTATAACCGGGACTTCAAAAACGTTTTGAAACGCCACGGAGCATATGAGATGTTCCAAGAGTTGAAATTAGTATTTCATACTCATGCCCGTGTCGAGAGGTATAAGACCTCTGACAGTACTTTGCCTACAAGATGGAGGAGAATAGCTCAACCAGTGAGCATGTGCTCAGATTGTCTGGGTACTGCAATTGCTTGAATCAAGTGGGAGTTAATCTTCCAGATAAGATAGTAATTGACAAAGTTCTCTAGTCACTATCACCAAGTTAGTAGAACTTCGTGATGAACTATAATATGCAAGGGATGACGAAAGTAATTCCCGAGCTCTTCGCGATGCTGAAATCGGCGAAGGTAGAAATCAAGAAAGAGCATCAAGTGTTGATGGTTAACAAGACCACTTGTTTCAAGTAAAGGGCAAAGGGATAGAAGGGGAACTTCAAGAAGAATGACAAGCAAGTTGTCACTCCCATGAAGAAACCCAAAGCTAAACTCAAGCCTGAAACTAAGTGCTTCTATTGCAAAGGAAATGGTCACTGGAAGTGGAACTGCCCTAGATATTTGGAGGATAAGAAGGATGGCAAAGTGAACAAAGGTATATTTGATATACAGATTATTGATGTGTATTTTACTAGTGTTCATAGCAACCCCTCAGTATTTGATACTGGTTCAGTTGCTAAAGAGTAGTAACTCGAAATCAGAGTTGCATAATGAACAGAAACTAGTTAAAGGTGAAGTGACGATGTGTGTTGGAAGTGGTTCCAAGATTGATATGATCATCATCGCACACTCCCTATACTTTCGGGATTAGTGTTGAACCTAAATAAGTGTTATTTGGTGTTTGTGTTGAGCATGAATATGATTTGATCATGTTTATTGCAATACGGTTATTCATGTAAGTTAGAGAATAATTGTTGTTCTGTTTACATGAATAAAACCTTCTATGTTCATACACCCAATGAAAATGGTTTGTTGGATCTCGATCGTGTGATACACATATTCATAATATTGAAGCCAAAAGATGCAAGGTTAATAATGATAGTGCAACTTATTTGTGGCACTGCCGTTTAGGTCATATTGGTGTAAAACGCATGAAGAAACTCCATAGTGATGGACTTTTGGAATCACTTGATTATGAATCACTTGGTGCTTGCGAACCATGCCTCATGGGCAAGATGACTAAAACTCCGTTCTCCGGAACAATGGAGCGAGCAATAGAGTTGTTGGAAATCATACATACTGATGTATGCAGACCAATGAGTGTTGAAGCTCGCGGCGGGTATCGTTATTTTCTGACCTTCACTGATGATTTGAGCAGATATGGGTATATCTACTTAATGAAGCACAAGTCTGAAACATTTGAAAAGTTCAAAGAATTTCAGAGTGAAGTAGAGAATCATCGTAACAAGAAAATAAAGTTTCTACGATCTGATCGTGGAGGAGAATATTTGAGTTACGAGTTTGGTCTTCATTTGAAACAATGTGGAATAGTTTCACAACTCACGCCACCCGGAACACCACAGCGTAATGGTGTGTCCGAACGTCGTAACCGTACTTTATTGGATATGGTGCGATCTATGATGTCTCTTACCGATTTACCACTATCGCTTTTGGGGTTATGCATTAGAGACAACTACATTCACGTTAAAAAGGGCACCATCTAAAATCCGTGGAGATGACACCGTATGAACTGTGGTTTGACAAGAAACCTAAGCTGTCATTTCTTTAAGTTTGGGACTGCGATGCTTATGTGAAAAAGTTTCAACATGATAAGCTCGAACCCAAATCGGAGAAGTAGATCTTCATAGGATACTCAAAAGAAACTGTTGGGTACACCTTCTATCACAGATCCGAAGGCAAGATCTTTGTTGCTAAGAGTGGATCCTTTCTAGAGAAGGAGTTTCTCTCGAAAGAAGTGAGTGGGAGGAAAGTAGAACTTGATAAGGTAATTGTACCTACTCCCGAATTGGAAAGTAGTACATCACAGAAAATTGTTCCAGTGATTCCTACACCAATCAGTGAGGAAGTTAATGATAATGATCATGAAACTTCGGATCAAATTTCTGCTGAACGTCGTAGATCAACCAGAGTACGTTCCGCACCAGAGTGGTACGGCAACCCAGTTCTGGAAATCATGTTACTAGACCATGATGAACCTACGAACTATGAGGAAACGATGATGAGCCCAGATTCCGCAAAATGGCTCGAAGCCATGAAATCTGAGATGGGATCCATGTATGAAAACAAAGTATGGACTTTGGTTGACTTGCCCGATGATCGGCAGGCCATCGAAAATAAATGGATCTTCAAGAGGAAGACCGACGCAGACGGTAATGTTACTGTTTACAAAGCTCGACTTGTTGCGAAAGGTTTTCGACAAGTTCAAGGAGTTGACTACGATGAGACTTTCTCACCTGTAGCGATGCTTAAGTCTGTCCAAATCATGTTAGCAATTGCCGCATTTTATGATTATGAAATCTGGCAAATGGATGTCAAAACTGCATTCCTGAATGGATATCTCAAAGAAAAGTTGTATATGATGCAACCAGAAGGTTTTGTCGATCCAAAAGGTACTAACAAAGTATGCAAACTCCAGCGATCCATCTATGGACTGGTGCAAGCATCTCGGAGTTGGAATATACGCTTTGATGAGGTGATCAAAGCATATGGTTTTATACAGACTTTTGGAGAAGCCTGTATTTACAAGAAAGTGAGTGGGAGCTCTGTAGCATTTCTAATATTATATGTAGATGACATATTGTTGATTGGAAATGATATAGAATTTCTGGATAGCATAAAAGGATACTTGAATAAAAGTTTTTCAATGAAAGACCTCGGTGAAGCTGCTTATATATTAGGCATCAAGATCTATAGAGATAGATCAAGACGCTTAATTGGACTTTCACAAAGCACATACCTTGATAAGTTTTTGAAGAAGTTCAAAATGGATCAGTCAAAGAAAGGGTTCTTGCCTGTATTACAAGGTATAAAGTTGAGTAAGACTCAATGCCCGACCACTGCAGAAGATAGAGAGAAAATGAAAGTCATTCCCTGTGCCTCAGCCATAGGATCTATCATGTATGCAATGCTGTGTACCAGACCTGATGTGTGCCTTGCTATAAGTCTAGCAGGAAGGTACCAAAGTAATCCAGGAGTGGATCACTGTACAGCGGTCAAAATTATCCTTAGTAACTGGATGACTAAGGAAATGTTTCTCGATTATGGAGGTGATAAAGAGTTCGTCGTAAAGGGTTACGCCGATGCAAGCTTTGACACTAAATCCAGATGACTCTAAGTATCAATCTGGATGCGTATTGAAAGTGGGAGCAATTAGCTAGAGTAGCTCCATGCAGAGCATTGTAGACATAGAAATTTGCGAAATACATACGGATCTGAATGTGACAGACCCATTGACTAAACTTCTCTCACAAGCAAAACATGATCACACCTTATTACTCTTGGGTATTAATCACATAGTGATGTGAACTAGATTATTGACTCTAGTAAACCTTTTGGGTGTTGGTCACATGGCGATGTGAACTATGGGTGTTATTCACATAACGATGTGAACTATCGGTATTAAATCACATGGCGATGTGAGCTAGATTATTGACTCTAGTGCAAGTGGGAGACTGAAGGAAATATGCCCTAGAGGCAATAATAAAGATGTTATTTGTATTTCCTTATATCATGATAAATGTCTTTTATTCATGCTAGAATTGTATTAACCGGAAACTTAGTACATGTGTGGATACATAGACAAAAACAGTATGTCCCTAGTATGCCTCTACTAGACTAGCTCATTGATCAAAGATGGTTATGTTTCCTAGCCATAGACATGAGTTGTCATTTGATCAACGGGATCACATCATTAGGGAAATGATGTGATGGACAAGAACCATCCGTTAGCATAGCACTATGATCGTTTAGTTTTACTGCTATTGCTTTCTTCATGACTTATACATGTTCCTATGACTATGAGATTATGCAACTCCCGAATACCGTAGGAACACCTTGTGTGCTATCAAACGTCACAACGTAACTGGGTGATCATAAAGATGCTCTACAGGTGTCTCCGAAAGTATTCGTGGTGTTGGCATAGATCAAGATTAGGATTTGTCACTCCGAGTGTCGGAGAGGTATCTCTGGGCCCTCTCGGTAACACACATCACAATAAGCCTTGCAAGCAAAAGACTAATGAGTTAGTCACGAGATGATGTGTTACGGAACGAGTAAAGAGACTTTCCGGTAACGAGATTGAACTAGGTATGGAGATACCGACGATCGAATCTCGGGCAAGTAACATACCGATGACAAAAGGAACAACGTATGTTGTTATGCGGTTTTGACTGATAAAAGATCTTCGTAGAATATGTAGGAGCCAATATGAACATCCAGGTTCCGCTATTGGTTATTGACCGGAGATGACTCTCGGTCATGTCTACATAGTTCTCGAACCCGTAGGGTCCGCACGCTTAACGTTTGATGACGATCGGTATTATGAGTTTATGAGTTTTCATGTACCGAAGGTAGTTCGGAGTCCCGGATGAGATCACGGACATGACGAGGAGTCTTGGAATGTCCGAGACATAAAGATTTATATATTGGACGACTATATTCGGACACCGAAAGTGTTCCGGAAAAGTTTCGGATTTAACGGGATTGCCGGAGGGGGTTACCGGAACCCCCTACGAGGGGGGATGGTCCATAGTGGGCCTTAAGGGAAAGAGAGAGGCAGCCCATAGGGCTGACCGGCGCCCCACCTAGGGTTCCTAGTTGGACTAGGATTGGGGGGGGGGGCGCCACCTCTCCTTTTTCCTTTCCCTCTCTTCCTTCTTTTGGTGATTCCTACTAGGAATAGGATTGCAATCCTATTCCTAGTAGGATTGCACCCCTAGCCGCACCAGAGAAGGGCCGGCCGGCCTCCCCCCTTGCTCCTTTATATACGGGGGCAGGTGGGCACCCAAAGACACACAAGTTGAATTGTTCCAGCCGTGTGCGGTGCCCCCGCTCCACAGAAACACACCTCGGTCATACCGTCGCGGTGCTTAGGCGAAGCCCTGCGCCGGTGAATACATCATATCCGTCACCACGCTGTCGTGCTGACGAAACTCTCCCGTGAAGCTCAACTGGATCAAGAGCTCGTGGGACGTCATCAAGCTGAACGTGTGCTGAACGCGGAGGTGCCGTACGTTCAGTGCTTGATCGGTTGAATCGCGAAGAAGTTCGACTACATCAACCGCGTCACTTGACGCTTCCGCTTCCGGTCTACGAGGGTACGTAGACACACTCTTCCCTCTCGTTGCTATGCATCTGGTAGATAGATCTTGCGTGATCGTAGGAAAAATTTAAAATACTACGTTCCCCAACACCCGGTTGGTGCTACAAACCGGGGCTAAAGGGGTGCCTTTGGTCCCGGTTCATGCCACCAACCGGGACCTATGGTAGTGGGCCAGGAGCAAGACCCATTGGTCCCGGTTCGTCGCACCAACCGGGACCAAAAGGTCCAGACGAACCGGGACCAATGGCCCACGTGGCCCGGCCGGCCCCCTGGCCTCACGAACCGGGTCCAGTGCCCCCATTGGACCCGGTTCTAGATTGAACCGGGGCTAATGGGCTGGACAGGCCTGGACCAAAGCCCTGTTTTCTACTAGTGATCTACTACTATTACTCCACACATCGACCGCTATCCAGCATGCATCTAGAGTATTAAGTTCATAAGAACAGAGTAACGCCTTAAGCAAGATGACATGATGTAGAGGGATAAACTCAAGCAATATGATATAAACCCAATCTTTTTATCATCGATGTCAACAATACAATACATGCCTTGCTGCCACTGCTGTCACTGGGAAAGGACACCGCAAGATTGTACCCAAAGCCAAGCACTTCTCCCATTGCAAGAACTATAGATCTAGTAGGCCAAACCAAACCAATAATTCGAAGAGACTTGCAAGGATATTATAATCATACATAAAAGATTTCAGAAAAGAATCAAATATTGTTCAAAGATAATCTTGATCATAAACCCACAATTCATCGGATCTCGACAAACACACCGCAAAAAGAATACATCGAATCGATATCCTTGAAGATCGAGGAGAACTTTGTATTGAGATCCAAAGAGAGAGAAGAAGCCATCCAGCTAATAACTATGGTCCCGAAGGTCTGTGGTAAACTACTCACAACTCATCGGCGAAGCTATGGTGTTGATGTAGAAGCCCTCCGTGATCGATCCCCTTCTGGTGGAGCTCCGGAACAGGCCCCAAGATGGGATCTCACAGGAACAGAAGGTTGCGGCGATGGAATTAGGGTTTTGTCTGTTGCCTCTATGTTTTGAGGGTATGAGAGTATATATAGGCTGAAGAGGGCCATCGGGGGAGCAACAGGTGGCCCACGAGGGTGGGGGCATGCCTACCCCCCTGGGCGCGCCCCCTACCCTCGTGGCCACCTCTTTCGCTCCCTGGCGTGTACTCCAAGTCTTCCTTGTTGATATTGTTCCAAAAATAACTCTCCCGAAGGTTTCATTCCATTTGGACTCCATTTGATATTCCTTTTCTGTGAAACACTGAAATAGGCAAGAAAAACAGCAATTTGCATTGGGCCTTGGGTTAGTAGGTTAGTCCCAAACATAATATAAAAGTGTATAATAAAGCCCATTAAACATCCAAAACAGAATATATAATATCATGGAACAATAAAAAATTATAGATACGTTGGAGACGTATCACAGCCCAAGTTCATACATGAGCTGTTCGAGCATACAAAATAGAAACTCATTTGAAGGTTTGAAGTTTGGCACATACAAATTTACTTGGACCGGTAGGTAGATACCGCATATAGGAAGGTATGGTGAACTCATATGGAATAACTTTGGGGTTTATGGAAGTGGATGCACAAGCAGTATTCCCGCTTAGTACAAGTGAAGGCTAGAAAGAGACTGGGAAGCGACCATCTAGAGAGCGACAACAGTCTTGAACATGCATTAAGATTAATCAACAATGGGTGCAAGCATGAGTAGAATATAAATCACCATGAACATAAATATCGTGGAGGCTATGTTGATTTTGTTTCAACTACATGAGTGAACATGTGCCAAGTCAAACCACTTGAATCGTTCGAAGGAGGATACCACCCTATCATACCACAACACAACCATTTTAATATCATCTTGGCACGCAAGGAAGACCATTATAAACTCCTAGCTAATTAAGCATGGCATGAGCAGCTATGATCTCTAATTGTCATTGCAAGCATGTTTCATTCATAATAGGCTGAATCAGGAATGATGAACTATCATATTTACAAAAACAAGAGTGGTCGAGTTCATACCAGTTTTTCTCATCTCAATCAGTTCATCATATATCGTCATTATTGCCTTTCACTCGCACGACCGAACGGTGTGGATAATAATAATAGTGCACGTGCATTGGACTAAGCTGGAATCTGCAAGCATTTAATACAAGGGAGGAGACAAAGTAATATGGCTCTTGGTTAAATCAACAATAATGTGTATCAGAGCCACTAAACAATTTCATCATGGTCTTCTCCTCTTGACCCCCAAAGAAAATAAAAGAAACAAAACAATTTACACGGGAAATCTCACAACAAGCAAAAGAAGAACGAGAAATCTTTTTGGGTTTTCTTTTAATGACTACTACTACAAGCATGGAAAGTAAACTAACTGAAAGACTACAACTATATTTTTTTTTCTTTAGGTTTTTCTGGCACACAAGAAAAGACTTAGAAAAGAAAATAAACTACCATGGATAGTACAATGAAAAAGTATGAGCACCGACTACTAGAATAAGTGTGTGAACATGAATGTAATGTCGGTGAGAAATACGTACTCCCCCAAGCTTAGGATTTTGGCCTAAGTTGGTCTATGGCAGTACTGGCCTGACGGATATCCAAAGTCGTAGTTGGGGTTGTACTGAGATGCAACAACTATTGCATGATGAGCTGCAGCTTGGAGACGAGCCGCCTCCGTCCTCTCCTCATACTCGTTCGCCTCCTCCCTGGTTATAACATATCTCATTTTTTCCTGAAAGTCAAAGAAAGTAGGAGCAGGGAGATCAATATGGACAGTGTGACGCCTGTCAAAGATTAGTCGGTACTGGAGGGATTGTTCATCCCTCTCAACGAACTGATGGCGAACCATAGCATTATAATCTAGATAAGCAGGAGGCAACTTCGCATCGTTCTCGTGTATGGGTACATGAAGATAATTAGCCAAGCGAGTTGCATAAATTCCACAAAACAAATCTCCATTTAAACCGTTAAGATGTAACCTTCGTGCAACAATGGCCCCCAAATTATATTGTCTATCACCTAATATCGCACTTTTAAGGACACTAAGATCCGGAACGCACATGTGGCAAGCCTCATATTTACCGTTAATGCATCTACCAATGAAGAGAGCAAAGTAATGTATAGCAGGGAAATGAATGCTCCCTATGGTAGCTTGTGCGATTTCTCTAGATTCCCCAGAGTGATAATAACTAGAAAGTCCTTATTCTCAAATTTGTGAGGTTCACCAACATTACCACACTGTGGGAGTTTACAAGCATCATTAAAATCCTCTACGTCCATAGTATAAGATTTATCATAAGGATCAAATAAGACAGTGTGAGAATTATGTGAGGATGTAAATTTAAATCTTCTCACAAAGGAATCAGTTAGGTAATGGTATTGTGGGCACTTATCTGACACGAAGTCCTCAATATCAGCATTACGCACATATGTGTAAAATTCTTCCTTGATGCCTGCCTGGATCATAAACTCCTATGACGGCCATTCACAATGCCGCACTTGAGCTTCCCTCGGTAGTTCATCATCCGGCTCACGTATCGCGAGCCTTGGTCCTTACTTCCTTGAGGAACCACCTTATTTTTTTCTGAAAAAAATCTGAAATTTTTAGTGACTCACAATAAAAATGAAACAAACTCAACAAGATTAATAGCAACTACACCGACAAGTGCCTAGAGACTATATCATGCATTAGAACTACTTTTGACCACATAAATTTGACATGCAAGCTCAAGAACATGGTCACCTAAGCAGCAAAAATTTGCAATAAATAAAGCATTAGAACAAAAACTAATTGGACCATTGGAGGAGTCACATAGCGAAGAACAATCTTCCCAAACAGTTTCGTGAATGGAGCTTTGAGCAAGGAGATCGAAAATGGCAGCAAGATGAGCTAAAACATGAGTTTGAGCTGTGGGAGGATTTTTTTCTAGAGGAATAAGAAGTGTGTGGGTGCTGCAAAAAGTGAAGGGGGGCCACGTGGGGCCCATGAGGCAGGGGCGCGCCTAGGCGGGTGGGCGCGCCCTGCACCCTCGTGGCCAGGTGGTGCGGCCCCCTGATGTGTTCTCAGTGCCAAATATTCTTAAATATTCTAGAAAAAATCATACTTCATTTTCGGGACATTTGGAGAACTTTTATTTTCGGGGTATTTTTTATTGCAAGGATAAGACAAAAAATACTATTTTTACTTTATTTAATCTAAATAACAGAAAGTAAAAAGAGGGTACAGAAAGTTGTGCTTTCTAAATTCATCCATCTCATGCTCATCAAAAGGAATCCATTAAGAAGGTTGATCAAGTCTTGTTAACAAATTCTTTTCGAAAAACATGATACCGGAGAATTTTCAAATAAGACTAGGTTACCTCAATGGGGATATGTATGTCCCCAACAATAAGAATATCATATTTCTTCTTGACAGCAGGAAGAGGAAATTCAAAACCTCCAATAATAATCGTTGAAAATTTTCCAATAGAATTGATACTACGGACTTGAGGTTGTTTCCTCGGAAAGTGTACCGTATGCTCATTACCATTAACATGAAAAGTGACATTGCCTTTGTTGCAATCAATAACAGCCCCTGCAGTATTCAAAAAGGGTCTACCACGGATAATAGACATACTATCGGTTCCCTTAGTAGACGATGACATGATGAAACGGAGTAATGCAATAAGAACGATGACATGATGTAGACAAGATCTATTTATGTAGAAATAGACCCCATCGTTTTATCCTTAGTAGAAACGATACATACGTATCGGTTCCCTTTTTGTCACTGGGATCAAGCACCGTAAGATCGAACCCACTACAAACCACATCTTCCAAATGCTAGATAAATAGATCAAGTTGGCCAAACAAAACCCAAATATCGGAGAAAAATACGAGGCTATAAGAAATCATGCGTATGAGAGATCAAAGAAGACTCAAATAACTTTCATGGATATAAAAAGATGGATCTGATCATAAACTCAAAGTTCATCGGATCCCAAGAAACACACCGCAAAAGAGTTACATCATATGGATCTCCAAGAGACCATTGTATTGATAATCAAAAGAGAGAGAGGAAGCCATCTAGGTACTGACTACGGACCCGTAGGTCTACAAGGAACTACTCACACATCATCGGAGATGCACCAATGGAGGTGGTGAACCTCTCCGTGATGGTGGCTGCAATAGAATTTCGTCGTCTCTTCTAGGGTTTCTGGAATATCTGATTATTTATAGAGCAAAGAGACGATGCGGGAGGCCACTGAGGTGGGCACAACCCATCTGGGCGCGCCAGGGGGCCCTGGCGCACCCTGGTGGGTTGTGCCCCCCTCGGGGCACCCCCCCTGTGTAGCTCTGGCCCGTTGGGTGTCCTCTGGTTCATAAAAATTCTCTAAAAAGTTTCACGGTGTTTCGGCTCCGTTTGATATTGATTTCCTGCGATGTAAAAAACATGCAGAAAACATCAACTGGCACTTGGCACGATGTCAATAGGTTAGTACCAAAAAATGATATAAAATGAGTATAAAATAAATGTAAAACATCCAAGAATGATAATATAACAGCACGGAACAACAAAAAATTATGGATACGTTGGAGACTGTGCATTGTTCGAATTTACTAATTTTTTAACCTCAAATGTTTTTTGAAGAACGAACTTTTTTGGGAATTTGTAAGGAATTTTGTAACCACAAACATGTTTCAAAGTAAGCAAATATTTTTCGCATTTGTTAACAATTTTTTGAAACAACGACAGTTTTTGACTTGCTAAAGAATTTTTGAAAAACACAATAGTTTTTAAAATTCAGAAAAATAATAAAAAATGCGATCATGTTTTTATTGAAAAATGAAATTTGAAGAAAAATCAGTTATTGATTTTTTTTAAATAATCAAATACCCATTTTTTTGAAATTTCACCAACAATTTTTCAAATGTAACAGTATAACTTGAGATAAAGAGAAGTGTAAAGGGACAAAAAATGCAAAATAAAAAAGAAGGAAATAGGTGCACGGAAGAGAAAAGCAAGAAGAATAAAGTAAAAAAAAAAAGAACTAGAAAACTGGTAAAGGAAACAAAACTGGCTTGCTCCCTGAAGTTAAATGGACTGTCCAACTACTCAGGATGGAACGGTTCGCGTGTACGTGTT
>LR738712.1:875186130-875241721 GCA_902687465.1 Secale cereale | reverse complement strand
CCCCCCAAATTGGATTCCCCTCCTATATGATGCCAAAATCACTAGTCAAGGTTTTTTTAACACAACCACCGGTCAAGGGTTATTCCTTGCAAAGGTCACTCTAACATTCTCGGTCGCAACTTGAGAGTTTTCCTTTTTCCGTTGATTTATTTATTCGAAATGTGTTATCTCTTTAACCGTGCATCCAAATTCTGAACAACTTGCACCGTTGGATTCTAACATCGCGATCTGCAGAACTAGATACCACGTAATTGGGTTCATAAAAAAATATTCCACAAAAAAACCAAAAGAAAAAAAATTGGAGCCGGAAGCACTGTTCTTTTTCTTCACTTTTTCTGTTTTTGAGAAACACTGTCGTGCTTCTCGCGAAAGCAAATATGTGCACCAAAGTAATTGGTGCTACCGGTGCACCGAACGCCGTTACACATTCAAAAATGTTCAAAAATATCCGAAAATAAATTTTTGTATAGATACAAGATCAATGTATGTTGTCACCAAAATTCATATCAAAATTCAAAACAATGCTCAAGATAAAAAAATGACAATTTTGACGTCAATGTGCTAATGGGCCTAAACTGAAGCCCAACTTGTGGTATGTACTATTTTGTGTCAAACTTCTTATTTTTGTATCTCACACAGTGTTTTGAATACTTATTTTAATTTTTGCGACAATGTACATTCATGTTGTCTCAATGCACTAAAAAAATTCGAATTTTTTTGAACATTTTTTAATGTATAATGGACAACCGGTGCACCGGTAGCACCAATTGCTTTGGTGCACCAGATACATCCCCATCTCCACAATAAGGACTCTCTTGGAAGCACAAATTTTTTTCCATTTCCAAGAAGCACAACTTTGCTTCTCGCTGAGAAACAAATCTGTGCTTCTCATGCAAGGTTTTTCCTTTTCCACTGTGCCTCCAGAGTGCTTCACGTAGAAGCACAAATTTTATTTCCCTCTCCAAGAAGCATAGTTGTGCTTCTTCGCGGAAGTAAATATGCCCCTTCAGAAGAAGCAAATATGTGCTTGTGGAAGCATATACTTTTTCTGTTTTCGAGAAGTCCTTCTCGCGGAAGCAAATATGTGCTTCCAGGAGAAACAAATATGTGATTCTCATGGAAGCACATAGTTTTCCCTTTCAGAGAACCGCAGCTCTGCTTCTCGTAAAAGGAAATCCGTGTCTCCACAAGAAGAAAATTTGTGCTTCTCGTCGAAGCACACTTTCCCACGCAAAAAAAAAAACCCGCACATAGAATTCCCCAAAACCTAGGGAAAGCCGGGTAAAAACCGTAAAGCCAGGAAACCCGAAAACATCCATCTAAAACCCAAAAACGGATACAGAAAAAAATTCAGAGGGAGCGCTCAGCAAAATGACATGTGAGAGTGGCTAGACGCGCCACTTGCATGCTCCCTGGGCACCCACCTTGGAGATTTTGCGTCATACAGGCTGGCGACGCACGCGCGGAGTCCCGATTAGGCTAGCCAATTGGGTCGATTCTAGAACGTCTCGCTCCCAAAGCAGTGTACCAATGCCACAACCTAGCGTTGTAAACAATTGCAAAAGCTAATCGCCCGTGCTAGGAGTGGGGTGTGCAAGTGACTACTAAGCTGCGCGAGTTATGATGTAGCGGTAGATCCAAAACTGTTTGTAGTTTTTCGAACATTTTCTGGAAAACTGCGAACAAATTTATAAAAGGAAAACAGTGTTTTAGTATTTCAACATTTGCGGGAAAATTGCGAACAAGCATTCTCTAGATGAACAATTTTGAATTTTTGCTTTAAAAATGATATATGTTTTCAAATTCCAAACAAAAGTTTCAAACCGCAAACAAATTTTCTAATGTCTAAACATTTTTTAAAACCAAGAAGATTTTTCAAGAATTTGCAATTTTGTGAAGTTGGGAAGAATTTTTGAAATCGTGAACATTTTTTGAATTTGTGCATTAACTTTGAAAGAGGAACATTTTTTAAATTTTGGCCAAAATCTGGAACCGCAAAATCTTTCTGGACAAGTTTTCAAAAAAGAACATCTTTGAAAGTCCAAACAGTATTTGAATTTTTCATGATTTTTTAAATGAAAAAAATTTGAAATATAAAAAACAACAAAGAAATAACTTTATTTTTGAAAAGAAACAGAAAAAAACTACAGAAAAGTATAAAAAAGGAAAACCAAATGAAGGGAAAAAAAGCAGAATAAATGGTTGCTGATAAAAACTGGGGTTATAACTTCGACATTTGCGAAACCACGTACATTTAAATGGGCCAGCTCAACTGATCGCTAGCTTCGTTAGCTCTGTGTGAAGGTCCGACATTTCGATGTTTAATGTGTCATATAGTAAATTCCAATCTGCTGGCGTGTCTATACCGCAAAGGCTATGTCGCGCATTGCTACCACTAAGGAGTGCTCGCCTACAGTCATAACAGAGGTGGGCCCAGAAATTAAAGACTGTGTATTCACATTTTGAATTTCTTTATGAAAGCCTATAGCCTTCCTTTTGGCATGTATAACCTATTATAGCAGCATATTGTACTATTCTAAACTATAGAAAAGATATTGCATAATATAATATATTAATAAAAGTTGACCATAACTTGGTATTGTTGAACACATAGAAGTAAAAATTGTTCAACATATTGTGGCAAAATCTAAGAAATTAGGGGATAGAAAATAGGAAATGATAAGAAATCTTACAAATTACAGGTGTACGCTAGCAGATTCATAATTTATATACATACTCACATTGCAAGTTCTCATATCTAAATAATTCATAATTGGCCGAACAAGTTTTAATTTCACTAACTTACTTGGCCGCAAACTATAATTGACTAGACAAACAAATGTTCAAACTAACTTACTTTTGTATGTATGTACCGGAGCCTGCTCGATAGTACAAGAGGAAAATCGTGCCCTTGCCCGCAGCGATACATGAATTCTATTGGACTAAGAAATAAGAATTGGCATGAGAGGCGAGGACCCAATTTCAAAAGTGAAGTTAACACATCAAATTAGCAATTATACCTGAATCTAATATGTGGGTTGCGGCTTATAAAGTGAATCAATTCCTACTGGCTGTTGCCCGCTGCTAACTGCAGGGATCAGAACCAAGGTGAGTGGAGGATAGATTTGCCATGCCGTCCTGCATCCGCACCGTTGTGCGCACGTCCGATCACCGAGTAGGCGATGGAGAAAGCCCTGGCCGCCCGGTGGCTCGCTGCCTTCGTGGGAAAAGAACATGGGAAGGAAGGTGATGGACTGATCGATGTTGTGCGTGCGTGCATGCGTGCGCTACAACCACTTGGGCCAATGGGCCAAGTCATGGAGTCCTGGAGTTTTGGGCTGAAATATTTAACGAGCAAGTTCTAGTGTACATAGTTTCGCTTTTCCTTATACATAATTACATACACAGTGAATATTGCATATATACGAGTATGTCTGCATTTAAAACTGTTGCCGATTTTAAAAAATGTTGCGTGCTTGAAAAATGTCTTGATTTCAAAATATGTTCTCGGAATTGTAAAAAAAAGCTTTTGAATTAAAAATATATTCATCATTTTAAAAAATGGTCACGGTTTCAAATGTAATAATGATTTTGAACAAATGCTCACGGATACATGTTTTCTGACAAGAATAAAAAATCATGAATGGAAAAAATGTTCGTCAATTTAAAAAATGTTAGCTGATGCAATAAATGACACATTCAAAAAAGTTTGAAAATTCACAGTATGGTATCAATTTAAAAAATGTACATAAATATGTACAAATTTTTTTTACTTCAGAAATATTGGTGACAAGAGAACCAAACACCAATGTTGAACAGGATTGCGCCACCTTAGGAATCCTGCCCGTAGTGTTGTGGAAACCAAATTGTTTTATTGTTGCGAACCTTTTCCAAAAAGATTTGAGAAACACTTTTATGTAAGTCAATATGTTAATGCAAGTGAACATTTTGAATAAATTTAAGAAAAGATAATATTTTTGAAAAATCAGAATTATTTTTGCAAGCACGAACCTTTTTCCAAAAAAATGGTAATATTTTATGAATTTTTGAACAATTTATGAAATTCTGAAGTATTTTAAAATCTTGAGATTTTTTAATTAGCCAATAAAAATTTGAAACAATTAATATCTGCACCGTCGGATTGGCTTCATCCAATGACCATCTTTCAAAGTTATTCGCACACTATATAGGGGTATAGATATGCGCCTTCACAAGAAGCAAATATGTGCTTGTGGAAACATATACTTTTTCCCTTTCCCAGAAGTGTTTTTTGCGGAAGCAAATCTGTGCCTCCAGGAGAAGCAAATATGTGATTCTCATGGAAGAACATAGTTTTCCCTTTCAGAGAAGCGCATTTGTGCTTCTTGTAGAAGGAAATCCGTGCCTCCACGAGAAGCAAATTTGTGCTTCTCGTCGAAGCACACTTTCTCATGCAAGAAGCCCACAAATAGAATTCTTCAAAACATAGGGAAAGCCAGGAAACCCGAAATCATCCATCTAAAACCCGAAAAAGTGTACAAAAAAAAATTCGGGGGTGCACTCAACAAATGACATGTGAGAGTGGCTAGACGCGCCACTTGAGTGCTCCCTGGGCACCGACCACTAGAGATTTTGCGTCATACACGCTGGCCACGCACACACGGAGTCCCGATTGGGCTAGCTAATTTGGTCGATTCCAGAACATCTCGCTACCAAAGCAGTGGTACCAATACCACAACTTAGCGCTTAAAATATTGTAAAAGCTAATTTCCCACGCTAGGGAGTGAGGTGTGCAAGTCACTACTAATCTACGCGAGTTATGATGTAGCGGTGGATTGAAAATTGTTTCTAATTTTTCGAACATTTTTCGGAAAATTGCGAACAAATTTATAAAATGAACACATGTTTTGGAATTTGAACATTTGCTGTAAAATTGTGAACACACATTCTCTAGATGTTCATTTTTTGAAATTTTTATTTTAAAAAATTGTTATATTTTTTCAAATTCCGAACAAAAATTTTGAACCATGAACAATTTTTCTAATATATGTACATTTTTTGAAACCAAAAATATTTTTCAAGAATGTGCAACTCTTGAAGTTGGGAAGAATTTTTTAAACCGGGAACGTTTTTTGAATTTGTGCACAAACTTTGAAAGGGAACATTTTTTGAAATTCTGGCCAAAATATGGATCCGCGAAATCTTTCTGAATTCATGAACAAGTTTTGAAAAAGACAACATCTTTGAAAGTCCAACCAATATTTGAATTTTTCATTATTTTTGAAATGAAAAAAGTTGAAATATATAAATAAAGAAAATTTATTTTTGAATAGAAATAGAAAAAAACAACATAAAAGTATAAAAAAGGAAAACTAAATGAAGAAAAAAAGCAGAAAAATAGTTGCTGATAAAAACTGGGGTTATAACTTTGATATTTCCCAAAACCAAGTACATTTAAATGGGCCAACCCAACTGATCTCTAGCTTCGTTAGCTCTATGCGAAGGTCCGACATTTTGGTGCTTAATGTGTCATATAGTAAATTCCAAACCGCTAGGCGTGTCTATACCACCCATTGGTACCGCTATGGAGTCAAGATGGCAACAGGGACGAAACTCACCGGGTTTGGCTTGACCAAACCCGTCCCCATGAGAAAAATGCAAACCGATCCGCGTCCCCATCTGCGTGCACAGGGAAATTTTTTGCTCGTCCCCTAAACCCATCCGGTTTTCTAAATCCACGGGCAACCTGTCCTCGCAAGGAAAACATGAGCATATACTAGAGCAATAGCAGCAGACAAAATCAACATATATAAGCCACAAACATAGTATATTTCAGCAGGAAGAACATAAATAGTAGAGAGGCTGGAGCTGGGTGTGTCGAGAGGATTTGGGTTGGGACACAAGGGCTGGGTGGGCTAGTCTGTAGTCAAGGCGGAATGGCCCCATCCGTTAGTATAGTATTTTGACGGGTGTGACGGGTTTCAGGCTCGGGTAGTGTTGAAACGGGGTTGAACCCGCGAAACCTGATGGCTTCTATACTTCATCCAAGAGCAGCCCCGTGGGGTTAGAAACAAGCTCATCCCCATCCCTTAAAAGGGTAAAAACCTGCGGGGATGCGGGTTTCGTGACTCCATTGCCATCTTGACTAAGCAGTGCTCGCCTATAATCTGGCCAGGGGTGGGCCCAGGAATTAAAGACTGTGTATTCAAATTTTGAATATCATTTTGTAAGCGTATAGCCTTCCTTTTGGCGCTTATAACCTATTATAGCAGCATATTGTACTATTACAAACTATATAAAAGATATTGCATAATATATTATTTTCATAAAAGTTGATCATAACTTGGTATTGTTCAACACATAGAAGTAAAATTGTTCAACATATTGTGGCAAAATCTAAGAAATTAGAGGATAGAAAATAGGAAATGATAAGAAACCTTAGAAATTACAGGTGTACTATTCTTCATAGATAAAATGCTCACTATAGCAAATTCATAATTTATAAACATTCTCACGTTGCAAGTTCTCGTGTCTAAATAATTCATAATTGGCCACAAACAAGTTTTAATTTCACTATAATTAACTAGACAAACAAGTGTTCAAACAAACTTACTTTTGTATGTATGTACTGCAGCCTATTCGATTGTACAAGAGGAAAATCGTGCCCTTTCTTGCAGCGATACATGAATTCTATTGGACTAAGAAATAAGAATCGCTATGAGAGGAGAGGTCCCAATTTCAGAAGTGAAGGTTAACACATCAAATTAGCAATTATACCAGAATCTAATATGTGGGTTGCGGCTTATAAACTGAATCAACGTCTTCCTGCATCCGCATCGCTGTGTGCATGTCCGATCACCGAGCAGGCGATGGAAAAAGCCCTGGCTGCTCGTGGCTCGTTGCTCGCATGGGAAAAGAACATGGGAAGGAAGGTGATGGACTGATCGATGGTCTGCATGCGTGCTCTACAACCACTTGGGCCGATGGCGCATGTCATGGAGTTCTGGGCTGTAATACTTAACGAGCAAGTTCTAGTGTACATAGTTTCGCTTTTCCTTATACATAGTTACATACACAGTATATATACCATATATACCTACTTTTTGGCAAAAAATGGTTATTCAACTAAATACCCTTGAATTGAGGTGGGCCCTGAGCCCCTGATACGTCTCCAACGTATCTATAATTTTTTATTGTTCCATGATGTTATATCAATCTTGGATGCTTTATATACATTTACAAGCAACTTTATACCATATTTTGGAACTAGCATATTAACTTAGTGCCCAGTGCCATTGTCAGTTCCTGTCTTTTGCTTGTTTTTTACTTTGCAGAATATTAGTACCAAATGAAGTCCAAATGCCACGAAGCTTTTTGGAGATTTTTTCTGGTGATAAAAGACCCTAGAAGCTTCGGGAGGAAGCGAGAAGGTGGAAGGGGGCCCACTAGGTACCAGGGTGCGCCAGGGGCCCCAAGCGCGCCCTGGTGCGTAGTGGGGCCCACAAGCACCGTCTTGACCTACCTCCGACTTTATAAATAATCTAAAATCCCCAAAACCCTAAGGGAGCAGATGCAATACTTTTTCCGCCGCCGCAAGTTCCAAAAACAGGAGATCTAATCTGAAGTCCTTTTTCGGTACTCTACTGGAGGGGGAACGATCACGGAGGGATTCTTCATCATCCTTGCTGCCCCTCCGATGATGCGTGATTAGTTTACCATAGACCTACGGGTGCATAGTTAGTAGCTAGATGGCTTCTTCTCTCTTTTTGATCTTCAATACAATGTTCTCCTTGATGTTCTTGGAGATTTATTTGATGTAATGACTTTTTGCGGTGTGTTTGTTGGGATCCGACGAATTGTGAGTTTATGATCAGATCTATCCAAGAGTATTATTTGAGTTTTCTCTGAACTATTTTATGCATGATTTGTGTAGCCTCGTATTTCTTTTCTCATTTATTGGCTTAGTTTGGCCGACTAGATTGATTTTTCTTGCCATGGGAAGAGGTGCTTTGTGATGGGTTCGATCTTGCGGTGCTCAATCTCAGTGACAGAAGGAAACACGACACGCATGTATTGTTGCTATTAAGGGTAACAATATGGAGTTTATTCATTTGTGAGTTTATCTTGTCTACATCATGTCATCTTGCTTAAGGCCTTACTCCATTCTTCATGAACTTAATACACTAGATCTATACTGGATAGCGGTCGATGTGTCGAGTGGTAGTAGTAGATGCAGGGAGGAGTCAGTGTACTAATCTTGGACGTGATGCCTAGATGCATAGTCATTGCCTTGGATATTGTCATAATTATTTGCTTTTCTATTAATTGCCCAACAGTAATTTGTTTACCCACCGTATGTTATTTTCTTGAGAGAAGCCTCTAGTGAAATCGACGGCCACGGGTCTATGTTCTATCGTATGAAAACCAAAAATACCTTGATGCAATTTTACTTTGTTTATTTTATTCAGTGTTTTAGTTAGATATGTTTATCAAAACCCATACAATTTAATATTGCTCATAACCGTCGAGGGATTGACAACCCCTCTACACGTTGGGTTGCAAGTATTTGTTGTTTGTGTGCATGCGCTATTTACATATATAGTGTTGCTTGGTAGATAACCTTGGTTTCATAACTGAGAGAAATAATTATCTCTACTCTACTGCATCATCCCCTCCTCTTCAGTGAAATCCCAACATAGCTTAGAAGTAGTAGGCCCTCTCCTGGGTCTGTCACGGCATGGTCCTCAGCCTAGTAAAAGCCACGACCAGGTGTTTTCTTACAGGTTCGAACTATTCAGACATGCAAGATCTATACGATGAATATTTTTCTAATACACGTTGAACATTTTTAATAGTTTACCATAACTATTATTGAAAACTTGAGGAAATTATTTAATATGTCACAAATAGTTTTAAATACATGATACACATTTATAATATATTAGGAAAACTTCTTAATACAAGATGATTCCTCACGAACACAGTGATCATTTTCTAATCCATGATGAACACATTTTTATTACGTGAGGAACATCCTATATATATGTATATATCACCCCTCTGGTCAGTTCAAAGCATGCCTCGTGATCCATGCAAACACGATGCTATCATCATTCCTCCATCAGGTTTGAGTTAAACAAGCACACAAATTGTCAGGGATATTATTACCAGGTATAAACCGCCCAGGAGGGGCCGGTTTATGTTACCAAGATTATTTTACCAAGGCCCAGCGGAGCATGAAGTAGAAGATTTCAGCCCAAGAGGTTTAAAGCCCAAGTGTTATAGCCCATGATTTGTAAACCGCCATACTATGTAACGTGAGATGTAAGATAGAAAGAGTAGAGACCGAGGCGGACACGTTTATGAGCCGGCCTCGGGACTCTGTAAACCGGACCGGGCGTCACCTCTTATATAAAGGGATGACCCGGCGACGGTTCAGGACAGACAACTACAGCTCGAGACATAGGCAAAACGTATTCACTCCCTGGTCATCGAAACCCTAGCAATACACACCAAACTAGACGAAGGCTTTTACCTTCATCGAAGGGGCCGAACTAGTATAAAATCCCTGTGTCCTTCTCCGCTTTAACCCCTTTAAGCTAACCCGTAGCGTTGGCCTCACGACTAAGTCCTTTTGCTAGGACATCTGCCATGACAAAACCACGACAGTTGGCGCCCACCGTGGGGCTATCGCACGATGGTTTCGAGTTCTTGAAGGGCAGCTTTGAAGGACTCAAGGGCTACGCAGTGGGCCGGATGACTAAGAGTCGTCGCGGCAAGATCTACATCGACGATGCAGGCTGGGGGCCCGAGGACGATTCAAGCGGGTACGGGTACCGGGTCCCCTTCGATGGCATCCACGTCTTCATCGGCAAGATCGGCGAACCGGGCCCTGAGCCGGACATCTTCCCCAACATCGTCGAGCTGGCTCAGCATGCGAGACCTGCCCGGATTCAGCCCGCCGTGAAGCACGTCTTCGTTGGAGCAGTGCATGGAGTGCAAACCGAGGACGGATCGGACTCTGGCAGCGAGACTGTTGTCTATTCCGGCGGTGAATCTTCTTCTGGAGAAACAAAATCTTTATATCTGCTGCAGGATGGCCGATCTGAGGGATGTTCTGATGGTGACAGTATTCTGGACCCCCTCGATCCGCCAACCAGGTTGCTGTCTTTATGGCCGGTTCACAACCTATGCGGCAGTCCTCAACAACAGCGGCATTGACATCAGACGCGATGGGAGCTAGATCTGGAGATCTTGACCCGTCGCCGTCTGAAACTTTATCCATCTTGGTCGATACTTTGACAGCGTTATTGACAGCAGAGGTAGCCCAGGACAACAAGGAGCAGCATGATGCGGAGGTCGTTCAGGTGAAAGGCCAGATTGAGCAAGCCAAGTTGGACCTGGCTGCTGAGAAAGCTAGGATGGCTACAAGGCAGGCGGAGCTCGATGCTCAAGCCTATCGACTCATGTTGGATCAGACCGCTTCACATGAGGTAATGATGAGAAGGCAACGATCTCGCTTGCCACCGGTTTATGAGGCAAGGAATCTCTTTAGCACGCTAGGAGCAGGAACCAGTAACCAGCGAGAGGTGAACCGGGGAGGGGCGCTAATGACCCACAACCGTAAGGGATCTATTGCAGCGTTTTCGATAAGTAAGAGTGTCGAACCCAACGAGGAGCAGAAGGTATTGATAAGTGATTCTGAGCAAGGAATAACTACAAGCACTGAAAGATAACTTTTTAGGGGTTTTCTTGATATAAGCAACAGGAAAGTAAAAGCGAGCAAAGTAAAAGGCACTGGAGAGTAACAAGTGGCCCAATCCTTTCTGAGCAAAGGAGAGGCCTAGCAACTGAACTTATAAAGGCTAAAGTGTTCTTGAGGACACACGGGAGAGGTAGTCATGTGCTTTCGCCATATTCCTTATCGGTACTATGTGATGTGTTGATAAGTGTTGAGTGGGTGGATCTATGCCAGTACACCCTCTAGACTAAGATGAGTGCACTCTTATGATTAAACACCTTGCAAGCATCCGCAAATACAAGATAGTATTTAAGGCAAAAGCCTAACCATAGCAATACGATCGATGATCCATTGTTCCCTTGTGCAAAAGCGTGCGAACTGGGGTTCAGGTTTCTGTCACTCCGGCAACCCACCGTAATCATTCTTTGTACACAATGTATTCCCCTAGGTCCTTAATAAGGCGAAGTGTTGAGTGTTCGACTCACACAACACCACTAGGAAAATAACAACACAACTTAAGTATCAAACAACACATATTACTTCAACATCATATGACTACTAACAACAAGACTTCTCCCATGTCCTCAAGAACTAAAGTAACTACTCACAAGACATAAAAGAGATCATGATCAGTGGAGATAGATGGATGATAAACAATCTGGACACAATGATATTTCTCCAACAAAACTCAATAGCATTCACCACAAAGTAGTAATCAACACCGATAGAGTAGAGAGGATAGATAGTACGGATTACAACACAAGTTGCGATTGTGAGATGAGATTGGATGAAGATGGAGATGGTGCTGATGTTGGGGATGATGTTGATGATGATCTCGATGATGCCCGTGACGATGGTGATGACGATGGCGATGATCTCCCGTTCCGGGAGGTGATCTCCCCGGCGGAATCTGCCCGCCGGAGATGGCTTTTCTTCTCTGTAGGTTTCCGTCACGGAGCGGCGGCGGAACTCCGTAAACTCTCCCCCTTTTAGGGTTTCTGGATGACGAGGAGTATATAGGCCAGAGGGGAGAGCCTGGAGTGGGCCAGGGGCTCCAGGCGCCCTCCCGGCGCGGCCAGGGTGGGGGCCGCGCCAGGTGGCCGCCTGGGCACCCTGTGGCCCCCCTCTGGTTGCTCTTTTGCGTATCTTCGTGATCCTTCTGGAAAATACCCTCCATCGATTTTCAGGTAATTTGGAGGTATTCTTCTTCAGCAACTCAGCGTCCACTTTTTACCGCTGAATCCTGCGTCTGCTGCTTCGGCACCGGAAAGTTGCAAACTGTGTAAAAAAGGCCAAAACAACATAAGAACATCATCGTAATGTGAAATATATCAATGAATAAGGATGAATTACGATATAAAATAGTGATGCATTTTGGACGTATCAAGACCTCCAAGCTTAGACCTCGCTTGTCCCCAAGCGAATACTGAGCTCGGTAAACCTGTCCACAAGTTTAGAGAGTGAAGTGCCGATAAATAGAAAACGGACAAGAATCATCACAGTTTCTTCACCAAACTCAAATATCCTCAACAGCAATCTTCAACTCATAAGGCCCTTATAAAAGAGTGGTAACACTTATAATCGAAAGTAGGGCTAAGGAAACTCATCAAATCATGGCAAACATGTCCTTTGGTCAAAGAACAACTAATAGCTTTTACTTTTGCTCTTTCTCTTTATGTTTTGATGAGATTAATTGAAGCTTTTGAAAGAACATGTTATTAGGCAAGAAGTGAAAGTGTTAACACAAAGGAAGATGTTTGCTTTAGCTGGGCTTGACAAACAACTTACTTATCAAATGATAATGTCAACAAGGATATGATATGACAAATCTTAATGCAACTTTATATGAATGAATCCTCGTCAACATCAAATGTCTGCTCTCTTTAAGAATAGAAGGAAGTAGGAATAACTGACTCAACCTAAAACTAAGAGATAGGCCCTGCTCTAGGGAAGTAGGGAAAACTCATGTGCTATCCTTAAATCAAACAGAATGAAAACAAGTTTTGAGAGGTGCATGATTTGTCAACGAATGCTAATAGATAACTCAATTACTTCTCAAACTGGACAAGTTTCGAGGAACGGCTCCCGCACGGGGACGATCACATCCCCTTAATCTCCTTTGTTTATCACTGCCAAAGTTTTCTGATTTCTCATGAACAAAGCGTGAAGGAGGGTTTGTTTGTTGTATTATCTTTTATGAGCCGGGCGCACTCATGCCAGTTCCTCCTCGTATTAGGGGTTTGCAGATTAGACATGCAATCCCGGGATAAAACTTGTCCAACTTAAAAAGATCATGAATTAACTACTACTTCCTCATGAGCTAAAACAGGGGCACGAAATAGAAGATTTTGAACATTTAAGGATAACACATAAATTCTATACTTTAGGAGGTGGTAGTGGAATACCACGAATAGGAAGGTATGGTGGACTCATATGGAAGGTATTGGTTTAAGGGTATGGATGCACAAGCAGAATTCCGCTTAGTACAGAGTTTAGGCTAGCAAAGGCTTTGAGAGAACAGACAATTGATGATGACTAAGATGCAAAGCAATATAAAGCATAAACATTAAAAATAAGCATAACACATCAAGTTGTCTTCCTTGTCAGCATAACACTTCAAGCATAATAACATAAAGGTTTTGGCTATGTCGCTACTTTAAGAAAATCATGCTTGTTGTTATGACCAAAGCTATGTTTGCCAAGATTAAATAAAGTTTTCAAAGCCATACCTGATATAAGGTCAATACTCCCCATAAGAATCATCATATAAGGTCGATTGCGTGAAGAGAATACCGAGTGCAGCAAAGGAACCAATAGACTTCTCATTAATATGCCATCATAGACGACTCCACACTCACGGATACAATCTCTCCACAGAAGGAGTGATAGACCTCAATGCACACACCTATTTCATATAATAACCTCCCTAGACATGATACGACTCTACTTGACTCTAAAAGACAAAAGATAAAGATAAAGATACCGGGCACTCCCCCAAGCTTGGAAAAAGCCAAGGGGGTGCCATTACCCAAGGAGATTTCACTCCTCATTCTTGTTGACGTTGATCACGTAGTCCTCGGCGAAGCGCTTCCATGGAAGGGGTTCTCCAGTCTCATATGAGAAGTTTGTCTCCTGAATCCTGCATGCAGCACCCATACCCATGCGCATAAACCTTAGTTCATACTCACAGTTCGGGTGATGTAGATCATAAATTTGCCCTTGGAGCTCTTCAATTCTTTCTTCAGATGCGGTGATGCTTTTCCACATCTCCTTCATCTCCTTCAGGAAGTAGGTCTTCAGCTCATTGATGATGTCAAAGTTAGCTTCAACACCACGCTCGATCATCTTCTTGTACTTGAAGACTTCTTGCTCCACTTCTTCTAGCCTGGCCTGGATGCTCCCCTCCTTGATAGGTCCCTTCAGATCTTCTTGATGGAGGACACCGTCCTCCATCCGAACAACCTGAGGGTGCTTCTTCACCTCAGCGAGGTAAGGGTTGATGACGTTGACGACGAACTTATCCTTGGGGGAACTTGGGGAAGCCATGGCACCTAGGTCTAGCTAAAAGATTTCCTCGCAGAAACAGATCGAAAAGAAAACACACGAAATCGCGAGATACGTTACCGGAACAATCCGGGCAAATATATAGCAAAAATTTCTGCACAGAAAGGAAGGTAACAAGCTAAAGTGGGGTCGGAGACGGACTCCTGGGTGCCCAGGCGGCCTCCCGGCGCGGCCAGGAGGTAGGCCGCGCCAGGGGGGCGCCTGGGCCGCCTGGAGCTTGTCTCCGGCTCCACATAGCCTTAGAATTTTCCTAATTTTGCAAAAACTCATAATATGGAACTTTTATGGCGGTTCGCGATGTTTCCTTACCGTAATACATACCTTTTCTTATTCTGCTTCTGCTGGTGTCTGAAACAGGGCTGCAACATGTTCTTCGTGAGTTGTTGTGTATATCATATTCACATGAACATTGACAGGGTCTCCTGCTATGTAATGCTTAAGTCTTTGCCCATTCACAACTTGAGGTTTGGTGCCTTCAAAATTGTCAATCTTGATTGCACCAGACCGATAGACTTCTTCAATATGAAATGGCCCTTCCCACCTGGAAAGTAGTTTGCCTGGAGAAAACCTGAAACGGGATCTAAACAACAAAACTTTATCACCAACACTAAATTCACGTTTCAGAATCCTCCTATCATGCCACTTCTTTACCTTCTCCTTGAACATTTTAGCGCTCTCGTAAGCTTCACTTCTCCACTCATCTAGAGAAGTCAAGTTCATGAGACGCTTCTCACCAGCTAACTTTGGGTCAGCATTAAGCTCTCTAACAGCCCAGAAAGCTTTGTGCTCTAATTCTAATGGCAAATGGCAAGCCTTGCCATAAACCATCTTATAGGGGGACATGCCCATGGGGTTTTTGTAAGAAGTTCTATACGCCCACAAAGCATCTCCTAACTTATTTGACTAGTCCTTTCTATTTCTATTTACTGTCTTCTGTAAGATCAACTTGATCTCTCTATTGGTGAGCTCAACTTGCCCACCAGTTTGAGGATGGTACAGTGAAGCAATTCTATGATTCACATCGTACTTGGCTAAAGCTTTTCTAAAAGCTCCATGCGTGAAGTGTGATCCTCCATCAGTCATGAGATACCTAGGTACACCAAACCTAGGGAAAATCACATCTTTGAGCATTTTCAAAGATGTCTTGTGATCAGCACTTTCAGTGGGGATAGCTTCAACCCACTTGGTCACATAATCAACAGCTACTAAAATGTGAGTGTACTTGTGCGAAGAAGGAAAAGGACCCATAAAATCAAAACCCCAGCAATCAAAAGGTTCAATCACTAGTGAGTAATTCATAGGCATCTCATTCCTTCTACTAATGTTACCAACTCTCTGACATTTATCACAGGCTAAAACATAATTTTTAGCATCCTTAAAGAGAGTAGGCCAATAAAAACCTGATTGAAGAACCTTATGTGCGGTCCTCTCACCGGCATGATGTCCTCCATAGGAACTATCATGACATTGTCTGAGAATGTCCTTCTGCTCATGTTCTGGTATGCATATTCTCACGATCCCGTCTGGACCTTCTTTGAAAAGATGTGGGCCATCCCAAAAGTAGTGCCTCAAATCATGAAAGAACTTCTTCCTTTGCTGAAATGTTAAACCTGGAGGCAAATACTTCGCAACGATAAAATTAGCATAATCTGCAAACCAAGGATCGGAAAGAGATTGTACTTTTACAACGGCAAGTTGCTCGTCTGGAAAACTGTCGTTGACTGGGATGGGATCATGCGGTATATCTTCCATCCTTGAAAGATTGTTTGCCACCGGATTGTCTTCTCCTTTCCTATCAACAATCTGCAAATCAAATTCTTGAAGAAGGATTACCCATCTGATAAGTCTTGGCTTGGCATCCTTCTTTGTCATAAGGTACTTAATGGCAGCATGGTCAGTATGAATAATAACTTTGGAATCAACAATATACTGCCTAAACTTATCACAAGCAAACACTACAGCTAAGAATTCCTTCTCAGTAGTAGCATAATTCTTTTGAGCACTATCAAGGGTTTTACTAGCATAATGTATAACATTCGATTTCTTATCAACCCTTTGCCCTAAAACAGCTCCAACAGCAAAATCACTAGCATTCACACATAATCTCAAAAGGTAAATTCCAGTCAGGTGGTTGTACTATAGGGGCGGTTATTAAAGCTTTCTTAAGAACTTCAAAAGCCTCCTTACAATCTTCATCAAATACAAAAGGAACGTCCTTCTGGAGAAGATTAGTGAGGGGTCTCGAAGTCTTAGAAAAGTCTTTAATAAATCTTCTATAGAAACTAGCATGACCGAGAAAACTGCGAATACCTTTGATGTCCCTTGGATAGGGCATCCTCTCAATTGCTTCGATCTTGGCGTTGTCCACCTCAATTCCCCTTTCGGAAATCTTGTGACCAAGAACAATTCCTTCGTTAACCATGAAGTGGCACTTCTCCCGGTTGAGTACCAGATTTGTCTCCTCACATCTCTGCAAAACTTTATTAAGGTTGTGGAGACAATGGTCAAAGGAAGTTCCATAGACGGAGAAATCGTCCATGAAGACTTCCACAATCTCCTCACAGAAACCATGAAAGATAGCAGACATACACCTTTGAAAAGTAGCAGGGGCATTACATAAACCAAAAGGCATACGCCTGTAAGCATAAGTACCATAGGGACAAGTAAAAGTGGTCTTCTCTTGATCAGCAGTGTTAACATGAATTTGAGAGAAGCCAGAATAACCATCGAGGTAACAAAAGTGGGTATTTTTGGATAACCTTTCAAGCATTTGGTCGATGAACGGCAACGGGTAGTGATCCTTCCTGGTTGCCTTGTTCAGCTTCCGGTAATCAATACACATTCTATATCCAATAATAATTCTCTGAGGTATTAGTTCATTCTTATCATTAGGAACCACAGTTGTACCTCCTTTCTTAGGAACACAATGTACCAGTCTTACCCACTTACTATCAGCTATAGGGTAGATAATACCTGCGGCTAGAAGCTTGAGAATCTCAGTTCTTACAACATCCATCATCTTCGGGTTCAACCGTCGTTGATGATCAACAACTGGTTTAGCATCGGGCTCAAGGTTGATAGTATGTTGTCAGATAGATGGACTAATCCCCTTAAGGTCATCAAGGGTATAGCCAATTGCACCTCGGTGTTTACGAAGTACTTCCAATAGTCGCTCTTCTTCATATCCTGAAAGGTTAGAGTTGATAATAACAGGATATACTTTCGTTTCATCTAAATAAGCATACTTGAGCGTATCGGGAAGAGGTTTAAGATCGAACATCGGGTCTTCTTTTTGTTTTGATTAAAATCCCAAAGGTTCAACCGGAAGGTTGTGCTTCAGGATAGCAGGTTGTCTCAGGAATATTTCATCTAGTTCATTACTTTCCTGCATATGCAAATCATTCTAGTGGTCCTCCATATATTGCTGCAAAGGATCATTAGGGGGAATAGCAATAGAAGCAATACTTTCAATAATTTTATCATCACTAGGTAAATCGGTACCACGAGGCTGTTTAGAGAACTTAGAAAAGTTAAATTCATATGGCTCACCATTGAATTCAACAGAAACTTTACCTTTCTTGCAATCTATTATAGCTCCACAAGTTCTGAGAAAAGGTCTACCAAAAATAATAGGACAAAAATTGTCCCTCACTGAACCAAGTACTAGAAAGTTGGTAGGGTATTTTACCTTTCCACATAGGACTTCAACGTCTCTCACAATTCCGATAGGAGAGATAGTTGCTCTGTTTGCAAGATGAATGGTAACATCAACTTCTTCAAGTTCACAAGGTTAAATCTCACCGATGATCTCTTGATAAAGTGAATAGGGGATAGCACTAGCACTCGATCCCAAATCGCATAGCCCATAATAATTGTGATCTCCTATTTTAACAGATACTACTGGAGTACCTGAAATTGGGCCTTTATTCTTGGCTGTGACAAGGTTAGTGGAAACAGCACAAAAAATTACATTGGAATCCAAAACATCATTAGTAACAAGGTCTTTAACCAATGCAACTTGAGGATCGACCTTGATCTGGTCCTCAGGCTCATCAATTCTTCTCTCACTTTTATTTATTATGCCTGTCACAAGAGAGTGCTCCCTTATCCTTTCGGGAAAAAGGAGGCTTTTCATATATAACTGCAGGCAAAATAGGGTCAGCAACATGAATATCAACAGGTAACTCTTTGAAAGGTTCATGATGCTGATCTCTCTTCTTTTTAAAAGAATCAACGTGAGAGGCAAAATCCTTACAGAAATCAATCATTAGATGGGAATCAAGACCAATCTTAGAGCAAAAGGTATTGAAGTAATCAGTTTTCACATAGCTCTCAATATAATCATGCTCATAATTTATAGCGGGTTCAATACCTTTATCGATTTCCCAATCTTCGGTATTCCTCTGGATCCTTTCAATGAGATCCCACCTTTCTTGAATGCTCTTTGTCTGAAATACCCCACTAGAGGAGGCATCCAGCATCTCCTTATCCTGACGAGAAAGCCTGGCATAAAAATTTGTAAGTATAATTTTCTTGGGGAGCTCATGAATAGGACATTTGAGCATTAGGGACTTCAATCTCCCCCAAGCTTGAGCAATGCTTTCTCTGTCACGAGACCTAAAGTTATAGATATAGTTCCTGTCTCGATGAATTTCATGAAGAGGATAAAACTTGGTATAAAAGAGAGACATAAGCTCTTGCCAATCAAGCAAGTGTGAGTTATCGAGAAGCTTATACCAATCTGAAGCTTTATCTATAAGCGATACGGAGAACAATTTCCTCATGAGAAACTCCATTGATACACCTGCAAGCTTAAATAATGAACATAGTTGTGACAGATATAGCAAGTGTTCACCGGGATGTCTGTCTCCTGCATAACGATTAGCCAAAACATAATCGATAATACCAGCTGGTATTTTATAGGGCACAATTTCAGTAGGGGGAGGAGCAACCACCACAGATGTGGGGCGTCTTCCCACAAGCAACGATCCAATAGCAAGGTTGTCCATAAGGACAAAGAGCAGCAACAGCAAAATAAAAACAGAAATATAAAAACTTCCTTACCAGCTTCACTTACCAATAGCGCTACACTCCCCGGCAACGGCGCCAGAAAACGGTACTTGATGACCCACCACCGTAAGGGATCTATTGCAGCGTTTTCGATAAGTAAGAGTGTCGAACCCAACGAGGAGCAGAAGGTATTGATAAGTGATTCTGAGCAAGGAATAACTGCAAGCACTGAAAGATAACTTTTTAGGGGTTTTCTTGATATACGCAACAGGAAAGTAAAAGCGAGCAAAGTAAAAGGCACTGGAGAGTAACAAGTGGCCCAATCCTTTCTGAGCAAAGGAGAGGCCTAGCAACTGAACTTATAAAGGCTAAAGTGTTCTTGAGGACACACGGGATAGGTAGTCATGTGCTTTCGCCATATTCCGTATCGGTACTATGTGATGTGTTGATAAGTGTTGAGTGGGTGGATCTATGCCAGTACACCCTCTAGACTAAGATGAGTGCACTCTTATGATTAAACACCTTGCAAGCATCCGCAAATACAAGATAGTATTTAAGGCAAAAGCCTAACCATAGCAATACGATCGATGATCCATTGTTCCCTTGTGCAAAAGCGTGCGAACTGGGGTTCAGGTTTCTGTCACTCCGGCAACCCACCGTAAGCATTCTTTGTACACAATGTATTCCCCTAGGTCCTTAATAAGGCGAAGTGTTGAGTGTTCGACTCACACAACACCACTAGGAAAATAACAACACAACTTAAGTATCAAACAAAACATATTACTTCAACATCATATGACTACTAACAACAAGACTTCTCCCATGTCCTCAAGAACTAAAGTAACTACTCATAAGACATAAAATAGATCATGATCAGTGGAGATAGATGGATGATAAACAATCTGGACACAATGATATTTCTCCAACAAAACTCAATAGCATTCACCACAAAGTAGTAATCAACACCGATAGAGTAGAGAGGATAGATAGTACGGATTACAACACAAGTTGCGATTGTGAGATGAGATTGGATGAAGATGGAGATGGTGCTGATGTTGGGGATGATGTTGATGATGATCTAGATGATGCCCGTGACGATGGTGATAACGATGGCGATGATCTCCCCTTCCGGGAGGTGATCTCCCCGGCGGAATCTGCCCGCCGGAGATGGCTTTTCTTCTCTGTAGGTTTCCGCCACGGAGTGGCGGCGGAACTCCGTAAACTCTGCCCCTTTTAGGGTTTCTAGATGACGAGGAGTATATAGGCCAGAGGGGAGAGCCTGGAGTGGGCCAGGGGCTCCAGGCGCCCTCCCGGCGCGGCCAGGGTGGGGGCCGCGCCAGGTGGCCGCCGCGCCAGGTGGCCGCCTGGGCACCCGGTGGCCCCCCTCTGGTTGCTCTTTTTCGTATCTTCCTGATCCTTCTGGAAAATACCCTCCGTCGATTTTCAGGTAATTTGGAGGTATTCTTCTTCAGCAACTCAGCGTCCACTTTTTACCGCTGAATCCTGCGTCTGCTGCTTCGGCACCGGAAAGTTGCAAACTGTGTAAAATAGGCCAAAACAACATAAGAACATCATCGTAATGTGAAATATATCAATGAATAAGGATGAATTACGATATAAAATAGTGACGCATTTTGGACGTATCAGGCGCCGGGCACGGGAGCGTCGATTCAGTCGCCGGCCGCAGAGCCAACCCGCCAGGTTGTGCCGTCACAGCATGTGCCCACCCCTCCTGTTCATTACTCTAATCCATTGGACAATATAGTCGCTGCCACTTCACAACTGGCCGCCCTTCCCATTGAAGGAACGTCCCCCATAGCAGTGGAGGCACGGTGGGCCAGGGAGTTCTTAGAGACAGCGCTAACTCAACAACAAGCTTACTCTCACAGCCGCGAGAGGATTCATTGAACACCCCGCCCAAGCCGGAGTTACACCAGGCGTTTGGATGAACCAGCCGTGTCAAGCAGTGCACGAAGACGTAATCCGCCGAGGCAGAACAATCCGGCAGGAGGAGACGCGAACGCTTAGAACATGGTGGATCAGGGCAGGCAGTGCCGGGAGGCCGAAGTAACAACACAGTACGAAGCCCGTCAAGCGACGTCGGTTCGTCCCACTACCACAGTTGAACCGGGGGTCATGTCTAGCTCCTTGGGAGTGCCTTGTCTTATCCTCGCTTTACGGAACGTGAAACTGCCCAGGGATTTCAAAGGACCGCGCAAAGTGCCCAATTACACGGCGGATCTGGCTCCGGAGGCATGGGTTGAGAGTTATGAGATGGCAATGGAAATGCTGGATGTGGATGATGCAGCATGCGCTAAGTATTTCACAATGATGCTCGAAGGCACGGCTTGTACTTGGCTGAAGGGTTTACCGCCTAATTCCATCGGATCATGGGGCTAATTGCGGGGCCGGTTTATCAATAACTTCAAAGACACGTGCAAGCAGCCAATGTCTGTCGTTGATTTAGCTGCCTGCATTCAAGGTCAAGGAGAGCATGAGTCTACAAGCAGTTGGGTGCGTCGAGTGTCAGACATCTTGCATTCCTCCAATAGCATCAACCCAAGTACAGCAGTGGTAACCTTGGAGGGCAATTGCCGGTTTGAACCCTTGCGACTAAAGTTGGGAAGGCTTAAGCGTGATTGTAATGACATGGGGACACTCATGGGCGCTTTAGTGAAGTATGGGGACTCCGATAATACCAAACATCCAGACGCTGATGGAGACAAGTCAGGGAAGGCAAGCAAGAATGGTAAAGCACCGCAGCCCAACCTGGCGAATCATGGATACAACGGTAAGCGTAAAGCGGACGGTAATTCAGATTTTGTGGCCAACACCAATGCGCAGGAGGACGGACAGCGCTGCAAGGGTAGACCGCCTCCATGAAATGGGAGGCCGCCTATTAATCTGGAACGCCAATTGAACGTTCCTTACCCGAAGCACGGTACACCAGAAAAGCGAGCTACACACCTCTGGAAAGACTGTTTTATTATGCAGGAGTTCATGAACTGGACTCGGTACGATCACGGACCATCCGGCGGGTCAGGTCCCGGTTTTCAAGGGCCGGGTTATCAAGGTGGTGGATCCTGTTCAGGGTACCAAGGCAATAACGGCAACCACAATGGGCACAATCAGCATAACCAGCAGCATGGTTAGGGCGGATACAACAGTCAGGGAAATCAACAGCGTCAACAGCAGCAGCAATCCGGATATCAGAATAATCCGAAGGAGCTGAGCAGTGGGCAGTATCATGTCTTCACCACGAGCTTGTGCAAGCGTGATCAGAAAGTTCTAAAGAGGGCAGTACATTCTGTTGAACCGGCAGTGTCACGTTTCCTGTGTTGGTCGGAGTAGCCCATTGTGTGGAGAAGAGAGGATCATCCGCCCCGGGTTGATAATCCGGGTTAGCTGGCTCTAGTTGTGGCACCGCAGGTAGGTGGCTACAAGTTTACCAAAGTGCTTATGGACGGAGGCAGCACCATCATCATTCTGTATTATGAGACTTTTCGGCGTATGGGGCTGATAGATAAGAAGCTTCGACAGTCCAATACAGTGTTTCATGGGGTAGTGCCCGGTAAATCGGCATATCCAGTTGGCAAGATCGATCTAGAGGTTACATTTGGTGATGAACATGACTCCAGGTCAGAGACCGTGACCTTTGAAGTGGTAAAGATCAAGAGCCCATATCACGCCTTATTTGGGCGGCTGATTTACGCCAAGTTCATGGCAAGGTCGTGTTATGTTTATCTACAACTCAAGATGCCAAGACACAAGGGAACCATTACGGTTCACGGGAGTCGCAAGATTGCTTTGGAATGTGAGGAAGGTGATGCAGTTTATGTTGAAGCGGTTTGTGCAACTGAGGAGTTGAAGTTTTATAAGGACAATGTTGATCCGACAGATATGTCTCCGCTGAAGAAACCAACCACAGAGCATGATCCGGCTTTGAAGTTCAAATCGGCTGAAGAGACCAAACAGGTTGACTTTGTTCCTGGCGATTCATCCAAGCAGTTCACTATCAGTGCTAACCGAGATCCGAAATAGGAAAGCGCGCTCATCGAGTTCATCCGTGAGAACCGGGACATATTTGCATGGAAGCCTTCTGACATGCCAGGTATACCGAGGGAACTCGCTGAGCACAATCTCAGTATTGATCCTAAGTTTAAACTGGTCAAGCAATTTCTACGCCGCTTCAATGAAGAAAGGCGCAAAGCTATTGGAGAAGAAGTGGCTAGGCTCTTGGCGGCAGGTTTTATAGTTGAGGTGTTTCATCTAGAGTGGTTGGCTAATCCGGTGCTAGTGCTCAAGAAAAATGGCACTTGGCGAATGTGTGTGGATTACACAGATCTGAACAAAGCTTGCCCAACTGATCCCTCTGCCCTCCCCCGTATTGATCAGATCATTGATGCTACAACAGGTTGTGAGCGATTAAGTTTTTTGGATGCATATTCAGGTTATCATCAGATCAAGATGGCAGTTAAGGACCAGGAGAAGACGGCCTTTATAACTCCCTTTGGAGCCTTCTGCTATGTATCTATGCCGTTTGGACTTAAAAGTGCCCAGGCGACCTATCAGCGTTGTGTGCAGAATTGCCTTCATGGACAGATTGGGCGCAATGTTCATGCGTATGTGGATGACATTGTGGTGAAATCCAGGAAATAGGAAACATTGATAACAAATTTGGAAGAAACCTTCGACAATCTCCGGGTTTATAAAATGATGCTTAATCCGGAGAAGTGCGTTTTTGGTGTTCCGTCGGGCAAGCTCCTAGGGTTCTTAGTATCGAACAGGGGAATCGAAGCTAATCCGGAGAAGATCAAGCCGATTACATCCTTGGCTAAACCGGCGTGCATCAATGATGTCCAACGCATGGCGGGCCGTATTGTAGCGCTCAGGCGGTTTATCAGCCGTTTGGGGGAGAAGGCTATCCTGCTTTATCAGATGATGAAAAATACAGACCGCTTTGTCTGGAGTGATGCTGCTGATGCTGCGTTTGAGGATCTGAAGAAGCAGTTAGCTGAGCCACCAGTCCTTGCTGCCCCAGTTGACATTGAACCGCTGTTGTTATACATGGCTGCTAATGCCCGTGCAGTAAGCGTTGCCATTGTGGTAGAGCGTAAGGAGGTAGGCAAAGAATATCCGGTTCAGCGGCCGGTTTACTACATCAGTGAGGTGCTCATTGAATCAAAACAGAGATACCCACATTGGAAGAAATTGGTGTATGGAGTCTTCATGGCAAACTGGAAGCTAAAGCACTATTTTCTAGGCCATCCGATCACCGTTGTCAGTTCAGCTCCGTTGGGGGATATAATCTAGAACAGAGAAGCTACTGGGCGGGTTGCAAAGTGGGCCATTGAACTTAGCCCGCACGGGTTAAAGTATGTGCCCCGTACTGCGATAAAGTCTCAGGCATTGGTGGATTTCATCAACAATTGGACAGAGTTGAAAGCACCTGAGGAAAAGCCAGATCACACATATTGGACTATTCACTTTGATGGATCAAGGCAATTGGAGGGCTCGGGTGCTGGAGTCGTGTTAATTTCCCCGAGGTGATAAGTTCTGTTATGTCCTCCGTTTAATGTTCCCTTGTACTAACAATGCTGCTGAGTATGAAGCTCTCCTCCATGGTCTGCGGATGGCCAAGGAGATGAACTTAAGCCATGTTAAATGCTTTGGCGATTCCGACCTGGTGGCACAACAAGTATCTGGCAAGTGGGATTCCAAGGATCCACTCATGGCAGCATATCGATGAGAGGTAGTTGTTGTTGCTGGGCACTTCAAGGGTTATTAGGTGGATCATATAGACCGGTGAAAGAATGAAGCGGCTGATGCGTTAAGCAGGCTGGGTTCTCAGCATAAACCGGTTCCACCCAATACCTTCTTGGATGAGTTGCATAATCCGTCGGTGCAGTTACCTTCAGAGGAGGACATGGCTGTTCCTGATCCGGAGGCACAATTGGTCGCGGAACTTCATGTTATTCCGGATTGGACGCTTCCCTACCTATCGTACATGAACCGAGGTGAGTTACCAGAGGATGAAGTCTTGGCTAGACAGATAATCCGGCGATCCAAGTCAATGACTATTGTCAATGGAGAACTTCATCATCGCAGCGTCTCTGGAGCGTTTCAGTGATGTGTGTCACCAGAGGAGGGATGTGACATTCTTAGAGAGATCCATGAAGGAGATTGTGGTCATCATGCCGGTTCAAAATCTTTGGTGGCTAAAGCTTTTCGTCATGGGTTCTACTGGTTGACGGCTCATGCCGACGCAGAGGACTTGGTCAGAAAATGTGATGCTTGCCAGAAATTCTCACGGTGTGCTCATATACCGGCGCAGGAGTTGAGGATGATTGCAATTACTTGGCCGTTTGCGACTTGGGGGCTTGATATGGTTGGACCCTTCAAGAGATCCCAAGATAAAAAGACCCACCTTTTGGTGGCGGTGGACAAGTTTGCCAAATGGGTTGAAGCAGAGCCTGTCAGTAAGTGTGATGCGGCAACGGCGGTTTAGTTCATCAAAAAGGTGATTTTCCGGTTTGGCTTTCCACATAGCATTATAACTGATAATGGCACCAATCTATCCAAGGGGGCTATGGAGGAGTTCTGTCAACGAGAGCACATCAGCCTTGATGTATCATCAGTAGCTCACCCTTAGTCTAATGGCCAAGCTGAAAGATCCAATCAAGAGATCTTGAGAGGCATCAAACCCCGGCTTATGGTTCCTTTGCAGAGAACACCGGGTTGTTGGGTAGAAGAGTTGCCTTATGTACTATGGAGCATCAACACTACACCTAACAGATCCACATGGTACACGCCTTTCTTCGTGGTATATGGAGCTGAAGCGGTCCTCCCTAGTGATATCCGTCATGACTCGTCGCGGGTGGCGGCTTATGTTGAAGCGGATAATGAAAAAGCAAGGCAAGATGCATTGGATCGGCTGGATGAAGAACGGGACACGACAGCAGCCCGATCGGCGATTTATCAGCAAGACCTGCGCCGGTACCACAGTCGCCAAGTTAAAACTAGGACGTTTCAAGAAGGAGATCTGGTGCTCCGGCTCATCCAAGACCAGGCAGACATGCACAAGCTATCCCCACCTTGGGAGGGACCCTTTGTGGTCAGCAAGAACCTGCACAACGGATCATACTACCTCATCGATGTTCGAGAATATAAGAACTCACGTACAGTGGTCCAAGCGGCCGTGGAACATCGCTCTTCTTCGACCTTACTATGCTTGAGCCATAGGTTTCGCTTTATGTACATATCTTTACAATGTATATATTATGATCAATATAATAAACCAGCGCCCCCAATAAACCGGGGTATCAGCCGCATTTTTCATAAGAGTATTACATGGGGGCTTCTGTGGGCAAGGGAGTTCCTATGGCCTCTTAAACCGGCGACCGCGTCAAGGCCATCAAAAGGGCACAGCTCTGGTTGCTTCGGCAATTTCCACATGATGATGAGGGGCAAAAGAGAGTTTGATGCTTAGCACAACTCAAACATAGGCCCCGACGAGCAATGCTCAAATGCTACCTCGGGGCTCCTGATGCAAGACATCGGCGAGTTGAAAACTCTTGTAGTAAACACGGCTTGGAAGCTTGGTGTATACACCTAAAACCCCGGATTAACCTGCCTGCATCAAGTAAGTCACGACGTCCAGGTAAACCCTGTACGACCCGTCGAACGTACACACAAGTCAATCCTTATGGACCCTGAACTTGGTAACGTTAAATTGACGATCATCAAGTGATTACACAAGTCAAATCTATACGAGATTTTTTGAACTTGGTAGCATTTGAAATTGATGATTTGGTTAAGAATTGCGGACCATCTTAACACGCTTTGCAAAAATGGTTAATGACAGTAGCCTGGTAGCTCATAAAAATCCTCAAATTTGGAGCCTGCCAGCTCGTAAAAAGCCTCGACTACATGGTCTTATTTTCCCAAAAACTTTATTTTTATTTTTTATGTTTTCTCAAATCTTTATCTTCAAGGTCATTGGTTTTTCAACCAAGTCTATTGATTCAATGAGTGGATGACTATAAGTTGCCACTACATATGTGTTTACAGAGTTTTAGTCTGGGTTATAAACACCAGTACTAAACTACAGCTAAACCGGAGTTCATTGTAACCCGGTTCGGCCTTCATGACGAGCCGACAAGTAATCAAGGGAGTCATCAGCACTTACACCTTGGATCGTTCCTGCCAGATTAAGGTTTATTAAGATACACTTAATCACAGGTATGGTACATACTTATACTTTATACAAAATTCAAGTTATCAACTTAGATCATGTGTTTGGGCATTACAACCCGTCCGGCGATAAACCGCCAGGACAATTTGAACATTGTTTTATGCAGAAACAGGTAGAATAAACCATCAAAAGCATTGAACGCAGGATATATTTAAGAAGTTGCCAATCAAAGCAATCTCACAAAGATAGTATGGGACGAACGCAGAGTATCTCAGCTATCCTATTACAAGGCGCTGGAAGGCCCAAAAGAATATCAGTTTTTTCCTCGAAGTACTGAGACATAAAGCTAAACCGGCGCTGGTTTAAGATTCTGCATCAGCCCGCCGTGACGATTGAGGGTCAGCTTGCTCCGGGTCTTCGGCAGTTTCTTCCAGCTGTTGGAAGTCAGTTGTGGTCCAGTTAATCTTGGCAAGGGCCCGGAAATAAACATCGTCATTTATGAGTTCTGACGGATCAATGTCAGGAACGAAGGTGTGCTTATGGACGGGCGGAATAAGATTCTCAATATCATATGACGGACGCTCCACTCGTACGTTTTCCATATCATAGCCCGGATGATATCTTGATAGATCCGCTTGATCGGCTAGTTTATTGGCAAGAGGCCGCATATCCTTGGTTAAGGCGCGAAGATCATCACTGGAAAAGGCTGATCCGTCTTCCTTCATGCTCGGATAGCCGTTCATCGCCTCCGCCGTATCAAAGTCGGGAACCCAAGCCTTCGCCCGAGTCAAAGCCATCAGGGCACCTGCTCTTGCGGATGACTTCTTTACCTCAACGAGGCGGGCAGGCAGAATTGACAGTTTTTCCAAAGTACCTCGGATGGTGGTAGGAGCCGGTTTGTTGTGGGAGATAGCGCTAATGGCCCTCTGAGCGCCGGAATAAAGCTGCTCCACGAGAGTGTACGCAGCTTTTAATTTCTTTCGCGCATCATCACCAAGATGAGTGATGCGCCTCCCTTCGTTACAATCATAAGTTAAGCCGGAACAGTACAAGATTTCAAAGATAAAGGTTATGTTAAGAGTGCTTACCAAAGATGGCAGATGTCATGTCATTTATTTGCTGCCTCAATCCGGACAGCTCTTCTGTCGCCGGATTAAGAGCAGCCTCTGCGTCACTAGCTCTCTTCTCCAGACCAGCCTTTTCAACCTCCCAAGCTGATCGTTCCGTTTCAAGGTCCTTTTTCAGCTTCTCCATACATGCTAATGCAAGTGTCAGCTCATCCTTGACCTTAAGGGCAGCGGTATCTTGGAACTTCAAAGTATCCTGAAGCTCGGTTACTTCAGTGTTCCTCCGGTTTAAGTCAGCCTGCCAAGAATGAGAGTATATCAGATATTTATGGAGCAATTTAATCTAAGTCCCAAGCACATAACAAGTTATGTGCTTGACACTTGGGGGCTAATGTCCATTTGTAGTAAAAACAGGTATTATTCAGACAAGTCCCAAGCACATAACAAGTTATATATTTAGCACTGGGGGGCTAATGTGACATTGTTCTGAATACAAATGAAAGTCCTGATTCATCCTAAAGGAGTAAACCGGTACTTGGGGGCTACACATGTGCAAAACAAAGCTATCTGCTAGATCTACTGAAGTCCTGATCCACCTTAAAAGGCTAAACCGACACTTGGGGGCTACGATGGAGTAAAGGTGCAATTACAAGGCACAAGCGGAGATAGAAGACACAGGAAGAGAAGTTACCTCATAACGTTCCTTCATTAAGTTCACCAAACCAGCTTCATAATCACGGCTGGTATAAAGCCGGTTTAGATATCCGGAGTGAAGCTCCTGAGCACTGAGCTTAGCATAGCTGGACAAGTTAGTATTCCACTTGCCCTTGTCCTTCTAGAGAAATTCTTCCTTGGCGGAATGTTTGGCCAAAGCGACAGGTTCCCCTGGGGTGGTAAAACATGTCCCAGTAATCTCAACATCATCAGGTGAAGCGGCCATTGGCTTAGGGGGATTAATAGGAACAGGACTAGCAGGAACCGGACTAGCCCAGGCAGGGCTAGACCGGGCAAGGCTGGCCGGTTCAGCAATATGTTCCATGGGATCGTTCCCCTGAGCAGCCAGGTCCTCTTGATCCATAGGAGGAGGATCATCATGCGGAATCTCAACATTGTCTTCTAAAGGGTTAGCAAGCTCAGGATCTTCTGCCAGTCCAGGAGTGGCATTATCAACTGCCGGTTTACTCATGTTGGCCTTTTTGCTAGGCTTGGGCATACTGCGAAAGGTTGAGAAATAATGAAAATCAGGAGAGTCAAAGATGAAAAGTTAAACCGAACAGAGTGAAACACAGCTTACCTGTGAACAGTCTTGAGGACAAGAACTTGTGTGGTGGTTGATTCGCCAGAAGATGAGAGAGGAGTTTCCTGATAATTCGAGTCAGAAGGATTAAGGGGTTGACGAATAAGACCTGCTTTGGGGTAAAGAGTAGTTGGAGTAAGTAAAGCCTCAGAACGACGCCTTCGAGCTGGAGTGTGCATTAATCCGGTGGATTCAATCGCATGGCCACTATGCCGAGTGGTGCGGCGAGCTTCAAAAGAAAGTTTGGATCCAAATGAGCATAAGGATGAGAAAATTGAAATTTCCGGACTGTCTGACGAATTTTTGGCGGTGGCAGTGGTTCTGAGTCGGAGGAAAGAGAGATTACCTCAACGTCATCCGCTTTACTGCCTTCAGCAAGACCCTGGGAACAATCATTATTAATAATAATACAGGCAAATGAAAGACTAAGGAATCATAAGAGCTGGGTGGTACCTTAGAGGCCGGATCATCTTCCTCCGCATTGGATCCTGATGCGGCAGTGGGCTTCTTCTTGTTTCTCTTAACAGCCAGCGTCTTTTTGTGAGCTGCCTTCGTCGGTTTTTCCTTGGTTTTCCTTTTCCAGAAAGGGTCATTCTCCTGTTTAAAGGAATAAAGGCATATTAAGCCAAGCACTATGGACGGATTAAAACAAAGCAAAGGGATGGAAGAAATTCTTACTGACGTCAGTTTATTGGTCACACAGAAGGGTGCCAAGCCGGTCTGACTGCACTCTTCTAGAGGTATATTCAGGAGCTTCTTGACGGATTCGTTAACCTCATTTTCTGGTAGCACCATCTCTGTGTGGCGCAAAGGGTCCTTGGGGCTCCCAGTATACTCACACATTAAACCGAAACGCCAGCTTAGCGGGAGAATACTCCAAGAAAGCCAGCAGCGGACAAAGTCAACTCATGTCAGTCCATTGGCTACAAAGGCCCTGAGCTTTGAAAGCTGAGGGGCATATTGAGCTCGCTCCTGGGCGCTTAAGCGCTGTGGAAAAGGATGGCTCTCTAGAAGACGGTGGGGGCGATAACCCGGCAGTGGATTTTCCCCTTCCGGTGAAGTATCTACGCAGTAGAACCAAGTTTGATTCCAGTCCTTTGGATGGCTGTGGAGAGTAGGATGAGGAAAACTAACATCCTTTCTCTTCTGAATAGACATTCCGCCAAGTTCAGTGTTTGGGACATCATGAAATTCAGTACGACGGTTTAAGTGGAAGAAGTCCCGGAATAGCTCCACTGTTGGCTCCTCTTGCAGATATGCTTCACAAAAGACTTGGAAGTTGCAAATGTTTGATACATAATTGGGACCAATGTCTTGTGGATGAAGCTGAAAGTTTGCTAATACATCATGGAAAAACTTTGACCCAGGAGGGTTGAATCCCCGGGCCAGGTGATCAAAGAAGACAACGATTTCTCCTTCCTTGGGCTTTGGAGGACATTCTAATCCGGGAGCCCTCTAGTGGAGGACATCCTTTGGGCCTAAAGCGCCAATTGAGGCCATCTTCTCTAAATCATCCTCGGTAATCCGGGATGGGACCCAGTTGCAGGAGACAAACTGCTTGGCTGTGGTAGTCATCTTTCCGAAAGGGAAGGCTGAAAATACAATGAAGATCCGGTTTGTGATCTACGCAGATTTAAACCGGTATGCTTTATGAAGGTACTGGTCTAAATGGCGGTTTAATCAGGGGCCTAATGGTATCTACCGAGTTAAATATCCGAAACAGTTATAACCATGACATCTACCGGATTATGAAGTTTGAAAAAAGTTAAACTGCCAACACAGGCAAACAGGATGCAGATCTGAAGTTTTGAGGAAACAACTTTTACACAGACAGCAGTAAAATATGGATCTACAGCATATGGAAAACTCAGAAATAATTCAAGTTATATTCAGCAGACGTGATGAAGGTCCTAAACAGATTCAGTCTAACTAGCAGTATTGGGAGAAATAAAGTTATAATGATGGAGCAGAGTCATGCTTACGGTGGTTGACCTAAAATTTGAGATCTACGGTGAACTACTGCCTATGAGTTCGCATGAAACCCTAGAACTGAGATCTATAAGAAGGGGAGAAGAAGACGTACCCGAGGCGACGGGTGCGGAGAGGCACTGGCGAGTCTCTGGAAGCTTTCAGGTTGATGCAGCGGTCGGGCTTGACGAAGACGCAGAGTTCGACGGACGGCGCCGGAGCTCAAGCGTAGGAGGACAATGGAAGAAGAAGCAAGGGGGGAAATGAGATGCCCCTCTGCCCTAATTATAAGCCGAAGGGATAAAACGGCAGGCGCGGGAATCGAGGAGCCCAAAAAGCAGATATGGACGATACGGTCGCCTCGATCTTCGGAGCATTAATGAATAAAAAGTAAAAACAGGTACAAGTATTAAATGCGCAGATGGCGTCACGACGGTTTAAAGTGATCTGAGGAGATTACGTCATGCCGGTTTACAAAGCATGTTGAAGCTGCGGAAAGGGAAACTTGTACAAGACTTAAAGATTGACATGAACAGGTTAAAATCAATCTGGGGCCTAATGTCAGGGATATTATTACCGGGTATAAACCGCCCAGGAGGGGCCGGTTTATGTTACCAAGATTATTTTACCAAGGCCTAGCGGAGCATGAAGTAGAAGATTTCAGCCCAAGAGGTTTAAAGCCCAAGTGTTAGGGCCCATGATTTGTAAACCACCATACTATGTAACGTGAGATGTAAGATAGAAAGAGTAGAGACCGAGGCAGACACGTTTATGAGCCGGCCTCGGGACTCTGTAAACTGGACCGGGCGTCACCTCTTATATAAAGGGACGACCAAGCGACAGTTCAGGACAGACAACTACAGCTCGAGACACAGGCAAAGCGGATTCGCTCCCTAGTCATCGAAACCCTAGCAATACACACCAAACTAGACGTAGGCTTTTACCTTCATCGAAGGGGCCGAACTAGTATAAAATCCCTGTGTCCTTGTCCGCTTTAACCCCTTTAAGCTAACCCGTAGCGATGGCCTCACGACTAAGTCCTTTTGCTAGGGCATCTGCCGTGACAAAACCACGACACTAATGATAAAACTAATCCGGTTCCAGCAGAGGATGTGTTAGACTAGTGGTACCAAAATGTCATATCATGAATACTTAACAAAAAATATTCCCTAATAATACAAAAATAGTATAAGTTGCCAATTTCTACAAAAGTACAAGAAAAAGATGGTTGGTTACTAAGATTTACATGCCTATAAAAAGTTTCCATTAATCCAAAAAAGATACCCCCCCCCCCCCAAAGGTGCATACATATACACAGTATCAACATTTAACCTTGTTACTACTTAGCGCTAAGAACTCGTCTCAGTGCAATTAGACAAAGACTTACCAATGGAAGACCTAAAAGATGCTGTATGGGTCTCAAAGCCATATCAGACGGAAGCCAGAGGGGTGGCAATACCCCGGGATGACAGAGACATAATAATCATATATAAATATATAAAACATTTGGGGTTCTCTGAAATACACAATGAAAATTTATTAAATACATGATGAAATTCTTCTAAGTGCACGTTCAACTTTTGTGTTACACGAAAAACATTTCCCCACATAAATGTTCATGTATGAGAGTGTTTTGTCTATTATTCCTCCCACGACAGTTGGTATCACACATTTGAATTCAGATATCTCATATATTGGCATATGCATGTATGGGGTAACTATCTTACCTGGCTTCCGCACCTTTTTGAGACATCCATGAGCATCGATTCATGCCACATTTGATTTTCCTAATATATGCACAAAAAATGAAAACACATCTTGATTTTCCATACACGCTCAGATGGAGAATAAGTTTGGCCATCTCTACTCTACATATACATATAGACCAGCGAATAAGTGCTACGACACTAGAACTAAAATTATTAACAGCAAAACCAATATATGGTATATTTAAGGTTCTTACATGAATATTTCGCTGAAACTAGCTAACACGTAGCATCTACAATTTATTGCATGGTTCGTGTATACATTGTAAACCTAGAGAAACATGATATCAGGTGATATGATTATATAGTCTGAGTTGAAATTTGGAGCGGACCTCACACATCAAATTATCTACCACACAAAAAAAATCATTTTTCTGAATTTTTCTAGTATTTGTTTTGATTTTTTTCCCTGACCGGAAACGGATGAGCCTGGGCACCGAGTTGGATTTCCGTATCTTAGAAGTTTATTTTGTATCCAATATCATCATCCAGTATTATTAACTTTTTCGTTGACATGCCTTGATTTACTCCATGTTGGACATCCTTATGGTAAAATAAGTAATTTGTTACATGACTCGTATGTACATTGTAAACCTAGAGAAGCATGATATCTGACGATATGATTATACGGTGTGAGTGGTTGCCAAAATTTGGAAGGATTGAATTTTATTAGATTGGACAGTGGGGTCATTCTTTCCAAGCCTTCTTTGAAGTTTACAAGCAAATTGTGCCTCTCCTGGGTAACTTCCTCTTCTCATAGTTCACATGAACTCACTTCCTTGTCATGTGTTATAGCACGATGTTAGAATCAACATGTGGCTGGTTTACTGAATTTGTGATAAATTACGGTGAACTTCACTTCAATAGTAGGTTGCATAGCGAAACAATTGAATGAAATCAATAAGCATAATTGATTCAATGCCTAAACAATTTGGTCGATGTTTTCAGACTATCATTTTCTATTCGCCAATTGTTTGTAATACTCTTGGATACTTGTAGTTTTAAATAGGTAAACATATTGTTATATTTGAAGGCCTTTGGTGTAGATGGCTTTCGTGGTTCATGGCCTTTGTCATTGTACAATATTAAGATTTTAGGTTGCCTCGTAATATATATGCACCCTTTCATATTCATGAGCATGCTGTAACAACTAGGTCACTTGTATGTTCTTTAAAATTTGCAAACTGTAGCAACCATATCCCTTTTATGTTTTGTCAAATCTACTCTATCTAAATAGGAGGCCCCCCACTGCAAGATTTCTCTCAACATGTAGCCTACCTAAATCATCAATCAACATACAACCATCCACCTTAGCAAATCTACCGCATCATCAAAAAGACCTCCACAAAAAAATTGGACAATTTAATACTTTTATTAGCACGCATTAGTTCCTCTTCCTATACTGAAGCTGACAGGATATTCTACTCTTTAAGAGTTAGGTTTAGCCTGAGACGCATCTTCTTATCTTCAACTCCCCACCACACATGCTCCTCCATTTGGTCTGCACGTCTCATCTTCTTACCCGTTGGAAAACTTGAATCATCCGCGGAAGATGGGCAACCATCATGAGCTTGCGCTACCCAATTGATGGCAGATGACCTATCCCAATCGTCCTCTTCTAGGGTTGGCAGCAATAGCCTCTAGCTTCTCTGGTGGACCGTGCTTTTGGATATGGAAGCGGCGACCGAATACCACCATGTCCCTGTTGAGTGGACTATGGAGATTGCAGCTCTAGTGAAGCGTCCAACATCCTTCTTGAAGCCCGTGAAGTCATCGCTTTGGTCTATATGGCTGAGGATGGGTACATCTTTCTGCCTTCCGCTGCTCGAATAGTTCCGCCTACTACCGCTCGATTGATTTGAGAGGAATAGACAAGAATGATACTATTTGTTGTAGTTGTGTGTGTGAGAGGATCTAGGGGAGCATGACAGAGTGGCAGTGCCTATATCGACGACATAAATAGGGATGAGCATGGTGAGTGTTAGTTCTCATATTGCGCTTGTGGTGGCCATTGACCACACGAAGGCCCTCTGTAATAGTTCTCTGATGGAAATAACCAGGCCAGTCCGACAGACGACACAATACACAAAGAACCAGATGTAACGAGGTAAAAGTGCTTCTCCCAGATTGATCAGATGTTCCCTAAAAATGATAGATTTGGAATTAGAAACTGATGATTGAATCTTGTTTGGCAATTACTTTACTTTCTTTCTTTTTGACCCTATATTAGCAAAAAGAATGACTTTGCATATGATATGACTCACATAGATTACTTTCCATTCTAATTTCTTCGATCTTTGGCATGTAGTGCTAATTAATAAGGAACATTTGTTTTTTCTTCTACGCAAGTTTGTCGATACAGGTGGCAGAAGATTGACATCTATAATACTACTTTGAATCTTTCAGTTTGGTGGAGCCAATTTTTAGGTTGTCGCAGTAAAGATTAGCAAAATTTTAGGTGTGTGGGACAATTCTGATTGCTTTTTAGAATGGAAATTTTGGATTACTGGAATTCATTATGGTATGCTATTTAGGTTCTTAACTAACTTTTTCATGGGATGATACTAACTTGACCTTAATCTCTGGCGCTCATTTTGTGTAGCAACACATTGGAGTTATGACACAACATAATATTTTCATATGGAGCTGCCTTAGAGTTTCATATGAGAACTATAGATGAAGATTATTTGTACGAAGAAGATAAGTCATGGCCTGACTATAGTTCAGTATTTTATTATTATGATTCCTACCACTTGAATTGTGGTCTCTTATTGTTACACTCACCTTTTAAACAAACATGTGGTTGCTTTTGAGTACATGCGAACATAGCCATTTAAATCTTTCATATCCACTAATATTTTTAGAACTAGTGTCATCCACATGTTATTTTATTCATACACATGAGTTAACAACATTACCTATGGTTGCATTCACAATATATACCGGTGACTGCCAAATTTCACCATCAGCACGGTGTTGTAAAACAAGAAAATAAATTTTCATGGAGCCATATGAACCACCTACCGCCCCTTCTGAACTCATGTTCTATTTATTGATTAACAAATTTTGAATCCACTCTTTTATGGAAATTAATAATTTCTAGATTAATTTTATCCCTTAATAAAGTGCAATTAATTCTCTGATTGTAAGATCCATGTTTTATGTCTTTCATGTACTGTTACACTAGCTTACCATGGGGATATAAATCATGCTTCCATATTTGAGCAAATATCATAATCAAAGGTAAAATTGTTGATTCATGTTATGTTTAGACACACAAATGCATGTTAAGATATTTCTTGCCATTAATAATGATACTTATGAGTATCTCTTTCTTTTATAGCAAAAGAGGGCGATGGTTGGCAAGATTGATAATATTGCATGAAAGGTTAAAAAGGAGATGGTTGTCTTGGTAATATGTTGTTTTAGTGTACAGTTGAGTCCACTTAAGCTATCAATTTTTTTTTGGGAATCTCTTAAGCTATCAACTCATGTACTAACAATATGTGCATTTACGTTATTTGTATGTTCAGTGTTGCTTTATTGGCTCCGAATTTGTGAATGCTTTATTTAAGATAAAGTGCGACAAAATTTTGGATTTTCATGGCCAACATGTGTTGAATGATGAGAGAATACCTATGTAGTTAAGTAATGTCTGTTTTTGAAATAAAATAGCCTTTTGTACTATAATTTAGAAGTTTTGCACTTTTTCATACATTATTGGTTGCATGCTTCATGTTTTTAATTTTTAATATAAATAAATCAAGGACAATTCTACACTTTCCTTGCATTAGTTTTAGTTAATTTTAATTTGTAGCACCTGTATATACAAATTTATACAATTTTTTGACAAGGGTTCAACAACAACGCGCGGGGTATCATCTAGTTTACAAATTGTAACAACCATGCATGTTCTTTTAGTTTTACACATTGTGAACACGTGCACACTGTTCATCTTTTTAAGTTAGTTATTCGACTTGCTATTGATCAACTTATATTCCTTGTAGCTAAGTTTGTTGATTTGGGCAAGATGATCAGAGGTTTACATGGGGCTGTGAACCTTTTAGAAGGTGTGAAGGCATTGAGAATGACAATCACTTGTATCTAGCGAGCTTCTAGGTGACAAGACACACTGGGAGTTAGCTCATGACTTAATGACTTAGTGATATTTCTGTTTATCATGCTTCATAATATTCAAGTTGTATGTTAGTGATTGTATTGTCATGCTTCATATATTTTTCTAGTTTAATATTTGATTACAAGTATGTATATGTGGCCGAGCGATAGTTATGCGAATGAAGAATCCACTATTTTTGTGCTTTCCTAAACTCAACACTCATCTACCAATTTGAAATAATGGTTAGTGATGATTAGCTGCTTCCTGCCATCAAAATAACATTACTAATTGGTATAGTCGTCAGCGATGAGTCATCTAAGACTGGTTTTTGGCTGGTCAGTGCCAAAAAAACTAGTGACCGGTTTTTGCCTGGTTAGTGTGGAGGAGCGTTGTAGTAGTGGGGGCAGACCGTCCATGTGGCTGCAGCGGCTGATGACCCTTGAGTTGCACATGTGTGCCTTATGTTCCTTGAAGGGTTTTCTAGAAAATTACTTGTAGGTGTGAAATCCCACCTCTCGAAAGGTTTTCCTCCAATTTCGTTCAATCCCTAACTCGAGTTCTTCTCTCTCTGCTTTCTCTCTCATCATCCCAGCTCACGCATTGCTGCAATTGCAGGTGTGCTGTGATGTGGTCCAAAGTCTATTTTTCTTCATTTATTTATGTTTTAATTTCCTTACTTAAATGTAATGGAACCTTTCTTACTATTAGTAGAAAACATAGAGAAAACTCTTTTTCAGAGAAAAAAATGATGAATGGCCCCTGTTAGTAAAAGCAATATCATACTTTTTAGAACCAGACCGGACTATCGGCTGTAAAACCCGGAATAGTTAAGCTTGGTGGATTGTTGGACTATACAAAAAGGGAAACCGGTAAGCCTAGTGGTTTATTAATCTTCAAGGACTGTTCCGCCATAGCAAAATAGCACCCAACATTTTTTTTGCAGGGAGGACCCAAAGTTTCAACGAGATAATAAAGTGTTGAACATGCTATTAAATATATATCCACTTTTTTAATACAGAAGTAACACATATAATCTTGCTCTTATATCTTTACCACATATTGCATACAGGCAAATCCAATTGTCCACTTGCGCACTATTTTTTTCCGACCAGTTTTTGAACCGATTTTTTCAAAAAGAATATTTTGGCTTTTTGCCGACTTTGATCCGCTTGTCCTGTTTTTTCATTTCTTTATTTATTTTACCACTTTTTATTTTTTTTTCATTTTAAAATTCATGAATACTTTGAAAAATAGGGAACCTTTTAAAAAATCAGGAATATTTTGCAAATTCAAAAATATTTTTCAAATTACTATTTTTTTTGAATTCAGGATCTCCTTCTCAAATTCGTGGTATACATATTGACCTAAGTGTTGCAAGAATATGTTATATATTTTTATACTTCACACGATTAGAAGTCATCAGAGCTTGTCCTAGTTAGTTGGAGGTTAGGAATATCCTTTTGTACATTCGCACATGCTGATTCTGGCTTACATTTGTCCGAAGGTACGTGTGACGGCGTGAGCACTATTGTTCAAACGTTGTTGTGGTCAAATGGCCACTATATATGTTTGTCTTCGTGCCAAATGGTCAAACCGTATATAATGCTATATTTGTTGATCAGAACTTAGTTTCCTTTTTTGCTAGCTTTTGGTCAAAAGGTATTATAGCACTTACTATTTGGTTTCTTTTACATGGACGTTGATGTTGGATGTGAGTCGTTCTCCCGTCCGTTTCTTTCCCTCCCAACTACCCATATTTTCCCACCTCTAGGAAATTTAAAAGCTACTACCTTATTCAAAATGTCATATTTTTGCAAGTATCTTTCTGCAAAAGCTGCATTGTACTCCGTCGACATCAATAGCATAAACCCATCAAAATTGAGATGTTCATCACCGAAAACCATAATTTTAGAAAAGAAATTGTCACAAAACAACCTATGCACTTTAATCACATTGCAAAAAAAAAAACGAACTACTTATGGCTCTCTATCCACGCTACGGCATTCATTCTGACGCATGGGGCGAGCCAGGGTATTTGAACCAACGTTGTATGGTGGGTACTTTAACTTTAGACGATGAGAATGAGTCTTTTTCATGAAACAGAATAATACACATATATAGTTCCAAAAAAAAACATACCATTGATTCAAGTCTCTAGATGGTTCTGCTCGATGTCAACTAATAACTTACAACGGGGAAATCTGCAGACACCACCGTACCTTTGCATGTGCAACCGTGCTACTAGTCCATTCTAAATCTTGCATTGCTTTTGTAGTTAGCGAAGGAGAAAGTACGTTTGGAATACTGCACTGCACCGGCCAGATCGAATAAACCCTCTATGTACAGGGTCAACTCTTTGAGGTTTGAACCGACGGCAATGAACTTAACGTGTCGCACTCAAATATATATAACTTATCTCATGTATAAGTGGTTCAGCAGCTCAGAAAAGTTATTTTTTGACGGGGACAGATCGATGCAAGTTGATTCTGCCAACCAGTTCGTTAATGAACAAGAGCCTGACTTTTGAACAGAGTGAACTCATCTACCGTACAGTTGCATGTGCCGGAGTTTTTGGGGTCAACTCTTTGTAAGGTTTTCTCTTCTTAGTTTTAGCGCTCGTTTTTTCACCATCTGGGTAATTAATTAGTTACCGCTAGCTACTGCATTTGGCCGATTAACCATACATGTAAGCTTGTCAAACAATTAATAAACCTTAAGCAACAGGCAGTGCAAGTTAGTGGTGCTTCTGGGTAATTACATCGTTTGCAGACTTTACTTCAATTTGGTACGTATATTTTCTCATATGTCCAAGCTAACAAATTTGACTTCTACACAACGTATTGCAAGGAGGCTAACAAATTTGACTTATACTCAGCTAGCTAGGCGACGTGCAAGACGTCGTGCTGACTACTAGATTGGAAACAGAATACACATCGATCTTGTCGATCCCTACATAGATCTCGATCGACCGGCATGCCAACTAATTTGCGTGTCGGAGATCAATTATATAGTTTACGCTGATGGATCGATGACGAGGCAGTAATACTGATCCGTACGGTTGCATGTGCAACGCCTGGGCTAGTGTTTGTGCTAATGGATGGAGAGTCAACTCTTCCATCCATAGAATGGCCTTGGTTGTACCTGGTCGTGTTATCGATCGTGTACATTGGAGTCATATGTTTGGATTGCAACTCTATAGATAGCATCGTGTACACCTTCCCAGATACTCCTATGTGCTATACACTTAGTCTACCGATAATATATAAGCTTATCATAGATATAAGTAGCTTGGCAACCTAGCTGATAAGTTCAACGTATGGGGACACAAATCTCTTCAAGTTGCCAAGCTGACAACTAAATGGCCATTACTTGCAAGTAATTCTCACTTACGCTCCGTTGATTCAAAAATGCACAAGGCACACACATGAAAGAAACAATTAACGAAGAGATTTGTACATCTAGCCTTTGGGTTCACCAACCGTCCTGCATGTACATATAGCACTGGTTAATTAACTTTGGTCAACTAGTCCCGATCTTACTTTGTTTAGGGCTGTCATAGACCTTAAACTATCCCTGCTCTTGATTAGGTGAGATAATATAGTACACGCCAAGAATATTACTGCCACCAGCTCCTCCATGTGCAACTGCAACATCGAGGCTAAATATTTCTCCACAGTCAACTCTTTGCACGGTTTTCATAAAACCATGAAAGGAAGTTTGCCCAAAAGAAAACTGTAAAGTGCTGGAGGCAAGTAAATTATGGCACCAACAAATTAGGACGGAATGGTGTCTAGCGTGCTCTTGAAGTGTTCAATATGTAAATTTAGCAGCATATTTCTTGTAGGAATGTGCCACTGGTAAAGTCTGTTAGGAAGATGATGTTCAATAAATACATGAAATTGCAAATCTAAAATAATATTTATTATGGAGGCATGTAAAAATTAAATTAAATATCTTTATTTACTCATGTATGTCACTATTTATTACTTATTTATTCTATACTGCCCAAATTAATTTAAGTTTTAACATTTTTGTGAATAGTCTTATGTTTGAACTTGAAATTTTACATGTTTATATAACATGAACTTAACAACATATTGTATTTTTGTGGAACGTCCTAAAGCTTTTATAGATAGTTTTCATGCAGATTTTCATTGGCTTTCTTCATAATGTTTCCACCGGAAATTATCCCATAAAATAAGCAGCTAGTAACATGCATTCTATTTTTGACACACACACACACACACACACAAAGAGAGAGAGAGAGAGTGAGAGAGAGAGAGAGAGAGAGAGAGAGAGAGAGAGTAGCAGTTAGCAGCCTAATTACGCGTTAACTGTGGAGTCAGAAGTAATTAAAACTGGGTACTGTAACCTGCAGACTACAGCTAGATTTGAGCTACCTGGAGTCAACTCTTAATTCGGACCTAGCGTAGGATCAAGTACGTTTCTGGAATATATCTCAACCTTTAAGTTTTGCAGTCAGATCGAATAAACCTTACAGCTAGTGTCAACTCTTTTGCACGGTCCTGTACGTACTTGCAACAGTTAATGCCCTGCCACTGCATATATATTATCTCCATATAAGCCGATTGGGAGTCCTGATAAGTTCAACAAGACAGATGTACGATCCTTGTGAATCTCTTCATCAGTTGGACAATCTCACAAAATAAGAAACAGAGGGGAACGTCAAACATAAAACTAAAGGAGTAATGGTGTGCATTAATTTGAGCAACTCAAGGAAAATGAATGGAATATTGGAACAATCTAGACGATAGGAAACGTCGAGAGCATATGCCAAAGAATATGCCAAACTGAAGTAGTTCAAGTATGCTATAAATACATGTATGCTTCTCATCTTTTCGAGCACAACCACAACCATTACAAACTAGAGAGTTAGCTAGCTAAGCACTTGTCTCTCAGAGCACATTGCAGCTCTGAGAGCTCCAAGGAGCAAGGAAGAAGAAGCTTTCTTCCCTCAGCACAAGAGGATATGGAAATGGAGGTCCCCTCCACTCCCACCACCCCAGCGCCCATTAACTTCTTGCTGCCAGTGGACTCTGAGCACAAGGCCAAGTCCATCAAGATCTTCTCCTTTGGCAACCCACACATGCGTGCCTTCCATCTCGGATGGATGTCTTTCTTCACCTGCGTTGTCTCTACCTTCGCTGCCGCGCCACTCATCCCCATCATTCGCGACAACCTCAATCTCACAAAGGCCGACATCGGCAACGCCGGTGTCGCCTCTGTATCCGGCGCCATCTTCTCAAGGCTGGCCATGGGCGCCATCTGCGATCTTCTAGGCCCGCGATACGGATGTGCATTCCTGGTCATGCTCTCGGCACCAGCGGTGTTTTGCATGTCCGTCATCGATGGTCCTAGCGGATACATCACTATCCGCTTCCTCATCGGTGTCTCACTTGCCACCTTTGTGTCATGCCAGTACTGGGTGAGCACGATGTTCAACAGCAAGATCATCGGGACGGTTGGCGGCTTGACGGCGGGGTGGGGGGACATGGGCGGCGGTGCTACGCAGCTCATCATGCCCCTTGTCTTTGATGCCATCTTAGCATGTGGTGCGACCCCTTTCACGGCTTGGCGCCTTGCGTATTTTGTGCCGGGAATGATGTTGGTGGTGATGGGCTTGCTCGTGCTCACCATGGGGCAAGACCTTCCCGATGGCAATTTGAGGAGTCTGCAGAAAAATGGAGACATGAACAAAGATAAATTTTCCAATGTCTTGTGTGGCGCCGTCACGAACTACCGCACATGGATCTTTGTCTTCATCTACGGCTACTGCATGGGCGTCGAGCTCACCACCAACAACGTCATCGCCGAGTACTACTATGACAGCTTCCACCTCGACCTCCGGGCTGCTGGCACCATCGCCGCATGTTTTGGCTTGGCCAATATATTTGCACGCCCCATGGGTGGCTACCTCTCCGACCTTAGTGCCCGCTACTTCGGCATGCGCGCCCGACTCTGGAACATTTGGATCCTCCAGACCGCTGGTGGAGCCTTTTGCATTTGTCTCGGCCGTGCATCTAGCCTCCCCACCTCCATCACATGCATGGTCCTCTACTCCATATGCGTCGAGGCCGCGTGCGGAGCCGTCTACGGCGTCATCCCCTTCGTCTCCCGACGCTCCCTCGGCCTCATCTCCGGCATGAGCGGTGCAGGCGGTAATGTGGGCGGCGGGCTCACACAGTTCCTCTTCTTCACGTCGTCCCAGTACTCCACCGGCAAAGGGCTCCAATACATGGGGATCATGGTCATGGCGTGCACCCTCCCCGTCGCACTCGTCCACTTCCCGCAGTGGGGATCCATGCTCCTCCCACCCACCGCCGGCGCCACCGAGGAGGAATATTATGCCGCCGAGTGGACGGAGGAGGAGAAGAGCAAGGGCCTACACAATGCGGGCATAAAGTTCGCCGAGAACAGTGTCTCCGAGCGTGGCAGACGCAACGCCATCCTCGCCGTACCTGCCACCCCACCTCACGACACGCCCCAGCACGTATAAGGCTCGAGTTTTGTTTTGCCTCCCTATGGTGCACGTATATATGCGTACACATATACACTGTATATGTAAGTGTATGTAACCTCGGGTCCAGGTGTGTGGTGCCCTATTAGGACGGTGTGATTTTCCACGCCACGTGACTTTGTGGGCGCTTACACACAACCCCTTAGAGGAGGGATGTAGTCTGCAATTAGAGTCTTGTAATATGCTAGGAGATGATGAGATATAAGAGAAAATGTATCGTGCCTTCACCTTCCTCGTGTGCTGTACATACCCCCTTCATTTTCAACTTTTGTACTCCATCGATTGATTGGCTCCAAACATCGACAATTAACAAATGGAAGATAATGCCACGGTGCGTGCGACTTCCACGGAAGGTACTGGTGCTCCGTACAGTAGCATGCAGCTGGCGACCGATGAAGAGGACATGCATATAACTAACCATATTTGTTGCTAGCAATCGTTTTCGCAAGCTGCTGGTTATGTAGATAGCTAGAACAATAGGCTACATGCTGAAATAAGACCATGATACATGGAGTAGCTAGCTAGAACTTTAGCTTATCGATGATAATCGATGCAGCCAGAAAATAAGCAACCACCCTACTCCGTACCCGATGATCTTGCATGTGTACGGCGGTAATGACAGGGGCGATTTAGTGTTATATTTGCTGCGAAACATTTATATTCTCCTTCTAGACCCCCAGTTGTATATATCTAGACTAGAGTTGTACAAGTAGATACTCCCTGGCGTCAAAAACACTCATATATTATGAGATGGAGGAAGTACTAATTGATGAGTCGACGCCAACTAATGGAGGCTTAGGACTTGAGACCACGATTTCGTACGGTCTTTGAAACTCATCAAAAGATGCGCCTACGATCATCTCTTTCGCGTCTGTCCTGATACCCAGGCACGTTACAAGGCTCTCGTCTAAACCCAGTTGCTTAATGCGCGATTAATTGCTTGGTCTAACTATGAGCTCTCCAAAGCAAAAAACAAAAACAAACAGTTATGAGATCTCAGGCTATAGATCACCCTTCAATCGATGGTTGCAGCCAGAATAGCATATCATATACTAGCTCGCATATATAGCAACTACCGTACTCCGATCTTGCATGTGTACACAGCCGTAGGCTCAACTCTTTGTGCAGAGTCTTCAAACTTCTGTACGATGGAGGAAGTACTTTAATTAGACGCTATGAATTAGCGCGCAAAAACAGGATCGACGGTAGCCCACAAGGTATGGAAAATCAGACGTGTGCACAGAAATGCATCAGAATTTTCAGAACATATGCTATGACGCATGCAGTCAACTAGTTTCAATGGACTCTTTTCCAAGATATAGGTCGTTTCATCCTGTGAACCAGACAAAGTATAAACCCACGGAGATGGAATGGCGCAAAAAGTGCCACAGAAACGAAGGAACTTATATATGTAATTATAGTTAGTACTCATCGAACTTGCATCAGCTCCTAACTTTCAGGGGGTCAAATCGTAGTGGAGTAGCATGCAAGTACACGCTATCTTTTTTTTTTTTTTGAACGTAGACGCTAGAGGCGTCCGGCTTTAAATTAATAAAGCCAACAAGGCTAAACCACAGTCACATAGCTCAATATTACAATCCAACGAGACTCGCGCGAATAAAGTACTGAGAGCGCATCCGATAAGTAGCATAACCAAGGCGCACAAGAGAGGCAAAAGACCCAAAATAAAAGACCGTCATGTCAAAGAAGCAGTGATGGGGGCTCCTTCAATTTCGCGATATCCTTGACACCGTCTTGATTTTCTCCATTACTGCGAGCATGTCCTCCTTATCACGCGCTTTCCCCAACGGCATCCACACCTGGAGGAAGATATGGCATTTGAAAAAAATGTCAGCAGGATGGTTTGGGAACTTGTGTTCGATGGTGATTTTGTTCCGAACCGTCCAGAGGGACCAAAGAAGCGCCCCAGCGCAACGCCATAGAATACGCGCGTTCGTTCCAGTCTGGGCGTGGATAATAGCAACGAGGTCTGCCGAAGATAGGGGGTTCCAAGTTTTAGCAAAGGTCCCGCGGATCGCACTCCACGCAAACTTTGCCAGCACGCACTGGAAGAAGACATGGTTAGCGTCTTCGGGCAGCCCGCAGATAGCGCAGGAGCCGTCAGTAGGTCCCATGCGTTTCGCCACGTTGATAGACGTTGGCAGTTGGTTCCTAAAAGATTGCCACAAGAAAATCTTGATTTTAAGCGGCAGGCTCGCCTTCCATAGTCCCCTGACCATGGTTAAGACAGGTCCGTCGGACAGCTTGGCATACATGGACTTAACCGAAAAAAAATTAGATGCCGAAAGGTTCCAGGTAATGCTATCGGCCTCATGAGATAGGTTAAAATCCCGCCAAGCTACCACAAGACCGTCCCAACTAGAGGCCTCGCCCTCCCCTAGAGTACGAATAAAAGATATCGCCGGAGGATGAACACGTAGGGCATCGGCCACCGAGATGGCAGGGTCAGAGGCAAGATGGTAAAGATCCGGGTGGGATTGCCACAAAGGCACATTTTCCCACCAGTGATCCAGCCCAAAGCGAGTAGACTCGCCGTTCTTGACTCCAAAAAAAGCACCGAGGGCGAACGCCGGTCTAACAGCTTGGATCCCTTTCCAAAAAACTGACCCGGAAGGTTGCGCGGAGAACACATTCCCATCCGGGAAGTATTTAGCCCGAAGGATTCTAGCCCAGAGACCCGACTCGTTTTGGGCTAGGCGCCACCACCACTTTGTTAGGAAGGCCACATTCATAAGTTTGGAGTTAATGACACCTAGACCACCTAACTTTTTTGAACGGCAGACTCCCGCCCATTTCACCAAATGGTACTTTCGTTTGGTCCCAGCTCCTTCCCAAAAGAACCGTGACCGCGGGGTGTCCAATTTGGCATGCACACCGTCGGCCAAAAGGTACATACCCATAGTGAAGATTGGCAGAGAGGAGAGGCTTGATTTGGTGAGAATCAGGCGCGCTGCCGAGGACATAAATCTGCCCCGCCAAGGGCTAACTCTATTAAACACTTTCCCGTAGAGGGGCTCCCACTCCGCGATGGTAAGACCTCTGGTAGATATGGGCAGGCCCAGGTATTTGATCGGGAAAGATCCACGTTTACAGTTCAGGGAGTTCGCTACCCAAGCACTCTCCTGATCATCCATCCCTATGGTGATCACTTCGCTCTTATGAAAGTTGATCTTGAGCCCTGACATAAGTTCGAAAGCGAGGAGCAGAAGTTTGACAGACACCACACTACTATCGTTAGGTTCGAATAGTAACATCGTGTCGTCCGCGTACTGCAGGTGAGATACTCCTCCAGGGATGAGATGCGAAACTAAACCGGAGATGTGGCCGGCAACCCTTGCACGATCAATTAAAGCTGCTAGGGCATCGGCCACAAACTTAAAGATCAAGGGGGAACTCGGATCCCCTTGTCTGAGGCCCCTTTTATTACGAAAGAACCTACCCATGACGCCGTTAATGGTAACAGCCGTATGACCACAGGAAACTAGGTGCATAAGCCTATGTACAAAACCTGCCTCAAAACCCTTTTTGAGGAAAACTTCCTGAATGAAGGCCCAGTTCACGCGATCGTAGGCTTTCTCGAAGTCGAGCTTAAGGAGCACACCCTTGGCTTTAGTCCTTTTTAGCTCATGCACGATTTCCAAGAGGACAATCGGACCCTCTAGAATGTTACTCTTCTTAAGAAATCCCGTTTGGCTATGGCTAATAATCCTTTGGGCAATTGGGGCTAGTCGAGAGGCATAAGCCTTAGCACACAGCTTAAACGGGACGTTAATGAGGGTAATTGGGCGAAACAAACTAATGTTGTCAGCCCCCTTAACTTTGGGGATGAGACTGATGGCCCCATAGTTAAGGCGCGATAGATCAGAAGTACCTAAGGCAAAACCGTTCACGATCGCGTAGAACAAGTGCTTGAGGATGGGCCAAAAGCGCTTGAAGAACTCGACAGGCCAACCGTCCGGGCCGGGCGCCGTGTCATTCTTCATATCCGATAGCGCCTGGTCAATCTCCTCGGGGAGAAAGGAAAGGGCCAGCCGATCGTTTTCCTCCTGCGACACCTGAGCCTTGGGCTCCCACAGGTCCGCGCGTAGGGAAAGGGGTTTGTCAGTGGCCGTCCCCAGGAGGTCGATGAAAAACTCATATATGTGCGCTGAGATTTGGTCCTGAGAGAGCAACAGTCCGGAGCTAGATTGGAGACGGAGGATAGTGCTTTTCCTTTTCCGACCGTTCGCAAACGCGTGGAAATAGCCAGTGTTGGCATCCCCCTTCGTCACCCATTTGACACCGCCCCTACGGCGCCAATATTCCTCTTCAGCTCTGAGGAGTGCAAGAACTTGGTCTTCCAGAGCGTATCGATAGGCCCACTCCGATTCGGAGAAACGCCGTTGGTCTGCTTCTAGGTCGAGGGCAGCGATCTCCTCCGTGATCCTTGCCCTCTCTTTCTTAGACTCACTCCCCAGATTGGCCCCCCAGCCACGAAGAAAGGAACGGAGCTTGGCCGCCGCGGCGGTCCACAGATCCTCCGGACCTCTCTGCTGTCCCAAAGCCGAGCAAATGAGCGCCCAACGCTCGTGGACCAACTGTTCGAATCCCTCAAACTCGAACCAGGCCGTTTCAAAGTAGAAACGCCTGCTGCGGCAAATCGTCTCCTCCCCTGAGGAGAAGATGAGAGGCACATGGTCCGAGCCAATGCGCGTCTCAGCCACCAGCGAACAAAGGGGAAACAGGGTTTCCCACTCGGGGGTGAAGAAAACCCTGTCCAAGACGCTCCGAACCGGATTGATTTGTTTGTTGGTCCACGTGAACCTTGCTCCGGTTCGCGCTGCCTTACGGAGGACAGCCGAGGCAATACCCTGATTGAACATGGACACCCATGTCCAGTCGATATTGTTGTTGTTCTTGTCCGCACCCGAGCGGATCAAGTTGAAATCCCCTCCAACCACCACTGGTAGATTGAGGGTCCGTTTAGCTCCCACAACCGAAGATAGCTCGAGGAGAAACTCGTGGAATCGCTCATGGTTAGCTGGGCTGTAGACGCAAATGGTCACCCAAGTACACGCTATCTTTGGAGTGAGAAATAACGCTTTCCCTCTTTAGCAAGCGAGTCAAAATTTCGAAACCTTTAGTGGATTATGTGGGTAGCCCCGAGGCCAAAGGGCGGCAGGGCTGCTGCGAGTGCTGGCTAGCGAAGCACGGGACGCCCGTGAGGCCTTGACTAGGAACAACCCAGAGCCGGTAACGAAGCGACAACTTAGAGGAGGAAGAAGGTATAGGAGAACACTTACGATCGGACGGCTGTGACAAAACTGATTGACAGTTTCTTTTTGAGGCGCTTGTGGCATAGATGGTCCTGAAAAATCACCATTCGACAATCTCGATCATGTATTATATAGCTTGTTATTCCAAAAACATTTTTGGTTTGCAGCCCTAAGTTTCAACAGGAGACACCCCGTCTCCGTGTGATCTCAGCGTTAGAATCCCCATATCTAGTTAAGAAAGGTACACAAGCTTGGTAAGCGAAAGCAAATGTCCACTAAGTAACTGAAAGTCACTTCATGCCGACGCTTAATTTTGTCTTAGCGAAGACACAACTTTGTCCTATTTTCGCTGGAAGTGACCTTTTCACCAGAATTTTATTTGTAGTATGTGACGGTGATGCCTTAAGACATGGAAGACGTCACACCATTGAAAAGCCCACTGCCGATCGTTTTCACAAACATGGATAGTTAGCATGAATAAATTAATTTGGCTGTGCTTCAAAAAAAAAATTGGTCAATTTGGCATACGCAAGATTGTTTGAAAATTGAAACGCACTTACAGTGGCGTCCTAGCACTAAAAAAATGAAGTTTGGACTTTGGTGCACTGGTGATCAATGCATGTACGGCAAGAATCCATGTTTAGCTGCTTAGAATATTGCACCCCGTACGCTTCCGTAGCAACCACCGTACGCTTGCTGTGTAAGATAGAGACTAGTGGAGCCAAGCATGAGATAGGGACGTGGAGTATCTGCTCCCGGGCTCAAATGAGCCCGGGTGAACAGTAAAATCGAAAAAAAATCGAAAAAAATTCAAAAAATTCCAAACTTTTTTTTGGGTGAAACATTGACAAAAGTTCTAAGTGCATACAAAAATTCGTCATGAAAAAACATTCCTAGAAGGCGTGCCAAAAAAAAACAAAATCAGTACTCTGAAAATGCTACTTTCAAAAGCATTTTGGAGCACTGATTTTGTTTTTTTTGGCACGCCTTCTAGGAATGTGATTCCTTGACGAATTTTTGCATGCACTTAGAACTTTTGTCAATGTTTCATCCAAAAAAAAGTTTGGATTTTTTTGAATTTTTTTCGATTTATTTTCGATTTTACTGTTCACCGGGCTCATTTGAGCCCGGGAGCAGAAAGGCACTTTCGATGAGATAGATCATATACAAATGCAACATGTCGTTGGGATGAGTAAATTGCACAGAAGTATCATAATTGGGGCATTGGAAGCAGATTGGTACCAAGATTGGTAATTTTTACATGTCAGTACCAACTTTGGGGCGAGGCGTTGCAAAAGAGACTAAAAGCGCTGTTTATACGTATTGACGGGTAAACTGACGGGTTGGGCCCACCCGTCAGACTCCACGCTGTCCAGTGAGCGCGTGCCCGCGCGCTGACTCAGACGAACCGTTATTGGGCTTAGCTGGTGTGGTCGAGCCAGGCCCCGACCACTCCCTCTCGCTCTCTGTCTTCTTCCTCCTCTCTGCTTCGCCGCCGGCTGTCCCCTCGCCGCCGCCTACGCTCCCCCCCCCTCGACCGCCCCGCCGGCCGCCATGGCTCGAATCGCTTAGCGCTCTCCCTCTCGCGCCCTCTTCTCCCCCGCGGCTGCTGCTCCCTCCCCTAGCGCCCCCCTCTCCCCGCAGCTGCTGTGCTGTAGGAGACGATGGCGTCAGCTACTCCGGCAGGCAGCGAGGGGCCGGGCGATGATGGCGCCATCGGCGGTGACCTCCCCCGCTTAGGCGTCGATGGCATTGGCGGCTACTCCAACTCCGACTACAGTACCGACGACGACGATTTTCAGGAGCCGGCGTTGTCGATGGAGCAAAGGTCGCAGTTGGCGCGTATTTGGGTGGCCAACCCTAGCACTGCCCATCACTGGACTCATGGAATCGGCGGTGTGTTGTAAGTTCTCCACTCTTCATTGTTAAGTTATTCAAATTGGGGATTAGGGCTAGGGTTAACTGTAAATTGTTTTTTCTTATTCCAAATTTAGATTAGGTGTTAGCTAACTAGAGTGCTACATTATTATGTTAACTAGAGCAGAGCAACATTTTTCTGTTAACTAGATTAGGTGTTAGTTATTTACATTGTATACTAACATTATTCTGTTAAGTAGAGTAGAGCATCATTTTTCTCAGTTTAGTTATAATCTTTGTGATTTGTTGTATGTAATTCTGTTTATTGAAATTGTTGACTGGTGATAAAGGTAATTATAAGCTTTGTTTATCTGTTAACTAAAACAATGCTTTGTTTATATGTTAACTAAAGAAGTGCTTATATGTTAGTTAAATTGTTAACCATTATTTTGTTGATATTTCATTTTGCAGTTTGTATGATGACATTGTGGATGTTAGGTTCCATTTTGATGCTTCATAAATGTTTGAGCTGAAGCTCTGCAGTTCAGATGTTACATTTCTGAATATGATTGCAGTTATGAAAACCCAAGGATTTAGTGAATATGATCTGCTGTTTCACATTGAGAATCCTGCCTTAGGGGAGAAAGGTTTGGAGATGGTAGAGAGTAATGCTGAGTTGCAATTAATAAAGAGGCAGGTTGAGGAGGAGTGTAAGGTTATAAATTTGCTAGTGAGGGCCTGTCCACCTCCTTGCAGCCAGATTAAGGGGCAAGAACTGCAGCTGTCCACAGTTGTTTTGGAAGAACCTGTATTATATGATCTTAGTGAGCCACCCATATATGCTGTTGATCCAGATGGAGTTGTCTTTGAAAGTCAGAGTAGCAGTTGCAGTGTAGCTCATGGCACTGGTGTTTGCACACAAGAGAGCAAGACTGTAAAAGGAAAGTTGAAAGCAGTATTGGAAGTAGAAGAAGAAGATGTATATGAGGGTACTGCTGGTTCTGCTAGTGAAGGTGAAGATGACAGTGATGGAGACCAAATTTATATGGGTGATGCTGATGACATAGAGATGGAAGAGGGGAAGAGACAGAGAGAGGATGATGACTTGGAAGAGGAAGAAACAGATGATGAAGAATCTGAGGAGGAAGAAGTTGTGCATTATGAGGGAGACACTGAAGTTGAGGAACTATTTCAAATGGATGAAGATGAGAAGGTTGTTTCAGAGAATGAAGACAGTGTAGTACCTAATGAAGAGAAGAAGAAGAAACAGAAGCTCCCAGTCAGGAGAGGGCCTACAACAAGGTCACATTCAAGTTTAGTTGAAGAGGAGGAGCCTGATTTCAAACCTTCATCTGATGAAGAAGAGAAATGGATGTTCAAGGAGGATGATGATGATGGTTTTGAGCCATTGTCATTTGTGCTGCCAAAGAAAAGGAAGAGCAGGGCAAAGCAGAGGCCTCCTAGGCAATGGTACAATGAGAAAATGGAGCAACCACATGAGCAATTATGTCTAAAGATGTGTTTCAAGGATCAACATCAATTCAGAGAGGCTTTGCTGAACTTGCACATCACTCAAGGCAGAAACTTCAAATATCACAGGAACTCAGATAAAAGGATAATTGTAGAATGCAAAGAAAAACATTGCAACTTCTTTATGGTGGCAGCAGTTATAAAAGGTGAATCTACTTTTGTAATTAAGAAGATGAGAATTGAGCACACTTGCCCTATTAGTACAAAGACAACAAGGGTAAGTGCCAAGTGGCTTGCCAACAAGTATGAGTCCTTATTCAGATCTGATCTAACAACTGGCATTCAGACATTGATTGATGCATGCATGGAGAAGTATGGTGTGGATGTGCCCAAGTCAATGGCATATAGGGCAAAGAACATGGCTATTGATGCTGTTTTAGGAGACCACAAGAAGCAATACCCTAGGTTGAAAGACTATGCTCAGACAGTGATGGATACAAACCCTGGGAGTAGAGTAGTAGTCACAACTGTAACTCCAACACCCACTGAAAAAATCCCTCATCCAGGCCCAAGATTCCATGCCATGTTCTATTGCATCAATGGAGCAAGGGAGGGGTTTCTCAAGGGGTGCAGACCATTCATTGGTCAGTTAATGTACCTTGTGCATTAGTTATATATTGTTTCATCTTTAAATGCATTTGAATTTTTTAGATGCTGATTTTGCTTGCTCATGTAGGTGTTGATGGGTGCTTCATTAAGTTAAGTACTGGTGCTCAACTACTTGCTGCCACTGGTAGAGATGGCAACAACAATATATACCCACTAGCATTTGGTATTGTTGGGCAAGAGGACACACCTAGTTGGTGTTGGTTTCTACACCAACTTAAAATCTGCCTAGGAGGAGAAGTAGGACAGTTTGGTCCATATACAATAATGTCTGATAGACAAAAGGTATGTGCTTTCATCACCTCTCTCATTGTTCTTATATGGTTGTTATCTACTAGATAGTAGCTTAGCTAGTTAAATTGTGTTTCCCAGGGCCTACTAAATGCAGTGAATGCTGTATTTCCTAAGTGCAACCAAAGGTTCTGCCTAAGGCATATATATGCAAACTTCCAAAATGCTGGGTTTAGGGGGGAAGATCTGAAGAAGTATATGGATAATGCTGCTTATGCATAAAGTGAACACAAATTTAACATTGGTATGAATAACCTGAGAGCTGAATGTGAGGAAGCTTGGCAGTGGCTTTCTGAAATACCCAAGCAAACATGGGCAAGGCATGCATTTGACACAAATTGCAAGACTGACCTTGTAGTTAACAATTTGTCTGAGGTGTTCAACAAGTATGTCCTAGATGTTAGGAAGAAACCAATTAGGACACTGTGTGATGGAATTAAGGATAAACAAATGGTGAGGTGGCATAGGAATAGGGAGAGTGGAAAGACAGCTAGATGGGAAATAACACCCCATTATAGTGAGAAGCTAGAGGTTGAGAAGGAGAGGGCAAGATTTTGCAAACCTATTCAAGCTGGTGTAGACTTGTGGCAAGTTACAAGTGGGCAGCAAACCCATGCTGTTAACTTGCAACTTCAGACATGTGGGTGCAGAAAATGGGATCTCACTGGCATCCCATGTAACCATGCCATCTCAGCAATAAACAAGGGCAAAAGAAAACCTGAGGATTATGTCAGCAAATTCTTCAAAAAACAATTCTATGTGGCAGCTTATGAACCAATGATCTATCCAGTTCCTGGTGAGCATGATTGGACAAAAACCCCTGGTCCAGACATTGAACCACCTGCATTTAAAGTGAAGAGGGGGAGAAAGAAAGAGAAGAGGATCAAAGGCAAATTTGAAGTTCCTAAGCCAAAGGAAACATCAAGAATGGGGACTATAACATGTGGCAATTGTGGACTGCAAGGCCATAGGTACACAAGTTGCAAGAAACAGTTGAAGCCTGAGCTGGCTTTGAGGAAGAACAAACATGTGGTAATCCTCTTTTATGTATAACATGTTTTCCTTGTTGTACATTCCCTACTTTTACTTTTTGCTAACTGATTTCCATGTTTATGCAAAGCCTATTGCAACTCATTCAAATGCTGGTGTTGTTGCTCCTATAACAACATCAAGAGCTTCTCATTCTACTCCTACAACAACACCAACAGCTGGAACAGGAGGTGATGGGAGAGGTGCATCAACTGCTGGGAGAGGTTCTGGAAGAGGTGCTGGTAGAGGTACTGGGAGAGGTGCTGGGAGAGGTGCTGGTAGAGGTGCTGGGAGAGGTGCTGGGAGAGATGCTGGGAGAGATGGAACAGGAGTTGCTGGTAGAGGTGCAGGAAGAGGTTCAAATGCATTCTATGCCCCAAGGCAATCTGCTCCCTCCACATCTACTGCTCCTCCACCTTCTGGTGTTAGAAACAGTGGATGGAGGGGCTACTTCTATGCTAGTGGTAACCACTAAATGGCAGATGTGCCATGTGATGTTCAAAACTAGTTTGTTGTTGTTGTTGCTACTATGTGTACTTTAAGATGGGGCTACTTCTATGCTAGTGGATGGAGGGGCTACTTCTATGCTATACAATGTGATCTTGCTATACAATGTGATCTTGGTATTCTATGTTTGTATGATCTATTGTTTTTGGTGGCTCGGGGTCGACGAAAACACCTAAAACTATCATCTAGGGTGTTTGGTGGCTCGGGGTCGACGAAACCACCTAAAACTATCATCTAGGGTGTTTGGTGGCTCG
>LR738712.1:875173422-875185402 GCA_902687465.1 Secale cereale | reverse complement strand
CCACCTAAAACTATCATCTTGTGTTTTTGGTGGCTCGGGGTCGACGAAACCACCTAAAACTATCATCTAGGGTTTTTGGTGGCTCGGGGTCGACGAAACCACCTAAAACTATCGTCTAGGGTTTTTGGTGGCTCGGGGTCGACGAAACCACCTAAAAACCCCTAAAACAAGCATCTAGGGTTTATATATGGAGGCACCACTATCACTATAACAGAAGCATCTTTACAATGCTTGATATATCATCATTTTTACTCTAACAACCAAACCAAATAGTACTTACTAAAGTTCAACACATTATAGGCATACACAACCATTGTTCACAATACATAGTGGAGTTCAAATGCACATTCAATCCTTTTCTCACAAAAGGATGAATAGCATAACTACTAGGTACATAAACAGCCAGAGTTCATAACTACTAGGAACCATACATTACACATCACATCCATCATTCTAAGTTACTAGGTCATTGCACAACCATCATTCCCAAAAGGTATGCAATACCCACTCATCTCACATTCATCTAGTTTAGTTCTGTAGGATGGCCTGGATCCCCTTGATCTTCTCCTTGAGCTTCTCCTCTGCCTTCATGAGCTCACCAATCTTCAGGTGTAGCATGTACTTCTCTTCATCAAGCTTTTCCTTTCCCTTTAGCAGATCAACAACCTGAAATTTCAACTCTAGCTTCTGTTGAGTGAGCTTCTCCTCAAAGTTTGTGAACTCTGCATTCTTCAACTCCAAATTCTGCCTAGCCTCACTCAGCAATTCCTTCTCTTTCAAGTTCTTCAACTTCAAGTTCTGGATGACAGTTGCTTGAGCACTTGTCAGGTTGCACAGCAGTTCATACTTCTGATTAAGCTTCTCTCTATCTGCATCTTTCTTTGCCATTTCTGCCTTCATACCAGCAACCAACTCAACTCTGCATTGGTGTTGATATGTGAGATTGGACTGCAGATAACTGAAATCCACAACCCTATCCTGCTGCATATCCACTAGTTGATGAACATCTTTCACTAACTTGTCATAGTCTGCATCCAGCTTGTTCTTTTCTTCTGTCAGCTGGTGAATAGTTAAAGAACTATTTAGATTATCAGTAACCCTAGCAGACTTGCTGTCTTCAACCATTGACCAAAGCTTCAACAATGCATTCTCCATTGTTGGGGGCCACTGCTCATCAACCCACTGAACAAACCCACAATTTTTACCTTCCTGGAAAAATAACAGTTATTTAACTGTAAATACATAATGTTGGTACTGAGCAGCACTGAATTTGCACAGCCTAGCTAAATACACTACATTAGCCTGCATCTGAATAGACATTTAGGTTACATCATATGCATTGCAACAACACAATAACTAATGAGAGTGCCTACTCTCAACACTAAGCAACAATTAATGTTTGGCAGTAACACCTCAGCTAATGGAGTGGCTAATGTGAGTACTCAACACTGCATTTGGCAGAAAATTAAAAACTGTTGCACTACACTGAACTTACTATTGGACATTCTTACAATGAGCACTACACTGACTTAACTGAATCACACTAGGCATATATGACTACCAAATTTACCATACACTAAACTGAATCACACTAGGGCATATATATATGACTAACAATAAGGGCAAGAAACATACCGGCTGTGCACATGCTAAGAACCTTCTCCCGGTGTATGTTCCTTCAAATGCAACAAGCTTCTCTGATGGCTTTCCATGCTTCTTGCAGAATGACATCAGATCTAGCTCAAGTCCTTTGTAATCCGGATCCTCAAGTGAGAATGGCACCTGCCCAAGCAAAATGTAAGAGACCATCACATGCAGAGGACGAAGATAAAGCAAATCAATGGAAATCCTCACAGCAAAGACCACCTAAACAGAAAAATCCCCAAATTTTCTAAACCTAACCCTAACCCTGGCTCATATGAACTAACCTGGTTCAGTCCATCCGTGGAGGTTTCAGAGTACATGTACATCGAGCTTGTGTCGTCGCTGCTCTCATCCTCGAAAACCATGGCTGCGGCAGCGTGGTCCGGCGGCGGGCGGCAGCGGGCGGCGAAACAGAGAGAAGGAGGAAGCAGAGAGCGAGAGGGAGTGGGTCGGGGTCTGGCTCGACCGCTCGAGCGCGCGCTCATAACGGTTCGTCCGAGTCAGCGCGCGGGCACGCGCTCACTAGACAGCGTGGAGTCTGACGGGTGGGCCCAACCCGTCAGTTTACCCGTCAATACGTATAAACATCGCTTTTAGTCTCTTTTGCAACGCCTCGCCCCAAAGTTGGTACTGACATGTAAAAATTATCAATCTTGGTACCAATCTGCTTCCAATGCCCCAATTGTGGTACTTCTGTGCAATTTACTCCGTTGGGATGGGTCATGAATCTCCGTGTCATCTCCGCGTTTGGCCGGTCACTCTGGAGGGGTGCTGTAGTAGTAGGGGTAGACCATCCACGTTGCTGCAACGGTCGATGAACCTTGAACCTCACATGCGTGTCTTTTGATGCAAGAAGGGTTTTCTACAAAATTGCTTATAAATGCGACATCTCACCTACTGGACGGTTTTCCTCCAATTTTGTTCAATCCCTAGCTCGAGTTCTTCTCTCCCTGCTTTCTCTCCCGTTGTCCCAACGCACGCACTGGTGCAATTGTGGTTGTTCTCTGATGTCCTCATAGTCTATTTTTCTTCGTTTTTCTTTTCTTTTCATTACTTAACTGTAGTGGAACCTTTGTTACTATTAGTAGAAAACAGAGAGAAAAGTCTTTTTCAGAGAAAGATAGAATGGTCCCCTTGTTTAGTAAAAGCAAGATTTTGCATAAGAGCATAATTTTTAAAACCAGACCGGACTATCTGTCGTAAAAACAGGGAATAGATAAGTCTGGTGGATCGTCGGACCGGCCAAAAAGGAAAACCGGTAAACCTGGTGGTTTATTAAGCTTCAATGTCTGTTCCACGACATAGCAACAAAACAGCACCCAACTCTTTTTTCAAAGGAGGACCCGGAGTTTCAGCCAGATAATAAAGTGATGAACGTGCTCTTAAATATATATCCACTTTTTTTGTACTGAAGTAACGCATATAATCTTGCTGTTATATCTCTAGCACATATTGAATAGGGGCAAATCCCAACCCGAGTACTGTTTTCTTTACCAGTTTTGGAACCGAATTTTTTCAATTGTTTTCGGCTTTTTGCCTATTTTTATTTGTTTGTTTTGTTTTCCTGTTTTTTCTTTTCTTTATTTCTTTTTACCATGTTTTTATATTTTTCCATTTAAAGTTAATGAATATTTAAAACATTAGCGAACCTTTTCAAAATCTGGAATTTTTTTTGATTCAGAAATGATTTCCAAATTCTTGAATATATTTTAAATTTTGGAACTCATTTTCAAATTTGTGGCATACATATTAACCTAAGTGTTGCAAGGATATGTTATATCATTTTATACTTCACACGAGAAGAAGTCATGAGAGCTTGTCCCAGTTTGTTGGAGGTTAGGAATATCCTTTTGTACATTCGTGCTTCCTGATTCTGGTTTACATGTGTACGAAGGTACGTGTGACGGTGTGAGCACTATTCTTCAAACTTTGTTGTGGTCAGATGGCTACTACTTTGTGCCAAATGGTCAAACCATATATAATGGTATGTTTTGTGTGTTGAACTTTGTTTACTTTTTTGCTTGTTTGGTCAAAAGGTATTATAGCACTTACTATTTGGTTTATTTTACATGGACGTTGATGTTGATGCGAGTCATTCTCCCATCCGTTTCTTTCCTTCCCAACTACCCGTACGTTCCCACCACTAGGGAAACTAAAAAGCTCTGTAGGAAACTACAGTGTAGGAAACTACAGAGCACGTTATTCAAAATTTCATAGATTTTGCAAGCTTCTTTCTGCAAAACTTTATTGTACCCCCTCCAAATTAAATATCTTAAACCCACCAAAATTGAGATGTTCTTTACCGAAAACCATCATTTTAGAAAATAAATATTCAGAAACCCACATATGGACTTTAATCACGTTGCCAAAAAAAAACACTGATGACTCTTTCCACGGTATGGCGCTCATTCTGACACATGGGTGTTTGTCCAAACGCTGTATGGTGGGCACTTTAACTTTAGACGATGATCAACATAATGAATATTTTTCTTGAAACAAAATGGTTCACATATCATTGATTCAAGTCTCTAGATGCTTCGCTCGATGTCAACTAATAACTGATTATGAACAGAAATCTGCAGACACCAACGTATCATTGCATGTGCAACCCTTGCAACTAGTCCATTCTTAATCTTGCACGGCTTTTGTAGTTAGCGAAGGACAAAGTACGTTTGGAATAAACCCTGTACGTACGGGGTCAACTCTTTGAGGTCTGAACCGACCGGAATGAATTTAACGTGTCTCATTCGAATATATAGCTTATCTCGTATAAGTGGTTCAACAGCCCAGATAAGTTATTTTTGACGGGGACAAATCGAGGCAACTTGATTCTGCCAACCAGTTCGTTAATGAACAAGAGGCTGACTTTTGAACACAGTGATGGCGATGACCCATCCACCATACAGTTGCAGCATGTGCTGGATTTTTTGGAGTCAACTCTTTGTACGGTTTTCTCTTCTTAGTTTTAGTGTTCATTTTTCACCACCTGGGTAATTAATTAGTTACCGTTAGCTACTGCACTTCGGCCGATTAACCATACATGTAAACTTAACAATCAATAAACCATAAGGAACAGGCCGTGCAAATTAGTGGAGCTTCTGGTTAATCATGTCGTTTGCAGACTTTACTTCAATTTGGTACGTATATTTTCTCATATGTTGAAGCTAACAAATTTGACTTCCACATTACTGCAAGGAAGCTAACAAATTTGGCTTATACTCAGCTAGCTAGGCGACGTGCAACACGTCGTGCTGACTACTAGATTGGAAACAGAATGCACATCGATCTTGTCGATCCCTACACAGATCTCGATCGATCGACATGCCAACTAATTAGTGCGTCGGAGATCAATTATATAGTTCACGCTGATGGACCGATGACGAGGCAGCAACACTCATCCGTACTGTTGCATGTGCAACGCCTGGGCTAGTGTTTGTGCTAATGGATGGAGAGTCAACTCTTCCATCCATCGAATGGCCTTGGTTGTACCTGGTCGTGTTATCGTGTACATTGGAGTTATACGTTTGGATTGCAACTCCATAGATAGCTTGGTGTACACCTTCCGAGATACTACTACATGATATGCACTTAGTGTACCGATCATATATAAGCTTATCATAGATATAAGTAGCTTGGCAACCCAGCTGATAAGTTCAACGTATGGGGACACAGATTGAGCTCCTTGTGATCTCTTCAAGTTGCCAAGCTGACAACTAAATGGCCATTACTTGCAAGTAATTCTCACTTACGCTCCGTTGATTCAGAAACGCACAAGGCGCACACATGAAAGAAACAATTAACGAAGAGATTTGTACAGCTAGCCTTTGGTTTCACCAACCGCCCAGCATGTACATATAGCACAGGTTAATTAACTATGGTCAGCTAGTCCCGATCTTAATTTGTTTAGGGCTGTCATAAACCTTAAACTATCTCTGATCTTGATTTGGTGAGATAATATAGTACAAGCCAAGAATATTACTGCCACCAGCTCCTGCATGTGCAACTGCAACATCGATGCTAAATATTTCTGCACAGTCAACTCTTTGCACAGTTTCCATAACACGATGAAAAAAAGTTTGCCCAAAAGAAAAATGTAAAGAGCTGGAGCCAAGTAAATCATGGCGCTCACAAATTAGGACGGAATGGTGTCTAGCTTGCTCTTAAAGTGTTCAATATGTAAATTTAGCAGCATATTTCTTGTAGGAAATTTGCCACTGATTAAGTCTGTTAGGAAGGTGATGTTCAATAAATACATGAAATTGCAAATCTAAAATAATACTTATTATGGAGGCATGTAAAAATTTAAATAAATATCTGTATTTACTCATGTCTGTCACTATTCATCACTTATTTTTTTCTATACTGCCAAAATTAATTTAAGTTTTAACATTTTTGTGAATAGTCTTATGTTTGAAATTGAAATTTTACATGTTTATATAACATGAACTTAACAACATATTGTATTTTTGTGGAACGTCCTAAAGCTTTAAGAGATAGTTTTCATGTAGATATTCATTGGCTTTCTTCATAATGTTTCCACCGGAAATTATCCCATAGAATAACCAGCTAGTAACATGCATTCTATTTGTGACACACACACACACACACACACACACACACAAAGAGAGAGAGAGAGAGAGAGAGAGAGAGAGAGAGAGAAGCAGTTAGCACCCTAATTACGCGTTAACTGTGTAGTCAGAAGTAATTAATATTGGATACTGTAACCTGCAGACTACAGCTAGATTTGAGCTACCTGGAGTCAACCCTTAATTTGTACCTAGCGTAGGATCAAGTACGTTTCTGGAATATCTCAACCTTCAAGTTTTGCAGTCAGATCGAATAAACCTTAGAGCTAGTGTCAACTCTTTTGCACGGTCCTGTACGTACTTGCAACAGTTAATGCCCTGCCACTGCATATATATTATCTCCATCTAGGCAGATTGGGAGTCCTGATAAGTTCAACAAGACAGATGTACGATCCTTGTGATTCTCTTCATCAGTTGGACAATCTCACAAATTAAGAAACAGAGGGGAACGTCAAACATCTGTAACTATAGTACTACGAAAATGTTTTCCATGTATATATATGATAATTAACTAATTTTACCATATGTTCAAATCAATCAGAAATTAGTAATTGCAATTACAAAGGGAAATATTTCTTGATTTGGAGACCTGATTAATTGAGCCTTTTTTATCGTATTTGAAATAAGTAGATTTATCTTCCAGTTCACTACGTAGCTATAATTATAGTTCACCCCAAACCACAAGCATGTGTCTGTATTCTGCAATATTTTCGTATCATTGCTAGAACTAGCTCACATGATCACGTCTATAAGTTTAACTACAGAACAAGTTAGCTTTATACCCATGCCAGCAAGGGTGTATCTGACACACCCTATATGCATTTCTAAAGGGCCCTCCCTTCTTTGTGAGAAAAATACTTTCACATATCTACAAATGGCTTTGTGATACTATTCAATGAAGACCTCGCCAAAGCTACAGCTACATGAGCAGCATTGCAAGCATTGTTAGCCAAGCTGCAAGATGCTAACCTCGCACTTGAGCGGCGTAGAAGAAGCAGACCTCGGTAAGGTGCAATACTGGAGCGTGGATTCCCCCTGGTATCTAGCTAAGATGAACTGGCATGTACATTGGTAATGCGTCCTTGCATGCTAGAAATTTTCATTAGCAGTTGCTGGCTTGAACATGTGTACGTAAGAAGGGTAAGGAGGCATTTATTGTTCGCCTTGCAAATAACTACTAAGAGGATCATGAAAGGTCTATCCAAAGTACTCCCTCCAGTCCTTTTTACTCTGCATACTAGGTTTGTCTGAAGTCAATCTCATCCAACTTTGACCAAGTTTATACAAAAAATATTAACATTCACATAACAACACCAATATCATTAGATCCATCACGGAATATATTTTCATATTATATTTAGTAGATACTATAGATGCCAATAATTTCTAATACAAATTTGGTCAAACTTAGCAAAGTTTAACTTTCGTCAATTCCAATATGCATAGTAAAAAGGACCAGAGGGAGTAGTAAAATCTCTACTACATAGGCTCATATATTTCTATACGGAGGGAGGAGTATCTCCAATGACTCATATGCCATAATATTAATGGAGTAACTCATGGTTAAGAAAATCTTACACTTACCCTTATTAAGAGGTTTGGATATCCACGACGTTGACATTTTCCGTGTTACCAAGGATGAATTTGATCCTATTTTACTTCATGAAGAATTCTAACAACATTTTTTCATTAGTCAAGTGGACCAGACAATAAAGCTATTGTCAACTAGAATGTTAACATCCATATATATCTAACATCACACGAAAACTATCAGCTAGCTTGTGGACTAAAGTTTATTTCTATCCAGCGATCCAATATGATGTGTAGATGTACATACGTATATCTTGGTAATTATTATTTTAACAAAATAGCGTAATAATAATAGTCGTGGTTATACATATGTATTATTTCCTACCCAAATGTGAACATATAGAGAAACATATTTTATTTTCAATATATGTGAATTTTAAAGATCACGTCCTCGCACATTGTGTTCTCCCGATAAAAAATTATAAAATTCTTGCCCGCACATCGGGCGGGCCACTCTGCTAGTTATTAAGAAATGGAAGATGATGCCACGGTGCGTGTGACTTCCTCGGAAGGTACTGGTGCTCCGTACATGTTGTAGCATAACTGTTCAAGTATAACTTGGCCTTGTCCTTGTCCTCCAACTACTTGTCCGGCAACATGCAGCTGGCGAGCGATGAAGAGGACATGCATACAACTAAACATATTTGTTGCTAGCAATCGTTTTCGCATGCTGGTGGTTGCCTGAAATTTTCCGGCAAAAAAAAAAACTAGGATCTGACTTTAGCTTATCGATGATGACATCATCGATGCAAAAAAGCCAGAAAATAAGCAACCACCCTAGTCCATACCTGATGATCTTGCATGTGTACGGCCGTAATGCCAGAGGCGATTTAGTGTTATATTTGCTGTGAGACATTTATATTCTTCTTCTAGGCAACAGTCGTATATATCTAGACTAGAGTTGAACAAGTAGATACCCCCTCATGTAAAAAACGCTTTAATATTATAAAACGTAGGGAGTAGTAATTGATGAGTCGATGCCAACTAATGGAGGCTTAGGACTTGAGACCACGATTTCGTACGGTCTTTCAAACTCATCAAAAGATGCGTCTACGATCATCTTTTTCGCGTCCATGTCCTAATACATAGGCATGTTGCAAGGCGCTCGTCTAAACCCGGTTTCTTAATGCGCGATTAATTGCTTGGTCTAACTAATGAGCTCTCCGAAAAAAAAAAACAGTTATGAGATCTCAGGCTATAGATCACCCATGGATCGATGTTTGCAGTCAGAATAGCATATCATATACTAGCTCCCATATATAGCAACTACCATACTCTGATCTTGCATGTGTACGCAGCCGTAGGGTCAACTCTTTGTGCAGACTCTTCAAACTTCTGTACCGTGGAAGTACTTTAATTACACGCTACGAATTAGCGCGCAAAAAGAGGATCGACGGTAGCTCACAAGGTATGGAAAATCAGACGTGCGCACAGAAATGCATCAGAATTTTCACAACATATGCTATTACGCAGTCAATGAGTTTCAATGGACTCTTTCCCAAGATATCGGTCGTTTCGGCTAGTGAACCAGACGAAGTATAAACCAATGGAGAGAAAAGTGCCAGACAAACGAAGGAACTTATATCTGTAATTATAATTAGTGCTCACCAAACTTGTATCAGCTCTTAACTTTCAGGGGGTCAAATCGCAGTGGAGTAACATACAAGTACACGCTATCTTTGAAGTGAGAAATAACGCTTTTTCTATTTAGCACGGGAGTCAAAATTTTGAAACCTTTAGCCAATTCTGCCGGGAGCCCCGAGGCCGTAAGCGGCGGCGCCACTGGTGCGAGCGCACCCGCAATGCCTTGACCAGGAACAACCCAGAGCCGGCAACGAAGCGGCAACTTAGAGGAGGAAAAAGGTAGGAGGGCAATTAGATCTCGATCGGACGGCTGTGACGAAACTGATTGAAACTGTTTTTTTTTTCAAACGCTTGTGGCATAGACAGTCCTGACAAATAACCGTGCAGTGCACACAACAATCTTGATCATATGTTATATAGCTTGTCGATCCAAATATATTTTTGGTTTGCAGCCCCATAAGTTTCAACAGGAGACACCCTGTCTCTGTGTGATCTCCTCGCGTTAGAATATATCCCGGTATCTAGTTAAGAAAGATACACAAGCTTTGTAAGCGAAAGCAAATGTCCACCAAGTAACTAAACGTCACTTCATGCCGACGCTAAATTTTGTCTTAGCGAAGACACAAATTTGTCATCTTTTTGCTGGAAGTGAACTTTTCACCATAATTTTATTTGTAGTACGGGCGGTGACGCCTTAAGACATGGAAGGCGTCACACCATTAATCTGAAAAGCACAAATTAATTAGGCATAGGTAAGATTGTTTGAAAATTGAAACGCTGGCGTCCTAGCACCAACAAGTGTAGCTTGGACTTTGGTGCACTGCTGATCAATGCATGTACGGCCAGAATCCATCTTTAGCTGCATAGAATATTGCACCCCGTACGCTTCCGTAGCAACCACCGTACGCTTGCTGTGTAAGATAGAGACGTGGAGCCAAGCATGAGACGGATCATATACAAATGCAACATGTCGTTGGGATGGGTCATGAATCTCAGTGTCATCTCCGCGTTTGGCCGGTCAGTGTGGAGGAGTGTTGCAGCAACGGTCGATGAGCCTTGAACCTCACATGCGTGTCTTTTGTTGCAAGAAGGGTTTTATACAAAATTACCTATAAATGCGACATCTCACCTACCGGACGATTTTCCTCCAATTTTGTTAAATCCGTAACTCGAGTTCTTCTCTCCTTGCTTTCTCTCCCGCTGTCCCAATTGTGGTTGTTCTCTGATGTGCCCATAGTCTATTTTCCTTTCTTTTTCTTTTCTTTTCATTACTTAACTGTAGTGGAACCTTTGTTACTATTAGTAGAAAACAGAGAGAAAAATATTTTTCAGAGAAAGATAGAATGGCCCCCTTGTTTAGTAAAAGCAAGATTTTGCATAAGAGCATAATTTTTACAACCAGACCGGACTATCTGTCGTAAAAACAGGGAATATGTAAGTCTGGTGGATTGTCGGACCGGCCAAAAAGGAAAACCGGTAAACCTGGTGGTTTATTAAGCTTCATTGTCTGTTCCACGACATAGCAACAAAACAGCACCCAAGTCTTTTTACCAAGGAGGACCCGGAGTTTCAGCCAGATAATAAAGTGATGAACGTGCTCTTAAATATATATCCACTTTTTTTGTACAGAAGTAAAGCATACAATCTTGCTGTTATATCTCTAGCACATATTGAATAGGGGCAAATCCCAACCCGAGTACTATTTTTTTTTACCAATTTTGGAACCTTTTTTCAATTTCTTTTGGCTTTTTGCCGATTTTTATTAGTTTTTTGTTTTCCTGTTTTCTTTTATTTATTTCTTTTTAACATGTTTTTTTATTTTTCCATCCAAAAAATCATGAATATTTTAAAAATTAGTGAACCTTTTAAAAATCAGGATTTTTGTAATTCAGAAATTGTTTTCAAATTCTTTAATATATTTTAAATTTAGGAACTCGTTTTCAAATTCGTGGCATGCATAATAACCCAAGTGTTGCAAGGATATGTTATATGGTCTTATACTTAACATGAGAAGAAGTCATTAGAGCTTGTCCCAGTTACTTGGAGGTTAGGAATATCCTTTTGTACATTCGCACATGCTGATTCTGGTTTACATGTGTACGAAGGTACCTGTGACGGTGTGAGCACTATTCTTCAAACTTTGTTGTGGTCAGATGGCTACTATATATGTTCCTCTTTGTGCCAAATGGTCAAACCATATATAATGCTATGTTTTGTGTGTTGAACTTTGTTTACTTTTTTGCTAGCTTTTGGTCAAAAGTATTATAGCACTTACTATTTGGTTTATTTTACATCGACGTTGATGCTGATGCGAGTCGGTCTCCCGACAGTTTCTTTCCTTCCCAACTACCCGTAAATTCCCACAACTAGGGAAATTAAAAAGCTCTGTAGGAAACTACAGAGCATCTTCTACATTATTCCGTAGTTTTTGCAAGTTTCTTACCGCTGAATTGCATTGTACTCCCTCCAAATTAAATAGCATAAACCGACCAAAATTTAGACGTACATTACCTAAAACCATAATTTTAGAAAATAAGTATTCAGAAACCCACCTATGGACTTTAATCACGTTGCCC
>LR738712.1:875160052-875173328 GCA_902687465.1 Secale cereale | reverse complement strand
CCCCCCCCCCCCCCCAAAAAAAAACAATGATGACTCTCTATCAACGGTATGATGCTCATTCTGACGTGCGGGGCTAGCCCGGTTGTTTGTCCAAACACTGTATGGTGGGTACTTTAACTTTAGATGATGATCAACATAATGATTTTTGTTTCTTGAAACAAAACAGTACACATATCATTGATTCAAGTCTCTAGATGCTTCGCTCGATGTCAACTAATAACTGATTGTGAACAGAAATCTGCGGACACCAACGTATCATTGCATGTGCAGCCCTTGCAAGTAGTCCATTCTTAATCTTGCTTGGCTTTTGTAGTTAGCTTAGGACAAAGTACGTTTGGAATAAACCCGGTACGTACGGGGTCAACTCTTTGAGGTCTGAACCGATGGCAATGAACTTAACGTGTCACATTCAAATATATAGCTTATCTCGTATAAGTGGTTCAGCAGCCCAGAAAAGTTATTTTTTGACGGGGACAGATCGGTGCCACTTGATTCTGCCAACCAGTTTGTTAACGAACAAAAGCCTGACTTTTGAGCACAGTGATGACGACGACCCATCCACCGTACAGTTGCATGTGCCAGAGTTTTTGGTGTCAACTCTTTGTACGGTTGTCTCTTCTAGTTTTAGCGCTCGTTTTTCACCAACTAGGTAATTAATTAGTTACCGTTAGCTACTGCACTTATCTGCCCGATTAACTACGGCTAGTCCTGATAATCCTGAAATGAAATACACAACGATCTTGTCGATCTCTACATAGATCTCGATCGATCGACATGCCAATTAATTACCGTGTCGGCGATCAATTATATATAGTTCATGCTGATGGATCGATGACGAGGCAGCAACACTGATCCGTACTGTTGCATGTGCAACGCCTGGGCTAGTGTTTGTGCTAATGGATGGAGAGTCAACTCTTGGTAGATTGGAGTTATCGTGCACATTGGTTGTACCTTGTCGTGTTATCATGCACATTGGAGTTGTGCGTTTGGATTGCAACTGTGTAGCTAGCTTCGTGTACACCTCCCCACATACTCCTACATGCTATGCACTTAGTCTACCGATCATATATAAGCTTATCATAGATATAAGTAGCATGGAACCCAGCTACATGTGATCTCTTCAACCTGCCAAGCTCACAACTAAATGTCCATTACTTGCAAGTAATTCTCACTTACGCTCCATTGATTAAGAAACGCACAAGGCACACACATGAAAGAAACAATTAACGAAGATAATTGTACAGCTAGCCTTTGGCTTAACCAACCGTCCATCATGTACATATATCACTGGTTAATTAACTTAGGTCAACTAGTCCCGATCTTAATTTGTTTAGGCCTGTCATAAACCTTAAACTAGCCCTGATCTTGATTAGGTGAGATAATATAGTACACGCCAAGAATATTACTGCCACCAGCTTTTGCATGTGCAACTCCAACATCGAGGCTAAATATTTCTCCACAGTCAACTCTTTGCACGGTTTTCATAATACCATGAAAAAAAGTTTGTTCAAAAGAAAACTGTAAAAAGCTGGAGCCTAGTAAATTACGGCGCCGACAAATTAGGACGGAATGGTGTCTACCGTGCTCTTAAAGTGTGCAGTATGTAAATTTAGCAGCATATTTCTTGTAGGGAATGTGCCACTGATAAAGTTTGTTAGGAAGATGATGTTCATTAAATACATTGCAAATCTATAATAAGTTTACTATGGAGGCATGTAAAAATTAAATGAAATATCTTTATTTACTCATGTTTGAACATTTTTGTGAATAGTCTTATGTTTGAACTTGAAATTTTAGATGTTTATATAACATGAACTTAACAACAAATTGTATTTTTGTGGAACGTCCTAAGCTTTTAGAGATAGTTTTCATGCAGATTTTCATTGGCTTTCCTCATACTGTTTCCATTGAAAATTATCCCATAAAATTAGCACCTAGTAACATGCATTCTATTTTTGACACACACACAGAGAGAGAGAGAGAGTAGCAGTTAGCAGCCTAATGACGCGTTAACTGTGGAGTCAAAAGTAATTAATATTGGATACTGTAACCTGCAGACTACAGCTAGCTCTGCAGCTACCTAGAGTCAACTCTTAATTTGTACTCCCTCCGTAAACTAATATAAGAGCGTTTAGATCACTATTTTAGTAATCTAAACACTCTTATATTAGTTTACAGAGGGAGTAGTTAGCAGGATCAAGTACGTTTCCTTAATATCTCAACCAGCAAATTTTGCAGTCATTTCGACTAAACCCTTATGCACGGCCCTGTACATACTTGCAACAGTTAATGCCCTGCTACTGCATATATATTATCTCCATATAAGTAGCTTGGCAGCCCTGATAAGTTCAACAAGACAGATGTACGATCCTTGTGAATCTCTTCATTAGTTGTACAATCTCACAAATTAAGAAACAGAGGGGAACGTCAAACATATAACTAATGGAGTAACGGTGTGCACTAATTTGAGCAAATCAAAATGAATGGAATATTGGAACCATCGTTTCGAGCATATGCCAAAGAATATGCCAAACTGAAGTGGTTCAAGCATGCTATAAATACAAGTATCCTTCTCATCGCTTCGAGCACAAACACAACCATTACAAAGTAGAGAGTTAGCTTGCTAAGCACTTGTCTCTCAGAGCACATTGCAGCTCTGAGAGCTCGAAGGAGCAAGGAAGAAGAAGCTTTCCTCCCACAACACAAGAGGATATGGAAATGGAGGTCCCCTCCACTCCCACCACCCCAGCGCCCATCAACTTCTTGCTGCCGGTTGACTCTGAGCACAAGGCCAAGTCCATCAAGATCTTCTCCTTCGGCAACCCACACATGCGCGCCTTCCATCTCGGATGGATGTCCTTCTTCACCTGCGTTGTCTCCACCTTCGCTGCTGCGCCCCTCATCCCCATCATTCGCGACAACCTCAACCTAACCAAGGCTGACATCGGCAACGCCGGAGTCGCCTCTGTCTCTGGTGCCATCTTCTCAAGGCTAGCCATGGGCGTCATTTGTGACCTTCTAGGCCCACGCTATGGTTGTGCCTTCCTTGTCATGCTCTCTGCACCCGCAGTATTCTGCATGTCCGTCATCGACGGTCCTGGTGGATACATCACCATTCGCTTCCTCATCGGTGTCTCGCTTGCCACTTTCGTGTCATGCCAATACTGGGTGAGCACCATGTTCAACAGCAAGATCATCGGGACGGTCGGTGGGTTGACCGCGGGATGGGGAGACATGGGTGGCGGTGCCACACAACTCATCATGCCTCTCGTCTTCGATGCCATTTTGGCATGTGGTGCAACGCCTTTCACGGCTTGGCGCCTTGCCTACTTTGTACCAGGAATGATGTTGTTGGTGATGGGGTTGCTCGTCCTCACCATGGGGCAAGACCTTCCGGACGGCAATTTGAGGAGCCTGCAGAAGAATGGAGACATGAACAAGGATAAGTTCTCCAATGTTCTGCGTGGCGCCATCACCAACTACCGCACGTGGATCTTCGTCTTCATCTATGGCTACTGCATGGGCGTCGAGCTCACCACCAACAATGTGATTGCCGAGTACTACTATGACAGCTTCCACCTCGACCTTCGGGCCGCTGGCACCATAGCCGCATGCTTCGGCTTGGCCAATGTCTTCGCACGCCCCATGGGTGGCTACCTCTCCGACCTCGGTGCCCGGTACTTTGGCATGCGTGCCCGCCTATGGAACATCTGGATCCTCCAGACCGCTGGCGGAGCCTTCTGCCTCTGTCTCGGTCGCGCAACTACCCTTCCCACCTCAATCACATGCATGGTCCTCTATTCCATATGTGTCGAGGCTGCATGTGGTGCCGTCTATGGTGTTATCCCATTCGTCTCTCGGCGCTCCCTCGGCCTCATCTCCGGCATGAGCGGCGCGGGCGGTAATGTGGGCGGTGGGCTCACCCAGTTCCTCTTCTTCACGTCATCGCAGTACTCCACAGGCCAAGGGCTCCAGTACATGGGAATCATGGTCATGGCGTGCACCCTCCCCGTCGCACTCGTGCACTTCCCGCAGTGGGGCTCCATGCTCCTCCCACCCACCGCAGGCGCGACCGAGGAGGACTACTACGCCGCCGAGTGGACGGAGGAGGAGAAGAGCAAGGGCCTACACAACGCAGGCATCAAGTTTGCCGAAAACAGCGTCTCCGAGCGTGGCAGACGCAACGCCATCCTCGCCATACCTGCCACCCCACCTCACGTCACCCCCCAACACGTATAAGACTCGAGTTTTTCTACATCCCTATCATGCACGTATATATGCATATTTATATACACTGTATATGTACGTGTATGTTCCTATAGGGTCTAGGTGTTTGATGCTCTATTAAGACGGTGTAATTTTCCACACCACGTGACTTTGTGGGCGCCTACCCAACCCATTGGATGAGGATTGTAGTATGTATTTAGGGTCTTGTAATACGTTACGAAATGGGGTATAAGAGAAATGTGTCGTACCTTCACATTCCTCCTGGATCCATTTTCATCGTTGCTTTGTACTTTTGCACATGTTTGATGCTTCAATCAGGTGACAATGGGAACCGACTGCCTTCAGTCAGTCGACCTCTGGAAACATCATGCTCTGCTCTGTGGTGGCCCTGCTCTTAGATGAACAATGAGCTAGCTTCTGAGTTCAAATATTTTGTAATTCAGCATGTGTACAGATCGGCTGACCTTGCAACTCGCCTTTGTGCAAAGTCTACCTGCACTCTGCGTTTTACAGAGAACTGGCTCGATGAGACTCCAGGCTTCCTGCTCAGCAGCCTCTTGGATGATTAATTGCACCAGGAATGCATTAGTTGAATAAAACTCTCAAGTTTCCCACAAAAAGAAAAACAACTGGAACATGATGCCACGCTGCGTGCTACTTCCTCGGGAGGTACTAGTGCTCCCTACATGTTGTAGCATAATTGGTCAAGTATAACTTGCCCTTGTGCAGTACTCCCTCTGTAGAGAAATATAAAAGCGTTTGGATCACTACATTAATAATCTAAATGCTCTTATATTTCATTACAGAGTGAGTACTATTTAGCTGGCGTAGACGACGATGACGGATGAAGAGGACATGCATACAACTAAATATTTGTAGAATAGCAATCGTTTTCGCAAGCTTCTGGTTGTGTAGCTAGCTAGCAAAAGTAGCCAAAAACTGAAATAGGACCATGATACATGGAGAAGGGTTAGACTTTAGGTTACGATCGACGCAGCCCCAATGTAAGCAACCACCCTACTCCGTACTTACTCGATGATCTTGCATGTGTACGGGCCGTAATGCCGGAGATTTAGTATTATATTTGCTGTATAATATGTAAGACATTTATATTTTTCCTCTAGACCCCAGTTGTATATAAAGCTAGACTAGAGTCGTACGTAGTAGAGATAGTTGTTGATGAGTCGATGCCAAATTAATGGAGGGTTTAGACTTTAGACTTTAGACCACCAATGTATGCAGCACGCTCCTACTGAATAAACTTGTACGGCAACCACGTACCTAACCGTACAGTTTTCCAACTGGTCAAAAGATGCGTTTGTAGCTACGGTCAACTCTTTTGCATGCGTGTCCTGACAGCCAAGAAGGCATCTAAACCTGTTTAGTACTAATAATGAAAGGTTGCTTAATATGGGATTAATTGCTGATCTCAGTCTTGATGTCTAACTAATGAGCCCTTCATTTCAGAAAACAAAAACATATAAACTAATAAGATGTCAGGCTATAGATCACCCATCGATCGTTGTCTGCAGCCGGAATATCATAAACAGGATGTTAGTACCGTACTCGATCTTGCATGTGTTCGCAGCCACAAGGTCAGCTCTTTGCGCAGAGTCTTCAAACTTCTGTAACATAGAAGAAATACTTCAATTAGACGTTACGAAATATCGTGGAAAAACAGGATCGACCGTAGATCTCATATATGGCTAGCAAGTTGTGGAATATCTGACGTGTCCAGAAAAATGCATGAGAGTTTTCACGACACATGCTATTACGCAGTCAAAGAGTTTGAATAGACTCTTTAATTTCCAAGACATAATTCGTTTCATCTTGTGAACCTGAGGAAGTATAAACCTACGAAGAAGGAACGACAACGCCTGCTCGCCTCGTGGGCACCGGGAGGAAGAAGACGAATACGGAGAACAGTTAGAGAAGCAAGAAGGTAGGAGACCACTTAGATCTCGATCGGACGGCTCTGATGGGACAGGTTGCCACTTTTTAATTTTTTGGCATTTTTTGTGGCATATTTTTGTGGCATATGCGGTCCTGAAAAATAACCATGCAATGCAGTGAACAATTCCAATCATTTATTATATAGCTTGTCGACTAAATCATTTTAGTTTTGCAACCCTATAAGATTGATCGGAGGACACCTCATCTCCGTGTGATCTCCGCGTTAGCATCCCCGTATAGTTAACAAAGAAATACATACGTACTTCGTAAGCAAAAGCAAACGTCCACTGATTAACCAAACGTCACTTCATGCAAACGCTTCATTGTATCTTAGCGGAGACACAACTATGTCCTCTTTTCGCTGGAAGTGACATTTTCACCATAGTTTTATTCGTACGTGACTTCGAATACGCGAGACGTCACACCATTAATTTTGAAAAGCCCGCTACCGATCATTTTCACAAACATGGATAGTTACCACGAATTATTTAAGTTGGTCAATTTGTCGTATGTAAGATTGTTTGAAACGCACTTAGAACCGTCGCTTCCATGAACTTGCTTGCCTGCCGACTGAGGACTTTCTAGATCACTGGTGATGCATTGTACGGCCAGAATCCACATATGACAAGGCAACCGGTACACCAATTGCTTTCACCAAGCGTTTGTCAATACCATATGCTGAGCCATTAGCACCTAATTAAACTAGCTATAAGCAACAAAACGTGAAGCAAAACACCCCTCCTGTCGCTAACACCAATGCATAATTTACTGGGATTGGATTGCTGAGATGATGATGCAGGTACCGTACTACACCGGCCGTACTCTGGCGTGTAGGGGCCGGTGTGCATCAGCATGTACTTGCATCTAGCTGGAGTCAAACTCTTTGCATCCATGCCCTAAACGGTGGCATATAGATACAGATGCCTCATGACAAAAAGTAATTTGAGGCATATGTGTTGATTTTTTCTCCCCAATGCAAGCTACTACTAATGGGCCTCATCAAAAAAGTAAAAAGTGACTCACACTAGACATGAATCCCTTCTCTTCACTTTAACTTTTCCAACTTTATGCACCGGACCACACTTTTTCCCTCTAAGAACCCGCCTCCTGAAGAGGATCCTGCTTCCTCATCCGAACCTACTTTTTCTGTTATCCGATTCTACATGGCATGTGAAGTATCACCCTAGGGCTATGCATTGGCCATGCCCTTAGTCACCATAATTCCAAGGATGATGCTAGCTGGCCTTGACGAGGGGCTTTGAATATGATGTCCGTATCAACCGCCCTACGCGACCAATCCGTAATCTTGCTCTTTTACGGTCAGGGCTAATGTCAGCTCTCAGGACTCGCTTAAGACAAAATGCACTTGTCATGCTAGATCTCGATGCAAGCTAATGAGATTTCATGTTATTGATTGCCTATCTTTTTTTTTTTGCGAGAAAAACTTTCAATCTATTCATCTTCAATCATGATAGTACAACGAATACTAGAAATAAAAAAAATACATCCAGATCCGTAGACCACCTAGCGGCGACTACAATCACTGAAGCGAGCCGAAGACGCGCCGCTGTCATCGCCCCTCCCTCGCCGGAGCCGGGCAGACATTGTTGTAGTAGACAGTCGGGAAGTCGTCGTGCTAAGACTCCATGGAACCAACGTACCAGAAAAGCAACCGCCGCAGATGAAGAGTGTAGATCAAAAGAATTCAACCTGGAGACACACGAACGAAAACGAACGACGAACAAATCCAAGCAAATCCACTAAAGACAGATCCGCCGGAGACACACCTCCACACGCCCACCGATGATGCTAGACGCATCAGCGGAACAGGGGCTAAGCGGGGAGACCTATATTCCATCTTCAGGAAGCCGCTGCCGTCTCACCTTCCTGAGCAGGATACAAACCCTAACAAAGCTCAAAAACAGATCTAAAAACGGAGCACTCCCCCCGGCAAGAGCCGAGATCCACTCCGCCTCCATGGCCCTAAAACCACCGGAGACGGGATGGATCGGCACCGGCGGGAGGCGGCGGCTGTAGCTAGATGGGATTCTGTCTACGTTGGAAGGCGGCGTCCTCTCTGAAATTGTCTAGCATGGACTACGTGTGCTGTAACTTCCAACATTATATTATACTTCCGACAACACATCTGACCGAGCAACGTCGGCATCGCGGCAAAATCAGCCATCGGAGTGAGACATCCCATTGATTGCCCATCTTAATTTGAAGCCAGAATATTGCACTCCGTACGCTTGCGTAGCAACTACCGTACGGTTGCTGTGTACTCCTATATAAGATGGAATAGAGACTAGCAACCTGTCATTGGTGGCCTAGCAAATTTATTTTGGACAGGTCACGAATCTCCGCGTCATCCCCGTGTTTGAACATTTTTGTTTTCTATAAACATGTTTCCGGTCGCACTGCATAATCAGAGCCTGTTAAGAAACATGATATCACGAAAAAAAAATCCTACGCCACAAAATCAATGCGTACGGGGCAGGGTGGTTGCATGCTATGTGCATCAAAATTCTTACTTCGTATCATCGGAAACCTAAAGTTTGATCGTATTGTTATATGTCTATCCACATCCACATCGGAATATACGGTGTAATTTGTCTCGGCATATTAGCTTACTCCAGAAGTAAACCAGTTGAGAGGCCAATCACTCATTGACAAATTTGTGAACTCCTACTAACCAGCGGAAGTAGATTACATACGTCCTCTTTGTCGACCTCGACCTCGCCCACAATGTGACTAAGGACTACTTGCCTTTACTACATGTACGGCATATCGTGATAGTTGCACAGTTCAATACAACACATTTCATTGTAAGCACACAGAAATCAAGGTTGGAGAACAGAAGATCGTGAACCACCAGTAGAGAGCTGACCATCCAACCCAACCAGCGTCCATGAAAGCGCTCGAGAGTGTAGAAGACAATCTCCATATACCGAGGCTGAAAAGCAACCCCTTCGCTCCAACAGAGCCTCTCTCTTGTATTGTGCGGCACCCACCCCGCCGCAGCGTGTCACAACGCCGTCGTCAAGTGCTTGCGTGGTGCATGGCGGCTGCGTGGCAATGCCGTGCCGCAGCGTGTCACGAGCAACGACGGCCGGTTCGTCATCACGTTCTCCGAGGAGGGGGACCGTCAGCGGGTTCTCCATGCCGGGCCGTGGCACTATCAGAATGATGCAGTGCTCACCAAGGACTTCGACGGCGTGAGTAATCCTGTGGATGTGCGCCTAGATTCCTTTAATATCTGGGTGCAAATTCACGGGTTGCCCATCATCCTCAAAACTGAAGACATGGGATGGAGCCTAGGGAAGAAACTCGGCACCGTCCTCGCCGTGTCGCATCGCAGCCACCAGATCGTGGACGAGCATCTCCGGGTCCGGGTTGAGCACCATGTGCAGAAGCCATTGAGGAAGAACATCGACATAACCATAAAAGGTAGCAACAAAGAGATGCTTTTTGATGTCAAGTATGAAAAACTGCCAAACTTTTGTTTTTGCTGTGGCTTGGTGGGGCACACCACGGAGAAATTCTGTAGCTTACCCAATGAGCAGCGGAAGGCGACATACACCACCGACATCAGGGCGCCGCCGTACTGGGCATCTCTCCGGAGACACATCGACTTCGGAGAGATGCCGGTGTCGGACGGTGTGATCACGGAGGTGGCTTCGGCGGTCAAGAAACTCTTCGTTTCGGCGGCTGTGGCTACAACGGCCACGGCACCGACGGACGAGTTAAAGTCGGGTGCTGCCGGTGCGGCCGCCATGCAGGTGCAGCACATTCTGTCGGGTGGGGGCACCAACAACACCATCAATGGTGCCCCTACTCTGCTTGTTGTGGAAGGGCTTGGGACTCCTAGTGACAAGCCTGAAGCTTTCCCCATGGACGTCCATGAGCATGAGATGAGGGGCATGGGACCTGGGATGCATCTCCACGTCAACATCGGTGCTCCCGAGTCCCCACAAGCGGCTGCTGAGGTGCACTTGAAGGCCACGGGTGGTGCTGCCTGCCTCCAACAGAAGCTGAACCTGTATACCCAGGAGCGGGATGCTGCGTCTGGGTCCTTGCAGCAGCAATGCCAGGAGCCGGTGGTTGCTGCGCTGCCGTTGCTGCTACAACTCGAGCCTGCCGGGGCTAGCGCTGGGGCTTCGGGTGACCAGCTGCTGCCGCTGGAGGATGGTCCTTCGGCTCCTGCGGCTACGCCTCAAGGTGCTAGCAAGGGTGATGCTGCTGTTGGAGTACAGCAGCGTGCTCAGGCCACTACGGGAATCCAGCGATGGAAGAGGCTTCATCGTGAAGAGCAGGACGAGAAAGACATGGTGCAATCTGCATGTGTCAAACATGCGATATTTGGTGTCCCCACTCCGCCCAACAGTGGCAGCGAGCTCTCCAGTGGCAAGGCGGCCTTTGCTGCCATGCTTGAGAGCACGGCGGGAAGCAAGAGGCGCTCCGCTGATGACCAGGATCTGATTCTCAACATGAATAGCACTAGTACGGAGAGTCTAGAGACTAGGGGTGATATGGATATGAGTGTGTCATGTAAAAGAGTGCGTGTTGAGAGAGTTGAAACTGTAGTAGGCATAGATGGGTCTACTGTTCATGTAACCAAGGAAGTTGATGGGGGCGAGGAAGAGGTCCATGATAGGAGGAGAGAATCTGTAGGGGATGGAAAAGAGGTTGGAGATAATACCAAGGAAGCTACCGGCCCTGGGGCTGCCGGTCAACTGACGGGCGCGATGAATGCCGCCCGTCAGGAGCCATGAAAATGATCTGCTGGAACTGCCGAGGTTTGGGTCAACCTCGGACAGTCCAAGAGCTGGTGTGCCTCACAAAGACACATCGACCCAATGTTATCTTTCTTTCTGAAACAAGGCAAAATAAAGAGTATGTTGAGAGTTTGCGTTATCGTCTTTGTATGAAAAATGTGTTTACTGTTTCTGTTCCAGGAAAAGGAGGTGGATTAGCGGTCTTTTGGGATGACCTTCATAAATTGGAGTTGAACAAATATGGAGAGCATTTTATTGACATGTACATTTCCAATGATGCTGGCACTAAGTGGAGAAGCACTTTCGTGTATGGGGAACCAAAGGCGAATCAAAGGTATGTTATGTGGGAGCTTCTTAGGAGATTTAAACCGCTTGGGTCTGGTCCATGGTTTATGGCTGGAGATTTTAATGAGGCAATGTGGCAGAATGAGCACTTTTCTCGGATCAAGCGGTCTCCCAAACTTATGGCTAATTTTCGTGAAATTCTGTCTGAGTGCAACTTATTTGGCTTGGGCTATCATGGAGTCCCTTGGACTTATAATAATAAGCAGGTCGGCAACAAAAATGTGAAGGTGCGACTTGATCGAGCGGTGGCGTGTCCACAATGGTCTTCTATTTTTCCTTGAATGTAAGGTCTCGCATATTATTACTTCCAGGTCAGATCACTGTCCTATTCTTATTGAAATGTTGGGGGTTCCTCGCTTTGGAAAATTTGTTAAACATTTGAAATACGAAGCTTATTGGGAAAGAGAGGGTGCAGTTCTGAAAGATCAGATTGAATCATGTTGGAGTAAGTGTTCGCGCGTTAATGATCTGGGAGATGTGGCAAATAATTTACACAAGATGATGAAGTCTCTTCATGGGTGGAGTGAGGCTCATATTGGATATCTGCCTAAAAAGCTTGAATCTGCTCGCAGAAGATTAAATGTGTTATTCAAAAGAAATGATCTTAATGCAAGTGTGGAGAGGAAGAAAATCCTTGCAGAGATGGATGAGCTTCTGATTAAAGAAGAAATAATGTGGAAGCAGAGATCTTGTTTGGACAAAATGAAATGGGGGGATAGAAACACTAAATTTTTTCACAGAAAGGCCACATGGAGAGCTAAGAAGTGTTGGAAATATGCCCTAGAGGCAATAATAAAAGAGTTATTATTATATTTCCTTGTTCATGATAATCGTTTATTATCCATGCTATAATTGTATTGATTGGAAACTTAAATACATGTGTGGATAAATAGACAAACTTTGTGTCCCAAGTAAGCCTCTTCAGGACTAGCTCGTTGATCAAAGATGACCGCGGTTTACAGGTCATAGACATGAGTTGTCATTTGATAACGGGATCACATCATTAGGAGAATGATGTGATGGACGAGACCCAAACGTTAAACATAGCTTTTGATCGTATCAGTTATCGCTATAGTTTTCTGCATGTCAAGTATAAGTTCCTATGACCATGAGATCATGTAACTCACTGACACCGTAGGAGTGCCTTGTGTGTGCCAAACGTCGCAACGTAACTGGGTGACTATAAAGGTACTCTACAGGTATCTCCGAAGGTGTCTGTTGAGTTGACATGGATCGAGACTGGGATTTGTCACTCCGTGTGACAGAGAGGTATCTCCGGGCCCACTCGGTAATACGTCATCTCAATGAGCTCAAAGTGACTAAGTAGTTAGTCACGGGATTATGTATTACGGAACGAGTAAAGAGACTTGCCGGTAACGAGATTGAACTAGGTATAGAGATACCGACGATCGAATCTCGGGCAAGTAACATACCGACGAGACAAAGGGAACTGTATACGGGATTGCCTGAATCCTTGACATCGTGGTTCATCCGATGAGATCATCGAGGAACGTGTGGGAACCAATATGGGTATCCAGATCCCGCTATTGGTTATTGACCTGGGAGTGTCTCGGTCATGTCTGCATAGTTTCCGAACCCGCAGGGTCTACACACTTAAGGTTCGGTGACGCTAGGGTTGTTAGTGAGAACAGTACATGGTAACCGAAGGTTGTTCGGAGTCCCGGATGAGATCCCGGACGTGACGAGGGTCTCCGGAATGGTCCGGGGACGAAGATTGATATATGGGATGAGAGGAATCGGAGTTCGGAAGTGTTCCGGGGAGCACCGGGGAGTCGTCGGATGACCGAAAGGAGTTTCGGGGGTCCCGGCAAGTGTTGCGGGCCTCATGGGCCATAAGTGGGGAGACGCAACAGCCCACACAGGGGCTGTGCGCCCCCCCCCCTAGGCCCCTCCACCTGCGCCTAAGGGGCTGGGCCCCCCTAGGGCAGCCGCACCCCCTTGGCTTGGGGGGCAAG
>LR738712.1:875141030-875160042 GCA_902687465.1 Secale cereale | reverse complement strand
CCCCCTATATAAAGAGAGGCAGAGGGAGGGCAGCAACACAAGTTCATGCCTTGGCGCTGCCCTCCCTCCACCGTAGAGATCTTCAACTAGACAGTAGTGCTTGGCGAAGCCCTGCTGGAATTCCTCCACCACCATCTCCACCACGCCGTCGTGCTGCTGGGTTTCTCCGTCAACCTCTCCTTCCCCCTTGCTGGATCAAGAAGGAGGAGACGTCCCCGAGCTGCACGTGTGAAGAACGCGGAGGCACCGTCCGTTCGGTGCTAGGATCTTCGGCGATTTGAATCGCGGCGAGTACGACTCCATCAACCGCGTTCTTGAACGCTTCCGCTTAGCGATCTACAAGGGTATGTGGATCCGACTCTCCCCTCGTAGATGCATCTCCTAGATTGATCTTGGTGAGCGTAGGAAAAATTTTTGTTTCCCATGCAACGTTACCCAACAAGAAGAACAATATTTCGTCTATCAGAAGAAACAATGGGTCTCTCTCAAAAGATTTGGAGGAAATTAAAGGTATCACAAATTCGTTTTTGAAGGATCTTTATTCCTGCGATACTATGATAAATCCGTCTCGTATTATTTCGCTTGTGAAACCGAAGGTGAATGAGAATATGAATCAAGAACTCTGCAAACCTTTTTCTGAACAAGAAATTAGCGATGCTCTCTTTCAAATTGGGCCGATGAAGGCCCCGGGACCAGATGGGTTTCCGGCCAGTTTTTTTCAAAGAAACTGGGGTTTACTCAAGATGGACATTGTTCGGGCTGTCCAGCAATTCTTTGAGTCCGGAATTATGCCAGAGGGGATTAATGATACAACTATTGTTCTTATTCCTAAAATTAAGAATCCCCAGTCCATAAAAGATTTTCGACCTATTAGTCTGTGCAATGTCATTTACAAAATTATCTCCTAGTGCCTTATCAACAGATTGAGACCTCTGCTGGATGGTATGATCTCCCCTACCCAAAGTGCTTTTATCCCTAGAAGATTAATTTCGGATAATGCTCTTATCACATTTGAATGTATGCACTCGTTGAATACATTGAAAGATTCTCGTGGCGAATACTGTGCATACAAACTGGACCTAGCTAAAGCATATGACCGTGTTGATTGGAAGTTTTTGGAATGTATGCTTCGAGCATATGGGTTCGATCCAATCTGGATTAAATGGATTATGACTTGTGTTACCTCTGTGAAATTCTCTGTGCGCTTTAATGGACAGCTGTTAGAATCTTTTCATCCTTCTCGTGGTCTAAGGCAAGGGGATCCTTTATCACCATACTTATTCCTCTTTGTGGCTGAGGCCCTTTCGCTATTACTCAATGATGCATCGGCAAGAGGGGTTATCCAAGACATCCGGCTAAACAGACATGCTCCAGGTATATCTCATTTATTATTTGCTGATGATAGTCTACTATTTTTTAAGGGATCTCTGGAGCAAGCTCTAGCCATTAAGGATATTTTGGTGGCATATGAGGATGGTACAGGCCAATTATTAAGTCCTGACAAGTGTTCCATCTTATTTGGCAAAAATTGTCCTATTGAGATCCAAGTGTATCTTCTGGTTATCCTGAAAATCACATGTGATGGGTTTGAGGATAAATATCTTGGATTGCCGGTCCCAGAAGGTCGTATGAAGGCTGGCAATTTTCAATATACAAAAGATAAAGCTCTTAAGAGGGGTTCAGACTGGGTCGAAAAATATGCTTCTAGCGGGGCGAAGGAAATCCAGATTAAGGCTGGTATTCAGGCCATTATGGTTTATGCCATGAGTATTTTTAAATTTCCCGTGTCTCTTTGTGATGAGCTATCTCAAATTATAAGGAATTTTTGGTGGGGTGATGAGGAAAATAGGAAAAGAACTCATTGGGTGGCTTGGGACAAATTGACGAAGCCAAAAGGTGAAGGGGGTATGGGTTTTCGTGATCTCAGGATTTTCAGTCAAGCACTTTTGGCCAAACAAGCTTGGCGATTACTGGTTTTTCCGGACTCTTTGTGTGCAAAGGTGATGAAAGCTAAATATTACCCTCATGGGCATCTTATTGATACCGTCTTCCCTCTAGCGACTTCGCTCACGTGGCAAGGTATTATGCATGGACTCGAGTTGTTGAAGAGGGGTATCATATGGAGAGTCGCCGATGGTGCGAGTATAAATATATGGAGGGATAATTGAAGGAAATATGCCCTAGAGGCAATAATAAAGTTATTATTTATTTCCTTATATCATGATAAATGTTTATTATTCATGCTAGAATTGTATTAACTGGAAACTTAGTACATGTGTGAATACATAGACAAAACAGAATGTCCCTAGTATGCCTCTACTAGACTAGCTCATTGATCAAAGATGGTTATGTTTCCTAGCCATAGACATGAGTTGTCATTTGATCAACGGGGTCACATCATTAGGAGAATGATGTGATGGACAAGACCCATCCGTTAGCTTAGCAACTTGATCGTTTAGTTTTATTGCTATTGCTTTCTTCATGACTTATACATGTTCCTATGACTATGAGATTATGCAACTCCCGAATACCGGAGGAACACTTTGTGTGCTACCAAACGTCACAACGTAACTGGGTGATTATAAAGGTACTCTACAGGTGTCTCCAAAGGTACTTGTTGGGTTGGTGTATTTCGAGATTAGGATTTGTCACTCCGATTGTCGGAGAGGTATCTCTGGGCCCACTCGGTAATGCACATCACTATAAGCCTTGCAAGCATTGCAGCTAATGAGTTAGTTGCGGGATGATGTATTACGGAACGAGTAAAGAGACTTGCCGGTAACGAGATTGAACTAGGTATTGAGATACCGACGATCGAATCTCGGGCTAGTAACATACCGATGACAAAGGGAACAACGTATGTTGTTATGCGGTTTGACCGATAAAGATCTTCGTAGAATATGTGGGAGCCAATATGAGCATCCAGGTTCCGCTATTGGTTATTGACCGGAGACGTGTCTCGGTCATGTCTACATAGTTCTCGAACCCGTAGGGTCCGCACGCTTAAGGTTTCGATGACAGTTTTATTATGAGTTTATGAGTTTTGATGTACCGAAGGAGTTCGGAGTCCCGGATGAGATCGGGGACATGACGAGGAGTCTCGAAATGGTCGAGACGTAAAAATCGATATATTGGACGACTATATTCGGATATCGGAAAGGTTCCGAGTGATTCGGGTATTTTCGGAGTACCGGGGAGTTACGGGAATAGAGGAGAGAGGCCAAAAGGAAGGAGGCGCGTGGCCCCCTTCTGGTCCGAATTGGACAAGGGGTGCAGCCCCCTTTTCCTTCTCCCTCTCCCCCTCTTTCCTTCTCTCCTACTCCGGAAAGGAAAGGGGAATCCTACTAGGACTTGGGAGTCCTAGTAGGACTCCCCACACTTGGCGCGCCCCTTCTAGGGCCGGCCTCTCCCTCCCTCCTTTATATACGGGGGTAGGGGGGCACCTCTAGACACAACAGTTGATCTCATGATCTCTTAGCCGTGTGCGGTGCCCCCCTCCACCACAGTTCTCCTCGATAATATTGTAGCGGTGCTTAGGCGAAGCCCTGCGACGGTAGAACATCAAAATCGTCACCACGCCGTCGTGCTGACGGAACTCTTCCTCGACACTCGGCTGGATCGGAGTTCGAGGGACGTCATCGAGCTGAACGTGTGCTAGAACTCGGAGGTGTCGTAGTTTCGGTGCTTGATCGGTCGGGCCGTGAAGACGTACGACTACATCAACCGCGTTGTTCTAACGCTTCCGCTTCCGGTCTACGAGGGTACGTAGACACACTCTTCCCTCTCGTTGCTATGCATCTGGTAGATAGATCTTGCGTGATCGTAGGAAAATTTTAAAATACTACGTTCCCCAACAGTGGCATCATGAGCCAGGTCTATGCGTAGATGATATGCACGAGTAGAACACAATGAGTTGTGGGCGATACTAGTCATACTGCTTACCAGCATGTCATACTTTGCTTCGGCGGTATTGTGAGATGAAGCGGCCCGGACCGACATTACGCGTACGCTTACGCGAGACTGGTTTCACCGTTACGAGCACTCGTTGCTTAAAGGTGACTGGCGGGTGTCTGTCTCTCTCACTTTAACTGAAACAAGTGTGGCTACGCCCGGTCCTTGTGAAGTTTAAAACAGCACATACTTGACGAAACATCGTTGTGGTTTTTGTATGCGTAGGTAAGAACTGTTCTTGCTAAGCCCGTAGCAGCCACGTAAAACTTGCAACAACAAAGTAGAGGACGTCTAACTTGTTTTTGCAGGGCATGTTGTGATGTGATATGGTCAAGACATGATGAGTTACACGGTTTTGTATGAGATGATCATGTTTTGTAATGTTATCGGCAACTGGCAGGAGCCATATGGTTGTCGCTTTATTGTATGAAATGCAATCGCCATGTAATTGCTTTACTTTATCACTAAGCGGTAGCGATAGTCGTAGAAGCAATAGTTGGCGAGACGACAACGATGCTACGATGGAGATCAAGGTGTCGCGCCGGTGACGAAGGTGATCATGACGGTGCTTTGGAGATGGAGATCAAAAGCACAAGATGATGATGGCCATATCATGTCACATATTTTGATTGCATGTGATGTTTATCTTATTATGCTTCTTATTTTTGCTTAGAACGACGGTAGCAATATAAGATGATCCCTTACTAAATTTCAAGGTATAAGTGTTCTCCCTGAGTATGCACCGTTGCGAAAGTTCGTCGTGCCGAGACACCACGTGATGATCGGGTGTGATAAGCTCTACGTTCAAATACAACGGGTGTAAGCCAGTTTTGCACACGCAGAATACTCGGGTTAAACTTGACGAGCCTAGCATATGCAGATATGGCCTCGGAACACTGGAGACCGAAAGGTCGAGCGTGAATCATATAGTAGATATGATCAACATCAGATGTTCACCATTGAAAACTACTCCATCTCATGTGATGATCGGACATGGTTTAGTTGATTTGGATCACGTGATCATTTAGATGACTAGAGGGATGTCTATCTAAGTGGGAGTTCTTAAGTAATATGATTAAATTGAACTTTAATTTATCATGAACTTAGTCCTGTTAGTATTAGCATATCTATGTTGTAGATCAATAGCTCACGATGTTGCTCCCCGTTAATTTTTTATATGTTCCTAGAGAAAACTAAGTTGAAAGATGTTAGTAGCAATGATGCGGACTAGGTCCGTGATCTGAGGATTATCCTCATTGCTGCACAGAAGAATTATGTCCTTGATGCACCGCTAGGTGACAGACCTATTGCAGGAGCAGATGTAGACGTTATGAACGTTTTGACAAAAGCTCGGTATGATGACTACTTGATAGTTTAAGTGCACCATGCTTTACGGCTTAGAACCGGGACTTCAAAAACGTTTTGAATGCCACGGAGCATATAATATGTTCCAAGAGTTGAAATTAGTATTTCATACTCATGCCCGTGTCGAGAGGTATAAGACCTCTGACAGTACTTTGCCTACAAGATGGAGGAGAATAGCTCAACCAGTGAGCATGTGCTCAGATTGTCTGGGTACTACAATTACTTGAATCAAGTGGGAGTTAATCTTCCAGATAAGATAGTAATTGACAAAGTTCTCTAGTCACTATCACCGAGTTAGTAGAACTTCGTGATGAACTATAATATGCAAGGGATGACGAAGTTAATTCCCGATCTCTTCGCGATGCTGAAATCGGCGGAGGTAGAAATCAAGAAAGAGCATCAAGTGTTGATGGTTAATAAGACCACTTGTTTCAAGTAAAGGGCAAAGGGATAGAAGGGGAACTTCAAGAAGAATGACAAGCAAGTTGTCACTCCCATGAAGAAACCCAAAGCCAAACTCAAGCTTGAAACTAAGTGCGTCTACTGCAAAGGAAATGGTCACTGGAAGTGGAACTGCCCTAGATACTTGGCGGATAAGAAGGATGGCAAAATGAACAAAGGTATATTTGATATACAGATTATTGATGTGTATTTTACTAGTGTTCATAGCAACCCCTCGGTATTTGATACTGGTTCAGTTGCTAAAGAGTAGTAACTCGAAATGGGAGTTGCATAATGAACAGAAACTAGTTAAAGGATAAAGTGATGATGTGTATTGGAAGTAGTTCCAAGATTGATATGATCATCATCGCACACTCCCTATACTTTCGGGATTAGTGTTGAACCTAAATAAATGTTATTTGGTGTTTGTGTTGAGCATGAATATGATTTGATCATGTTTATTGCAATACGGTTATTCATGTAAGTTAGAGAATAATTGTTGTTCTGTTTACATGAATAAAACCTTCTATGGTCATACACCCAATGAAAATGGTTTGTTGGATCTCGATCGTGTGATACACATATTCATAATATTGAAGCCAAAAGATGCAAGGTTAATAATGATAGTGCAACTTATTTGTGGCACTGCCGTTTAGGTCATATTGGTGTAAAGCGCATGAAGAAACTCCATAGTGATGGACTTTTGGAATCACTTGATTATGAATCACTTGGTGCTTGCGAACCATGCCTCATGGACAAGATGACTAAAACTCCGTTCTCCGGAACTGTGGAGCGAGCAACAGAGTTGTTGGAAATCATACATACTGATGTATGCGGACCAATGAGTGTTGAAGCTCGCGGTGGGTATCGTTATTTTCTGACCTTCACTGATGATTTGAGCAGATATGGGTATATCTACTTAATGAAGCACAAGTCTGAAACATTTGAAAAGTTCAAAGAATTTCAGAGTGAAGTAGAGAATCATCGTAACAAGAAAATAAAGTTTCTACGATCTAATCGTGGAGGAGAATATTTGAGTTACGAGTTTGGTCTTCATTTGAAACAATGTGGAATAGTTTCACAACTCACGCCACCCGGAACACCACAGCGTAATGGTGTGTCCGAACGTCATAACCGTACTTTATTAGATATGGTGCGATCGATGATGTCTCTTACCGATCTACAACTATCGCTTTTGGGGTTATGCATTAGAGACAGCTACATTCACGTTAAATAGGGCACCATCTAAATCCGTGGAGATGACATCGTATGAACTGTGGTTTGACGAGAAACCTAAGCTGTCATTTCTATAAGTTTGGGACTGCGATGCTTATGTGAAAAAGTTTCAACATGATAAGCTCGAACCCAAATCGGAGAAGTAAATCTTCATAGGATACCCAAAAGAAACTGTTGGGTACACCTTCTATCACAGATCCGAAGGCAAGGTCTTTGTTGCTAAGAGTGGATCCTTTCTAGAGAAGGAGTTTCTCTCGAAAGAAGTGAGTGGGAGGAAAGTAGAACTTGATGCGGTAATTGTACCTTCTCCCGAATTGGAAAGTGGAACATCACAGAAACTAGTTCCAGTGATTCCTACACCAATTAGTGAGGAAGCTAATGATGATGATCATGAAACTTCAGATCAAGTTTCTGCTGAACTTCGTAGATCAACCAGAGTTCGTTCAGCACCAGAGTGGTACGGCAACCTGGTTCTGGAAGTCATGTTACTGGACCATGATGAACCTACGAACTATGAGGAAGCGATGATGAGCCCAGATTCCGCGAAATGGCTTGAGGCCATGAAATCTGAGATGGGATCCATGTATGAGAACAAAGTATGGACTTTGGTTGACTTGCCCGATGGTCGGCAAGCCATTGAAAATAAATGGATCTTTAAGAGGAAGACTGACGCCGATGGTAATGTTACTGTCTACAAAGCTCGACTTGTTGCGAAAGGTTTTCGACAAGTTCAAGGTGTTGACTACGATGAGATTTTCTCACCCGTAGCGATGCTTAAGTCTGTCCGAATCATGTTAGCAATTGCCACATTTTATGAAATCTGGCAAATGGATAACGAAACTGCGTTCTTCAATGGATTTATTAAAGAAGAGTTGTATATGATGCAACCAGAATGTTTTGTCAATCCTAAAGGTGCTAGCAAATTGTGCAAGCTCCAGCGATCCATCTATGGACTGGTGCAAGCATCTCGGAGTTGGAATATACGCTTTGATAAGTTGATCAAAGCATATAGATTTATACAGACTTGCGGTGAAGCCTGTATTTACAAGAAGTGAGTGGGAGCACTACAACCTTTCTGATAAGTACTCCCTCCGTCCGAAAATACTTGTCATCAAAATGGACAAAAAGGGATGTATCTAGAACTAAAATACATCTAGATACATCCCCTTTTATTCATTTTGATGACAAGTATTTCCGGACGGAGGGAGTATATGTGAATGACATATTGTCGATCGGAAATGATGTAGAATTTTCTGGAAAGCATAAAGGAGTGTTTGAAAGGAGTTTTTCAAAGAAAGACCTTGGTGAAGCTGCTTACAAATTGAGCATCAAGATCTATAGAGATAGATCAAGACGCTTGATAAGACTTTCGATAAGTACATACCTTGATAAGATTTTGAAGTAGTTCAAAATGTATCAGTCAAAGAAGGAGTTCTTGCCTGACTTGTAAGATGTGAAGTTGAGTAAGACTCAAAGCCAGACCACGGCAGAAAAATATAGAGAGAATGAAAGTCATTCCCTATGCCTCAGCCATAGGTTCTATAAAGTATGCCATGCTGTGTACCAAACATTTTGTGTACCTTGCCATAAGTTTGACAAGGAGGTACAATAGTGATCCAGGAGTAGATCACTGTACAGCGGTCAAAATTATCCTTAGTAACTGGATGACTAAGGAAATGTTTCTCGATTATGGAGGTGATAAAGAGTTCGTCGTAAAGGGTTACGCTGATGCAAGCTTTGACACTAAATCCAGATGACTCTAAGTATCAATCTGGATGCGTATTGAAAGTGGGAGCAATTAGCTAGAGTAGCTCCATGCAGAGCATTGTAGACATAGAAATCTGCAAAATACATACGGATCTGAATATAACAGACCTGCTGACTAAACTTCTCTCACGAAGCAAAACATGATCACACCTTAGTACTCTTTGGGTGTTAATCACATGGCGATGTGAACTAGATTGTTGACTCTAGTAAACCCTTTTGGGTATTGGTCGCATGGCGATGAGAACTATGGGTGTTAGTCACATGGTGATGTGAACTATTGGTGTTAATCACATGGTGATGTGATCTAGATTATTGACTCTAGTGCAAGTGGGAGACTGAAGGAAATATGCCCTAGAGGCAATAATAAAGTTATTATTTATTTCCTTATATCATGATAAATGTTTATTATTCATGCTAGAATTGTATTAACTGGAAACTTAGTACATGTGTGAATACATAGACAAAACAGAGTGTCCCTAGTATGCCTCTACTAGACTAGCTCATTGATCAAAGATGGTTATGTTTCCTAGCCATAGACATGAGTTGTCATTTGATCAACGGGGTCACATCATTAGGAGAATGATGTGATGGACAAGACCCATCCGTTAGCTTAGCAACTTGATCGTTTAGTTTTATTGCTATTGCTTTCTTCATGACTTATACATGTTCCTATGACTATGAGATTATGCAACTCCCGAATACCGGAGGAACACTTTGTGTGCTACCAAACGTCACAACGTAATTGGGTGATTATAAAGGTACTCTACAGGTGTCTCAAAAGGTACTTGTTGGGTTGGTGTATTTCGAGATTAGGATTTGTCACTCCGATTGTCGGAGAGGTATCTCTGGGCCCACTCGGTAATGCACATCACTATAAGCCTTGCAAGCATTGCAGCTAATGAGTTAGTTGCGGGATGATGTATTACGGAACGAGTAAAGAGACTTGCCGGTAACGAGATTGAACTAGGTATTGAGATACCGACGATCGAATCTCGGGCTAGTAACATACCGATGACAAAGGGAACAACGTATGTTGTTATGCGGTTTGACCGATAAAGATCTTCGTAGAATATGTGGGAGCCAATATGAGCATCCAGGTTCCGCTATTGGTTATTGACCGGAGACGTGTCTCGGTCATGTCTACATAGTTCTCGAACCCGTAGGGTCCGCACGCTTAAGGTTTCGATGACAGTTTTATTATGAGTTTATGAGTTTTGATGTACCGAAGGAGTTCGGAGTCCCGGATGAGATCAGGGACATGACGAGGAGTCTCGAAATGGTCGAGACGTAAAAATCGATATATTGGACGACTATATTCGGACATCGGAAAGGTTCCGAGTGATTCGGGTATTTTCGGAGTACCGGGGAGTTACGGGAATAGAGGAGAGAGGCCAAAAGGAAGGAGGCGCGTGGCCCCCTTCTGGTCCGAATTGGACAAGGGGTGCAGCCCCCTTTTCCTTCTCCCTCTCCCCCTCTTTCCTTCTCTCCTACTCCGGAAAGGAAAGGGGAATCCTACTAGGACTTGGGAGTCCTAGTAGGACTCCCCACACTTGGCGCGCCCCTTCTAGGGCCGGCCTCTCCCTCCCTCCTTTATATACGGGGGCAGGGGGGCACCTCTAGACACAACAGTTGATCTCATGATCTCTTAGCCGTGTGCGGTGCCCCCCTCCACCACAGTTCTCCTCGATAATATTGTAGCGGTGCTTAGGCGAAGCCCTGCGACGGTAGAACATCAAAATCGTCACCACGCCGTCATGCTGACGGAACTCTTCCTCGACACTCGGCTGGATCGGAGTTCGAGGGACGTCATCGAGCTGAACGTGTGCTAGAACTCGGAGGTGCCGTAGTTTCGGTGCTTGATCGGTCGGGCCGTGAAGACGTACGACTACATCAACCGCGTTGTTCTAACGCTTCCGCTTCCGGTCTACGAGGGTACGTAGACACACTCTTCCCTCTCGTTGCTATGCATCTGGTAGATAGATCTTGCGTGATCGTAGGAAAATTTTAAAATACTACGTTCCCCAACAATAATTGGCTACCAAGGGATTCTGGCCTTAAAATATCTGCTAAGAGAACCAGAACTAGGGTCAAATGGGTTGCTGATCTTTTCATGAGTGGCTCAAGGAGATGGGATGAGAATTTAATCAGTCATTTGTTTTTCCCTCATGACACTGAGGAAATTTTAAAGTTACGCATTCTTAATTTCAGTGAGGGTGATTTCATCGCCTGGCACCATGAGAAAAGTGGGGTGTTTTCAGTGAAGAGTGCGTATAGGTTGGCCCTCAATTTGAAGGACTCGAACATGGTAGCGGGGAACTCCAGTGTAGGTGTTAATGGGAAAAGGAGGCTATGGAATATTATTTGGAAGGCTAACATCCCCCCGAAGATTAGAATCTTTGCTTGGAGAGCTGCATCTAATAGCCTAGCTGTACAAGTTAACAGAGTAAAACACCATCAAGCTACACTAGGTATGTGCTCAATCTGTGGTGTGGAAGACGAAAGTGTTTTTCATGCTTTGGTATGCTGCCCCAAGGCACGTGCGCTTCGTATGGGTTTGCGAGAGGTGTGGAATTTACCGGCTGAAGATATGTTAAAATGCTCGGGGCCGGATTGGTTACTTATTTTGTTGGATCAGTTAAGCTCGCCTGTGCGTGAACAAACCATATTCATGTTCTGGAGAGCCTGGCATTTGAGAAATGACTTGATCTTTGGTAAAGGGAAGGAACCTATATCGGCCTCAGTGAGTTTTATCCAAAATTACTGGGCATCTTTCTCGGCTTGTCATGCAACCAGGAAGGTAGAGGTAAGTAATAAAGGTAAGGGTGTGATCGATGGATTTCAACCCAGTAGCATTGTGGAGAGGAATTGTGTTCCCTGGCTGCCTCCCACATTGGATTTTCTCAAGATTAATGTTGATGCTAGCTTTGTGGAGGCCATTAGTGCTGCGAGCGTAGGGGTGGTTGTCAGAAATCATATTGGAGAAGTTCTTATCTCCTCTTGGGATTATATTGGTATTTGTTCTAGTGCTGACGAAGCGGAACTTCGAGCGACCATCTCAGGCCTGTACATCGGTATCACCCTTCACAAGCCCATAATTTTAGAAACTGACTACTCTTTCGTGGCCTCTGTTTTTGCAAATAATAATCTGGACAGGTCAAACCTTGTTGTTTTGAAGAAGGAAGCGTTGAGTGTTTCCAAGATGATGAGTATGTTTAAAATAACCAAGATAAACAGGAAGGCGAATATGGTGGCGCATGAGATTGTAAAATTTAGTTTTTCAAATAGGTCTGATGGTATCCTTATTAATAGTGTCCCGCCCTGCGTGGCTAAAGCTGTAGCGAACGATTGTATGAACATTTTTGTTAATTAATTAATATATGGGTGGAGTTTTCAAAAAAAAAAAAGAATCCATATGTGCCAAGGCAACCGGTGCACCAATTGCTTTCACCAACGTTTGTCAATATATGCTGAGCTATTAGCACCTAATAAGTAATAAAATAGCTAAGCAACAAAACGTGAAGCAAAACGCCCCTCCGGTTGCTGAGATGATGATGCAGGTACCGTACTACACTGGCCGTACTCTGCATGTACTTGCATCTAGCTGGAGTCAAACTCATTGCATCCATGCCCGGTTAGTCACCATAATTCCAAGGGTGATGCTAGCTGGCCTTGACGAGGGGGTTACAATACGCTGTCCGTATCAACCGCCGTACGCGACCAATCCGTACTCTTTCTCTTGTACGGTTGTGGCTAATGTCAGCTCTCAGGACTTGCTTAAGACAAAATGCACTTGTCATGCCAGATCTCGATGCCAGCTAATGCGATTTCATGTTATTGTTCACCCACATTATTTTGATGCCAGAATATTGCAGTCCGTACGCTTGCGTAGCAACTACCGTACGTTTGTTGTGTATAAGATGGAATAGAGACTAGCAACCTGTCATTGGCGGCCTAAAAAGATTATTTGGAACAGGTCATAAAACTCCGTGTCATCTCCGCGTTTGAACATTTTTTGTTTTTCTATAAACATATTTTTGATCACACTACGTAATCAGAGCCTGTTAACTACTCAGAAACATCAGGGCCGTCTCCAGGAATTTAGGGCTCTGGAGCGAAATAAAAAAATGGGCCCTAAAATTTGAGAAATTTATAAAAAGTATAGTTTACTTAACTATATAACATATTATTACTTCATTCATATTTTAAAATATATCCAGTATTACGCAAGATAGTAAAGATTATACCGAATCAATGAACTGATCTAATATTCTATGAAACAGAATTATGATAAGTAATGAATATATCTAGTTTTTTTAATATATTCACTGCAACGCTAGGCAAGCTAAAGTTTGGGATGAGCTGACGAATAATAAATTGATCAATCGATGGAGTCTTGATTTACAGTGTCAAGATGTGCCTTCCAATCTTCCCTGATTGATCATACGGCGTGACTATGATATTACGAGTACATGATCAATGGGGAAACTGTTCTGAAACCGAAAATTAGGATCAAGTCCCTGTTTAGGCTAAGTGCTACTACATGACATTCATAAAAAAAATCCTACGCCACAAAATCAATGCGTACGGAGCGGGGTGGTTGCATGCTATGTACATATCAGAAACCCAAAATTTAACCGTATCCTTATGTGTTATCCATGTCCACATCGGAGTACGCGGTGTAATTTGTCTCGGCATATTAGCTTACTCGAGAAGTAAACCAGGTGAGAGGCCAGTCACTCCTTAACAAATTGTAGTACTCCTGCTTGATAGATCCCTTGGATCGAGTAGGCTAGATGGATCCGGTAGTCCTACCTTCCTGATGAACGGAAGAGCTCGATCCAGCGTCGGCCATGGCGAAGTAGGGGCCGGAGGTGGAAGTGAGATGACGGCGATGGTGGTGCTTTCCGTGAGCACCGCGCTAACCCTAGATCGGTAGGGTTTGTAGGTAGGGTTTGTGGCAGCGTTCAACCTCATGAGAAGTGCCCCGACTCCTACCTCTGTTAATATAGCGCGGGTCACAGGGGCCCACCAACCATAATGGGTTGGGCGCCCCCGATCAGGGCGCGGATCTAAGGGTCCGGTGGGCCGTTGGGCCCACGCGGAGAGAGATCAATCCTAACATTCTCTCCCTTGATCTCATCTTTACTTTTAACCTTATACTTTCTAGTTTATTTGTTTCATCACATATTGGTACATAGAGCATGTTTCATCGTCACGGCTTAATTGCCGATAGAATCATACAGCTACAACATACGTTCTGTTCAGAAGCAAATTCCGTTCCTTTTGGGCCTATCCAGGAATCATAGGCTTTCCCTTAAACCCATGCCGGCTAAGTGTTCCTTGAACACATTGGGTGGTAAGCCTTTCGTTAGCGGATCCGCAAGCATATCTTTTGTCCTTATATGCTCGAGACTTATAGTGTGATCCTGGATTTTATCCTTCACAACATAATACTTTATCTCTATCGTTTTTGCAGCATTACTCGACTTGGTGTTGTGAGCATAAAATACTGCGGGCTCGTTGTCACAGTACATCTTTAGTTGTTTGTCAATACAATCTACCACTTTCCAGTCGGGTATAAATTTCTTTAGCCATATCGCCTGCCCTGTTGCTTCGAAGCATGCTATGAATTCTGCATACATCGTAGATGATGCAACTATTGACTGTTTGGAGCTTTTCCACGAAATAGCCCCCCCAGCGAGAGTGAATACATATCCTGACGTGGATTTTCTATCATCATTGTCCCCCGCAAAATCTGCGTCTGAATACCCATTTATCTCTAGGGATTCACATCTCCTGTATGTCAGCATGCATTCCTTCGTGCCTTGCGCATAACGCAATGCTTTCTTTACCATCTTCCAGTGCTCTATGCCTGGATTGGATTGATATCTACCGAGTACACCGGTGATAAAAGCTAAGTCCGGGCGAGTGCACACTTGTGCATACTGTAAGCTTCCAACGGCCGAATCATATGGTACTCCTTTCATTTGATCGATCTCATACTGATTCTTGGGACATTGGAATTTCCCAAAACTATCGCCCTTGACTATAGGAGCAGGTGTGCATTACTCGCATGCATATTATACTTTTTAAGAACCTTTTCTAAATATGCTTTCTGCGATAGTCCTAAGACTCCATTGTTCCTATCTCGGTGAATTTCCATGCCCAAAACATATGATGCTTCACCAAGATCTGTTATGTCAAAATTTGAGGATAAAAACTTCTTTGTTTCTTGTAGTAGACTAACATCATGGCTAGCAAGCAGGATATCATCCACATACAAGATTAGGAAAATATATTTCCCATTTTTAAACCTTGCATAATTGCAATTATCCTCAACATTTTCTTTAAATCCAAAACTTTTAATTGTCTCATTAAACTTTAGATACCACTGTCTAGAGGCTTGCTTTAATCCATAAATGGATTTCTTCAGGCGGCATCCCATATCTTCCTTGCCTTCCATGATAAAACCCTTGGGTTGTTTCATGTAGACATTTTCTTTTAAATCTCCGTTGAGAAATGCCGTCTTTACATCCATTTGATGTAACTCTAAATCAAAATGAGCAACTAATGCCATTATGACTCTGAAGGAATCCTTACATGAGACTGGTGAAAATGTCTCATTGTAATCTATCCCTTCTCTTTGTGTAAATCCTTTTGCCACGAGTCGAGCTTTATACTTTTCTATATTCCCTTTAGAGTCATACTTAATTTTGTAGACCCATTTACAGCCTACTGTTTTGGCTCCTTTAGGAATTTCCTCTAAGTCCCAAACATCTTTGGAACTCATCGATTTCATTTTATCTTCCATTGCCTTCATCCACTCCGATGAATGAGGGCTTCTCATGGCTTCTTCATATGAGGTGGGATCTTTTTCCATATGAACCATTTCTGTGTTATAAACTTTAAAATCAGTAGAAATAGCTGACTTTCTTGGTCTTGTAGACCTTCTAAGGGCCTCAGTTTCTGGCACATTTTGTGCCTCCACTTCTGGCACTTCTTCTAAAATTTGCTGTTGCACCTCCCTTTCATGCTCAACAACGGGTTCAGTCGGCTCCTGACGGACAGGTTCCGGATCTTCTCCCAAAGTTGTCATGGGTGGAGTTGCAACTGGTAGTGAGAAAAATGGCTCCTGAATCATCGGATTAGGTGCATGCACCCTCTTCTCCTCAAGATCAATTTTCCGAGCTACCAAGCTCCCCCTCATCATTTCGTCCTCTAAGAAGACTGCATGTCTTGTTTCTACAAACTTTGTATATTTGTCTGGACAGTGGAAACGAAAACCTTTTGATCTGTCTGGGTAGCCAATGAAGTGGCAACTCACTGTTTTGGGATCTAACTTTGCAATGTTTGGATTAAACATTTTGGCCTCTGCGGGGCACCCCCACACCCTGAAGTGTTGAAGGGAGGGCACTTTTCCTGTCCATAGCTCGTACGGTGTTTTGGACACTGACTTGCTTGGTACTCTATTGAGAATGTGAATGGCGGTTTTAAGCGTCTCCATCCATAATCCCAATGGCAAGGTGGAGTAACTCATCATGCTGCGCACCATATCCATAAGGGTAGGGTTACTCCTTTCAGCTACTCCATTTTGCTGAGGCTCGCCCGGCATTGAATACTGGGCGACTATGCCAGTCTCCTGCAAGAACTTTGCAAAAGGTCCAGGGACTTGGCCATATGGAGTGTGCCGACCGTAGTACTCTCCCCTCGGTCGGACCTTACTATCTTTATTCTTTTGTCATGTTGATTTTCAACTTCAGCTTTAAATATTTTAAATTTATCCAACGCTTCTGATCTTTCTTTGATTGGATAAATATAACCATAGCGAGAGTAATCATCTGTGAATGTTATGAACGAGTCATAGCCATCCACACTTTTCACCGGAAAAGGTCCACAAATGTCAGTGTGGATGATTTCTAGTGTTGCTGTGCTACGGTTTGCACCCTTTTTGATTTGTTTTACATACTTTCCTTTAATGCAATCTATGCATTGTTCTAAGTCTGAGAACTCTAATGGAGGAAGAATTTCACTTTTAACGAGTATCTCTATTCTCCCCTTGGAAATATGGCCCAAACGACAGTGCCATAATTTCGATGAGTCGTGAGTTCTCTTTCTTTTCTTTTGTTCTTTATTCGACGCGGAAATACGCTCATTCACATTGCATACAGAATAAACTTTTTCACGAAGTGATAATAAATAAAGCTCATCGTGGAGGAAAGCATCACCCACATAAGCATTATTAAACCATATGGCACATTTGCCATGTCCAAAATAACATTCATAATGATCTTTGTCCAAGCAAGAAACACTAATCAAATTCCTATTACATGAAGGAACATATAAAACATCTCTAAGTAGAAGCTTGAATCCATCAGCTAACTCCAAGGAGATGTCGCCGACAGCTTCAACTTCCGCTTTTATTCCATTTGCTACTTCAATTCCTTTTTCTCTTCTTTGCGTAATCCGGGTCGAATGGAATCCCTGTAAAGAATTTGCAACGTGAACAGTTGCTCCTGAGTCAATCCACCAAGTGGATTTCGAAAACTGTGTATATAGGGATTCATTAACTAAGGAAACAACATTGTTACCTTGCTTTGCCATTATGTGTTTCAGCCATTCAGGGCAGTCCTTCTTGTAGTGACCAGACTGATGACAGTGGAGACATGTGTCTTTGTCCACTGCAAAGTGCTTTGGCTGATGCTGACGCTGATAGGGAGCTTTCCCATGAGGCTTTGAGGGAGAACCCTTACTGTTGTCATTGAAATTCTTTTTCTTATCCTTCACATAGTTGATAGAACCACCATGTGAAGCTTTAAGCCGTTCTTCCTCTTGGACACACATGGCAATGGTCTTTTCTAGATCCCATGTTCCAGGTGACATATTGTAGTTCACCACAAATGTCTCAAACTCCTTTGGCAAAGAAGCCATGACCAGGTGGACCAGGAGAGTTGGTTTTATCTCCAGATCCTCATCCATGGGCTTGAGCTTTGCAGCCATATTGCTCATCCTAAGGATGTGCTCCCTTATGCCATGACCACCCCCAGTGTAGTGATGTGAAACCAGTTACTTCAACAGCTGGGTGGCATATGTCTTTGAAGAACCAGTGAACTGGCTCTTTATCTTTGTCAGCAGCTCTCCAACAGCTGTGCACTCTGCAATTGAGCCCACGTTTGCGTTCTCAATTGTGTTCTTTATAAAGGCCATGCACTTTTTATTCGCATTGACCCACTTTTGATTGTCTATGGAATATGCCAATTCCAGAGGGGCATAATCCCTCCTCTTTCTGTCCCATGCAGCATCATCATCAGTAGTTTCTCTTACTGGTTCTTTAGGTCTGACCGGTTGTGGTTGATCCACTACCCAGTCTACATCGGCACAGATAAATGCCATGTCAACTTTCTTCCGCCACTCAGTGTAGTTGTCACCTCTGAGTGTCGGAACATCTTTTAAGCAACTCATGAGGAGGTACCCTCCTGAAATCACAATGAAGTGATGTCAATATTTAACAATCATATGTATGAATCTAACGTTGGTTAAATTAAACACATAATTGTCTATGCATTTTAAAAACTATATTACCGTTGGGCAAATATGAGGATTAAATGCATCTTTATTTTTCAATAATGAAATATGGTCATGCTATTTACAACGTTGGTTATATATAATAACATAATCATACTCATAAAACATGCTCTTAAAGAAAACATAATACTTTTATTTTCTGTGTTAAAAAGAGCACTATTACTTTTACGCAGCGGAAAACCCGAATAAAAATTCGTGAACTTTTTAGAAAAAAAATCTTTGCCTTTTTCCTTTTCTGTACTTTTGAATAAGACTGTATAATTAAATAACAGAGAATAAATAAAAAGGAAAAAAGCAGCAGCTCAGCCGCCCCAGCGCCCGCGGCGGCTGGAGCACAGCACGCCCGCGGCGGCTGGTGCCTAGCTCGCGCGCCCGCAGCGGCTGGAGCCCAGCTGGCGCGCTAGCTCAACGCGGCCCAGCTGCGGCAGAGCTCCCCGCCCCCTCTTTCGGCCTGTAAGGCCCAGCAGCGGCTAGGGTTTCCATCTCAGCCATCCATTGCAATCCGACGGTGGAGCGCCGATATCGCTGGATCAAAAGCGAGCGCCCGAAGCGGTCGAGGGGAAACCCTCGGTCACTCCTCCCACCCCGCGCCGCTCGCGATCCTCTCGCTCGCGCGCCTCTCTCTCGCTTTCTGTTCCGAGCGACGGAGAGAAAAGGGATGCGCCCCCCC
>LR738712.1:875121120-875140904 GCA_902687465.1 Secale cereale | reverse complement strand
CGACCGGCCACCCCGGCCGCCGGCGACGGCGGCGAAGGCCACCGCGCCACGCGCGCATCCTCTCCCTTCCCCCTTTTTTTCTTTTCCTTTCTCCGGGTGTTGCTGTCCCGCACGCCGGGCCGCCGCGCCGCGGCAGCAGGCCGGCCGCCGGAGACGGGGCTGATAGCCACCGCACCGCGCGCGTCCCCGCGAGCTCTTCCCCCTCCCTTTTCTGTTTTCATGAGAGAGAGGTCCACATTTTTCCTTTCCAGCGAGAGAAAGAGGAAGAGGGGCGCGGCACTCTACGCCGTGGCCATCCTCTTCGCCGGTCGCGCGTCCTCCCTCTGCGGTGAGCGCGCCGCCGTCGAGGGATTTGGCCGCGGTGGTTACCCACCCTTTTTTTTGTCTGTCTTTTTCTTTTCCGAAGAGCTTTGGGGCTCCGGTGGTTCTTCGTCCCCGCACCTCGGCTTGCCGATGCGTGTGGGGATCGAGAGGAACAGGCGCGGCCGTTGCGGCGGCGCTCTTTGCCGGTGAGGCCCGAGGCCAAAACCGGTGATTTGCTTTGCCCTTCTAGGGTTCTTTTGGGGAAGGGATGGGATTTCTTTTTCTGTGAGTTCTTTCTCTGTATTACCTTTGTACCGAAAACATCTAGACCTAGATGGCCTGATACCATTGATAGATCCCTTGGATCGAGTAGGCTAGATGGATCCGGTAGTCCTACCTTCCTGATGAACGGAAGAGCTCGATCCAACGCCGGCCATGGCGAAGTAGGGGCCGGAGGTGGAAGTGAGATGACGGCGATGGTGGTGCTTCCCGTGAGCACCGCGCTAACCCTAGATCGGTAGGGTTTGTAGGTAGGGTTTGTGGCAGCGTTCAACCTCGTGAGAAGTGCCCCGACCCCTACCTCTGTTAATATAGCACGGGTCACAGAGGCCCACCAACCATAATGGGTTGGGCGCCCCCGATCAGGGCGCGGATCTAAGGGTCCGGTGGGCCGTTGGGCCCACACGGAGAGAGATCAATCCTAACACTGCTAACCAGTAGAAGGTAGGAACTCTCTGAGGAGGATTACGTACATCCTCTTTGTCAGCCTCGACCTCGCCCACAATGTGACAAAGGACTACTTGTCTTACTACATGTACGGTATATCAGGAAAGTTGCACAGTTCAATACAACACATTTGATTGTAAGCACACAGAGATCAAGATTGGACAACAGAAGATCGTGCACCACTATTAGAGGCTGACCATCCAACCCAACAAGAGTCCATGAAAACGCTCAGGAGTTAGAAGACAATCTCCATATACCGAGGCTGAAAAGCAACCCCTTCGCTCCCACATTGCCTCTTCCTTGGGCGACACCCACCCTGCCGCAGCCAATGCCCTACCTCCCGGCCTTCAAAAAAAAATGCCCTACCTCCCGGGCCCCTTACCTTCGTTGTCTTTAGTCGGTGTCACAAGGTCAAAGCTCCTTGGGGATCGGTGGCGACGAGTCTGCAACGTCCTTCCCGCGCCTCCTCATGGCCCATGTAGCGTAAAACCTACTCTCTCTGTCCCAAAATATAAAAACGTTTTTAACGCTACACTAGTGTCAAAAATGTTCTTATATTATGGGACAGAGGAAGTAGCTCCTACCGTGATTTTTTTGCAATCATCTGATGATGTGTCTTTGCTCGGCTCGTACTCAAGCTCAAGCATGGGGTCCCGATGTGTGGCTAGGGGGTAGCCGTGTACTCCATACCTAGTGATGGGCTGATGGCTGCTGCCATAAGCTTGCTTGAGGAAAGAAAGTGGAGAGGAAAGCTGGCTCTCACGACACACCCATATGGCCAAACTTGATGATAGCTCTTTAACCACATACGTACTCTCCTTTGTGTACGGCAAAATCGAACACAAACACTAGTGCAAGTTGCAGCCTGGCTACCTTCGTGTTGCAGTATTACTTGGGGACCTTTTGTTGCAGGACTAGTTTCAACTTTGCTCTATCACCGAGCAGACTGCTAAACGAGTTTTTGTAACAAGAAGCACACATCATGCGTTTCTCTGGCTAAACTAGTTCTCGATGCCAACAGAACAAACTGATTAATTCCCTGCTGCTGGATGGTTTCGTTTCACTCATTTCGGTCTGTATTAAAAATTACGGTAGATGAGAGAACTTCATCTCTCAGTCTTGTAAGTTTGTGTTTTCGTGGGGGATTTGATCTCCTGGTTGGTGATGTAGCCAGTAGGTTGGAAAATACTCCTATTTCGTACGCTTTCCGTGCTCTGGCATGTGTAACCGCCGCAACTAGCGAGTTTTAAATTTGCACGGTTTTTGTAGTTAGTGCAGTAGTAGTAGCCAATTTTGCCGCCACATATATCGAATCTGAACCCTCAATGTACAGAGTCAACTCTTTGTACAGCTATGTACCTGCGACGACTATGCATGCACTTAATGACTTAACGTGCAGTCCCATCTGAATATATAGCTTATCTGGTACGTATAAGCTGTTGGGCAGCCCAGAGATAAGCTCAACGGCGGAGATAGTTAATGAAGGGAGCCTGAGATTTGGCCATGCATTCACACCGATGAAGACGTACGCAGCCAGCCACCGTACAGTTGCATCCATGTGCTGGCGTTTTTCCGAGAGTCAACTCTTGTGGTACGGTGCACATACAATTATAAATAGACCCACTTGGTCCATAGCTTTCGCTTTCAACTAATTTCGTTAGTTAATTACCAGTTTATTACACTAGTAACGAGGTTGTGCGCCGGACACTCTTTTGGCAACTACTGTACTAGTAACCGTACGTAATTATAATTAGTGACACTTTTACATCGTCGTTTTACAAACTGCCGGCCGGCTTGATATAGATCGATCATTGTTTGGCTCAAAATACATGACCTATGCCGTAACATTTTTCTGGAAAATATATGGTCTGTTTCGTTCGTACTACGTACGTGCTCTTTGAATTCAACGTGCATGCATGTGCACTGACTGAAGCTAACAAATTTGACTTTCACACCGGGCGGGAATCACGCACGGAAAACACGTCGTGGACTTACTCAGCAAGCTACTACACGACGAGCATGCAACATCGCACGTCCAGCTGCTGACTCAGCTACTTAACCTGCTCTGATGATAAATTAAGGTGAATAAGACATCTTGACGTTCTGTAGATAGATCTCGATGACAGCTAGTATAAGGAAGGATCGATCCAGTATGCTCAAGTGTCGATGACGAGGTACCAACACAAGATTGATCCGTACTCTCGTACCTGCTCGTATACATAGGAGTTATACGTTTGGTTGAATACAAACTCTTGTACACACCTGGAAATGAGATCGGTGCACTTGATAAGCTCAACCACATACAAAAGCTTATCACATACGTTGCTTGGCAACCCTGATAAGCTCAACGAATTTCTTAGGTTAGCTGACAAGTCGCCATATTGTTACTTGCAAGTTACTACTTGTACATCGTTTGCTTCCACTAACAGAGTCCCAAAACTTACTTTGGTCAGTTGGCCCTCTCCTAAACTTCAGCTAATCTTGATTACCAGCTACTAGCTAGCCACAAAAGCTAGATCTCGATTAATACAACACCACACTCACAGAATATTACCGCTACGTGCATGTGCGCAAGCACAACAGTGCAATAGGCTATTCTCCACAGTCAACTCTTTGCACGGTTTTCAGCAACACAACACGTACTGTAGCTACCTCTGCAGTTAGTAGAGCCAATTCTTATATCTGTAGTTCTGTACTGCATCTTTCCAAAAAGAAAGAGCTCTTAATTTGCACTTAGCGTAGGATGAAGAACGTTTAAGGAATATCACAGCCGGCAAGTTTTGCAGTCAGGTCGAATAAACCCAGCAGTTTCAACTCTTACACTGTCATGTACTCCCTCCGTCCGGAAATACTTGTCATCAAAATGAATAAAAAGGAATGTAACTAGATGTATTTTAGTTCTAGATACATCCCATTTTGTCTATTTTGATGACAAGTATTTTCGGATGAAGGGAGTAGTACGTACTTGCTACAATTTATGACATCCATGATAAGTTTAACAGAACAGATATAAGATCGTTGCAACAATTACCCGCAAAAAGGAAAAATATCGTGGTAATAAGTGTTTAACTATCAAACATATAACTAATGTTCTGCATTAATTTGAGCACTAGCGAGACAAAGGAAACGCGAGGAGCATATGCCAGCGAATATGCCAAACCGAAGCTGCTCCTGGTCTATAAATACAAACCTTCTTGTAGTATCTCGAGCAGAAACACAAGCATTACAACCTTGATAGCTAGAGTCACATTGATACTCAGCTACCTCTTGCCTCCCTTAGTCCACGGTTCAGCTCAGCTCCACAGAGCAAGCAAAGCGGAAGCACTCCTCCAGCCTCAACACAAGAGGATATGGAAACGGAGGTCGGCTCCCCGGCCGCCGCCACTGCGGCGCCCATCAACTTCTCGCTGCCGGTGGACTCTGAGCACAAGGCTAAGTCCATCAAGATCTTCTCCTTCGGCAACCCACACATGCGTGCCTTCCATCTCGGATGGATGTCCTTCTTCACGTGCGTTGTCTCCACCTTCGCCGCTGCGCCGCTCATCCCCATCATCCGCGACAACCTCAACCTCACCAAGGCCGATATCGGCAACGCCGGGGTCGCCTCCGTCTCCGGTGCCATCTTCTCAAGGCTGGCCATGGGCGCCATCTGCGACCTCCTTGGCCCACGCTATGGCTGCGCCTTCTTGGTCATGCTCTCCGCACCAGCGGTGTTTTGCATGTCCGTAATTGATGGCCCCGGAGGATACATCACCATCCGCTTCCTCATTGGTGTCTCACTTGCCACCTTCGTCTCTTGCCAGTATTGGGTGAGCACCATGTTCAATAGCAAGATCATCGGGACAGTTGGCGGCTTGACCGCGGGGTGGGGTGACATGGGTGGCGGTGCCACACAGCTCATCATGCCTCTCGTCTTCGATGGCATCTTGGCATGTGGTGCGACACCTTTCACGGCCTGGCGCCTCGCCTACTTTGTGCCAGGTATGATGTTGGTAGTGATGGGGTTGCTCGTGCTCACCCTGGGGCAAGACCTCCCTGACGGCAACCTAAGAAGCCTCCAGAAAAATGGTGACATGAACAAAGATAAGTTCTCCAAGGTTCTGCGAGGCGCCGTCACCAACTACCGTACATGGATCTTCGTCTTCATCTACGGCTACTGCATGGGCGTCGAGCTCACCACCAACAACGTGATAGCGGAGTACTACTACGACAGCTTCCACCTTGACCTCCGCGCCGCCGGCACCATCGCTGCTAGCTTCGGCTTGGCCAATATCTTCGCACGGCCGATGGGAGGCTACCTCTCCGACCTTGGCGCCCGCTACTTTGGCATGCGTGCCCGTCTCTGGAACATCTGGATCCTCCAGACAGCTGGTGGTGTCTTCTGCATTTGTCTTGGCCGTGCATCCAGTCTCCCCACCTCCGTCACTTGCATGGTCCTCTACTCCATCTGCGTCGAGGCTGCATGTGGCGCAGTCTATGGTGTCATCCCCTTCGTCTCCCGACGCTCCCTCGGCTTCATCTCTGGCATGAGCGGCGCAGGAGGAAATGTCGGTGGCGGGCTCACACAATTCCTCTTCTTTACGTCATCGCAATACACCACGGGCAAAGGACTCCAGTATATGGGTATCATGATCATGGTGTGCACCCTTCCTGTCGCGCTCGTTCACTTTCCTCAGTGGGGCTCCATGCTCCTCCCTCCCAGCACCGATGCCACCGAGGAGGAGTACTACGGCGCCGAGTGGACCGAGGAGGAGAAGAGCAAGGGCCTCCACATCGCCGGCATCAAGTTCGCCGAGAACAGCGTCTCTGAGCGCGGCAAACGCAATGCCATCCTGGCAGTGCCTTCCAGCCCACCTAACAACACGCCCCAGCACGTATAAGGCTTCAGTCTTTTGACCTTAGTATATACCACACATATACATACATACCGTATATATGTGTATGTACATGCCCCTGGGATCGAGGAGGTGCACCCCATTAGGACGTTGTGGTATGCTTCATACCCACATCGCGTGACTTTTTGGGCGCCAATCCAAAATCCCATTAGAGGAGGCCTTAGTCTGCAATAGGGGCTTGTAATATGTTATGAGAAGAGTTCATATGTGAACATTCATCGTTCTTGCACACCGCGTCTCCTTAATTTTCACTGCACTTGTGTGCGCTTGTGCTGATTGAGTTTTGCAACTTGGACTACTATTTTTGCTTGGCCCATATAGTAGCTTTGGCGACCGACGGTGACTTTAAAGTATTACATCAAATATATACAAGATCACATGTCACACACCGAATGCTAGAGAGCTGCTACTCGTTAACTAACACATTGGTCAATGAGGCAGCTGGTCCCCTAAACTTGTTTACTCCAGCTAGCTAGTAAAGCTACCTGCCAAAATAGAATACACCTTCTGTCACTAGCTAGACAGCTCTTGGTACTATATGGTGTACGGTCAGACTTCAGTTGCCATTGTGATGCCGCTCTAACGCAGTGCTATTTACTCCCTCCGTCCGGAAATACTTGTCGGAGAAATGGATAAAAATGGATGCATCTAGAATTAAAGTATGACTAGATTCATCCATTGCTCCGACAAGTATTTCCGGACGGAGGGAGTAGATAAAAAGGATCCAACACTGAGTTTACGCAGAGAGATCCGTAGTATATCCCACTGAATTTGTTGGGGCTGCCAAACTAGCTAGTACGTACTCAGTTACTCCGATATTGGATCAGTGTGTAACTGTAAGCTCTGCTCCACAATATTTGGGCCTTGAATTGGAGTGAGAGTACATATAGTCTATATGTCCCTTTCAGTAAATTGTTCCTTGTTGCTATTAAGAGAGCCCTTGCATTTCTAGGTACGTGCAGTGATCCTGTTTTCTAGGCTCCACCTCCCTGTACTTACTCCAACAAAAGCCGAAAGTGCATAACCATTCAGAGAGTTGACTACCGCTAGCTCCACAAGTCTCTATCTTAGAAACGTACGGTGGTACCGTGCGTTGCTATGGAAGCGTACGGAGAGCTATAATATTCTGCCATTAACGTGGGGATCTACAGCCTGAGCTATCATTAGATGACATCAAAATCTGCTACCAATATATCTACCAATTGACAGGGATGCATTTTTCCTCTAAACAAGCCAGGTTGGTTTGTCAATGGAAAAAAGCGAAGTTATTTTGTCAAACATGGAGGGAAACGTCAAGAGAGTCAGTGATCAAATCGAGCACTCTAATGTGACAAATACAAAACTATGACAAGAGGCAAAGTGTTGGCATGCAAGAGTTGAGACATTAGCCCCTCGGTCGACATAAATGGTTGATGCGGACCTGGCCTTTTTATTTGACGAAAGAAATGACTATATCTTAACCTGGGACATGTGCAGTGCATTTTTTTTACTCCAGGTAACATGACGTTTTGTTTTAGAAAATTCATAAAATTAGTTTTAATTTTTAAAAAATAATCACCAGGGAATTATAGTGAATTTGACCATCGGGGGTGGATTTTCATAATCTGGATAAAATCTTTTTTTTATGTATGGGCATAAACAATGATTGATTTTATGTATAAAATTGAGTTGAAAAGTTTCCGTAAAAATTCAAAATCAATTTGGTGTATAGATATTAGAGTGAATCTCACCCCATGGAGAACCTGAGTGGATTTGTTTTTGTATGGATCACAACATTATCTTTCTCTTGAAATATTCAAATTGGGATGAATAGTTTTTGAAAAAAAGAAATATGACCCGGGTTTTACATATTATAGTGAATATGACTGGAGCACTGGGAGTGGACCGTTTTACTCCGGATCACACTATTATATTTTTGTTACAAAGTTCAAAATTGAGTGGAAAGGGTTAAAAAAAACGGTGTTTAGACATTAGAGTGAATCTGACCACTGGAAACAATAGGAGTGGATTGTTTTGTTTCTCTAGCTCAAACTTGAATAGAAAGTTAGAAAGAAATGCAATGGTAATTCAAGTTAATTACAAATAATATAAATTGTAACTTCGACACTCAAAACTATGAAAAACTAAAAGTGACAATAGTAATTCTGTGATAAAAAATGAATCTTGGGAAACACATTAATTCAGTTTTTTTTTTTGAAATGCATAAACTCACAGCCCAAAATTAAGCAGGAGACAGAAAACATAGTTAACGAAAAATATACCCCTTTTTCGGGGCGGGAAATAATATACCCAACATACAAAAATTTACAAAGTGATTGATGGTGAAATGATATAGCCACCACACTACGCGATCAATCATCCTGAAAATCAAATGAAGGCCAAAAAAATATATAACCAGGCTAAAATTTTGACACGAATCAAAACGCGAGGTCGGAAGACTAGAAAACGTAAGGGACTGTGAATTCGTTAAGTTTGGTCAATTTGGCATATGTAAGATTCTTTGAAGCACAATTATCTTTGCTTCCAAGAACTTAGCTGACAACTATCCGAGCTCGGACTTTAGGACTTTGAAGCACTGATAGTCGATGCATGTACAGCCGGATCCATATATACTTAAATTTTAGAGCGTTCATTTGTGAATTAGGATGCTGAGATATGAGTAGCAGGTAAGTAAACTAGTCAAGAGAAAAAACATGAAGCAAACCACCCTTCCCGTCGCTAACACAAATGGACAGAGTACGGGATTAGGTTGCTGATAATGATTCAGGTAAGGTACTACACCGGCCGTAATGTCTTTTTGACAGTAATATTTGAATTATATTAACAAAGAAAACGAGTACAAAAGAAATATCCAGATGTAGACAGTTGTCCTTAATTTTATAGAAAAAAATAATGTAAAACTTTGGAAATACATCTAAGCCCTCGAGTAGATCCTTCTGACCGGAATCCACCGCAGCTTGGTTGCTTGTCCTCCTATCACCAGAGGAGAGAACCATGACCCGAGATGAGCAGCATATATGTCGCTGACACAAACCTATAGACGGCAGGGAGACCCCATATCCCCGCTCCTCTTCGTCATCGCCATCGATCCGCTACAAAAAAATTTAGACGTGGCAACACAGAGGGGTCTCCTCCATAGAACCCGGGGGCAGGGAGCCATGCTGAGGACCTCTCTCTACGGGGACGATGCGGCTGTCTTGTTGGCTCCGATCAAAAAGGATGTTGACAACCTTGCAAGCATTTTGAGGGGGTTTGGGGAGGTCACGGGCCTTTGCACCAATTTCCAGAAGAGCTCGGTAGTGCCCATTCTTTGCAACCACCTTGATTTGAGTCGCTTAGCTCAAAGTTTGCCGGCTGCATGGACCTCTTTCCCGCTGCGATACTTGGGGCTCCCCCTATTTGTTTGCAAGCTAGAGTTGGTGGATCTTCAATTTCTCGTGGACAAAGTTGCAAGCAAGTTATCTAAGTATGATGGCCAAAACATCTCCAACATTGGACGTACGGCTCTTGTCAAGTCCATGATCACATCCCAAGTGGTCTACCCCGCCACCCAGTTGGTCATCCCACCAACCATCCTTCACAACGTCAACAAGCTCGAGATAGCTTTCCTTTGGTCCGGTACGGACAAGACAACGGGGGACAAATTCAAGGTGAATTGGGAGTATGTTTGCCGGCCACTTGAGTACGGAGGTCCTGGGGTCATCAACACAGACAAGTTTACGAGGGCTCTCCGTTTGCGATGGCCGTGGTATGAATGGAAGGAGCCCATCAAGATGTGGGTGGGGATGGGAAACCCATGTAATGAGGAGAGTCTCAACTTTTTCTATGCTTCCATCACCATCACCGTTGGTAACGGTGCGAGGACCCCCTTTTGGGACTCTCCTTGGTTTCTTGGGCGAAAGCCCAAAGACATTGCCCCGCTCATCTATGTAGCTTCCAAAAGAAAGAATTGGAAGGTGAGGGAGGCCCTGAAGCACAACGCTTGGATTCTCAAGATCAACCCCCCTTCCCCACCAACGTCTCCGTCGAGCACATCACGCAATTTTTTGTTCTATGGACGATTCTAAATGAGGTCCATCTTGACGAGCTCACCGAGGATGATATCCTTTGGAAACACACGACCTGTGGGCAATACTCGGCGGCCTCCGCGTACAGGGCTCAGTTCCTAGGGATGGTTCTTTCTCCCTTGGAAAAAATGGTTTGGACGGTTTGGGCACCCCCAAAAGTCAACTTTTTTGCTTGGTTAGCCCTTCAAGACAGAATTTGGACGGCGGATAGATTTGCAAAGCGTGGGTGGCCAAACTGCAATCGCTGCCCTCTTTGCAGGACAGTGCAAGAAAGCGGGCCTCACCTCTTCTAGGTGCCTCTACACCCGACGTCTTTGGTCTTTGGTCATTGAGAAATTCCTCATGCACGGGTTTGACACTTCCGCTTGGCCCTTGTTCGACTCGATGGAGGAATGGTGGGCAAGCACATGCGCCGATAGCACGCCAAACCGCCAAGCCAAGGCCTCCCTCACAATGCTCGTCTCAAGGATAATTTGGAACTAGCGCAATGCAAGAGTGTTTAAACACAAGAGTGCAAAGCTTTTGCCTCCGTTTCAAAAAAAAAAAACTATAGAGGGAAACTCCTCCAAAATGAAAATAAAAACACTTTGCGTGCATCACGGTTGGCCACTGTAAATCCCAGAGCGGCAGTACGTAGCTGCCCTCGACAGGAAGTTTACAATACGGTCCGATTCCGTATCAACCACCGTACGTACGTGACCAATCCGTACTCTTTCTCTTGAACGGCGTGGCTGATGTCAACTCTTTGGACTTGCTTAGGATCTCGATGGCAGCCAATGAGATTTTAAGCTATAGATCACCCACCTTAATTTGAATCCAGGATATTACACTCCGTACGCTTCGGTAGCAGCCACCCTACGCTTGTTGTTTGCTTGCATAGGATGGAAAGACTAAAGTGGAGCCATGTGCTTGCAGCCGTCACAAATCAAATCAAATAATGGGACACATCATGAATCTCCGTGTCATATCCTTGTTTGACCCTTTTCTGTTTTCTCTTCTTCTTCTTTTTTGTCGCACAATGATAATTTGAGCCTGTAAACTAAGAAACACGAGCAACACAAACAACACCCTACGACACACAGGTTAGTCAATGAAAGTACGGAGAGGGCGCTGGGTGCATGCTAGTGTATGCATCGAAATTCTAGCTGCATATCGTCATCGGTAACCTAAAGTCTGACCGTATCCGTATATGTTTATCTACATTGTCATCCAAGCACGGTGTAATTTGTCTCGACATGTTTGCTTACCGGAGAAGTAAACAATTTGAGAGGCTAGTCGCTCATTGACCAACCTGTAGTGCACATGTTAACCAGCAGCAGGTTGGAACTCTTCCAAGAGGTTACGCACGTCCTCTTTGTCGTCTTTGATCTCGCCAGCTATGTGACAAAGGACAAGTTGTACTGCTGCATGTAGGGAGATCGAGGCGGTTGCATAGTTGAACGTGACACAGTTGGCTCTTTGCTGTTCGTGCGTTGAAATCAAGGCTGGACGAAAGAAGATCATGAAACCTATGGTTCAGAGTCGACCATCCAACCTAACCAGCTTCTGTTACTAGACCCGAGAGCGTAGATGATGATCTCCATGTAGTGAGCAACTATAACTGGTCCTCTATAACCAAAGCATTTTTGAAGCCTCAATTGTTCTTTTGCCACGACTTCCAAGAATGTCATTTCATTATAAAGCTTTACAAGCACACAAAACATCTGACAAAGTTTGCCAAAAGTCAATAAACATGCTTACTTTATTTTTGTTTTACCGTCTATTATCATAGAGCATTTGAGCTCGCGGCCCGCCCATACTCTCCAGCACGAACACCCCTGTACGAGCGGCTGGCTAGCTTGGTGTTGGAGTACTCCTTTGAACTTTGCTCAATGATCGAGAGCAACCTAGCTAAACTAGTTTTTGTACCAGCATACACACAACATGCATGCATGGCTTTGGCTAGTTCTCGATGCCAACATAACCACCGATTAACTGAAAAACCTGCAGCAGACACCACCGACCGTTCCCTTGCATGTGCAACCGCCGCAACTAGCAAGTTCATAATTCATTTGCACGGTTTTTGTAGTGAGCGTAGTACTTCATAATTTTGCAGCTAGATCGAATCTGAATAAACCCTCGACATATTGGCAGAGTCAACTCCTTGCACGGCTCTGTACTTGCAGCCAGATCTGTACTTGCAACAACCGTGCATGCACTCAATGACTTAACGTGCAGTCCCATTCAAATATACTCCCTCGGTTCCTAAATATAAGTCCTTTTAGAGATTCCAATATGAACTACATACGGAGCAAAATGAGTGAATCTACACTCTGAACTACATCTATATACATCCGTATGTAGTCCGTATGTATTGAAATCTCTAAAAAGACTTATACTCCCTCCGTTTCAAAATAAGTGTTTCAAATTTAGTACAACTTTGTACTAATTTTAGTACAAAGTTAAGACACTTATTTCGGGACGGAGGGAGTATTTAGGAACGGAGGGAGTATATAGCTTATCTGGTATAAGTGGTTGAGCAGCCCAGAGATAGGCCCGTCGGCGGAGAACAGAGCGACGCAACTTTGATGCCGCCAACTAATAATTTGTCTATGAGCCGACGAAGACGCAGCCAGCCACCGTACAGTTGCGTCCATGTGCTGGTGTGTTTCAAGAGTCAACTGATCTCGTACGGTGCACCTACAGTTTTATATATCCACTTGATCGGTAGCTCTTGATTTCAAATTACCACTACGCAACTTGTGTCCCCTACTTTTGTCGACTAGTTAATCGACTAGAAAACCCACGGCCAGTTACTGTCGGTGACACTTTTTACTTCGTCGTTTTGCAATTTGCATGTTTTACTTACGTACGCGCGTGTTCCTGAATTCAACGCGCATGCATGCATGTGCACTGACTCAAGCTACCAAATTTGACTTCCACACCGGGCGGGAATCACGTACGGAAAACACGTCGCTGACTCGTACTCCCTCCGTCCGGAAATACTTGTCATCAAAATGAATAAAAGGGGATGTATCTAGATGTATTTTAGTTTTAGATACATCATTTTTTGTTCATTTTGATGACAAGTATTTTCGGACGGAGGGAGTAGCTAGCTACACCTACACGACGTGCATGCAAACACTGCACGCCCTGCTGACTCAGCTCGTTAACCTGCTCCGATAAATTAAGGTGAGACGAGATACGTATCTTGACGATCGATCCCTCGATATATCTCGATGACAGCTGCTAGCTAGTATAACCAAGGATCGATCCATCCAGTTTGATCAAGTGTCGATGACGAGGCACCAACACACCACTGATCCGTACTCGTGCATGTGTAAGCCCTGGCTTAATGTTTGCCCATACAGCTTGATCACAGCGTCAACTCTTGGATCATCGACCTTACGGTCATACACATAGAAGTTGTACGTTTGGATTCCAACTCTTGTACACACTTGCTGATGAGGTCGTTGCGCTAGGTAATAGTTATCTCAACCATATACAAGCTTATCATATACGTAGCTTGGCAACCCAGATAAGCTCAACGAATTTCTTAGGTAGCCAAGCTGACAAGTCCATCGCCATTACTTGCAAGTAACTACATGCAGCGACTGCTTGCACAGCGTTCGCTTTCACTAACAGCGTCCTCTAAACTAAACCTGTGATGCTGCTGTTATGACCCTCAAGCTAATCTGGATTAGTACGAGCTACGACAGCTACTGCATGTGCAAGTGCAATAGGCTAGTTAACAAAATTGTACATTCATGTGCAGAGATACAGCCACAAGTTGTACAGAGATACAGCCACCACGTACTGTAACTAACTATGCAGTTACCTAGCTAGTTAGTCATACCATTACATCTTTGCAAAACAAAATAACTCTTAATTTGTAATTACCGTACGTAGGATGAACTACGTTTGAGGAATATCTTAATTTGTAATAAACCCTTTACGTGCAGTGTGAACTCTTTGCACTGTCCGGCTGGTACTTGCAACAATCAGTGCCCTAAACCGCGTATATATTATCTCCATATAAGTAGCTCGGCAGCCCCTGATAGGTTCAACAGGACAGAGATGTAGTACGATCATTGCAACAACTGCTCAACTAAACCAGTAGCACTATGTTAATTAAGCAGAGCACAAAAACGTCAAACATATAACAAACGATGTGCAATAATTTGAGAGACGAAGGAAACCCAGGAAGCATATGCCAAACTGAAGCTGCTCCTGGTCTATAAATACACACCTCCTTGTAGTCTCTCGACCAGAAACCCAAACCACTCCAACCTTGGTACTTAGCCAGCTCTTCCCCTCTTATACCACTGTTCAGCTCAGCTCCAAGGAGCAAGCAAAGTAGAAGCTTCCCAGCCTCAACACAAGAGGATATGGAAACAGAGGTTGGCTCCCCGGGAACCACAGCAACACCCACCAACTTCTCGCTGCCGGTGGACTCTGAGCACAAGGCCAAGTCCATCAAGATCTTCTCCTTCGGCAACCCACACATGCGTGCCTTCCACCTCGGATGGATGTCCTTCTTCACCTGTGTTGTCTCCACCTTCGCCGCTGCGCCACTCATCCCCATCATCCGCGACAACCTCAACCTCACCAAGGCCGACATCGGCAACGCCGGCGTCGCCTCCGTCTCCGGCGCCATCTTCTCCAGGCTAGCCATGGGCGCCATCTGTGACCTCCTTGGTCCACGATATGGTTGCGCCTTCCTCGTCATGCTATCCGCGCCAGCGGTGTTCTGCATGTCCGTCATTGATGGTCCCGGTGGATACATTACCATCCGTTTCCTCATTGGTGTCTCACTTGCCACCTTCGTGTCTTGCCAGTATTGGGTGAGCACCATGTTCAATAGCAAGATCATCGGGACGGTCGGCGGCTTGACGGCGGGGTGGGGTGACATGGGTGGCGGTGCCACACAACTGATCATGCCTCTCGTCTTTGATGGCATCTTGGCATGTGGTGCAACACCTTTCACGGCATGGCGCCTCGCCTACTTTGTGCCCGGGATGATGTTGGTAGTGATGGGGTTGCTCGTGCTCACCCTGGGGCAAGATCTTCCTGACGGCAACCTAAGAAGCCTCCAGAAAAATGGTGACATGAACAAAGATAAGTTCTCCAAGGTTTTGCGGGGCGCCGTCACCAACTACCGTACATGGATCTTTGTCTTCATCTATGGATACTGCATGGGCGTCGAGCTCACCACCAACAACGTGATTGCCGAGTACTACTACGACAGCTTCCACCTCGACCTCCGTGCAGCCGGCACCATCGCGGCTAGCTTTGGCTTGGCCAATATCTTCGCACGGCCGATGGGAGGCTACCTCTCTGACCTTGGCGCCCGCTACTTCGGCATGCGTGCCCGTCTCTGGAACATTTGGATCCTCCAGACAGCCGGTGGAGTCTTCTGCATCTGTCTTGGTCGTGTGTCCAGTCTCCCCACCTCCGTCACATGCATGGTCCTCTACTCCATTTGCGTCGAGGCTGCATGCGGCGCGGTCTACGGTGTCATTCCCTTCGTCTCTCGACGCTCCCTTGGGCTCATCTCTGGCATGAGTGGTGCTGGTGGTAATGTTGGTGGCGGGCTCACACAATTCCTCTTCTTCACATCATCCCAGTACACCACAGGCAAAGGACTCCAATATATGGGCATCATGATCATGGTGTGCACGCTTCCTGTCGCGCTGGTTCACTTCCCGCAGTGGGGCTCCATGCTCCTCCCTCCTAGTGCCGACGCCACCGAGGAGGAGTACTACGGTGCCGAGTGGACCGAGGATGAGAAGAGCAAGGGCCTCCACATCGCCGGACAAAAGTTCGCTGAGAATAGCATCTCTGAACGTGGCAAACGCAATGCCATCCTCGCAGTACCTTCCAGCCCACCAAACAACACACCCCAACACGTATAAGTCTTCAGTTTTTATTACTCTAGTGTGTGTACAGACCCTGTGTATACAGACGTACATGGCCCTGGGATCAAGGTGGTACAGCCCATTAGGACGGTGTGGTATGTTTCCCACCCACACCACATGACTTTTTGGGCACTTACAAAAATCCCAATAGAGGAGGCCTTAGTCTGCAATAGGGGCTTGTAATATGTTATGAGAAGATATCATATATGAATATGCATTGTTCTAACACCTTGTCCCTCCTTAAATTTCGTTTTGGGCGCTTGTAATTTGATTGTGTTTTGCAACTTGTACTCCTATTTTTCCTCGTCCGATAGCATCTTGGCGACAGACGGTGACCTTGGAGCAGTACTATATGAACTGTATGTAAGACCACATGCCGGAGCTTTGCTACTCGTTAACTAGTTAGTCTCCTAAACTTGTTTACTCTGGAGCTAGTAAAGCTACCTGCCGAAATAAAATACACCTCCTGTCACTAGCAACTGACGGTCCGTGAGACTTCAGGTTACGATGGTAATGCAGCTCTGACGCGCTGCTTATTTACTTAATTTGTTGGCGCTACCAAAGTTCTTATTTACTCCGATATAGGATTCTCGTTGAATGTTTGAGCCCTCGATTTAGTATGAGAAGTAGTTTATCTGTTGCTAATTATCTGATACTAATATGAGAGCTGAAAGTGAAACTCCTCACTGCCGTTGCACTTTCCAAGTACTTACTCACCAAAGTCCAAGGTGTACAGCCATTCAAAGAGTTGACCCTAGCGGCAGCGTACGGCTGTACGGTGCCGTTGCTAAGGAAGCGTACGGACAACTATTATATTCTGGCATGAAAGGTAGGCGATCTATAATTTGAGCTCTCATTAGCTGGCATTAAGATCGACTATCTAGTACTACATAAACTAGTATCTAGCTAGCAACAGGACAAGTGCATTTTCTCTAAGCAATTCAGTCTTTAGAGTAGGTGCGCGTTCGAGAGAAAAATAAGTCAAGATTGCCAACAAAAAGGAGACAAAACTTCAATAGAGCCAGTGATCAAAACAAGTACTCTATGGCGATCAATACAAAAATATGCAAGGAGGCAAAGAGTAGAGATTAGCCACGCCCGTATAAGCATATGCAAGAGGTGACATTACCCACGTCGACACCATGATTGATTTCGAAGAAGTGACCCAATATTTTTGTTCTCTGGATCAGATGATTATTTATTTTGGCAATTTCAAAACATGAGTTGATTTAAAAGCAAATCTAGTGTGTAGATATTAGAATGAATCTGATCGCTAGGAGCGGAATACATTTTCTCTGATCACGATATTCGTTTTCACAAAAAATTCAAATTGAGTTGAAAATTTTCCACAATAATTGAAAAATGTTTTTTAGTGGAAATCGAAAAACAATCTGGTGCATAGATGTTGTGTGAATCTGACCCCAAGAAGCACCATTAGTAAATTTCATATTATATAGTAGATCACAATATTCTACTTCTCACAAAATTCTAAAATTGAGTTGGAAAGTTTTTTCTAAGAAAAACAAAAAAAATCTTCTCTATAAATATTAGAGTGATCTGACCACATGAGTGGCGGCAGTAGACTTTTATTACTCTGGTTCAGCATTATCTTTTTCAGAAAATTCAAATTTTAGGTGCAAAGTTATAGAAATATCCAAAAACAGTCTAATGTGTAGATCTTAGAGTGAGTCGCATACTCACATGCCATCATGTTTTTACGGGAAAACATCGATTCCTCTTGGCGAAAATAAGAAAAATGGAAGCTACAGTAGTATTTTAAGATTCTGCAAAAAGGGATCGGGTTCATTATTTTTTCCATGGATCACAAGTTAGTTGCGAATTTTTGGAAACTTTAAATATGGAAAGATATTGAAAATCATTTGCGTGAAAGTTTTCTTTAATGTGTGGAAGAGTTAATTTTTTATATAAGGGATTACATATTCTTGAGTGACATTAATAGTTTCATGGGGTCACCTCTTTCTTTTAGATAGAAGTCTTGCTCAGATTCATGTATTTTATGACTTTATAGAATTCATTACTACATACATTTTTTGTGATGAAATAACCTATCTCTATTATACATGTTCATGCATACTCTTAGACGCCTTCCAAGACAAATTATGTCTATGTGTGTATATAGTCACATCTGAGGCATGATATGTTAGTTTGGCCTTATTCATATGTCACAAAAGAATACGACAGAATGATGATGAAAGACCTGTGGAAGTCATATTAATGGCCGTAGGTAGCAATACATTTCACTGACCAAGAGGCATCAACAAGTCTTGGCATCAAAAACCAACAAAAAGATCCCATCACACATAAGCATGTGTTTCGACACCAAAAGGACGTCCAAAGTCCTCGGCCTGCGTCACATGCGTTGTCATCTCAAATGGATGATGTGACATTGGGAGGGGGGAGGGGGACGGAAGGTGTGTCTGCATGTCGAAGTGGGGTGGTGGGTGATACCTCACACATAACATGCTTGTATTTTGGTGTCTATATGGTAGCATCATGTTGGCGATATGTTAAAAAAGCATCATGTAGGTGATAGCATCGGTACATGCAAAAACGATCTTTGTGGCACTTATCCCTCCTGTTGGCGGCCTGTGCGGCGCCGATGAGGAGCATATGATACATCTATTCCTGTGAGTGGTGACATAATTTTGCGAGTTCCCATGCTCTTAAAGTCTTCTTGTACTCCACTTTGGCGAGTTCATCTTGTCTTAAAGTCTTCTAACACTCCTTCCATTCCCTTATACAAGACCACTATCAAAAATACATTTTGCATCTATACAAGGCCACCAACAGTAATCGAGGGAAAAATTAATGATGTTTCCTCATACTAGAACTTGTTTAATACTTGCGTGCATGTAGTCATAGTGACACTCAGCTACTTCCTTCCCATTCCTTCCTTGCATGCATGTGCAGTATTAACGATCCCGGTTAATGAAAAGAAAAGTTGGATTCCAAAGCAGTCATTAAATTTTACCTTGGTGCCTGTAATCTAAGTTTGTGGCCTTGTACAAGGGAATGGAGGGAGTACTCCACTTTGGCAAGTTCACATGCTCTTAAAGTTTTATGTACGAAACTTGCTCGAGTAGATATGAATCACTCTAGGGAGATGGTGTGGTCCAACTAGACGTCAGGCCTAAGGGCTAGTTTACACCGTCATGTTTAATTAAAGTCCAATTCAATCTTGTCCAAGATTTATCTTCCTTGGCTGGTTCTCTGGCTTGTTGAGGATAAGAACATGTACAACCATCCATGTTAAGGACCAAGAATATTGTATTTTCGATCTGTGTTACGTCCTTTCCATTGCTTTCTATGCTGGTATGTCTGCCTCATCAAAACATATTCAAAATAGATATCATTTGAAATCCCTCGTCACCGGAAACATGAATATGAAAAGAGAACTTCATTCGAACTTTTGATTCAAAAGATATGAAATGTTGAAAATCGAAAGCAAAAATAATTTAAAAATGGCCCACCCCCGTGTGCTAGAAATCCCCAGTATTTTGCTTCACGTTTTGTTGCTTAGTCAATTCAATAGGGTGGTAGCTGGGGATTGACCAACGTTGGTGAAAACGACTGTTGGTGCCGTTTGTCATATCATACTCTAAAGCCATATATGGATTCTGGCCGTAGATACACGCATCATCATCGCCCTCCGTTAGTTGGCAGCATGTTGTAGCCAGCGAAAAAAGATGTACTTTCAGCATGCTGTACACAACAAGTTTGATGAAAACAACATGCGGCAGGCATATATATTCTCGAAAATCTTATGGCGACATACGCAAAGAAAAAGGTGTGAAAGGAGGACTTTCGGCAGGCCTGGTTGCCTCGATTAACGACCACGTTAAGCAAAAATCCCGCCTCTTTGCGTTCCTGGGCAA
>LR738712.1:875105288-875121110 GCA_902687465.1 Secale cereale | reverse complement strand
CCCCCCAAAACCGAGAAAATGTTCCCTTGTTGGTACGTTCAGTTTTCTAGCCGGTTATTGGGACGATTTAGTTCCAAAAAAATCTGCCTTTAGTAGAAAAGGCCAGGGAAAAAAATCTGAACATGGTTTGAACTTTTTGAACATTTAAAACTATATATGAACAATTAACGAGCGTATTTTTAAAAACTTTGTGATTTTTTATATTTTGAATATTATTCAAAAGTTTGAACTTTCATTTAAACAGGAACTATGTTGAAAAGATGTTAAAAAAATAGAAAAATGAGAAAGTTTCAGAAAAATGTGATAACTTTTCAAATAAAAGTAAAATCTAAAAAATGAAAATAAATAAAAAAATAAAAAATGGAAAGCCCTAGTAAAAACTGGTAAGTAGAAACAAAAATAAAAACGAAAAACTAGACCGGGACCTCCTAGAAAGTTTCGAAACCAGGAAAATCAGAGTGAGAAAATTCCCTAATTGGAATTTGTAGACATGGCCAACGAGCTGAATGGGGCCGACACAGTCAGTCGCTCGCGTCGCTAGCTCTATGAAATTTAGCCAGTCGCTCGCTTGATAAATGGCCGTAAAGAACGTTAAATAGGGGCACAAGGGATTTCCCAATTTGCACGTAAACGTATGCTAGTATTTACAGCATTCTAAGTTCCTCTCTATATGGAGGTTTAGTTTTTTAAGTTAATTTTTATCTAGTTTGTAGAAGAAAAATGAAACTATGAACACCTACGATACCAAAATTCATATGAAGTCTAACATTTGATTTGTCTTATCAAGGACTTGTATGTTAGTTTATCCAACAGGGATACCTAATGTATGCGGTGATAACACAGAGAGATGCCTCTCTCGCTTAAAAAATTTTGGGGCTGCAAAACTACGTATAGAGATGATACCCCTTACATTGTTATGGAAATGTTTTCAAATATATTGAAGTGAGATTTGATTTGTAAAACATGAATATTTGGAGTAATAATAAGATAATTAAAAGTGAAAAGTACATATGACTCAATGTGTTTGATTGTTATATATTTGTAAAATACTACCTCGGTCCTGGTTTATTGGTCCCCTTCAAATTTTGTGACAAATTGTGACCATAGATTTAACTAACAAAATATTAATTCATGTCATCAAAAATTGTATCGCCGGATTCGTATTTGAATATAGTTTCCAATGGTATATTTTTTTTGCAACATGCATAGACATTGTGTTAGTTAAATCTATGGTCAAAATTTGACACTAAATAAGAAGGGGACCAATAAACCTCGTGGGAGTCGGTTTGGCCCACTTTCGGTTGGACCACATGTCCTCACAGTCCATGTGTTCTGTCATCTCGGTTCACCCAGCCCATCGCTATTGTTCGGATTTGATGCCTATTTAAGGGACATGGTGGGGTGGCCGCTCCCATATCGTGTCCACGGAAGCGTCCAGACGCGATCCACGGACGGATAGTCTGCCTGTTTTAGGGTATAGCGTTGGAGATGCCCTTATGGTTTAAAAATTGAGCAATGCCAGGCGGACGACAAAACTTGGACGATGAGCGAACGATGATAAAATCCAGCCAGGAAATCTTGTGCACAGCCGTGCAATGTCCGCTCGATTGTTTGGTCGCGCATAAATCGGCCAAAATCTATTGTATGTGGAGCAATTTTGTTAAAACTGTTTGGATATGCGATCATGAACATTTTTTTAAATCTAACTATCCATGTGATTGAGAATGCTGAGTCCGCTGCATGATTACTTCTCAGTCCAGAGGTATCTTAATGGCATCGAAACGATTAATTTTGAATTTTTCAAAATTAAGGTCTCCAAAATGCCCTACTCCCTTCAGGCCCCCATTTTCATTGTAGAAAATAGAGTCTTAGAAGTACTCCACAAATTTTTGACCCCCTGAGAGATAGGAGTTGATGCACGTTCGCTGATTGCTAATTAGAGGGATGAGCCCCCACTAGTGCAGAACCGGGCAATAGCACCGGTTCGTAAGGCCCTTTAGTGCCGGTTCCATAACCGACACTAAAGTGTCGTCACTAAAGCCCCCCCCCCCCCCGCTTTAGTACCGGTTCAGCACGAACCGGTGCTAAAGGGCAACCACGTGGCACGAGCCAGCTCCGGGGGCCGGGAGCCCTTTACCAACTGGTACTACAAGGTTTGGGGGGTTTTTGGTTTCATGATTTCTTTTTCATTTAATTTTGTGTTTTCCATTTAATTCTTTTTCGTTTGCTGGTATTTTACGATACTACACATTGCACATCGGAGTCCCTGTTGAAGAACATCGTATAGTAATTAATATACTTAGCAATGAAATTTAAGGAAAAAAATAATGTATGCAAAAGATGCACAGAGGACAAATAGTAAAAATCTTACCATCACTCGTAAATAGATGTGACCGTAGTTCAATACGATCATTATTGGTCGCACGTATTGAGTACTAACATTTCTAAGTGCAGGAAGATAATTTGTCTTGACAGTATGAAGATCCTCAAGCCATGAAACATAATGACTTATCTCCTCGAAGTTTAGTTCAACTCCGGGACAGAAGTAGGTCCTGTCTACCAAGCGCCGGACATGTTTTTTGCTTGAATGGAAATAAGCTGTCAATATAAATTAGTTGTCAACTATTTTTGAATAAACAATATCAAAGACATAAATATGGTTGAGAAACTCACATAATGGTAGAACTGGAGGCATCTGCACATCGACCCAGATGTCTGTATTACCTTCAATGTCATCTTCCGGACGAATATCAAAAGTGATAACCATATCAGGCTCAAATGCATAAGCCTTGCATAGTGCTTGCCAAGTTTTGCATTCAAAATAGGTGTACGTGTCTGCATTGTATAATTTGACGTTAAAAGTATAACCATGCTCGGTCTTCAGGTAAACTCTCTTTACCTCCATAGTTTCCATAGAACTAAAACCTATCTTATCCAAGACAAAAATTCTTGCATGGCAGGGGATGCGCTAGTAGAATAGTGAAAATTTAGAATTATAAGTTGAAGCAAATGAAGCATATATAAGTCATGCTTAATTACGAAAAAAGACTTGTCATTGTGACTTACTGTATCCACTTCGAAGGTCTCATCCAGCTTTATGCTGAAGCGCCTATCATCAACAAGGAAATTTCTGTCGCACAGGCCGCGCTGGTCTTCATAGTATTCGCACGTAATGTAATCATTTTCGTCGTCAGACGACATTTCCTATTAATTAGATCATCAAATCTCAGATATCTAAATTTTCTTACTAAAAATAAACTAGTTCTATTAATTCAACTAATTCAACTAAGAATTTACTAAAAATAAACTAGTTCTATTAATTTTCTTACTAAAATATGTAAAGTAGCTATATATAATAATATTTTAATTAGATCATCAAATATCATATACCTAAAAATAAACTAGTTGTACTAATTCAACTAGTTCAACTCCGCATTACTAAAAATAAACTAGTTATATTAATTCAACTAGTTCAAATAATCTCATATACCTAAATTTTCATACTAAAAATAAACTTGTTCTATTAATTTTCATACTAAAAATAAACTAGTTATATTAATTCAACTAGTTCAAATCTCATATAAATACCTAATTAATATCTAGCTAATTCATCTAAAAGAAAAATTTCTAACTTTTTTATAACTATTTCTATAACTAAAAAACAGAAAAAATTTCTAACAATTCTAACTTTTTTATAACTATTTCTATAACTAAAAAACAAAAAAAAAATTGTAACAATTGTAACATTTCTATAACATTTCTAACAATGCTATATAACTAACTATTTCTATAACTAAAAAAAGAAAAATTTCTAACATTTTTATAAATATTTCTATAACTAAAAAATAAAAAAATGTATGTGTGTGTGTGTGTGTGTGTGTGTGCGCGCGCTCACCGGCGAGGGGAGAGGCGGAGGGGGGCGGCGACGGGGACGGCGACGAGCGTGGCAACGGGGCTGGTGACGGGCGCGGCGACGACGACGGGGACGTACGGGGCGGCGACGACGGGGACGGGGCGGCGACGACGGGGCGGCGACGGGCGCGGCGACGGGGCGGCGACGACGTGGACGGGGCGGCGACGCGGACGAGGCGACGACGGGGCGGCGAGGGTGCAGAGGAGAAGAAGCAGATGAGAAACTGAAATTTTTGAAGTGTTCTTTGATATAGAACAGACATTTAGTACCGGTTGGTGGCACCAACCGGTACAAAAGGCCTGGTTTGGCCAGGCCAAGCGGCGGGAAGCGCACCCCCTTTAGTACCGGTTGGTGGCACCAACCGGTACTAAAGACACCCCTTTAGTATCGGTTGGAGCCACCAACCGATACTAAAGGGGTGCGCAGGCAGGCGAGGGGCGCATATGTTTAGTCCCACCTCGCTAGTCGAAGAGCGCCAGGACATGTTTATAAGCCCCGACGCAGGCACTGCATTGAGCTCCTCTCAAATGCAGGCCTTCTGGGCCTACCTCTGCTACTCTGCCATGTGGGGCCTATTGGGCTTGCGGGCCTGCATTCTGGCCCAACAACAGGTTGGGTTTCTAGTCGTATGCACGCCGCTGTGGCCCAGTAGGCGGGCTTTGTTATCTTTTTTTCTTTTCTACATTGGTGTGAATAGTTTAAATTTTGAATTATTTGAAAGAATTTGTTTGTGTGAATCACTAGTTTGTGAATAACTTAACTTTAAAAATTCATTTTTCAGTGATTCATTTTTATTATGTTTAATATTAGTGTGTTTTATCATTATATTCAATTTGGTAATGCTTAGGTTATTTAAAAAATGAAATGCCTTTGTAACAGATGAGTTTTCGTCCGTTACAGTGAAATGCATGAAAGAATTTGTTTGCACATAAAATTTCTTCGCGTTTCAAATGCCAAAACACATAACTACCCTAACTATTACAGAGATTCCTTTCTGGGTGTGAAACACAGAAGAAAGTGATGATAGTGAAGCCGATCACATCCCAGATCTTTGGGTGTGAAACTTTTTCTTCGCGTGTGTCCCTTTGAGCCGTAACCATGGAAAATCTTCATCATTTAACGAGATGCTCGGGTCAATATTCACTGTGAATGGAGCAATTTCATCAAACTTTTCATAATTTTCTGACTTGTCTGTCTTGCCATCCACTCCCACGATGTTTCTCTTCCCAGAAAGAACTATGTGCCGCTTTGGCTCATCGTACGATGCATTCGCTTCCTTATCTTTTCTTTTTCTTGCCTTGGTAGACATGTCCTTCACATAGAAAACTTGTGCCACATCATTGACTAGGACGAATGGTTCGTCTGCATACGCAAGATTGTTGAGATCCACTGTTGTCATTCCGTACTGCGGGTCTTCCGTTACCCCGCCTCGTGTCATATTGACCCATTTGCACCAAAACAAAGGGACCTTCAAACCACGTCGATAGTCAAGTTCCCATATGTCCTATATATAATCATAATATGTTTCCATTCCCGTCTTGGTTTCTGCATCAAAGCGGACACCACTGTTTTGGTTGGTGCTCTTCTTATCTTGGGCGATCGTGTAAAATGTATTACCATTTATCTCGTACCCTTTGAAAGTCATTATATTCAAAGATGGTAACTGGGACAGCAAGTACAGGTCATCTTCAATAGATGTGTCATGCATGGTACGTGTCTGCAACCAGCTGGCGAAACTCCTGGTTTGTTCACGTGTAATCCAGTCATCAGACCGCTCCGGGTGTTTGTAGCGTAGCAAATTCTTGTGTTCATCCATATACGGAGCCACCAAGGTGGAATTCTGTAGAACTGTGTAGTGTGCTTCAGTGAGAGAATGTCCGTCCATACATATTATTTGTTTCCCTCCTAGCGTGTCTTTTCCATCTAGTCTGCCCTTATGCCACGATTCAGGAACACCAATCGGCTTAAGGTCCGGAATAAATTCAATACAAAACTCAATGACCTCCTCATTCTCATGGCCCTTGGAGATGCTTCCTTCTGGCCTAGCATGGTTATGAACATATTTCTTTAAGACTCCCATGAACCTCTCAAGGGGAACATATTGTGTAGAAATACAGGACCCAAAACGTTAATCTCTTCACATAGGTGAACTAGGACATGCGTCATGATGTTGAAGAAGGATGGTGGGAACACCAACTCGAAACTGACCAGACATTGCACCAAATCATTCTCTAACCTTGGTATGATTTCTGGATCGATTACCTTTTGAGAGATTGCATTGAGAAATGCACATAGCTTCACAATGGCTAATCGAACGTTTTCCGGTAGAAGCCCCCTCAATGCAACCGGAAGCAGTTGCGTCATAATCACGTGGCAGTCATGAGACTTTAGGTTCTGGAACTTTTTCTCTGCCATGTTTATTATTCCCTTTATATTCGACGAGAAGCCAGACGGTACCTTAATACTGAGTAGGCATTCAAAGAAGATTTCCTTCTCTTCTTTGGTAAGAGCGTAGCTTGCATGACCCTGATGTATGCCGTCTTTTCCATGCATATGTTGCTGGTCCTTCCGTGCCTCAGGTGTATCTTTTGTCTTCCCATACACGCCCAAGAAGCCAAGCAGGGTCACACAAAGATTCTTCGTCACGTGCATCACGTCGATTGCGAAGCGGATCTCTAGGTCTTTCCAATAGGGCAGGTCCCAAAATATAGATTTCTTCTTTCACATGGGTGCGCGTCCGTCAGCGTCATTCGGAACAGGTTGTCCACCAGGACCCTTTCCAAAGATCACCTTCAAATCCTTGACCATATCATGTACACCAGCACCAGTAGGATGGCGAGGCTTCGTCTGGTGATCCGCCTCACCTTTGAAATGCTTGCCTTTCTTTCTTACGAGATGCCTGCTCGGACGAAATCGACGATGTCCCAGGTACACATTCTTCTTACAATTAGCCAAATATATACTGTCGGTATCGTCCAAACAGTGCGTGCATGCGCGGTATCCCTTGTTTGTCTGTCCTGAGAGGTTACTGAGAGCAGGCCAATCATTGATGGTCACGAACAGCAACGCCTTTAGGTCAAATTCTTCCCCCATGTGCTCATCCCACGCACGTACACCTGTTCCATTCCACAGTTGCAAGAGTTCTTCAACTAATGGCCTTAGGTACACATCAATGTCGTTGCCGGGTTGCTTAGGGCCTTGGATGAGCACTGGCATCATAATGAACTTCCGCTTCATGCACAACCAAGGAGGAAGGTTATACAAACAAATATTCACAGGCCAGGTGCTATGGTTGCTGCTTTGCTCCCCAAAAGGATTAATGCCATCTTCGCTTAGACCAAACCATATGCTCCTTGCGTCATCTGCGAACTCCTTCCCGTACTTTCTTTCGATTTTTCTCCACTGCGACCCGTCAGCGGGTACTCTCAACTTTCCGTCTTTCTTACGGTCTTCTCTGTGCCATCGCATCGCCTTGGCATGCTCTTTGTTTTGGAACAAACGTTTCAACCGTGGTATTATAGGAGCATACCACATCACCTTGGCAGGAATCTTCTTCCTGGGGCGCTAGTCCTCGACATCACCAGGGTCATCGCGGCTGATCTTATAGCGCAATGCACTGCATACCGGGCAAGCGTTCAAATCCTCGTACTCACCGCGGTAGAGGATGCAATCATTAGGGCATGCATGTATCTTCTGCACCTCTAACCCTAGAGGGCAGATAGCCTTCTTTGCTTCGTACGTACTCTCGGGCAATTCGTTGTCCTTTGGAAGCATATCCTTTATCATTACCAGCAACTTTCCAAATCCCTTGTCAGATACACCATTCTCTGCCTTCCATTGCAGCAATTCCAGTGTGGTGCCCAGCTTTTTCTTGTCACCTATGCAATTCGGGTACAATAATTTGTTGTGATCCTCTAACATGCGCTGTAACTTCTTCTTCTCCAAATCACTTGCACAGTTTCTCTTTGCATCGGCAATGGCCCGACCTAGATCATCAACGGGCTCATCTGATGCCTCTTCTTCAGCTTCTTCCCGCATTGCCGGCTCAGCTTCTTCCCGCATTACCGGCTCAGCTTCTTCCCCCATTGTTGTATCATCGTATTCAGAGAACCCATGGCCAGGATAGCTGTATTCGTCCTCTTCTTCTTCATTGTCTTTCATCATAACCCCTCTTTCTCCGTGTTTGGTTCAAACATTATAGTGGGGCATGAAACCGGACTTAAACAGGTGGACGTGAATGGTTCTCGACTTAGAGTAATTTTGACCATTCTTACAGACAGCACATGGACAAGGCATAAAACCATCCGCCCGCTAGTTTGCCTCAGCCGCAAGCAGAAAATTTTGCACACCATTAATGAACTCGGGAGAGCATCGGTCATCGTACATCCATTGTCGGCTCATCTTCACTACACAGCATCAAAAACACCAACTTAATACAAGTTCATACATAAAGTTCATACAACACCTAAATGCAACAAACAAATAACTCTCTAGCTAAAGCATTTAAATGCAACAACAAATGCGATCAAGATCGCAACTAAGGTAACAATTGATCCAACAACATAATGATACCAAGCCTCACTATCGATGGCATATTTTCTAATCTTTCTAATCTTCAAGCGCATTTTCTCCATCTTGATCTTTTGATCATCGACGACATCGGCAACATGCAACTCCAATTCCATCTTCTCGTCCTCAATTCATTTCAATTTTTCTTTCAAGTACTCGTTTTCTCTTTCAACTAAATTTAACCTCTCCTAGATATGCAAATTAAGTGTTATTTTGGACCTCAAATTGCATATAAATCAAATACTAGCACATATATTTCCTCCCAAATTACTAAACTCACAAATTAATCACTATATAAAGCATTGCAAGAGCTAATCTAGCAATGAGAGATGAAATGACAAAGTTGCTAACCTTTGTGATCATTTGAATGGATGGGGGTCTTCAAATCTTGACAAATTTTGGGCAAAATGTGTGATGAGCTCGAAAGGAAGAGGGGAAGAACAGAGAGGGAGAGGGGAAAGGGGAAGAACAGAGCGAGCTCGGGGGGACGAAGGGTTTATGTACGACCACCTTTAGCACCGGTTCGTGCCAAGAACCGGTACTAAAGGTGCTGGAGGGGCCCCAGACTGACAACATCCTGCCACCACTCTCATTAGTACCGGTTCGTGGCACGAACCGGTGCTAAAGGTTCGCCACGAACCGGTACTAATGAGAGCGGCCCGGCTAGCCGTTGGAACCGGCACTAGTGTACACATTAGTGCCGGCTCATATTCAAACCGGCACTAATGTGCTTCACGTTTGACCATTTTTCTACTAGTGCCCTTTGCGTGGCACTTCAGCTTCAAGCCGGTCTATAAGAAAATCGTGGTCAAAGTTATGTTTTTAAAACGGTTTTGATATCCAAAGCATCAGCTTTTCAAGGAGGACCGCCGCACTGCAAGCAACTTTCAATCCTGTTTTCACTCTTTTGTTGGCTACGAAGTTTAAACGTAGTTTCTGTAGAGCAAATCATGGTAGACCGTGCAATACATGTAAGCGGATGATGGTTGCTGACTGGCTGCTGATTGTGTGTGCGTAAACTTGGACGGGTGATCTGTAGCCTGAGCTCATCATGAGCTGTAGATGGTTTCGTGCAGCGTAAAACAAGCCATGCAAAGTGCATGGCAACCAGTACACGGCATACACACTTCCAGAGAGTTTGACCTAGCGCATCGTCATCACTAATCTAATGCCAAGAACCGGACAAGTTTTCCATATAGCCTGAGTACTTGTTGACTATAGAGACGTGCTCCTTTGCGTGGAATTGATAAGCAATGCATATACGTTTTTTTTAGAAAAGGGGGTATTCATAGCCAACAATGCATATACGTATATGCATATATCATACTCCGTATAAGATCTCCTCGCAGTATTCGTAGGCACGTCAGTCAGTCGTTGGTTACGAAATCCAAACGGGCTTCTTAATTTGTACACGAAGTGCAAGAGCGCTCAAACCTCAAGGAGTTGACTCTAGCTAAGTTGAGCTAAACACGTCGCAAGGAGCCAAACCTCTCTCTTGAACGTGAAGCAAAGAGTACGGTACGGCGATCGAATGTACCACACTCAGAGATGTTCTCAGCAAATTTTAGGCTGGCGATGTGGAGTCCCTTGTTTTTCTCCTCCTCCGTCCACTCCGCGCGATACTAGTCCTCCTCGGTGGCATCGGCGCTAGGAGGGAGGATCATGGAGCCCCACTGTGGGAAGTAAACGAGCGCAACAGGGAGAGTACACGACATGACCATGACGCCAATGTATTGTAACCCTTTGCTTGCGGAGTACTGCGGCGATGTGAAGAAGAGGAACTGTGTGAGCCCTTCTCCCACGTTACCGCCTGCTCCGATCATGTCAGAGATGAGGCCGAGGGAGCACCGGGAGACGAATGGGATGACACCGCAGACAGCACCGCATGCTGCCCTAGCAGAATGGAGTAGAGGACAATGCATGTGATGGAGGTTGAGAGGGTGGATGGACGTTGTCCCAGACACAGGCAGAAGGCTCCACCTACGGTCTGGAGGATCCAGTTGTTCCAGAGGGGAGCACAAATGCCGAAGTAGCAGGCACTGAGGTCAGAGAGATATCCACCAATAGGCCAAGCAAATATGTTTGCCAAGCCATAGCATGAAACAATGGTGCCAGCAGTGCGCAGGTCGAGGTGGAAGCTATTGTAGTAGTATTCCGCGATCACATTGTTGGTGGTACCAATCATATCACACAGTTATGGGAGCTAATCGTGTTTCCGTATCACGCACGATGAACTGAGCGAAATGTGTGTAACATGCCTCATCATCTCACTCAATTGAATTACAAGAACCATGTGTTAAAAATCAGACATGAGTTGCTGCCACAAATTGCTCGTGATTATTCTAATCATCACACATATTTTGCTCAGAGAAACCGTATGTAAGGAATCACACACAGTTTGCCAAGTTAATCATGCAGGATGGTCCAGGGATCAGAGATGATCAATTCATTTGCACACGATTTAAATTAATATCATGCGGGATGCCTTCATCGCATTTGATGTTACAGTATACAATACGGGGGGTGGGGGCTTAACAGAACCGTGTGCACTAGTGACATCTCTCTCTCTCTCTCTGCCCATGTGCGTGATGTGCCGGTGACCAAGTAAAGGTATGCCACATAGAATTACATGTGTTGGTACCGTATATGACTAACTTATATGACCTTGATGACCACCATTACAAATTATGTTAATATAGTGACCAAATCGAGGCGAGTGACCATAGATGTATTTCACTATTTTTTAATCAACTGTCCCCATTTAAGGCAATGTACGCCTGGTTGATCCCATCCATCCAGGCCGAGCCGTAGTGGACGGCGTCCAACAGGCGGCAGACATCCCGTCTGATTGTCACCCAGGGAGTTATTTACCCAAAACCACCACACTTGGGGCTAGGGTAACCAGTCGATACCACATTTGAGCCATGTTACAAAAAACCACCAACTCTGAGCCTAATCGGTAACGCGGAGCACTGACTGGCCGATTTAGCCGCGGAAACAGCGAAACCGACAGGTGGGCCCGACCTGTCGGGTTGACGTGGCACTGGTTGACGGACGTCGTTAGACGGCAGGGGACGGCCGTCTCCGCGCCCGTGTCTTAGTGGGCCGCCGTTGGTCGGACCCAACCGCACCCGAGCACATCCGACCCCTCTGTCTTGACCCCGACGACCGCCGCCGCCGCCACCGTCGTCTCGCCGCCGTCCGCCGGTCCACCATGGTTTCTTGGAGCGAGGGGTCAAGCTCTTCTTCCTCGGACGACGAGTCAGTGACTAGCCAGGTACGTTAATTTGGGGATTCCAGCATTTAGGGTTAGGGTTCTTGAGTTGGGGATTTCTTAACAACTTGCTTATTTGTTCAATCTGTTTGGTTTTAAGCTTCCTAGGACTATCCCATGCTATGAATGGTGTGGCATTGCTCATGAGCTCTCCTCTCGTTGTCTGCATCGTGCGCCTTGCCTTAGGCTAGTAGCATTTGAATCTACGGACACTGGCCGACGATTTCTTGCTTGTGCTGAGGAGAAGGTATGTTGGTTAGTATTGTATTTAGTTAATCTTAGTTAGTTTTTGCTCCATTCAAATGCGAGAGTGAAATTTTGCTCTGCTTATTAGTGTGAAGAATTTTGACTGGCCACAGTTGGACCTAATTCGGTGGTTTTGCTCTCACAGTTGAAAATGAAGCTCTGCCAGTAGTAAAATATGCTCTGCGAGTGTAATTTTTGCTCCAAATAATTTAGTAGTGTAGAACATTGCTAGTGCCAGTAGGAAATTGTGCTTTTTTAAATATTTGCTGGAAATAATACATTTGTTGTTATATGTTGTTAAAATTGACAAGAATTTCTTATTCACAACACATATAAATTTCATAGGATTTCTTGATTGTTTGTGCATTTAAATGAACACAATTTCTTACTGAATTCTGGACTAAAGTGCATCTGACAATATTGAAATGAACAGAATTTAAATGAACATTTCTTGTGTAGTATGTTTGACACATATTTTCCTGAATTATAGGCTGAACTAAAGTGCAACTATCTGGAGTGGATAGACCCTGAGTGGTCAGTGGCTTTGCAGTTTTGCCTAACTGAATTGTGGAGCATGTATGACAAAGAAAACAAGGACATGCTGAGAGACAATTTTGCTCTCCTTTGCTTTCCTCTTTGCTCTCCATGCCATCATCTTGGGCACCTCAACACCAAACTGCCTCTTAACCTTGTCAACTATAGCAGGTATAGTAGTGTTGGGGTCTGATCTGATTGTTTCAAGCATTTTGTTGCCAAGCCACTTTGAGTTGATCCTTGTCTTCTCAGATTGGGTGGGACATGTGTGTTCCAATATCATCTTCTTAATGCAGAAAGTGGGCTCATTACTGATCTTTGCTGTAACCATGTGGAACTGACAACCCTCTCCATCACAACACACTATTATCCTATCACTGCAGTTTCTGTGATATTTGTATCTTCTAAGTTGTTTCACATGCAAATTCACAAGAGCCTCTCTAAATTGGTACACATCTCTGAAACACAGCCTAAGCTGGAATTGCTGCTCTGGATGCAGCCTATCCTCATCATACCAGACCCTGGGTGGTCTTTTCTTAGCTCTGCTCCTTCTACCAGAGGGGATTATAAAGGACATTGGTTCATTGCCATCATCATCAGCTTCAAAGCCTGTATCATCCTCTTCTGAAGATGGATACCAGTCCTCATTCATGCTTCTGTTAGCACTAGAGTGGGACCTACTTGTAGGACCAGCCCTCTTTATCTTCTTCTCAACAGGCTCAGGAACTGCAATCTCTTGACATGAATCATCATCTTCCTCCAAGTCTATGTCATATAAATCTTCAGGGTCTGTGTCCCCTTCACAGTGTGTACTTCTCATGTATTGAGCTCTCTTCCTCTTAATGTCAGAAATTGTATCTTTCAGATCACTGTCCACCGTCCTCCTCTGTTCTTCTTCCCTGGCTACACTGTCTTCTTCTTCATACTCCATGGAATCTGATTCTTCTTCTGCATCTGAGAGGTCTACATTAGCTACAAAGTCTTCATCAAATACTGAGTCATCATCTTCATCAGATGTGTCCTCATTTGTTACAAAGTCCTCATCAAACTGGAAATCTGCATAATTAACACTAACTTGAGTGTTAACCTGCTGCAATGCATTATTTTCCTGCTCTGCATCTGCTATCTGTGGCTCAATTGGTTGATTTTCTGTCCCAAGAAGAAACTGACATGGTGGAGGAACTGATTTTATTGGCATATAGTTCATAGTTTCTTGTGTACCAACATAACCAGCTGTTGTTTTGTGCACAACACCTAATTCATTATCAGCAAATACAACAGGTGTGTCCCATGTTAAATCTAAAACTGTTTCAGCTGGGTCCACTTCTTCATGTTCTGCATTTTAACTGGTGCTTCCTTTATATCTAACTTCCCCTCTTTAACATACAAACACAATGTCTGACTGGTTTTAAACTGCTTTAGCATCTCAGACACATCAGTGTTGTTTCTAATGACAGTCATCCCTTGCAGCCCTGTGCCATCCTTCCTCAAGTAGCAAATAGTGTCATCACTTCCATATCCATTTCTGACCATCACATTAAGCAAACTGCCATAACTGATGTCTGTCTCATACATCTTCACAAGGGTATATGTTTTGGCAGCATCTATAGAAGGAAAATGAAAATATAATGACCATGGCTCCTCAGGCCTACAGAAGACAACAAAACTATGACATATTCACAGATAAAACAAAGTAATAGCAACAGTAACAACATTAAGATCTATGAATCAGCAACAGGCGCATTAAGTAATTCTGAATAAAAATCCTAACCCTAAGTTTGCACAGCTAGATTCATCTCCAACTACGCTGCACAGCTACAACTAAGTATTCTGAATTAGCTAGGCAGTATTGCTAGAAACCTAACCCTAAGTTTTGTTGCAATGAGATTTACCTGGGTGGAGATGGATGCAAGGGGGGTACTTCGCCCGGCAACAAATCAGCCGTCGCCGACGCCTTCTCTGCCTCCGCAGCAGCCTTCTCTGCCTCCTCCGCGTACTGGGACGGCGGCGGCAGGACAGCTTTTCCCCTTGCCGTCGTCGAGTCCAAATCGCCATCGGGGTTGGGGCCCCACTTGCCAACGGGGTCGCATTGCGGGCGGAGGCCACCGGAAGAATGGGCAACCCCGCCGGAGCCGTCGAGACCTTCTACGCCATCGCCGCCGCCGGAGCTGGTCGCCATGAGTACAACGAGAGGAACGCGCAGGAGGAAACTGAATCGGGGATTGGAGGAGGAAACGGCGGGCGTCTGACCTAAGACACGGGCGCAAAGACGGCCGTCCCCTGCCGTCTAACGGCGTCCGTCAACCAGTGCCACGTCGACCCGACAGGTCGGGCCCACCTGTCGGTTTCGCTGTTTCCGCGGCTAAATCGGCCAATCAGTGCTCCGCGTTACCGATTAGGCTCAGAGTTGGTGGTTTTTTGTAACATGGCTCAAATGTGGTATCGACCGGTTACCCTAGCCCCAAGTGTGGTGGTTTTGGGTAAATAACTCTCACCCAGGCGGTGTGTTTAGAAGGCGAGACCCATCACATCTGGGCCTGGGGTGCTCGTCAGTCGAGGAAGAGGGCGGCCCGCTTGACCTCATCGGGGTTGAATGGGGCCACGAGAGGGGCCCCGTGGATGCGGGGTGCGGTAGCGTAGAGGGCCTCCACGTCGAAGCGCCAAATGGGCACCGCAACCCAGGAGGGGGTGGGCCTTCCTTGCATGCCCCATGATGTGGGAGCCATCGACGTCCAAGGCGCGGATGCAGTTCTCGCGCCGGCGTTGGGAAGCCTGGGCGTAGAAGAAATGGGTGTTTTCGTCTCCCTCCCGCAACCCCTTGCAGTTCCCACATAGCTTCCAGTAGGCCGCCTGACGGGGGATGGCCGCGTCCAGAGCGCGGCGGGCGTCAGCGCGGAGGGAGGCTTCCTCCGTAGAGAGACAACGGTACTCCTCCAGAAAATCCATGAGATCAATCAAAAAATATAATCATTCTTAAAGGTGGGTATGTTGTGGTGTTGCTCTTTCCAAGCCTTGGCCGTAGACCAGAAAGCCTTCTTACGAGAGGCCACGTCCCGACCACAGCGGCTCCCCATCCAGGAAGGCAAGGTGGTGTTGAGAAAGAGGGGGTCCGAGAGCTAGGCGGTCTCGAAGAAGAAACGAGTGGAGGCTGGGATTTTTGTAGAGGAAGAGACTACCAGGGGGACATGGTCGCTAGTCGTGCAGGGGCAAGAGCTCAGCGAGGAGTCGGGGAAGAGGCTATCCCAACCGGCATAAAAAAATACCCGATTGAGACGGCTAGAGTGGG
>LR738712.1:875088993-875105238 GCA_902687465.1 Secale cereale | reverse complement strand
AGAAGACGACCAGTGAGAGGCAGCTCAAACCAGGAGAGGGCGTTGATCAAGGAGTTAAAGGTCACCACCCTAGCAGCGTGGAAACACGGGTTGTTCTTTTCGAGGGGCACACGGATGAGGTTTAAATCGCCTAGTATGAACCAAGGAGGCGAGACAGCGGCGGCTAGCCCCATGGATACCCCCCCCCCCGCCTCCCACAAAGTCCTGCATGAGAGAGTGGTCGGCGGGAGCGTAGACATTCGTGACCGCAAAAGCGAGTTCAGTGGTGGTCGAGCGAAGGACGGTGGTGAGGAGAAGAAGGCCACGAGGGCGAAAAGGCAGGTGTCCCAAGCAGTAATAATCCCGCCGCGGCTGCCGTCGGCATCCTTGACAGAGAATGCCGAGAGGCGGCTAGGGAGGAAGTGTTAGAAATATAATTGGGTTTAAGTTAGAGATAAGGAGATAGAGATAGAATTAGTTTAAACCACATAACTTGTCTTGTACTCCAAGTCTCTACCCCTCTTGTACTCCTATATATACCCTACACAAGGGTCAGATCAATCCAACGAATATTGTAGGTTCTATATTTTCTACATGGTATCAGAGTCAAGAGGTCTTGAGTTCAAGACCCAGATGACGCAATTAAATTTGCAGCCCATTTTTGGTCCACGTTTAGGCCTGAGGGAGCCACACGTGAGGGGAAGTGTTGGCGTATAATGTGCTGTCTAGTCTCTTTCATCAGATCGGTCTGATGGATGAACTGGTTAGGTGCATAAACTTACAGCCAAAAGGTCCAGGGTTCAAAACCCGGTAAATGCAATAAATAATTGCGACCCGCCCCCGCTTCCGCTGCCCAAGTCATATAGCTCCAAAGGAGCACAGCCCTACATCGATCCCACCTCTAAGAGGAGAGAACGGAGAGAGTTACACTGAGGAGACTAGACATTGGGACACGACAACAACACCCGAAGACGCACAGACTAACTACGGATACAAGCCTCCCAAGCAGGCGGGAGACCGTTCAAAGAGTTGGCTCTAGCTAGCATAGCATGCATCGGCCGGCGATCTCAAGTCTCAAGTCCCATTAATTTGCCATCGACTCATGCATGTAGAGATTATAAACAGTAGCTACCGAGTACCGTCTGGTTTACAAGGTGCACAATTAGCTAGCGACCGGAGGTGTATTATTTTCAGCTGGAAGGTTTTGCTAGCTAGCGTAAACAAATGTTAAGTTAGAGGACTCGCTAGCCTATGCTTGATACTCCCTCTGTTCCTAAATGTAAGGTGTATTAGTTTTTCAAAAAGTCAACTGGTGTCTATATTTGACCAACTTTGCAGCAATATATATAAAGATTAATAATACTAATTATATAAAATGTAAAAATATATTTCATGATGAATCTAGTGATACTGATTTGATATTCTAGATACTGATATTTTTGCCTATAAACTTGGTCAAACTTAGAGAAGTTTGACTTTTTGAAAAACTAATACACCTTATATTAAGGAACGGAGGGGTCCTCTGGGTCGCTGCCTTGGATGTCGGCTACACGGTGGAGGGCATATATTGGGGCGAGTAGGGGACGCTCCAGATCGCCGGAGGTGGTGCTGTGCACCATTGCCTATCAGCAACCAGAGCATCACCAATGTTAAGCTCGCAGGTCCAACCGTGAACTATCAAAGGTGAAGTGAGCCTAATTCAACTGGTTAGGAGAGTGTATGTACAAACCCAACATTTGAGTTCAAATTCTCACGGAGGCGAATTTAGGTTCCTATTTATTCTTGAGGATCAGAATTTTCTTGTACACATGCATTTATCATTGAGGACTGGGCTCGGTGCGAACTGAGATTAAAAATCCTAGTACTCATACTTAAAAGGCCGTATGCATCTCTAGTTGGTGCAGAGGCTAGGGAAGTGAAATTCTCCCCCAATTTTAAGGGATCGATCTGGAATTGATTGAGCATCAGGTTGGCATCTGCGAAGAAAACAGCGATAGATTTATGTGTTTCGAGTCCAGCGAAAAAACGAGATCGCCCCCACGTCGCTGCTAGGAGAGGCGACTGGGACGGATCCCACGAGCGCGCCGCCGCCCCTTCCTCCTCTGATCCTCTTCCCCTCGCCGCCGCCGAAGGACGCCTCCGGTCTAAGGCCACAAGGCTGATAGAGGTGGCGGGTCCTCATCCTCCCCGCGCAACTGATGGCGGCGGGGGCCTCATCCCTCTCACGTTGCGGGATCTTCGGCTGGAGCTCCATGGTGGCCCTGGACGACATGGTTCTGATGGCGGAGATGGGCGCCGGGGCGGCGGCCCCGAATTTCTCCGGCAACCACAATTGACGTTGTGGCCGCGAGGGCTACACGGCGTCTGATTCGAGGGGCTCGGTGAGGATCAGCTACTCATCTCTGCGTGGTGCGGGTGGTGGCGGTGGTGCCCGCTAAGATCTTTGGCCTGCTGTTGGGAGCCGGCGGGTGGCGCGGTGGTTCTTTTTGCTCTAAGATGGTGTTCAGCTAGTTGCCGGCTCCCAGGGATCTGGCCATTGACGAGTTCCAGAATGCTCCGCTGGAGATCTTCATTGGGTGCTTGACGCATGTAGATTTTTGGATCGGATGGGATTCGGTCGTGTGCGCCCCGATGTCAGCCAAAGTTGCTTCACGAGGGTGTGACGCGAAGCTTCCTTGTCTATTGACAGTACGGGACACGTCAGTATTTTGATTTCTATGGTGAAGATAGTGACAGAGAACGTCAAGGTGACTTAGGTCCGAGGTCTTGTAATACCGGATCGAGTCTTCGTGGCGATGAGGACTTTGCTTGGTGCTTCGTGACTTGTGGCAGCGGCATCGACAAGTGGGGCCGGCAACATAGGCGGAGTACAGAGTCTTCGCTTTCAGGGTGAAAGCCCATGGTCTGGCATTAATTGGTTGTACCTGGCAGTGACCTTGTTGAAGGAATTATTTTGAGAGTGTGGATCTTCTTCAGGGTAAAAATCTAAGATATAGGATCAGACGATAACGGTGCTTCTGCATTGTTTCCTTTTTGGAGTTATCGCTTTTCGAGAATTAGGACTTCGAGTGTTGTCTAGGTGGTGGTTCGTGCTGCAGCTATGAGGAATTGATCACTCTTGCGGGATTTGTTTTTCTCTTCTTTTTCTTCTTATTGTCTTTTGGTTGTGTGCATCTGTAATGTCTTTACGACATTACATTCATTTTTGTTTATTTTGATGATAAGTATTTTCGGACGAAGGGAGTACGCAGTTTCCCTCGATAGGAAGTTTAAAACACGGTGTATCAACCACCGTACGTACGTGACCAATCCGTACTCTTTCTCTTGAACGGCGTGGCTGATGTCAACTCTTTGGACTTGCTTAGGATCTCGATGGCAGCTATAGATCACCCACCTTTGAGTCCAGGATATTACACTCCGTAGGCTTCGGTAGCAGCCACCCTACGCTTGTTGTTTGCTTGCATAGGATGGAAAGACTAAAGTGGAGCCATGTGCTTGCAGCCGTCACAAATCAAATCAAATAATGGGACACATCATGAATCTCCGTGTCATATCCTTGTTTGACCCTTTTCTGTTTTCTCTTCTTCTTCTTTTTTGTCGCACAATGATAATTTGAGCCTGTAAACTAAGAAACACGAGCTACACAGACAACACCCTACGACACACAGGCTGGTCGACGAAAGTACGGAGAGGGCGCTGGCTGCATGCTAGTATATGCATCAAAGTTCTAGCTGCATATCGTCATCGGTAACCTAAAGTCTGAGTGTATCCGTATATGCTTATCTACATTGTCATCAAAGCACGATGTAATTTGTCTCGACATGTTTGCTTACCGGAGAAGTAAACAATTTGAGAGGCTAGTCGCTCATTGACCAACCTGTAGTGCACATGTTAACCAGCAGCAGGTTGGAACTCTTCCAAGAGGTTACGCACGTCCTCTTTGTCGTCTTTGATCTCGCCAGCTATGTGACAAAGGACAAGTTGTACTGCTGCATGTAGGGAGATCGAGGCGGTTGCATAGTTGAACGTGACACAGTTGGCTCTTTGCTGTTCGTGCGTTGAAATCAAGGCTGGACGAAAGAAGATCATGAAACCTATGGTTCAGAGTCGACCATCCAACCTAACCAGCTTCTGTTACTAGACCCGAGAGCGTAGATGATGATCTCCATGTAGTGAGCAACTATAACTGGTCCTCTATAACCAAAGCATTTTTGAAGCCTCAATTGTTCTTTTGCCACGACTTCCAAGAATGTCATTTCATTATAAAGCTTTACAAGCACACAAAACATCTGACAAAGTTTGCCAAAAGTCAATAAACATGCTTACTTTATTTTTGTTTTACCGTCTATTATCATAGAGCATTTGAGCTCGCGGCCCGCCCATACTCTCCAGCACGAACACCCCTGTACGAGCGGCTGGCTAGCTTGGTGTTGGAGTACTCCTTTGAACTTTGCTCAATGATCGAGAGCAACCTAGCTAAACTAGTTTTTGTACCAGCATACACACAACATGCATGCATGGCTTTGGCTAGTTCTCGATGCCAACATAACCACCGATTAACTGAAAAACCTGCAGCAGACACCACCGACCGTTCCCTTGCATGTGCAACCGCCGCAACTAGCAAGTTCATAATTCATTTGCACGGTTTTTGTAGTGAGCGTAGTACTTCATAATTTTGCAGCTAGATCGAATCTGAATAAACCCTCGACATATTGGCAGAGTCAACTCCTTGCACGGCTCTGTACTTGCAGCCAGATCTGTACTTGCAACAACCGTGCATGCACTCAATGACTTAACGTGCAGTCCCATTCAAATATACTCCCTCGGTTCCTAAATATAAGTCCTTTTAGAGATTCCAATATGAACTACATACGGAGCAAAATGAGTGAATCTACACTCTGAACTACATCTATATACATCCGTATGTAGTCCGTATGTATTGAAATCTCTAAAAAGACTTATACTCCCTCCGTTTCAAAATAAGTGTTTCAAATTTAGTACAACTTTGTACTAATTTTAGTACAAAGTTAAGACACTTATTTCGGGACGGAGGGAGTATTTAGGAACGGAGGGAGTATATAGCTTATCTGGTATAAGTGGTTGAGCAGCCCAGAGATAGGCCCGTCGGCGGAGAACAGAGCGACGCAACTTTGATGCCGCCAACTAATAATTTGTCTATGAGCCGACGAAGACGCAGCCAGCCACCGTACAGTTGCGTCCATGTGCTGGTGTGTTTCAAGAGTCAACTGATCTCGTACGGTGCACCTACAGTTTTATATATCCACTTGATCGGTAGCTCTTGATTTCAAATTACCACTACGCAACTTGTGTCCCCTACTTTTGTCGACTAGTTAATCGACTAGAAAACCCACGGCCAGTTACTGTCGGTGACACTTTTTACTTCGTCGTTTTGCAATTTGCATGTTTTACTTACGTACGCGCGTGTTCCTGAATTCAACGCGCATGCATGCATGTGCACTGACTCAAGCTACCAAATTTGACTTCCACACCGGGCGGGAATCACGTACGGAAAACACGTCGCTGACTCGTACTCCCTCCGTCCGGAAATACTTGTCATCAAAATGAATAAAAGGGGATGTATCTAGATGTATTTTAGTTTTAGATACATCATTTTTTGTTCATTTTGATGACAAGTATTTTCGGACGGAGGGAGTAGCTAGCTACACCTACACGACGTGCATGCAAACACTGCACGCCCTGCTGACTCAGCTCGTTAACCTGCTCCGATAAATTAAGGTGAGACGAGATACGTATCTTGACGATCGATCCCTCGATATATCTCGATGACAGCTGCTAGCTAGTATAACCAAGGATCGATCCATCCAGTTTGATCAAGTGTCGATGACGAGGCACCAACACACCACTGATCCGTACTCGTGCATGTGTAAGCCCTGGCTTAATGTTTGCCCATACAGCTTGATCACAGCGTCAACTCTTGGATCATCGACCTTACGGTCATACACATAGAAGTTGTACGTTTGGATTCCAACTCTTGTACACACTTGCTGATGAGGTCGTTGCGCTAGGTAATAGTTATCTCAACCATATACAAGCTTATCATATACGTAGCTTGGCAACCCAGATAAGCTCAACGAATTTCTTAGGTAGCCAAGCTGACAAGTCCATCGCCATTACTTGCAAGTAACTACATGCAGCGACTGCTTGCACAGCGTTCGCTTTCACTAACAGCGTCCTCTAAACTAAACATGTGATGCTGCTGTTATGACCCTCAAGCTAATCTGGATTAGTACGAGCTAGCCGCAAGCTAGATCTTGATTTACTGGGTGATAAACCCCAACCACAGAACGTTACTACTGCTACGACAGCTACTGCATGTGCAAGTGCAATAGGCTAGTTAACAAAATTGTAATAAACCCTTTAGGTGCAGTGTGAACTCTTTGCACTGTCCGGCTGGTACTTGCAACAATCAGTGCCCTAAACCGCGTATATATTATCTCCATATAAGTAGCTCGGCAGCCCCTGATAGGTTCAACAGGACAGAGATGCAGTACGATCATTGCAACAACTGCTCAACTAAACCAGTAGCACTATGTTAATTAAGCAGAGCACAAAAACGTCAAACATATAACAAACGATGTGCAATAATTTGAGAGACGAAGGAAACCCAGGAAGCATATGCCAACGAATATGCCAAACTGAAGCTGCTCCTGGTCTATAAATACACACCTCCTTGTAGTCTCTCGAGCAGAAACCCAAACCACTCCAACCTTGGTACTTAGCCAGCTCTTCCCCTCTTATACCACTGTTCAGCTCAGCTCCAAGGAGCAAGCAAAGTAGAAGCTTCCCAGCCTCAACACAAGAGGATATGGAAACAGAGGTTGGCTCCCCGGGCACCACAGCAACACCCACCAACTTCTCGCTGCCGGTGGACTCTGAGCACAAGGCCAAGTCCATCAAGATCTTCTCCTTCGGCAACCCACACATGCGTGCCTTCCACCTCGGATGGATGTCCTTCTTCACCTGTGTTGTCTCCACCTTCGCTGCTGCGCCACTCATCCCCATCATCCGCGACAACCTCAACCTCACCAAGGCCGACATCGGCAACGCCGGCGTCGCCTCCGTCTCCGGCGCCATCTTCTCCAGGCTAGCCATGGGCGCCATCTGTGACCTCCTTGGCCCACGATATGGCTGCGCCTTCCTCGTCATGCTATCCGCGCCAGCGGTGTTCTGCATGTCCGTCATTGATGGTCCCGGTGGATACATTACCATCCGTTTCCTCATTGGTGTCTCACTTGCCACCTTCGTGTCTTGCCAGTATTGGGTGAGCACCATGTTCAATAGCAAGATCATCGGGACGGTCGGCGGCTTGACGGCGGGGTGGGGTGACATGGGTGGCGGTGCCACACAGCTCATCATGCCTCTCGTCTTTGATGGCATCTTGGCATGTGGTGCAACACCTTTCACGGCATGGCGCCTCGCCTACTTTGTGCCCGGGATGATGTTGGTAGTGATGGGGTTGCTCGTGCTCACCCTGGGGCAAGACCTTCCTGACGGCAACCTAAGAAGCCTCCAGAAAAATGGTGACATGAACAAAGATAAGTTCTCCAAGGTTTTGCGGGGTGCCGTCACCAACTACCGTACATGGATCTTTGTCTTCATCTATGGATACTGCATGGGCGTCGAGCTCACCACCAACAACGTGATTGCCGAGTACTACTACGACAGCTTCCACCTCGACCTCCGCGCAGCCGGCACCATCGCGGCTAGCTTTGGCTTGGCCAATATCTTCGCACGGCCGATGGGAGGCTACCTCTCTGACCTTGGCGCCCGCTACTTCGGCATGCGTGCCCGTCTCTGGAACATTTGGATCCTCCAGACAGCCGGTGGACTCTTCTGCATCTGTCTTGGTCGTGCGTCCAGTCTCCCCACCTCCGTCACATGCATGGTCCTCTACTCCATTTGCGTCGAGGCTGCATGCGGTGCGGTCTACGGTGTCATTCCCTTCGTCTCTCGACGCTCCCTTGGGCTCATCTCTGGCATGAGTGGTGCTGGTGGTAATGTTGGTGGCGGGCTCACACAATTCCTCTTCTTCACATCATCCCAGTACACCACAGGCAAAGGACTCCAATATATGGGCATCATGATCATGGTGTGCACGCTTCCTGTCGCGCTGGTTCACTTCCCGCAGTGGGGCTCCATGCTCCTCCCTCCTAGTGCCGACGCCACCGAGGAGGAGTATTACGGTGCCGAGTGGACCGAGGACGAGAAGAGCAAGGGCCTCCACATCGCCGGACAAAAGTTCGCTGAGAATAGCATCTCTGAACGTGGCAAACGCAATGCCATCCTCGCCGTACCTTCCAGCCCACCAAACAACACACCCCAACACGTATAAGTCTTCAGTTTTTTTTACTCTAGTGTGTGTACCTACCCTGTGTATGCAGACGTACATGGCCCTGGGATCAAGGTGGTACAGCCCATTAGGACGGTGTGGTATGTTTCCCACCCACACCACATGACTTTTTGGGCACTTACCAAAATCCCAATAGAGGAGGCCTTAGTCTGCAATAGGGGCTTGTAATATGTTATGAGAAGATATCATATATGAATATGCATTGTTCTAACACCTTGTCCCTCCTTAAATTTCGTTTTGGGCGCTTGTAATTTGATTGTGTTTTGCAACTTGTACTCCTATTTTTCCTTGTCCGATAGCATCTTGGCGACAGACGGTGACCTTGGAGCAGTACTATATGAACTGTATGTAAGACCACATGCCGGAGCTTTGCTACTCGTTAACTAGTTAGTCTCCTAAACTTGTTTACTCTGGAGCTAGTAAAGCTACCTGCCGAAATAAAATACACCTCCTGTCACTAGCAACTGACGGTCCGTGAGACTTCAGGTTACGATGGTAATGCAGCTCTGACGCGCTGCTATTAGAAATAAGGATCCGGCGGGGAGATTACGCCGAGAGATCCATATAAGCTGTGGAAACTAGCTTATTTACTTACTTTGTTGGCGCTACCAAAGTTCTTATTTACTCCGATATAGGCTTCTCGTTGAATGTTTGAGCCCTCGATTTAGTATGAGAAGTAGTTTATCTGTTGCTAATTATCTGTTGCTAATTATATGAGAGCTGAAAGTGAAACTCCTCACTGCCGTTGCACTTTCCAAGTACTTACTCACCAAAGTCCAAGGTGTAGAGCCATTCAAAGAGTTGACCCTAGCGGCAGCCGGCAGCGTACGGCTGTACGGTGCCGTTGCTAAGGAAGCGTACGGACAACTATTATATTCTGGCATGAAAGGTAGGTGATCTAGAATTTGAGCTCTCATTAGCTTGCATTAAGATCGACTATCTACTACTCCATCCGTCCCAAAATTCTTGTCTTCAATTTGTCAAAATATGGATGTATCTAGTCACGTTTTAGTGTTAGATACTTTTCTATTTAGACAAATCTAAGACAAGAATTTTGGGACGGAGGGAGTACATAAACTAGTATCTAGCTAGCAACAGGACAAGTGCATTTTCTCTAAGCAATTCAGTCTTTAGAGTAGGTGCGCGTTCGAGAGAGAAATAAGTCAAGATTGCCAACAAAAATGAGACAAAACTTCAATAGAGCCAGTGATCAAAACAAGTACTCTATGGCGATCAATACAAAAATATGCAAGGAGGCAAAGAGTAGAGATTAGCTACGCCCGTATAAGCATATGCAAGAGGTGACATTACTCACGTCGACACCATGATTGATTTCGAAGAAGTGACCCAATATTTTTGTTCTCTGGATCAGATGATTATTTATTTTGGCAATTTCAAAACATGAGTTGATTTAAAAGCAAATCTAGTGTGTAGATATTAGAATGAATCTGATCGCTAGGAGCGGAATACATTTTCTCTGATCACGATATTCGTTTTCACAAAAAATTCAAATTGAGTTGAAAATTTTCCACAATAATTGAAAAATGTTTTTAGTGGAAATCGAAAAACAATCTGGTGCATAGATGCTGTGTGAATCTGACCCCAAGAAGCACCATTAGTAAATTTTATATTATATAGTAGATCACAATATTCTACTTCTCACAAAATTCTAAAATTGAGTTGGAAAGTTTTTTCTAAGAAAAACAAAAAAAATCTTCTGTATAAATATTAGAGTGATCTGACCACATGAGTGCCGTCAGTAGACTTTTATTACTCTGGTTCAGCATTATCTTTTTCAGAAAATTCAAATTTTAGGTGAAAAGTTATAGAAATATCCAAAAACAGTCTAATGTGTAGATCTTAGAGTGAGTCGCATACTCACATGCCATCATGTTTTTACGGGAAAACATCGATTCCTCTTGGCGAAAATAAGAAAAATGGAAGCTACATAGTATTTTAAGATTCTGCAAAAAGGGATCGGGTTCATTATTTTTTCCATGGATCACAAGTTAGTTGCGAATTTTTAGAAACTTTAAATATGGAAAGATATTGAAAATCATTTGCGTGAAAGTTTTCTTTAATGTGTGGAAGAGTGAATTTCTTATATAAGGGATTACATATTCTTGAGTGACATTAATAGTTTCATGGGGTCACCTCTTTCTTTTAGATAGAAGTCTTGCTCAAATTCATGTATTTTATGAATTTATAGAATTCATTACTACATACATTTTTTGTGATGAAATAACCTATCTCTATTATACATGTTCATGCATACTCTTAGACGCCTTCCAAGACAAATTCTGTCTATGTGTGTATATAGTCACATCTGAGGCATGATATGTTAGTTTGGCCTTATTCATATGTCACAAAAGAATACGACAGAATGATGATGAAAGACCTGTGGAAGTCATATTAATGGCCGTAGGTAGCAATACATTTCACTGACCAAGAGGCATCAACAAGTCTTGGCATCAAAAACCAACAAAAAGATCCCATCACACATAAGCATGTGTTTCGACACCAAAAGGACGTCCAAAGTCCTCGGCCTGCGTCACATGCGTTGTCATCTCAAATGGATGATGTGACATTGGGAGGGGGGAGGGGGACGGAAGGTGTGTCTGCATGTCGAAGTGGGGTGGTGGGTGATACCTCACACATAACATGCTTGTATTTTGGTGTCTATATGGTAGCATCATGTTGGCGATATGTTAAAAAAGCATCATGTAGGTGATAGCATCGGTACATGCAAAAACGATCTTTGTGGCACTTATCCCTCCTGTTGGCGGCCTGTGCGGCGCCGATGAGGAGCATATGATACATCTATTCCTGTGAGTGGTGACATAATTTTGCGAGTTCCCATGCTCTTAAAGTCTTCTTGTACTCCACTTTGGCGAGTTCATCTTGTCTTAAAGTCTTCTAACACTCCTTCCATTCCCTTATACAAGACCACTATCAAAAATACATTTTGCATCTATACAAGGCCACCAACAGTAATCGAGGGAAAAATTAATGATGTTTCCTCATACTAGAACTTGTTTAATACTTGCGTGCATGTAGTCATAGTGACACTCAGCTACTTCCTTCCCATTCCTTCCTTGCATGCATGTGCAGTATTAACGATCCCGGTTAATGAAAAGAAAAGTTGGATTCCAAAGCAGTCATTAAATTTTACCTTGGTGCCTGTAATCTAAGTTTGTGGCCTTGTACAAGGGAATGGAGGGAGTACTCCACTTTGGCAAGTTCACATGCTCTTAAAGTTTTATGTACGAAACTTGCTCGAGTAGATATGAATCACTCTAGGGAGATGGTGTGGTCCAACTAGACGTCAGGCCTAAGGGCTAGTTTACACCGTCATGTTTAATTAAAGTCCAATTCAATCTTGTCCAAGATTTATCTTCCTTGGCTGGTTCTCTGGCTTGTTGAGGATAAGAACATGTACAACCATCCATGTTAAGGACCAAGAATATTGTATTTTCGATCTGTGTTACGTCCTTTCCATTGCTTTCTATGCTGGTATGTCTGCCTCATCAAAACATATTCAAAATAGATATCATTTGAAATCCCTCGTCACCGGAAACATGAATATGAAAAGAGAACTTCATTCGAACTTTTGATTCAAAAGATATGAAATGTTGAAAATCGAAAGCAAAAATAATTTAAAAATGGCCCACCCCCGTGTGCTAGAAATCCCCAGTATTTTGCTTCACGTTTTGTTGCTTAGTCAATTCAATAGGGTGGTAGCTGGGGATTGACCAACGTTGGTGAAAACGACTGTTGGTGCCGTTTGTCATATCATACTCTAAAGCCATATATGGATTCTGGCCGTAGATACACGCATCATCATCGCCCTCCGTTAGTTGGCAGCATGTTGTAGCCAGCGAAAAAAGATGTACTTTCAGCATGCTGTACACAACAAGTTTGATGAAAACAACATGCGGCAGGCATATATATTCTCGAAAATCTTATGGCGACATACGCAAAGAAAAAGGTGTGAAAGGAGGACTTTCGGCAGGCCTGGTTGCCTCGATTAACGACCACGTTAAGCAAAAATCCCGCCTCTTTGCGTTCCTGGGCAAGCCCATTTGGTTCTCCCCCCACCCAACCAAACCGAGAAAATGTTCCCTTGTTGGTACGTTCAGTTTTCTAGATCTGCCTTTAGTAGAAAAGGCCAGGGAAAAAATCTGAACATGGTTTGAACTTTTTGAACATTTAAAACTATATATGAACAATTAACGAGCGTATTTTTAAAAACTTTGTGATTTTTTATATTTTGAATATTATTCAAAAGTTTGAACTTTCATTTAAACAGGAACTATGTTGAAAAGATGTTAAAAAACAGAAAAATGAGAAAGTTTCAGAAAATGTGATAAATTTTCAAATAAAAGTAAAATCTAAAAACTGAAAATAAGTAATAAATAAAAACTGGAAAGCCCTAGTAAAAACTGGTAAGTAAAAACTAAAATAAAAACGAAAAACTAGACCGGGACCTCCTAGCAAGTTTCTAAACCAGGAAAATCAGAATGAGAAAATTCCCTAATCGGAATCTTGTAGACATGGCTAACGAGCTGAATGGGGCCGACACAGTCAGTCGCTCGCGTCGCTAGCTATATGAAATTTAGTCAGTCGCTCGCTTGACAAATGTCCGTAAAGAACGTTAAATAGGGGCACAATGGATTTCCCAATTTGCACGTAAATCGTATGCTAGTATTTACAGCATTCTAAGTTCCTCTCTATATGGAGGTTTAGTTTTTTAAGTTAACTAGCACAGTGGCCCGCCCGATGTGCGGGCTAGAATTTTTAACTTTTTTTATGAGAACACATTATTTGATTTGTCTACATAAAACGGAAGTAAATGTGATTATATTAGCCCATTGTAAACATATTTCTGGCAACATCTTTATTTCTGCTAAAATAATCTAATATTATAGTGCTAATTAGATATTCCATATTATGATGTAATGAATATATTTTGCACATGTCCATTTTTTGTAGATTTAAAATATAGAAATTCATTTTTTGCATGTGTCCAATTTACTTGAAAACATAAGACATAACGAAAAGAATACAAAGAAAACATAAAGGGCTAAATACATTTGTATGGAGCTCGCAAAAAAAAAATACATTTGTATGGGAAATGTTTCTGTTGTATCACAACTATTTCTGATTCCATGGCTATCTTGAAATGAAGAATGACAATTGACGTACAACATGTCTCCTTTTGCCAATGTTTGAAAACTGTTGAACCAAAAATTTATTCCTTCATCTTGTTTTCTCTCACTTTATCTCGGTACCTCTAGTGTGTATGCCTCCTCTCATTTTCTCTCTCTTCTATGTCAATTTGTCCACGTTGCAAGACTATTTGCCCATGTTCTGTCCAAGGAAACATCTCTTGCTATGTTTAATTAGTGCAACATCACCGCAAACCTCTTCCTTTGTGAGGTTCGTTACTTCACGTCCTAGATATATATACCATAACAGAATCTGCTAGATCTACAAACTACAAAGCAATGACCACTTGTGTTCTTTTTTTAATCTCTGTATAAGTAATGTAAATTACATTTGTAGGGACAATTATGTAGAACCAAATAGGAAATTCGATAAAATGAAACATTGACGATAAGGAAACATAACCTAAATAAATAATGTGTGATGTTAATTATTTGGTACCTTCATCTTACTGATACTGCTACAAACTGTAGGAATCATGTTAGTTCTTTGGTACCTCAAAATACATTTAAAGAGACGATTATTTAGGCACAAACAATAAATTAGATAAAGTGAAAAATTGAGGGTAAGCAAACAAAAACATAAATAAAGAATGTATCATCTTAATTATTTGGTACCTTCTGCAAAGAGTAATAATATTATTTGGTACCTTTATCTGATGGATTCTGATATAAACTTTAGGAATCTTGACGTGAGATCACTTTAGGAAAACTAATGCCATGTTGCAACATGAAATGGGAAAAGACAATCAATTTTCCCCTATCAAATTTGTAAGCCTATGTGCACCAAGGAAGTTTCATGTATGATAATTAAAATCAGGAAGGAGCACATAATCAAAATTCAAAGGTAAAGATTAGACCACAAAGGTCCGACAGGCATGTCGTATGATATTGCTCGGTTTTGTGCACAGTCTCATGAGGAGCAAATGAACCGAAGGGTTCCACCTGAAGGTTTTCTTAATAACCAATTGTAGATACAGGAGCCAGCTATCCACATATTGGTATGGTGATCCTTTCTTCTTTTTTATTTGTGTGTTTACATTTACATTGAAGTAAGAACAGGCTGAATAACGATTGACTTCCTGAGTAGCGTCATTGGCTCATTTATGTAGTGTACTTGCATCTTATTTTCTATTTTAGTTCTCTGACCACTTTCTGAGATTGATGTTTATATGCGAAATAATAAAGAGGAAAAAATAAAACATTCTGTAAGCAATAATGATGTTTAACATCTCTCTTAGTAAGTAACAGTAAATAGATATTACCTGCAAATAATCCACTATAAATATTCAGCAAAGTCACAAATCAATGATGATGAATGAGATCGAAATTCTATCATTCACGCCGCATGGAACAAAGACTGTATCTGAATTATTTGCAACACTTGTTTACCCTGAACATTGATTTTACAGCTAATTTAGCACCTTTAGAGGGAAAAGCGGAAGGTTCTATTCTTGGGAAAACGTCTGGAAAATATATAGAAAAACTAACATGGTTTCATAGACCGAACGATAAAGTGCGTCATAATAGTGTGATGCTTGGACTTAAATCTGTCAATTTGTGCACATAAGTTTTATTCACTGCTCTCTATTCATCTACGTACGTACAGAAAACCAATTAACATACAACACCAATATAGATATCCAAAGAATCAATTTTTCAAACACCTGACCTACCGCAACCAAAATTATCCATCAAAGTAAGAAAATATTGTGGAGCACCGGGTCTGAGGCTGCCGCAAGCGGTGCATCTTGCTTGGACACTGTTGTCAATGGGTAGCCTAACACATCTATATTCTCTGATCTGTCATGTACACTCAGAAGGCTTCTTCCCTACGAAAATCTAGCAAACAATAATGTCAGCTTTAGGAAGAACAAATTAAAATCCAACGAACAAGATTGGAACTCTCTTCTTCAAATTTACAATAGTAATTTACAGTATCGCTTGCTGATTTAAACAACACCAAAAGTTCATTGACCCCTTATATCTTGGAATTGGTAGCGTTTTGAAAGATCACATATATTGCCCTATGTAGCATATTTTTATGAACATGATGATCTTCTATGTTGTTATTAAGATCTTGGTAGTTAAAATGAGAAGAAAACAACTTGGGGTGGAGAAAACAACTAAGTGGAGAAGGTGTACCATGTAGTATGCAGGTTATTATACCATGTAGCATCCAGCATATCTACCATAGCTATATGCACATCTCTTCCTTATGACCTGATATTACACACCGGGTCATGGCCACCAAGGGCTATTGTGGTCTAGTCCCTGCAGTGCACCATCGAGCACTTGTGATGCAAGAGGCTTCTATACGTGCAGCCCGGCATCTTGTTCTTTCGGGCACGCCTGCCTGATGACGGCCTGCAGTCTCGCATCAGATTATCGCCGCACGCCCGCGTCCATTCCTTTCCTGTGCAGACCAGCGAGCCAGCTTCACGCAGCCATCCATACAGTTCTTTCGGGCACGCCTGCCTGATGACGGCCTGCAGTCTCGCATCAGATTATCGCCGCACGCCCGCGTCCATTCCTTTCCTGTGCAGACCAGCGAGCCAGCTTCACGCAGCCATCCGTACAGTTCTTTCGGGCACGCCTGCCTGATGACGGCCTGGAGTCTCGCATCAGATTATCGCCGCACGCCCGCAT
>LR738712.1:875071121-875088983 GCA_902687465.1 Secale cereale | reverse complement strand
GTGGTCTAGTCCCTGCAGTGCACCATCGAGCACTTGTGATGCAAGAGGCTTCTATACGTGCAGCCCGGCATCTTGTTCTTTCGGGCACGCCTGCCTGATGACGGCCTGCAGTCTCGCATCAGATTATCGCCGCACGCCCGCGTCCATTCCTTTCCTGTGCAGACCAGCGAGCCAGCTTCACGCAGCCATCCGTACAGTTCTTTCGGGCACGCCTGCCTGATGACGGCCTGGAGTCTCGCATCAGATTATCGCCGCACGCCCGCATCCATTGCTTTGCTGTGCAGACCAGCGAACCAGCTTCAAGTCGAGTCCAGTGCGTGTGGTTGGGAGACATTACCGTCGCTCGTATGCCTTGTCGCATCTGCTATTTCTCCCTCTCAATTTCAATCTTCCACCCACACGGTGGAATTGATCTAATAAAAGGGCACGATCCAGTTGAAGCGATGCAGCTCCCCTAAGCTTATTTTCTCTGGAAGTATTGAATTTCCATGGCTTTCAGGTCGTCATCATGCTACAATCCACCATCGATTTGTGCTCACATTGGTTCAGGAGGCGTACTCATCTCACCATATGCTCGTATAATGATAGTCGTGTCTCTTTGTAGACTTACAACACCGGACCTCGGGCCCCTGCACGGCTGCAGGTGGTACATCTTCGCCAGAGAATCTTTCGACGATGCAGATGGTGTGATCTCGCATATTATTGATCTTCCATACGACTGGAGGAAATCTTGGGAAGGTGCTCAATGTAATAGATTGATCTTGCATACGACGGGAGGAGAGATTGGGAAGGTTCTCAATGGAGTAGACCGGATCGGAACACTTTTAACGAAAGGAGGCATGGATGGAAAGGGAGCCGTGCTAGGCAGATCTTTGGATTATCAATCAAACAAAATAAGGAGAAGAGAGGTGCGTGTATTAATTTAATGACTACGGAGAGGTAACCACACGAAGGTTATTTCACGTAAGGGCTCACCTGATTTCTGCATGCTAAGATATTTTTTTTAGAATTGCACGGGAGGGATCTGGATTATTGTGTGCATCACGTATATGCGACACATCAAATCGTCTTTGGCCCACCATATTATGGTACGCAAATCGGACGGTTGTAGTATATATTTTTAGAAGATTTTGCAGATCGAGGGCCAGTATTTTCTGATGGGTTTGTCTATGTCGCATCTAGATGTGAGATAATATCTCACATCTAACTCTCCCACCCTTAGACTCTCTCATCTTTGATTTTTTTTTGTAAGTCTTCCATGAATTTTCTTGTTTGTTTCTAAAGATGAGGGAGTTAGATGTGAGATAATATCTCACATCTAGATGTGAAATAGCAAACATGTTTTCTGATTAATGTGAGATTTTCTAGGTTATTTATCTTTACTTTGGTTAACCCGTCATTTACTTTTTATATATAAATAGATTTTTATCTAGTTTGTAGAAGAAAAATGAAACTATGAACACCTACGATACCAAAATTCATATGAAGTCTAACATTTGATTTGTCTTATCAAGGACTTGTATGTTAGTTTATCCAACAGGGATACCTAATGTATGCGGTGATAACACAGAGAGATGCCTCTCTCGCTTAAAAAATTTTGGGGCTGCAAAACTACGTATAGAGATGATACCCCCTACGTTGTTATGGAAATTTTTGAAATATATTTAAGTGAGATTTGATTTGTAAAACATGAATATTTGGAGTAATAATAAGATAACTAAAAGTGAAAAATACATATGACTCAATGTGTTTGATTGTTATATATTTGTAAAATACTACCTCGGTCCTGGTTTATTGGTCCCCTTCAAATTTTGTGACAAACTGTGACCATAGATTTAACTAACAAAATAGTAATTCATGTCACCAAAAATTGTATCGCTGGATTCGTATTTGAATATAGTTTCAAATGGTATATTTTTTTTTTGCAACATGCATAGACATTTTGTTAGTTAAATCTATGGTCAAAATTTGACACTAAATAAGAAGGGGACCAATAAACCTCGTGGGAGTCGATTTGGCCCACTTTCGGTTGGACCACATGTCCTCACAGTCCATGTGTTTTGTATCTCGGTTCACCTAGCCCATCGCTATTGTTCCGATTTGATGCCTATTTAAGGGACATGGTGGGGTGGCTGCTCCCATATCGTGTCCACGGAAGCGTCCAGACGCGGTCCGCGGACGGATAGCCTGCCCGTTTTAGGGTATAGCGTTGGAGATGCCCTTATGGTTTAAAAACTGAGCAATGCCAGGTGGATGACAAAACTTGGACGATGAGCGCACGACGATAAAATCCAGCCAGGAAATCTTGTGCACAGCCGTGCAATGTCCGCTCGATTGTTTGGTCGCGCATAAATCAGCCAAGATCTATTGTGTGTGAAGCAATTTTGTTAAAACTGTTTGGATATGCGAACATGAACTTTTTTTTAATCTAACTATCCATGTGAGTGAGAATGCTGAGTCCACTGCATGATTACTTCTCAGTCCACAGGTATCTTAATGGCATCGAAACGATTAATTTTGAATTTTTCAAAATTAAGGCCTCCAAAATGCCCTACTCCCTCCGGGCCCCCATTTTCATTGTAGAAAATAGACTCTTACAAGTACTCCACAAATTTTTTACCCCCTAAGAGATAGGAGTTGATGCATGTTCGCTGATTGCTAATTAAAGGGATGAGCCCCTTTGCGTGGCACTTGAGTTTCAAGCCGGTCTATAAGAAAATCGTGGTCAAAGTTATGTTTTTAAAACGGTTTGATATCCAAAGCATCAGCTTTTCAAGGAGGACCGCCGCACTGCAAGCAACTTTCAATCCTGTTTTCACTCTTTTGTTGGCTACGAAGTTTAAACGTAGTTTCTGTAGAGCAAGTCATGGTAGACCGTGCAAAAAGGGTCGTTGGTTCTAGCTGCAATACATGCCAGCGGATGATTGTGTGTGCGTAAACTTGGACGGGTGATCTGTAGCCTGAGCTCTCATGAGCTGTAGATGGTTTCGTGCAGCGTAAAACAAGCCATGCAAAGTGCATGGCAACCAGAACACGGCATACACATGTCCAGAGAGTTTGACCTAGCGCATCATCATCACTAATCTAATGCCAAGAACCGGGCAAGTTTTCCATATAGCCTGAGTACTTGTTGAGTATAGAGACGTGCTCTTTTGCGTGGAATTGATAAGCAATGCATATACTCCCTCCGTCCGGAAATACTTGTCATCAAAATGAATAAAAGGGGATGTATCTAGATGTTTTTTACTTCTAGATACATCTCTTTTTATCCATTTTGGTGACAAGTATTTTCGGACGGAGGGAGTATCATATAAGATCTCCTCGCAGTATTCGTAGGCACGTCAGTCAGTCGTTGGTTACGAAATCCAAACGGGCTTCTTAATTTGTACACGAAGTGCAAGAGCGCTCAAACCTCAAGGAGTTGACTCCAGCTGAGCTAAACACGTCGCAAGGAGCCAAACCTCTCTCTTGAACGTGCAGCAAAGAGTACGGTACGGCGATCGAATGTCTGACGTCCCATGAAAATGGGGAGGTGCATTGTATTTAGACGTACGGTTGGTGAAGATCAAAAAATAGATCGATGTACGGTTGGTCAGAGCAAACTTTTCAAGGTGGCTACAAGCATGTGCTATTATAAAGTCGCAGGCATTAGGGCAGTACACGTGCAAGATCCTCAAGTACGGAGTACGGTGGTTGCTACTTCTATCTGTATACTCGGTGCATCGTCATCGGCGACCTAAAGTCCATTGACCATACGTGGTACTCCATGTATCAAGAGCTGGCTTGCTAGAGACAGGAGGTGCATATTCTTGAGCAGGTACGTTTTGCTAGCTGGAGTACACAAGTCAAGAGGAATAGCTAGCTCATGGTTGACACTCCAAGGTCATCTCTGGGTCTCACCTTCTACACCAGCTACAGGTCAATGACAAATTGTGTGCTTGTACGACGTGTTGCACCGTTGATGCAAAAGTCTTCACCTTCCATTTGTAATGAGTGAATAGGATAAAAGCAAGCACAAATTGCTAGATTAGACGATGCATTAATTTTCACTCATTGATCTCTTCTGATCACATGATACAAGCAAAGATTAGCTAGCCTCCATGTACACACACACACACTAAGGGGCCTCCTCTAAGGGGGTTTTGATAGGCGCCCACAAAGTCGCGCGGTGTGGATGGGGATCATACCACACTGTCGTCATGGGTTGCACCACCTCCATCCCAGGGCCATGTACACGTTTTCATACCGGGTTTACACGAGGTAAGATAACTGAGTCATATTTGTTGGGGCGTGTGCACATTTTCATACCGGGTTTACATGAGGTAAAAAAATGAGTCATACGTGTTGGGGCATGTTGTTAGGTGGGGTGGCCGGTACAGCAAGGATGACATTGTGCCTGCCACACTCAGAGATGTTGTTCTCAGCAAATTTTAGGCTGGCGATGTGGAGTCCCTTGTTTTTCTCCTCCTCCGTCCACTCCGCACCATACTAGTCCTCCTCGGTGGCATCGGCGCTAGGAGGGAGGATCATGGAGCCCCACTGTGGGAAGTAAACGAGCGTAACAGGGAGAGCACACGACATGACCATGATGCCAATGTATTGTAACCCTTTGCTTGCGGAGTACTGCGGCGATGTGAAGAAGAGGAACTGTGTGAGCCCTTCTCCCACGTTACCGCCTGCTCCGATCATGTCAGAGATGAGGCCGAGGGAGCACCGGGAGACGAATGGGATGACACCGCAGACAGCACCGCATGCTGCCCTAGCAGAATGGAGTAGAGAACAATGCATGTGATGGAGGTTGAGAGGGTGGATGGACGTTGTCCCAGACACAGGCAGAAGGCTCCACCTGCGGTCTGGAGGATCCAGTTGTTCCAGAGGGGAGCACAAATGCCGAAGTAGCAGGCACTGAGGTCAGAGAGATATCCACCAATAGGCCAAGCAAATATGTTTGCCAAGCCATAGCATGCAACAATGGTGCCAGCAGCGCACAGGTCGAGGTGGAAGCTATTGTAGTAGTATTCCGCGATCACATTATTGGTGGTACCAATCATATCACACAGTTATGGGAGCTAATCGTGTTTCCGTATCACGCACGATGGACTGAGCGAAATGTGTGTAACATGCCTCATCATCTTTACTCAATTGAATTACTAGAACCATGTGTTAAAAATCAGACACGAGTTGCTGCCTCAAATTGCTCGTGATTATTCTAATCATCACACATATTTTGCTCAGAGAAACCGTATGTAAGGAATCACACACAGTTTGCCAAGTTAATCATGCAGGATGGTCCAGGGATCAGAGATGATCAATTCATTTGCACACGATTCAAATTAATATCATGCGGGATGCCTTCATCGCATTTGATGTTACAGTATACAATACGGGGGGTGGGGGCTTAACAGAACCGTGTGCACTAGTGGCATATCTCTCTCTCTCTCTCTCTCTCTCTCTCTCTCTCTCTCTGCGCATGTGCGTGATGTGCCAGTGACCAAGTAAAGGTATGCCACATAAAATTACATATGTTGGTACCGTATATGACTAACTTATATGACCTTGGTGACCACCATTACAAATTATGTTAATATAGTGACCAAATCGAGGCGAGTGACCATAGATGTATTTCACTATTTTTTTAATCAACTGTCCCCATTTAAGGCAATGTACGCCTGGTTGATCCCATCCATCCAGGCCGAGCCGTAGTGGACGGCGTCCAACAGGCGACAGACATCCCGGCCGATAGTCACCCAGGCGGTGTGTTTAGAAGGCGAGACCCATCACATCTGGGCCTGGGGTGCTCGTCCGTCGAGGAAGAGGGCGGCCCGCTTGACCTCATCGGGGTTGAATGGGGCCACGAGAGGGGCCCCGTGGATGCGGGGTGCGGTAGCGTAGAGGGCCTCCATGTCGAAGCGCCAAATGGGCACCGCAACCCAGGAGGGGGTGGGCCTTCCTTGCATGCCCCATGATGTGGGAGGACGTCCAAGGCGCGGATGCAGTTCTCGCGCCGGCGCTGGGAAGCCTGGGCGTAGAAGAAATGGGTGTTTTCGTCTCCCTCCCGCAACCCCTTGCAGTTCCCACATAGCTTCCAGTAGGCCGCCTGACGGGGGATGGCCGCATCCAGAGCGCGGCGGGCGTCAGCATGGAGGGAGGCTTCCTCTGTAGAGAGATAACGGTACTCCTCCAGAAAATCCATGAGATCAATCAAAAAAATACAATCATTCTTAAAAGTGGGTATGTTGTGGTGTTGCTCTTTCCAAGCCTTGGTCGTAGACCAGAAAGCCTTCTTACGAGAGGCTCCGTCCCGACCACAGTGGCTCCCCATCCAGGAAGGCGAGGTGGTGTTGAGAAAGAGGGGGTCCGAGAGCTAGGCGGTCTCGAAGAAGAAACGAGTGGAGGCTGGGATTTTTGTAGAGGCAGAGACTAACAGGGGGACATGGTCACTAGTCGTGCAGGGGCAAGAGCTCAGCGAGGAGTTGGGGAAGAGGCTATCCCAACCGGCATAAAAAAATACCCGATTGAGACGGGCTAGAGTGGGAGTGGGGGGGGGTCTGTTGGTCCAGGTGAGGAGACGACCAGTGAGAGGCAGCTCAAACCAGGAGAGGGCGTTGATCAAGGAGTTAAAGGTCACCACCCTAGCAGCGTGGAAACACGGGTTGTTCTTTTCGAGGGGCACACAGATGAGGTTTAAATCGCCTAGTATGAAACAAGGAGGCGAGACAGCGGCGGCTAGCCCCATGGATACCCCCCCCCCTCCCACAAAGTCCTGCATGAGAGAGTGGTCGGCGGGAGCGTAGACATTCGTGACCGCAAAAGCGAGTTCAGTGGTGGTCGAGCGAAGGACGGTGGTGAGGAGAAGAAGGCCACGAGGGCGAAAAGGCAGGTGTCCCAAGCAGTAATAATCCCGCCCGCGGCTGCCGTCGGCATCCTTGACAGAGAATGCCGAGAGGCGGCTAGGGAGGAAGTGTTAGAAATATAATTGGGTTTAAGTTAGAGATAAGGAGATAGAGATAGAATTAGTTTAAACCACATAACTTGTCTTGTACTCCAAGTCTCTACCTCTCTTGTACTCCTATATATACCCCACACAAGGGTCAGATCAATACAACGAATATTGTAGGTTCTATATTTTCTACATGGTATCAGAGTCAAGAGGTCTTGAGTTCAAGACCCGGGTGACGCAATTAAATTTGCAGCCCACTTTCGGTCCACGTTTAGGCCTGAGCGAGCCACACGTGAGGGGGAGTGTTGATGTATAATGTGCTGCCTAATCTCTTCCATCAGATCGGTCTGATGGATGAACTGGTTAGGTGCATAAACTTATAACCAAAAGGTCCAGGGTTCAAAACCCGATAAACGCAATAAATAATTGCGGCCCGCCCCCGCTTCCGCTGCCCAAGTCATATAGCTCCAAAGGAGCACAGGCCAACATCGATCCGAGGAGAGAACGGAGAGAGTTAGCCTACATCGATCCCACCTCTAAGAGGAGAGAACGGAGAGAGTTACGCTGGGGAGACTAGACATTGGGACACGACAACAACACCCGAAGACGCACAAACTAACTACGGATACAAGCCTCCCAAGCAGGCGGGAGATGACCTCCTTCGGGTGGAACTTCAGCTAATTAGAGAAATGTCCTCCTTTGCGCGGAAGATCTCCTCGCAGCATTCGTCTGCACATTTGTTGGTTACGATGGCCAAACAGACTTCTTAGTCACACAAATCAATGTAGAGAACCGTTCAAAGAGTTGGCTCTAGCTAGCATGCATCGACCGGCGATCTCAAGTCTCAAGTCCCATTAATTTGCCATCGACTCATGCATGTAGAGATTAAAACAGTAGCTACCGTGTACCGACTGGTTTACAAGGTGCACAATTAGCTAGCGACCGGAGGTGTATTTTTTTCAGCTGGAAGGTTTTGCTAGCTAGCGTAAACAAATGTTAAGTTAGAGGACTCGCTAGCTTATGCTTGATACTACAAGGTCCTCTGGGTCGCTGCCTTGGATGTCGGCTACACGGCGGAGGGCCTATATTGGGGCGAGTAGGGGACGCTCCAGATCGCCGGAGGTGGTGCTGTGCACCATTGCCTATCAGCAACCAGAGCATCACCAATGTTAAGCTCGCTGGTCCAACCGTGAACTATCAAAGGCGAAGTGAGCCTAATTCAATTGGTTAGTAGAGTTTATGTACAAACCCAACATTTGAGTTCAAATCCTCACGGAGGCGAATTTAGATTCCTATTTATTCTTGAGGATCAGACTTTTCATGTACATATGCATTTATCATTGAGGACTAGGCTCGATGCGAACTCAGATTAAAAATCCTAGTACTCATACTTAAAAGGCCGAATGCATCTTTAGTTGGTGCAGAGGCTAGGGAAGTGAAATTCTCCCCCAATTTTCAGGGATCGGTCCGGACTTGATTGAGCATCAGGTTGGCATCTGCGAAGAAAACAGCGATAGATTTATGAGTTTCGAGTCCAGCCGAAAAACGAGATCGCCCCCACGTCGCTGCTAGGAGAGGTGACTCACACGGATCCCACGAGCGCGCCGCCGCCCCTTCCTCCTCTGATCCTCTTCCCCTCACCGCCGCCGAAGGACGCCTCCGGTCTATGGCCGCAAGGCTGATAGAGGTGGCGGGTCCTCATCCTCCCCGCGCAACTGACGACGGCGGGGGCCTCATCCCTCTCACGTTGCGGGATCTTCGGCTGGAGCTCCATGGCGGCCCTAGACGACATGGTTCTGACGGCGGAGATGGGCGCCTGGGTGGCGGCCCCGAATTTCTCCGGCAACCACAACTAACGTTGTGGCCGCGAGGGCTACACGGCGTCTGATTCGGGGGGCTCGGTGAGGATCATCTACTCATCTCTGCGTGGTGCGGGTGGTGGCGGTGGTGCCTGATACGTCCAAAACGTATCTATAATTTCTGCTTGCTCCATGCCACTTTTGGGTGATATTGCTATGATATTCATACACTTCCATACACTTTTGATCATATTTGGACTAACTTACTAATCCAGTGCACCCCAGTGCCAGTTTCTGTTTTCGGCTATTTTTGTATTTCAGGTTTTCATGTTTCGAGAACTGCCCAGAAAAATCCAGAAAAATTATACAAAAAATCAGCGATCCGGAAACAACACTGCGTCCGAAGGGCAGCCTGGGGGGGGGGGGCCACCAGGGCTCCAGGCGCCCTGGCGGCGCGCCCCCCCTGGGCCGCGCCGGGGAGGGGGGGGGGCGCCTGGGCCCCCCGAAGCCCGTCCGGTGCCCCCCTTTGGCATATATTTAGAGGGACCTCCGAAACCCTCAGAACAGGAACTGTTTTCGCGATCCCATCTCTGTTCCGCCGCCGCCGCCGCTTCCAAGATCGGGAGCACCAGGAGAACTCTTCCCGGCACCCTGCCGGAGGGGAGGATCACCACCGGGAGCTTCTCCACCACCATGGACGCCTCCCGGATGACTCGTGAGTAGTCTCCCTTGGACCATGAGTCCATGACCAGTAGCTATGTGATGTTCTCCTCCCGTTCTTGTGCTTCACTAATTAGTCCTCGTGAGCTGCCCTACATGATCGAGGCACCTATGTAATCCTTATGTTGTTGCTATGTTGAGTTTGCTGGGATCCGATGGATTATGAGATTATGTTCAGATTGATCTTGAGTAATATATTTGATTCACCTCTTTTATATTTTAGTTCATAAGTAAATCTTGCATGTTCTCCGTTGTTACTTATTGCTTTGGCCGAGTAGTAGGTAGTGACTCCAAGAGGGAACGTTATGCTTGATTGTGGGTTCATGCCCCTCGATGACTAGCTTGAGTGACAGAAACATGAGTCTAGGGGATGTGCTGTTGCCACAAGGGGGAAAACAACGGTGCTTGTGCCCGCGGGTGCAAGGATTGTTTACTTTACGCAAAGTTCTTTTAATGCAGTTGTCTGTTGCATTGAGTTTACACTATGGGTGGGACTCGCAACTTAATACCAGCGAGATGTTCTGGATAGATATCTCAAGGTGGATGATTAGTAGTAGATATTGATGGATTTCGGTCTAGTTACTTTGGCGTACCGCCCATGCTTTGAACCTCAACCTTTCTTGCAATGTAGTCCGCATTGGTTTGCGTTCGTGGTCCTGTCAATTGCCCAGCTGTAATTTGTTTACCTCACATAGCTGTTTTATCGTCTTTTGGGAGAGAGACATCACTAGTGAACATCATGAGACTCCGGTCCATATTACCATCATTGATCACATCCGCTATTCACTTTTCGCTATTTACTTACTATTGCAAAAACTATCTATCACTACTATCATTGCTTTTAATCCTTTGTGAACTACAAGGCCGGAGAGATTGACAACCTCTCTTTACTCATTGGGAGCAAAGTTATTTGTATCTGTGTGCAGGTCCACGTTGGTTGCTACTAATCTGGCGCCGTAGCAATTGACACCTACTTGTTGAACCTAGGAGTCTCTGGGGAATCGATCCTTGGCATCTTTGCTAGGGGAAAACACTTCTACTTACTGCATCTTACACCTTCCACTTGGGGTAACCAACGAGGGGTTCGAGGCCCATCAAGGAGTATTTTCTGGCGCCGTTGCCGGGGACTCCACTCTTCAGGATAGGGGAGTTGCATGCTATCTTTTACCTTTGCTTTTTAGCCTTGTTAGTTTACCTTTCATTTTTGCTTTAGTTCCTTTTATCGAAAATCACAAAAAATAGTTATCTTGCTTGCTTGCTACTATGGGTTCCACCGAGAACACCAAGTTGTGTGACTTCACTAGTCACAACAACGATGACTTTATCAGCACACCTATCACTACACCTGCCACTTCAGCACCTTCATATGAAATTAAACCTGCTTTACTTAACTTAGTCATGAGAGAACAATTCTCCGGTGCTGGATATGATGCTGCTTTACACTTGAACAACTTTGTTGAACTTTGTGATATGCAAAAGTACCAAGAAATAGATGGTAATATTGTTAAGCTTAAGCTTTTTCCTTTCCCCTTGAGAGGAGGAGCTAAAATTTGGTTTCAGTCTTTGCCTAGAAATAGCATAGATTCTTGGGACAAGTGCAAAGATGCTTTTATTGGAAAATACTATCCACCTGCTAAAATTATCCAACTTAGAAGTAACATCATGAATTTTAAACAATTGGATAATGAACACGTTGCCCAAGCTTGGGAACGTATGAAATCTCTTATCAAGAACTGCCCTACTCACGGTTTGACTACTTGGATGGTTATCCAAACTTTTTATGCAGGCTTGAACTTTACCTCGCGGAACTTGTTAGACTAGGCCGCGGGAGGAACTTTTATGTCAACTACACTTGGTGCTGCCACAAAGCTTTTCGATGAGATGATGACTAACTATTCCCAATGGCACACCGAACGCGCTCCAACAGGTAGGAAGGTAAACTCCGTCGAGGAGATTTCTTCCCTCAATGAAAAAGTTGACTTGATCATGTCTCTACTTTCGAAGCAATCTACTGTTGATCCTCGTGATGTTCCTTTAAATTCTTTGATTGCTCAAGAACAAGTAGATGTTAACTTTATCTCTAGAAACAATTTTAACAACAATGCTTATGGGAGTAACTTTGGTAACAATTCTAGACCGTTCCCCTCTTAATCTTATGGGAACAACAATGCTTATCCTAGTACCAAGAACTCCAATACTGAACTAGAGACTATGCTTAGAGATTTCATCACTACCCAAAAAGCCTTTAATAAGAATGTAGAAGAGAAACTACATAAACTAGATGATCTTTCTTTTAAGGTAGACCATTTGGCCAATCAGGTAAAATTGCGAAAAATTGAAACTTCTCCTCTTATGGAGAGGGAAGTCATCCCTATTAATGCTACTCAAGTACAAATTAATGAAAACATTAGGATGATGGCTAAGCTTAAAGAAAGATGGGATAGAGAAAGGGAGGAAGAGGAGAGAATTAAGAGCCTTCCTACCCACCACACTGTTGCTACTATCCAAGTTATTGAGGATGTTCACACTCGTAGCACCCAATGTACTCCTGGTCCCAATGGACCTATTAATGGTGATGCTATAACTATAGAAACTACCAAACAAGTGAACCTTAAGGACACCACTACCACTTTACTTGATGGTCGTGACCTTGATTTTGATAATTGCACTCTTACCGAAGTTATTGATTTCCTTCACAAGATGTCTAGAGATCCCCGCACTAGCACGCTTAACCTTGCCTTCACAGAGCATGTCACTAATGCTCTCATCAAAGCTAGGGAGGAGAAATTTAGAGTAGAAGCCTCCATACCTATAAAGCTAGAAGATGGTTGGGATTCTATGATTAAAATTAAGATAAACTATTTCTCATGCTATGCTTTATGTGATATTGTAGCTAGTACTTCTATTATGCCCAAAAGACTATATGATATGCTTAAATTGAAACCTTATGATTCTTGTTCTTTTGGTGTTCGTCTCGTTGATTCTTCCATAAAGAAACCTTTGGGGAGGATCGACGATGTTCTTATCGTTGTCAATGATAATTATGTGCCCGTTGATTTTACTATTATGGATATTGAATGTGATCCTTCATGTCCAATTATTTTGGGACGTCCCTTTTTGCGCACCGTTGGTGCTGTCATTGACATGAAAGAGGGTAATATAAAATTTCAGTTTCCTCTCAAGAAAGGGATGGAACACTTCCCTTGAAAGAAGATCAAGTTACCTTTTGAGTCCGTTGTACGGGCTAGCTATTCTTTTACACTTGATAAAACTTGATCTATGCATTATGCCTAGCTTAAAGGCATAAAAGAAAGCGCTTTTGGGAGGCAGCCCACATGAATAAAATTTTTGCTTTTTTTGTGTCTTGATGTTGTTTACTGCTGTAGCATCATCATTTTATCTTTGCTTTTCATATTTGTGCCAAGTATAGCCTCTGATTGCTAGAAAGTTCAAAAGTTGTGAGGTGCTGTCCAGGAAACAGATTCTGTCCTTGGATAGAAAAATTCGTATAAAATCACCAGATCATCTTTTTGGTCTGAATTGTTTCGACAGCGTTCTCTATATAATTGTCTTTCATGCGTCAGTTCTGAGTTTTTTGATTTGAGTTGCAGAAGTATCCCGAACAGATCAATTACTGCCTGCTGTTCTGTTTTTCACAGATTCTGTCCTGTTTTGTCTTACCTTCACTTTGCAAATCAAGAGCTTGTTTTTTCTTTGCAAAAACCTTTTGGCAATCTTGAGAAACAGTAGAACTTCAAGAATATCCTTATTTCCAGCAAGGTATAATTATTTTATTAAGGGTACTAACCTCGCTAATCAGATTATGATGAGTTATGTATGAAGGGAGTTTTCAAGTGTGCGAGGGATGATGATAAAAATATTCAGGAGTGTCAAGCGCTCAAGCTTGGGGATGCCCCCATGCACCCCCAAGAAATATTCAAGGAGACTCAAGCGTCTAAGCTTGGGGATGCCCCCGTGCATCCCCTTCTCCATCAACATTATCAGTTCGTCTTTCGTTCCGCTATATTTTTATCACTTCATGTGTTATGTGCTATGCTTGGAGCGTCTTGCTTTTAGTTTTCTTTTCAGTTTTTCATAACGAGTCGGAACCCAGCATTCCTTTATGTGGGAGAGAAACACGCTTCACTTCTACCTAGAACATTACATAGAATTTTCATGTCTATCTATGTTGTGTGTGTTCTTTGTGTTTTAATAGCTACTATCATGCTCTGCTCTTAGTATTCATGCCTATCTTTTCAAAGAGCTTTTGTTTAGTTGGTTGCTTGAACTCTCTTTAATTACCATGCTCACCTTATTAAGAGAGTTTGCTTCCGTTGCATTGGTTAAAGTGTCTATGATAAAGATGCTACTTGCATGATGGTGCTTAGTAGTTCAGGTTTTCTTATGGTTAATCTCAAATAGCTGGGGGGTTCCCAATGTGTTATTGGAGTACCAACTTGGTTTGTTTGCCTATGATGTGGTATGGTTTAGTAATATCTTCCTTCGAGAATTTATTTTGATTGACTTGGCGTATGCTCACGCATATTCAAGACTGTAAAGAAAGTCTGTCAAGCCTTGATGATCTTTTATTTCTGAGTAGCGATATAACTATCATGCCTGATTCAATATTGCTTTGTCGCTCTGCATGATTATGACCGTCATTGCTCTCTTAGTTGGTCGCTCCCAGTCTTTTTGCTAACCTCCACCTGCACTAAGCAAACTAACCATGCAATACATAGCTCATGGGAAAGTAGCCTAAAAACTATTGTGGTAAAGAATATGTTGCTTATGTATCTTATTTCTTATAAGTTGCTTGCTGAGCGGTAACCATGTTTCTGGGGACGCCATCAACTGTCACACTTTTGTTGAATATCATGTGAGTTGCTATGCATGTTCGTCTTGTCTGAAGTAAGGGTGATTTACCGTGGGTTGAATTAATATGCATATTGTTAGAGAAGAACATTGGGCCGCCAACCAAAGCCATGCATCATGATGGAAGTTTTAGCTTGGACCTTAATCCTCAATCTCTCATGAGAATATGCCTATGCATTAAAGAGGAGTCCATCATCTATTTTCTATGTTGTCCCGGTATGGATGTCCTCAAGTTGAGATCTATCAAAAACGAGAAATCAAATGCGATCTATCTCCTTGGACCTTTGTACAGGTGGCATAGAGGTACCCCTTTGTGACACTTGGTTAAAACATATGTAATGCAATGATAACCCATGGGGATCCGAGCTAATTAGGACAAGGAGTGGGCACTATTAGTATTCGATGCATGAGGCTTGCAACTTATAGGATGTTTTATGCATGACACGTATGAAGTACTACTACCGTTGACACAATTGCTTCCATGTTTTCAAAATAAAAAGCTTTAGCACTTAACCTTTATTTTACCTTTATGTTGAAGCACCAACTACTGAGAGCATGATTGTCATTCCGAGTGTAATGTGCATTGTCCCAAAGTAGCATTGTCTTTTGCATGATTGTGATATTGTTTATTCTGAAATGATTGTATCTAGTCATCACTTAAACCTTGAAGGTGCCCCTGCATTTATGTTTTGCATCACTAAAGGGGGCAAGCTAGATATCACTTTATCATATTTGCACATCATGTTCATTGCAAATCTTTTTGATGTTTCAGTTTCATATTGTAAAACTTTCAGTCATTTGTGATTTTCTCTTGAGGCAACTTAATTACTTTAGAATCATTGTCTCAGTAAGCTTTTGTCATATGACTATGAGAAAGTCCTATATGGTTAATAGCATGTCACCATAGAAATTATTCTTGTTATCATTTACCTACTCGAGGACGAGCAGGAATTAAGCTTGGGGATGTTGATACGTCCAAAACGTATCTATAATTTCTGCTTGCTCCATGCGACTTTTGGGTGATATTGCTATGATATTCATACACTTCCATACACTTTTGATCATATTTGGACTAACTTACTAATCCAGTGCACCCCAGTGCCAGTTTCTGTTTTCGGCTATTTTTGTATTTCATGTTTTCACGTTTCGAGAACTGCCCAGAAAAATCCAGAAAAATTATATAAAAAATCAGCGATCCGGAAACAACACTGCGTCCGAAGGGCAGCCTGGGGGGGGGGCAGCAGGGCTCCAGGCGCCCTGGCGTCGCGCCCCCCCCCCCCGGGCCGCGCCGGGGGGGCGCCTGGCCCCCCCGAAGCCCGTCCGGTGCCCCCTTTGGCATATATTTAGAGGGACCTCCGAAACCCTCAGAACAGGAACTCTTTTCGCGATCCCATCTCTGCTCTGCCGCCGCCGCCGCTTCCAAGATCGGGAGCACCAGGAGAACTCTTCCCGGCACCCTGCCGGAGGGGAGGATCACCACCGGGAGCTTCTCCACCACCATGGACGCCTCCCGGATGACTCGTGAGTAGTCTCCCTTGGACCATGAGTCCATGACCAGTAGCTATGTGATGTTCTCCTCCCGTTCTTGTGCTTCACTAATTAGTCCTCGTGAGCTGCCCTACATGATCGAGGCACCTATGTAATCCTTATGCTGTTGCTATGTTGAGTTTGCTGGGATCCGATGGATTATGAGATTATGTTCAGATTGATCTTGAGTAATATATTTGATTCACCTCTTTTATATTTTAGTTCATAAGTAGTTCTTGCATGTTCTCCGTTGTTACTTATTGCTTTGGCCGAGTAGTAGGTAGTGACTCCAAGAGGGAACGTTATGCTTGATTGTGGGTTCATGCCCCTCGATGACTAGCTTGAGTGACAGAAACATGAGTCTAGGGGATGTGCTGTTGCCACAAGGGGGAAAACAACGGTGCTTGTGCCCGCGGGTGCAAGGATTGTTTACTTTACGCAAAGTTCTTTTAATGCAGTTGTCTGTTGCATTGAGTTTACACTATGGGTGGGACTCGCAACTTAATACCAGCGAGATGTTCTGGATAGATATCTCAAGGTGGATGATTAGTAGTAGATATTGATGGATTTCGGTCTAGTTACTTTGGCGTACCGCCCATGCTTTGAACCTCAACCTTTCTTGCAATATAGTCATCATTGGTTTGCGTTCGTGGTCCTGTCAATTGCCCAGCTGTAATTTGTTTACCTCACATAGCTGTTTTATCGTCTTTTGGGAGAGAGACATCACTAGTGAACATCATGAGACTTCGGTCCATATTACCATCATTGATCACATCCGCTATTCACTTTTCGCTATTTACTTACTATTGCAAAAACTATCTATCACTACTATCATTGCTTTTAATCCTTTGTGAACTACAAGGCCGTAGAGATTGACAACCTCTCTGTACTCGTTGGGAGCAAAGTTATTTGTATCTGTGTGCAGGTCCACGTTGGTTGCTACTAATCTGGCGCTGTAGCAATTGACACCTACTTGTTGAACCTAGGAGTCTCTGGGGAATCGATCCTTGGCATCTTTGCTAGGGGAAAACACTTCTACTTACTGCATCTTACACCTTCCACTTGGGGTAACCAACGAGGGGTTCGAGGCCCATCAGTGCCCGCTAAGATCTCTGGCCTACTGTTGGGAGCCGGCGGGTGGCGCGGTGGTTCTTTTTGCTCTAAGATGGTGTTCTGCTGGTTGCCGACTCCCAAGGATCTGGACATTGATGAGTTCCAGAATGCTCTGCTGGAGATCATCATTGGGTGCATGACGCATGTAGATTTTTGGATCGGATGGGATTCGGTCGTGTGCACCCCGATGTCAGCCAAAGTTGCCTCATGAGGGTGTGACGCAAAGCTTCCTTGTCTATTGACAGTACGGGACACGTCAGTATTTTGATTTCTATGGTGAAGATAGTGACAGAGAACGTCATGGTGACTAAGGTCTGAGGTCTTGTAATACCGGATCGAGTCTTCGTGGAGATGAGGACTTTTGCTTGGTGCTTCGTGACTTGTGGCAGCGGCATCGACAAGTGGGTCCGGCAGCATAGGCGGAGTACAGAGTCTTCGCTTTCAGGGTGAAAGCCCATGGTCTAGCATTAATTGGTTGTATCTGGCAGCGACCTTGTTGAAGGCATTGTTTTGAGAGTGCGGATCTTCTTCAGGGTAAAAATCTAAGATATAGGATCAGACGATAACGGTGCTTCTGCGCTGTTTCCTTTTTGGAGATATCGCTTTTGGAGAATTAGGACTTCGGGTGTTGTCTAGGTGGTGGTTCGTGCTGCAGCTACGAGGAATTGATCACTCTTGCGGGATTTTTTTTCTCTTCTTTTTCTTCTTATTGTCTTTTGGTTGTGTGCATCTGTAATGTCTTTACGACATTGTGTTGTTGCAGAGGCCGGGTGTAACTGGTATCCCCGTAATATTAATATATTCATTTTGTCGAAAATCAAAGGCGAAGTCGCGAAGGGGGTTTAAAAGGAGGAATAAAGAAGGCAGCCCATTTGGGTGAAAGGCACACTT
>LR738712.1:875060507-875071029 GCA_902687465.1 Secale cereale | reverse complement strand
CCCCCCCCCCCCCCGCCAAGGAATGTATCTGGTGCACTGAGGCAATTGATGCTACCGGTGCACCGTACCCCGTTGCACATTGAAAAATGTTCAAAAACATTCGGAACAATTTTAGTGGATTGACACAAGATCAACGTATGTTGTCACAAAAATTCAAATCAAAATTGGAAACATTGGTTGAGATATAAAAATGACAAATTTGACATCAATGTGTTAATGGGCCAAAACTGAAGCCCAACTTGTATTATGACACTATTCAGTGTCAAATTTGTCATTTCTGTTTCTTGAGCATTCTTTCAAATTTTGATTTCAATTTTTGTGACAACATATATTAATGTTGTGAAAATGCACTAAATTGTTCTCTGATTTTTTTGAATATTGTTGAATGTGCAACTGGGGACGGGTGCACCGGTACCACCAATTGCCCCGGTGCACAATATACACCCCCCCCCCCAAAAAAAACAACCCAGCAGAGCAATCTCCCTTGTTTCATACCTTCAGTTTTCTAGCTGTAGTATTTAGTTCCAAAAAAATACGGTTATTGTAGAAAAAAATCTGAACATCGTTTGAATTTTGTGCACATCTAAAACAATATATGATTTTTTTTAAACGAGAGCATTTCTAAAAAAATGATGATTTTTTACATTTTGATATTATTGAAAAGATTGAACTTTCATTTAAACATGATTTGTTTATAAAAAATCTTTAAAATACAGAAAAATAAGAACGGTTTTCAGAATTTTTTTGATCATTTTTCAAATAAAAGTAAAATCTAAAAATAAAAAGGAAATAAAAAAGTAAAAAGTAAAAACTGAAAAGCTCTAGTAAAAACTGGTAAGTAAAAAAAAACTATACCGGAACCTGCTAGAAAGTTCCTAATCCAGGAAAATCAGAGTCAAAACCTTTTAAGCTGGAATCTTGTAGACATGGCTAACGAGCTAAGGGCCAGTTCTTTTGAGTAGCTCTGTGGAAATAAGCTGCTGTGAAAATAAGCCCAGGATAAGCTGTTGTGGAAATAAGCCCATGAAAATAAGCTATCCAGTTCTTTTCAATTTCTGTCATTGAGCTTATTTTCTCATATGTCACATGAATTGTCTGTAATACCCTTGAACTATAATTTTGGACTCAATTAAACACCATTATCATACACATGTTTATATCACAATCATCAACAGAACTATGTTTCTTTTTCTCACATTTCACATACCAGTAACAAAAATGCTCACTGTCTAACGGATAAACAAACTTACTACCTAATTAATCGTAGATACTTAGCAATAGGATATACTCAATGTGCAGAAAATGGATCAATCAATCTGAGATCTCAATATACAGAAAAATGGATCAATCAATTAGAGATCTCAATGTACAGAAAATGGATCTAACAATTTCACACCTCAATGTACAGAAAACGGAGATGCAGGGAGAAGGCGTGGTCGCCGGAGGTCCTTCCGCGGTTCTGCCAGTCGTCTACATGCCGGAGGCCACCTGCGCCGCCGCCTCGGAGCTCGCCGGCGTCCGCGTGCCCGTGGATCGAACGGGAACGGTGGGGGCGCTCGACCAGGGCCTTGGCGACGGATGCTCCTGCATGGGCTCGGGCCTCACGGCCAGCTGCGACGCGGCCTCGGTGCTCGCCGGCCAGCGGACGAACGGCGGGGGCGCCGGAGGCTGGAGGACGTGAGGGCGGCTCGAGCGGCGGCGGCGGAAACCCTATCGGGAGAGCTCTTCTCCTCTGTGGCAGCCTGGCAGAGTGGCAGGTCACGCGGTGGCATTTTGGCCGTAAATTGCACCAACTTCAGGGGCAATGATGTATACCGCTTCGTTTGTAAGTGGCTTCTGCGGGAAGCTGGTCTACCCCCAGCTTATTTTCATTGTGAAGGAGGAGGCCGTGGAAATAAGCTAAGCCCAACACCTCAATTCGAGTTCTTTTGGGCTTTTGGCTTAATTTGACCAGAAGCTGAAAAAAGCTACAAAAGAACTGGGCCTAAATGGGGTCGGCCCTGTCAATCGCTTGCCTCGCTAGGTCTGTGAAATTTGGTCATTCGCTCGCTTGACAAATGGCTGCATTGAGCGTCAAATAGGGAGACGAAAGATTTCCCAATTTGCACGTAAATGTATGCTAGTACATATAGGATTACACTCAAAGTTCCTCTTTATATGGTCATGTAGGTTTTAAAGTTAAATTTGTAGCTTTGATCTAGTTTGTAGAAGTAAAAGGGAACTATCAACACCTACGCCAATGAAGTCTAACATTTGATTTGTCTTATGAAGGACTTGTATGTAGTTTATCAAACAGGGATGCCTAATGTATGTGGTGATAACACAGAGAGATGCCCCACACGTTGTCATGTAAATGTTTTGAAATACTCCTCCGTAAACTAATATAAGAGCGTTTAGAATACTAAAATAGTGATCTAAACGCTCTTATATTAGTTCACAGAGAGAGTATATTTTAGTGACATTTGATTTGTAAAACATGAATATTTGGAGTAATAATATGATAACTAAAACTGAAAATACATATGATTCAACGTGTTTGATTGTTATATATTTGTCCAATACTTATTAAATATAAATAACATAATAAAATGAAAATTCTCATTCAAGTTCCCATGTTGAGGTAGATTTTCTCCTATGCTTAGTTGTATGCTACTCCACAAAACTTTGAACCCCCAAAAGATATATAGGAGTTGATGCAGGCTAGGGCATCTCCAACGCGGTACCTCAAAGCGCCTATAAAGGTCCGAACCACGTGGGCCAGATAGTTTTTGCCATCCAACACGGTCCCTAAAATGTCAACTTACCATTGTCCATTTCCCTCCAAACCAGCAGAAGCTAATTTGAAGGAGCTTTGTGAGAGTCCATACACCACGTGGTAGTCATTTTGGGAACTCCGTCATTTTGACCCACTGTCAGTTCGACCGTATGTCCTCATAATTCATGTGCTTTGTCCTCTCGGTTCACCCGGTCCATCGCTGTTGTTCTGATTTTATGCCTATTTAGGGGACATGGCTGGATGGCCAGCTCCCGTATCGTGTCTGCGGATGGATAGTCAGTTCGTTTTAGGGTATAGCATTGGGAATGCCCTTTTGTTCTAAAAACGTCTTTGATATCCAAAACATCAACTATCTAAGTATCCATGTGGTTGAGAATGTTGAGTCTCCACTGCATGATTAATTCTCACTCCACAGGTAACCTCATGGCGTCCAAAGGAGAATTTTGAAATTTTCAAAATTAAGGCCTCCAAAATGCCCTACTCCCTCCAGGCCCCCATTTTAATTGTAGAAAATAGAGTCTTACAAGTACTCCACAAAATTTTAACCCCCCGTGAAAGATAGGAGTTGATCCGTGTTCGATGATTGGTGATAAGAGGGATGAGCCCCTTGCCCCGTGACAGATAGGAGTTGATTTATGTTCGATGATTGTGGTCAAAGTTAAGTTTTGAAAACAGTTTTGATATCCAAAACATCAGCTTTCTAAAGGAGGAGCGCCGCATTGCAAGCTACTTTCGATCATGTTTTCACTCTTTAGTTTGCTATACGAAGTCTAAAGGTAGTTCTTGTAGAGAAAGCCACGGTAGACCGTGCAAATGGTCGTTGGCTCTAGCTGCAATACCTACAAGCTCATGGTGGCTGCTGACTGGCTGCTGATTGTGTGTGGAGTAGTATGAGATATTCTGGCTGCAAACATGGACGCGTGATCTATAGCCTGAGCTCTCATGAGCTGGTTTGGTGAAGCGTGAAACAAGCCGTGTAAAGTGCATGGCGACCAGTACACGGCATACACATGTCCAGATAGTTTGACCTAGCGCATCCTCATCACTAATCTAATGCCAGGAAACGGACAAGCTCTCCAAGGCAGGATACCATATGGCCCGGCGGAAAATATCACACAGACCCGAGCTCAAATGCTCTATTGTGAACAGTAAAATTGAAAAGAAAAAAATTTAAAACACTTACGTTTTTTTGGTAAACTTTGACAAATGTTTTGTAGCTTGCAAAATTTCAGCACAATACGACATTCGTGGAAGGCGTGGCAAAAAAGAAAAATCGATGTTCCAAAAATGCTAGTTTTGAAAACATTTTGGAGTACAGATTTTTTTTTTGCCACACCTTCCATGAATGTTGGTTCGAACTGAATTTTTGCAAGCATACAAAACATTTTTCAAAGTTTACCACAAAAAATAAAAAAAATTGATTTTTTTACTATTTTTTTGATTTTTACTGTTCATGAGGGAGCATTTGAGCTCGGGAGCAGAATAGGACTTTCGAAACATAAACCAACATTCTATGGAAATCGGTGAAACGATGAGAAAGCGATGTTTTGAAGTTTTCAAAAAATCTCAGAGAAAAATATGTGATGTTAACAGGGTGATATTCTATTTCCATGCAAAATAGTGTCGAATGGTAACATCACAAGTCGCCCTAGCCAGCGGCCTCCCACCCAAAAAGCTAGGGTTTCTCTGCCTCCCGTCGGCGCCGGTCCGCCCCGTCTCCTGTGGCCTTAGGGCCATGGAGATGGAGTGGATCCCGACCCTTGCCGGTGGGAGGGCTCTGTTTTAATTTATATCCTTTTTCAAGGTTTGTTAGGGTTTGTGTCCTATTCAGGAAGACGAGCTGGCGGCCCCGCCTAGTGCCCGTTCCGGTGATGCGTCTAGCATCATCGATGGGCGTGTGGAGGTGTGTCTCCGGTGGATCCATCTTTGGTGGATTTGCTCGGATCGGTTCGTCGTTCGTCTTTGTTCGTGTGTCTTCAGCTTGGATCCTTCTTATCTACAATCTTCACCGGCGACGGTTGCTCTTCTTAGGGGTTGGTTCTATGGGGCCTTAGCACGACGACTTTCCGACTGTCTACTACAACAATGTTTACCCGGCTCCGGCGAGGGAGGGCCATGACAGCGGCGTGCCTTCGGCTCGCTTCAGTGCTTGTAGTTGTCGTTAGGTGATCTATGGATCTGGATTTAATTTTTATTATTTCTACTGTTCATTGTACTACCATGATTGAAAATGAATAGATCAGAAATTTATCCCGCAAAAAAAAAAGAATGGTAACATTGCTATTGATTGCTGAATTTGTCTTTTTCATAGCTCGCATCCTGTGTTGTATTTTTACTTAAAATTTCACACCGCAATAGAAAATCATCCTCTTAACAACCATATTTTTTTTTCAGATTTTCCACGAAGTTTTTTTTATTGTTGGTTTACGTATATTATTCTCCCCTGGCCTGAGTGGTTGTTGAGTAGAGACTAGAGAGACGTGCTCCTTTGCGTGGCGCTCTTTTGCGCCGTATGTTCCTTATGAAGCTGTAATCAGTAGGCTCTTATCAAAAACCCTTATATGGTAAGCAATGCAAACAGTATTCGTGGGCATGTCAGTCGTTGGTTACGAAATCCAAACAGGCTCCAACCTCAAAGAGTTGACTCCAGCTGAGCTAAACACGTCGCAAGGAGTACGGTACGGCGACCGAAACCCTCGCGTCCCATGAAAATGGGGAGGTGCATTGGATCTAGACGTACGGTTGGTCGACGCAAACTTCGCAAGGTGGCCACAAGCATGTGCTATGATGCGGCACTCCAAGAGAATATAAAGTCCCGGGCATTGGGGCCGTACACATGCAAGATCATCAAGTACGGAGTACGGTGGTTAGTACCTCTATCTGTATACTCGATGCATTGTCATCGGCGACCTAGAGTCCATTGACCATACGTGGTACTCCATGTATCAAGAGCTGGCTAGCTAGAGACAGGAGGTGTATATTCTTCAGTAGGTACGTTTTGCTAGCTGGAGTAAACAAGCTTAGAGGACTGGCTACTAGACAAGCAGAAAGGATAAATACTGTACTTGTACAACGTGTTGCATGTCGCTGCAAAAGTCTTCGTCCATTGGTAATGAACATGATAATAGAAAACACAAGTTGCAAAGTATATATGATGCATTAATTTTCACTTATTGATCTCTTCTCATCACATGATACAACTAAAGATTAGCCTCCATGTATACACAAACTAAGGCCTCCTCGAAGGAGGTTAGGCGTCCACAAAGTCACGCGGCGTGGGTGGGAAACAAACCACACCGTCGTCATGGGGTGCACCACCTCCATCCCAGGGCCATGTACACATTTTCATAACAGCCAGGGTTTAAATTAAGTAAAAAAAAGCCGAGTTATATGTGTTGGGGCGTGCTGTTAGGTGGGGTGGCGGGTGCGGCGAGGATGGCATTGCGCCTGCCACGCTCAGAGATGCTGTTCTCAGCGAACTTTAGGCTGGCGAGGTGGAGTCCCTTGTTTTTCTCCTCCTCCGTCCACTCCGCTCTGTAGTAGTCCTCCTCCGTGGTGTCGGCGCTGGGAGGAAGGAGCATGGAGCCCCACTGTGGGAAGTGAACGAGCGCAACAGGGAGAGTGCATGCCATGACCATGATGCCCATGTATTGTAGTCCTTTGCCTGTGGAGTACTGCGATGACGTGAAGAAGAGGAACTGTGTGAGCCCGCCTCCCACATTACCACCAGCTCCGCTCATGCCTGAGATGAGGCCGAGGGACCGCCGGGAGACGAAAGGGATGACGCCATAGACAGCCCCACATGCCGCCTCGACACAGATGGAGTAGAGGACCATGCATGTGATGGAGGTGGGGAGGGTGGATGCACGTCCCAGACACAAGCAAAAGGCTCCACCCGCAGTCTGGAGGACCCAGATATTCCAAAGGCGAGCACGCATGCCGAAGTAGCGGGCACCGAGGTCAGAGAGGTAGCCACCCATCGGCCGTGCAAATATATTTGCCAAGCCAAAGCATGCAGCAATGGTGCCGGCAGCACGAAGGTCGAGATGGAAGCTGTCATAGTAGTATTCCGCAATCACGTTGTTGGTGGTGAGCTCGACGCCCATGCAATAGCCGTAGATGAATACGAAGATCCAAGTGCGGTAGTTTGTGACAGCACCCCGAAGAACGTTGGAGAACTTGTCCTTCTTCATGTCACCATTCTTCTGGAGGCTCCTTAGATTCCCATCAGGAAGGTCCTGCCCCATTGTGAGCACCAGTAAGCCCATCACCACAAGCATCAATCCTGGCACGAAGTAGGCGATGCGCCATGCCGTGAAAGGCGTCGCACCACATGTGATGATAGCATCAAAGACGAGAGGCATGATGAGTTGTGTGGCGCCACCACCCATGTCTCCCCACCCGGCCGTCAACCCACCAACCGTCCCGATGATCTTGCTATTGAACATGGTGCTCACCCAATATTGGCATGACACGAAGGTGGCAAGCGAGACACCGATGAGGAAGCGGATAGTGATGTATCCAGCAGGACCATCGATGATGGACATGCAAAAGACTGCTGGTGCAGAAAGCATGACAAGGAAGGCACAACCATAACGTGGGCCAAGAAGGTCACATATGGCGCCCATGGCTAGCCTGGAGAAGATGGCACCGGAGACGGAGGCAACCCCGGCATTGCCTATGTCGGCCTTAGTGAGGTTGAGGTTGTCGCGGATGATGGGGATGAGGGGTGCGGCGGCAAAGGTGGAGACGACGCAGGTGAAGAAAGACATCCATCCAAGATGGAAGGCACGCATATGAGGGTTGCCAAAGGAGAAGATCTTGATGGACTTGGCTTTGTTCTCCGAGTCCACCGGCAGCGAGAACCTGCCTGCCACTGTGTCACCCGTAGAGCCGGCCTCCATCTCCATTTCTTCCCCTAAGGCTGGAAGCTAGGCCTCTTCTTTCCTTGCTTCCTGGAGCTCTCAGAGCTGTGAGCTAAGATGCAAAGAGCTTCTAATTAGGGCCTAAAAATCTCAAAGGTGCAATGGCTTTGGTTTGTGCTCTAGAGACTACAATGTGATGTGTATTTATAGCGTGCATGAACCACTTCAACTGGCATATTCTTTGGCATCTATGCTCCCGTGGCTTCCTTTTGTATCGTTCCAATATATCAGCCATTTTTTTCTTGATCTGTTCACATTGGTGTATGCCATTAGTTATATGTCTGACCTGCTTCTGTTCCTTAATTAACGTACATCTGTCCTGTTGAACTTATCAGGGCTGCCAAACTACTTATATGATACTCCCTCCGTAAACTAATATAAAAGCGTTTAGAATACTAAAGTAGTAATCTAAACGCTCTTATATTAGTTTACAGAGGAAGTATTGTTTGGACTGCATTAGCTGTTGCAACTTGCAAGTACAGGGCCGTGCAATGAGTGATCCTTCAGGATTTATCGGATCTGGCCGCATAACTTGCAGGTTGAGGTATCCCAAACGTACTTCTACGCTAAGGAAAACGATCAAGAGTTGACTCTGCCTGGCTTGGCTGCAGGGCTAGATGTAGTCTGCAGGGTTACTGCATGCATGATTACTTCTCACTGCCCATGTACTCGCTTCGAGTTGACGGCCCTTAAAGTTGCCACTCAATCCACTATATCCTATAGTTGCTCCGTAAGTATAAGTATATAGACGTTTGACACACGTCGGTGTTTAGTTTTTCGCCGCCACGTATGAGTATTCAATCTTAACAGTCTACTGGTAAACGGTGTATCTAATAGTGTAAGCGATATGAGTTTCACCTTATTTGCTGGTTACATTCGTTAGTATTACTACAAGTTTGATCGATTTCTTGTACGGAGTAGTACGTACTCCCTCCGTCCGGGTTTATTAGGCCTCTTAGCATCACGATCATGTCCCTTTTTATAAGGTCTCGCTTTGGGAATGTGCATGCATGCAACCATTTCATTGGTTGCATTAAAAGCTATTATGGTTGGTGCCATGGCTGGGAAATCAATACACTTCATGCGTGTTTTTTCATTGGCTGTATGCATGTGAGAGAGTGCATTGGGAGTGAAATGAGAGAATTAATGTGAGCAAATTATTATGTGTCTTGGTCTAAGAGAAGTTGTCTTTAGGCCTAATAAACCCGGACGGAGGGAGTACAAGCTAGTATTGTTGTTGAAAACATTGCAGAGTTGACTTGGCAATACCATTATTAGCCTCTCTTGCACATGGAAGAAGAGCCAGGAGCCGGATTTGGATGGGATATGCTGTGTGTTCTGCTATATTCTGGATGCATCGACACATTCATCAGTGTCGACATGTACTCCAATAGCTTAATTATAATACCAAGACTAGATTAACTATGATACCAAGTCTGATTTTATTTAGGTACCGGAAGCATTTAGTTAGTTTGGAGGGAGTAATGAAATAAGTGTCTCAACTTTAGTGCAAAGTTAAGACACTTATTTTGGGACGGAGAGAGTACTATATAGCGTTTACATTTGTTCATACATGTAGGATGTAGCTTTCTGTTGATGAATAATTGTTCAGCGTTCGTCTAACTAAGAAACTATTACTCCCTCCGTTCCATAATATAAGATTATTTTGCAAGGTAAATACATCTGTTCCGCGGAGATTACGCGTCTGCCGTTGCCTGCCAGTACGTATGTTGAATTTAACGAGCTAGCTAGCTGCCAAGCTGCTTATATGATAAGCTTATATGTGATTGAAATCGATTATATGAGTACCAAGTGCACTGCATGTGCAAGAGTGCAAGTTGCAGCCAGAAAACCCGTACGCCCCAGCACAAAACAGGAGAGAATATGTACGCCATCAGTACGTATATGTATTGTCATCATATAGAGCCATCTACTGCTGATGACTCGAGTATACCCTAGCCCCTAGCCCCTACGCCGCTGGCCTTTGGCCGGCGGTGGCCACCGGCCCCTGGCACGTGTCACTCCGGTCGTGCCAGCCACTATCTCCCTCCCCTGAGGACTCATCGCTCCGATCTCCTCAGCCATCAAAATTGTGCTTTCGGATCTGCATTTTCAACCAGGATTGGAGTTTGAAGACAAGATCAGAAGATACTTTGGCTCGCAGGTAAATAATCTAGAAGGAGGGACTTCTTGAGAGTTTTTGCTTGTGGCACAGTTTTCTCGATACAAGACTCAGCTTAGTGTCGACACTGTGTGGGTTTGATTCTTCAATCTTGCTTTTGTAACATTCCAAATTTTTAATTTGGACTGTTATACATAGATCATATTGCATAACATATTTTTATTACATTCGTGTGTTGCGATCCTCGAAATTCTAAGCAACTCAAGGACCCACGGAGAGAGTTGGGGATTTTACCGGTTTCGTATTTGAGTTTTTCTCAAATACCGGTATAAGGATCACTATAATTTTAATTATTTTTCTCTCGGAAAAATATTTCATAATTAAATATACGAGCAGAGATAATATGACTTCTCCAAAACAAAAGAAATATTGGAGGAAAAATATTAAAATCAACTTTGGTATTTTTTTGGATTTATTTGCAATTTTATTTGCATAGGAAAAATGCGTGTTTTTCAAAATTGCATTTAGGTCCGGGAAAATGTTCACTTTGTCCTAAATATTATTAGAGGGCGGTGAAAATTTATTTCAGAATTTTTCGAGTCCGTTTATTATTATTTTCGCCCATTCTACCGCGTCAGGACTGTTTAGAAAAAAAAAGTGAACCGACTTACCTGGGCCGTGTCCGGCTAGGACTCCGCC
>LR738712.1:875033390-875060152 GCA_902687465.1 Secale cereale | reverse complement strand
GGAGCATGCCGCCGCCGCCGCCGAACCCGCTGCCGCTGTCGGTTTTCCGAAGAAAAACGATCGGTTTTTTCGAAACCCTAGATCTTGTTTTTTTTTTCAGATCGGTTTGTTCGTTTTTTTTTCTCGGTTTAGTTAAATAGCGGACGTTCGTCCGTACGTTTGTTTTAACGAACGTTGTTCGCCCGTTAGTCGCTGACAGCGAACGTTCGTTCGTTAGCCTGTTCGTCAGTTTTTCTTTTTAAGGGTTTCCGCAGTTATTTTCGATCGCGATTTCTGCCCTGATCTTCTTTTTTGTTTTTCTTTTCGCTCGTAAGTCGGAATCAGGCGATTCGAGCGCCTAGATTTTCGTCTCGAAGCCCTCTTTCCGTTTAAACAACTTGAACAAGGTTTTGGTACTGTAAAATTTGACTTTAGTTCGAACTAGTAAACGGATATTGTTTCTTTCGCAATTTGTGTTTCGTTGCTCTGTTTGATTTGATTCTTTTTGCAAACTGGGGTTCTTCAGTTGAACTTTCTGGTTAGATCTTCTTATATGAGTTTTACCTGTGCATTTTTGCTTGGTTTCTTATGTATGCTATTGTTTGCTTGCGATAAAATTCCCGAAGTGCGAAGCGTGCTACTAAGAGTCCCTAGGTTTTGCGAATCATCAGTAAGGCAAGTAACACTTTTATCATACCCTTTATTACCCAGTTTTATGCATTAGATCAAACCCTCACACATTGCATGAGTAGGATCTCTTAACTTGTGGGTCTGGGAAGTAGATTATGGTAGAACCTATTACCTGCATTATTTTCAAACCCTTGGGAGTTACTTCTACGTTATGCTTAGGTTGCCATGCTATGCTCGTAGACATGATTGGGTTTAAAAGTATCCATGACAGATGTGAGATTGTTAATTAATGGTTCAACTTAAGGTGGCTAATTTAATACACATCTGGGTGGATTAGTTGCAGGGCACCTGGAGAATCCAGTGTTGTCCTAGGAAATCTCGGGGGTGCCGTATGATTTTCCTATGAAATGCCACCCAGGCTCAAAGGGATCATAAAACTATTCATGCTAGAAAATTCTGTGTGCAGCCACAATGCCATTATGGGCTCTGGTATAGTTGAGTATGTTGTGTGAGCTCTTTCAGTGATGGACTGGCAGATGTAGGGGAAAGTAGGTGTACGGGTTGATACGTCCAAAACGTATCTATAATTTCTGCTTGCTCCATGCCACTTTTGGGTGATATTGCTATGATATTCATACACTTCCATACACTTTTGATCATATTTGGACTAACTTACTAATCCAGTGCACCCCAGTGTCAGTTTCTGTTTTCAGCTGTTTTTGTATTTCAGGTTTTCACGTTACGAGAACTCCCCAGAAAAATCCAGAAAAATTATAAAAAAATCAGTGTTTCGGAAACAACCCTGCGTCCGAAGGACAGCCGGGGGGGGGGGCACCAGGGCTCCAGGCGCCCTGGCGGCGCGCCCCCCCTGGGCCGCGCCGGGGGGGCGCCTGGGCCCCCCGAAGCTTCCCCGATGCCCCCCTTTGGCATATATTTAAAGCGTCCTCCGAAACCCTCAGAACAGGAACTCTTTTCGCGATCCCATCTCTGTTCCGCTGCCGCCGCCGCTTCCAAGATCGGGAGCACCAGGAGAACTCTTCCCGGCACCCTGCCGGAGGGGAGGATCACCACCGGGAGCTTCTCCACCATCATGGATGCCTCCCGGATGACTCGTGAGTAGTCTCCCTTGGACCATGAGTCCATGACCAGTAGCTATGTGATGTTCTCCTCCCGTTCTTGTGCTTCACTAATTAGTCCTCGTGAGCTGCCCTACATGATAGAGGCACCTATGTAATCCTTATGCTGTTGCTATGTTGAGTTTGCTGGGATCCGATGGATTATGAGATTATGTTCAGATTGATCTTGAGTAATATATTTGATTTACCTCTTTTATATTTATGTTCATAAGTAATTCTTGCATGTTCTCCGTTGTTATTTATTGCTTTGGCCAAGTAGTAGGTAGTGACTCCAAGAGGGAACGTTATGCTCGATTGTGGGTTCATGCCCCTCGATGACTAGCTTGAGTGACAGAAACATGAGTCTATGGGATGTGCTGTTGCCACAAGGGGGAAAACAACGGTGCTTGTGCCCGCGGGTGCAAGGATTGTTTACTTTACGCAAAGTTCTTTTAATGCAGTTGTCTGTTGCATTGAGTTTACACTATGGGTGGGACTCGCAACTTAATACCAGCGAGATGTTCTGGATAGATATCTCAAGGTGGATGATTAGTAGTAGATGCAGATGGATTTCGGTCTACTTACTTTGGCGTACCGCCCATGCTTTGAACCTCAACCTTTCTTGCAATGTAGTCAGCATTGGTTTGCGTTCGTGGTCCTGTCAATTGCCCAGCTGTAATTTGTTTACCTCACATAGCTGTTTTATCGTCTTTTGGGAGAGAGACATCACTAGTGAACATCATGAGACTCCGGTCCATATTACCATCATTGATCACATCCACTATTTACTTTTCGTTATTAGTTACTATTGCAAAACACTATCTATCACTATTATCATTGCTTTTAATCCTTTGTGAACTACAAGGCCGGAGGGATTGACAACCTCTCTGTACTCGTTGGGAGCAAAGTTATTTGTATCTGTGTGCAGGTCCAGGTTGATTGCTATCTGGCGCCATAGCAGTTGACACCTACTTGTTGAACCTAGGAGTCTCTGGGGATTCGATCCTTGGCATCTTTGCTAAGGGAAAACACTTCTACATACTGCATCTTACACCTTCCACTTGGGGTAACCAACGAGGGGTTCGAGGCCCATCAAGGAGTATTTTCTGGCGCCGTTGCCGGGGACTCCACTCTTCAGGATAGGGGAGTTGCATGCTATCTTTTACCTTTGCTTTTTAGTCTTGTTAGTTTACCTTTCAGTTTTTGCTTTATTACCTTTTATCGAAAATCACAAAAATTATTTGCCTTTTTATTAGTAGTCCTTTCTGTTTAGCCAAACATGTTAGGATTTGGTGCTTTGAGGGAATCAGAAGTTCTAGATTTCCATCAAAGGGATGGAGAAAATATGAAGAAGGCATGGGACAGAATTTCTGATGCACATAGGAGAATTATGCCTTGGATACCTATAAAAATTGTGCTTGGAAATTTTTACCATGGTCTTTTTAAATGGTGTAAACACTCCCTTGACATTATAGCTGAGGGAGATTTCCTAGAATGTGATGAAGCTAGAGCTCTTGAAATTATACATGGTCTATCTAGTTACTTTGTTTATGATCACAACTTTGATACTATCATAGATAGACTTGCTACTATTGAGAAAAGAATGGATGCTCTAGACTTGATGAAGGTAGAGAAACCTCAACCCAATAAGAAAGACATTTTGGAAATAGATAATGATTGGGAGCCTCTTGTTAGGATTAGCATCTCTAATCAAGACTTCCTTGCTTATTGTGATATTGGATCTATGGTTTCTACTATGCCAAAAATTGTTCATGATTCTTTAAAATTTAACATGGATAGATTACCGTCTTATCATGAACATACTAATGGAGATATTTCTGAAATCCAGGGAAGAGTAAAAGACGTACCAGTTAAATTCCTTAAAGGGATTGCAATGATTGATTTCTTCATCATGGAGCCAAACCAAGGAAATATAGTGCTTGGAAGGGACTTCCTCCGAGCAGTTAAAGGCTTCATTGATATAGGTAAGGGACAAATCCGCTTACGCGGGAAGGCAAAAGGTGTGTACCCCTTTCCTAGAAGGAACAAGAATGAACTTGTTGAGGAACCATTTGAAGCAATTTATAACTCCGATTATTATGATGGTTATTGATTCCTCTATGCATTATGCCTAGCTTAAAGGCATAAAAGAAAGCGCTTTTGGGAGGCAGCCCACATGAATAAATTTTTGCTTTTGTTGTGTCTTGGTGTTGTTTACTGCTGTAGCATCATCATTGTATCTTTGCTTTTCATATTTGTGCCAAGTATAGCCTTTGATTGCTAGAAAGTTCAAAAGTTGTGAGGTGCTGTCCAGGAAACAGATTCTGTCCTTGGATAGAAAAATTCGTATAAAATCACCAGATCATCTTTTTGGTCTGAATTTTTTCGACGCTAGCGTTCTCTATATAATTGTCTTTAGTGCGTCTGTTCTGAGTTTTTTGATTTGAGTTGCAGAAGTATCCCGAACAGATCAATTACTACCTGCTGTTCTGTTTTTCACAGATTCTGTCCTGTTTTGCCTTTCCTTCACTTTGCAAATCAAGAACTTGCTTTTTCTTTGCAAAAACCTTCTGGCAATCTTGAGAAACAGTAGAACTTCAAGAATATCTTTATTTCCAGCAAGGTATAATTATTTTATTAAGGGTACTAACCTTGCTAATCAGATTATGATGATTTATGTATGAAGGGAGTTTTCAAGTGTGCGAGGGAAGATGATAAAAAGATTCAGGAGTGTCAAGCGCTCAAGCTTGGGGATGCCCCCGTGCACCCCCAAGAAATATTCAAGGAGACTCAAGCGTCTAAGCTTGGGGATGCCCCCGTGCATCCCCTTCTCCATCAACATTATCAGTTCGTCTTTCGTTCCACTATATTTTTATCACTTCATGTGTTATGTGCTATGCTTGGAGCGTCTTGCTTTTACTTTTCTTTTTAGTTTTCCATAACGAGTCGGAACTCAGCATTCTTTATGTGGGAGAGAAACACGCTCCACTTCTACCTAGAACATAACATAGAATTTTCATGTCTATCTTTGTTGTGTGTGTTCTTTGTCTTTTAATAGCTACTATCATGCTCTGCTCTTAGTATTCATGCTTCTCTTTTCAAAGAGCTTTTGTTTAGTTGGTTGCTTGAACTCTCTTTAATTATCATGCTCACCTTATTAAGGGAGTTTGCTTCCGTTGTATTGGTTAATGTGTCTATGATAAAAATGCTACTTGCATAATGGTGCTTAGTAGTTCAGGTTTTCTTATGGTTAATCTCAAATAGCTGGGGGGTTCCCAATGTGTTATTGGAGTACCAACATGATTTGTTTGCCTATGATGTGGTATGGTTTAGTAATATCTTCCTTCGAGAATTTATTTTGATTGACTTGGCGTATGCTCACGCATATTTAAGATTGTAAAGAAAGTCTGTCAAGCCTTGATGATCTTTTGTTTCTGAGTAGCGATATAACTACCATGCCTGATTCAATATTGCTTTGTCGCTCTGCATGATTATGACCGTCATTGCTCTCTTAGTTGGTCGCTCCCAGTCTTTTTGCTAACCTCCACCTGTACTAAGCGAACTAACTTTGCAATATATAGCTCATGGGAAAGTAGCCTAAAAACTATTGTGGTAAAGAGTATGTTGCTTATGTATCTTATTTCTTATAAGTTGCTTGCTGAGCGGTAACCATGTTTCTGGGGATGCCATCAACTGTCACACTTTTGTTGAATATCATGTGAGTTGCTATGCATGTTCGTCTTGTCTGAAGTAAGGGTGATTTGCCGTGGGATGAATGAATATGCATATTGTTAGAGAAGAACATTGGGCCGCCAACCAAAGCCATGTATCATGGTGGAAGTTTTAGCTTGGACATTAATCCTCAATCTCTTATGAGAATATGCTTATGCATTGAAGACGAGTCCATCATCTATTTTCTATGTTGTCCCGGTATGGATGTCCTCAAGTTGAGATCTATCAAAAACGAGAAATCAAATGCGATTTATCTCCTTGGACCTTTGTACAGGTGGCATAGAGGTACCCCTTTGTGACACTTGGTTGAAACATATGTAATGCAATGATAACCCATGGAGATCCGAGCTAATTAGGACGAGGTGCGAGCACTATTGGTATACGATGCATGAGGCTTGCAACTTATAGGATGTCTTATGCATGACACATATGAAGTACTACTACCGTTGACACAATTGCTTCCATGTTTTCAAAATAAAAAGCTCTAGCACTTAACCTTTCTTTTACTTTTATGTTGAAGCACCAACTACTGAGAGCATGATTGTCATTCTGAGTGTAATGTGCATTGTCCCAAAGTAGCATTGTCTTTTGCATGATTGTGATATCGTTTATTCTGAAATCATTGTATCTAGTCATCACTTAAACCTTGAAGGTGCCCCTGCATTTATGTTTTGCATCACTAAAGGGGGCAAGCTAGATATCACTTTATCATATTTGCACATAATGTTCATTGCAAATCTTTTTGATGTTTCAGTTTCATGTTGTAAAACTTTCAGTCATTTGTGATTTTCTCATGAGGCAACTTAATTACTATAGAATCATTGTCTCAGTAAGCTTTTGTCATATGACTATAAAAAGTCCTATATGGTTAATAGCATGTCACCACAGAAATTATTCTTGTTATCATTTACCTACTCGAGGACGAGCATGAATTAAGCTTGGGGATGTTGATACGTCCAAAACGTATCTATAATTTCTGCTTGCTCCATGCTACTTTTGGGTGATATTGCTATGATATTCATACACTTCCATACACTTTTGATCATATTTGGACTAACTTACTAATCCAGTGCACCCCAGTGCCAATTTTTGTTTTCGGCTGTTTTTGTATTTCAGGTTTTCACGTTACGAGAACTGCCCAGAAAAATCCAGAAAAATTATATAAAAAATCAGTGTTTCGGAAACAACCCTGCGTACGAAGGACAGCGGGGGGGGGGGGCACCAGGGCTCCAGGCGCCCTGGCGGCGCGCCCCCCTGGGCCGCGCCGGGGGGGGCGCCTGGGCCCCCCGAAGCTTCCCCGATGCCCCCCCTTTGGCATATATTTAAAGCGTCCTCCGAAACCCTCAGAACAGGAACTCTTTTCGCGATCCCATCTCTGTTCCGCCGCCGCCGCCGCTTCCAAGATCGGGAGCACCAGGAGAACTCTTCCCGGCACCCTGCCGGAGGGGAGGATCACCACCGGGAGCTTCTCCACCACCATGGATGCCTCCCGGATGACTCGTGAGTAGTCTCCCTTGGACCATGAGTCCATGACCAGTAGCTATGTGATGTTCTCCTCCCGTTCTTGTGCTTCACTAATTAGTCCTCGTGAGCTGCCCTACATGATCGAGGCACCTATGTAATCCTTATGCTGTTGCTATGTTGAGTTTGCTGGGATCCGATGGATTATGAGATTATGTTCAGATTGATCTTGAGTAATATATTTGATTTACCTTTTTTATATTTATGTTCATAAGTAATTCTTGCATGTTCTCCGTTGTTATTTATTGCTTTGGCCAAGTAGTAGGTAGTGACTCCAAGAGGGAACGTTATGCTCGATTGTGGGTTCATGCCCCTTGATGACTAGCTTGAGTGACAGAAACATGAGTCTAGGGGATGTGCTGTTGCCACAAGGGGGAAAACAACGGTGCTTGTGCCCGCGGGTGTAAAGATTGTTTACTTTACGCAAAGTTCTTTTAATGCAGTTGTCTGTTGCATTGAGTTTACACTATGGGTGGGACTCGCAACTTAATACCAGCAAGATGTTCTGGATAGATATCTCAAGGTGGATGATTAGTAGTAGATATTGATGGATTTCGGTCTACTTACTTTGGCATACCGCCCATGCTTTGTACCTCAACCTTTCTTGCAATGTAGTCAGCATTGGTTTGCGTTCGTGGTCCTGTCAATTGCCCAGCTGTAATTTGTTTACCTCACATAGCTGTTTTATCGTCTTTTGGGAGAGAGACATCACTAGTGAACATCATGAGACTCCGGTCCATATTACCATCATTGATCACATCCACTATTTACTTTTCGTTATTAGTTACTATTGCAAAACACTATCTATCACTATTATCATTGATTTTAATCCTTTGTGAACTACAAGGCCGGAGGGATTGACAACCTCTCTGTACTCGTTGGGAGCAAAGTTATTTGTATCTGTGTGCAGGTCCACGTTGATTGCTATCTGGCGCCGTAGCAGTTGACACCTACTTGTTGAACCTAGGAGTCTCTGGGGATTCGATCCTTGGCATCTTTGCTAAGGGTAAACACTTCTACATACTGCATCTTACACCTTCCACTTGGGGTAACCAACGAGGGGTTCGAGGCCCATCACGGGTCCATCCGGGATAAAGAGTAAATGTTTCTGAAAGACTGTGTTTCGGTCATCTGTTTCTCAAACAGCATGCAGTGCGAGAAATCCAACGAAGGAGATCGAGTCTTGTGGAGAAAAGTGCGCAAACCTAATTTGTTGGGTTGTTAATGACTACTTTAATTGGGATTGAGTTGGAGGTACCTTCTCAATGATGTTTCAACTACCATGATAGTTAAAAATAAATTTATCCCTTTGTTGTAGGAAAAAATTGGCTTTATGCAAAAACTTTAGCCTTAGAGCCTCCACCAGCCATATATGCATGTAATGTTAGCCTTTATTCTGTTACTTGCTCTACTGTGTTATCTTGCCAGCATATTCCATGTGATGACCCGTTTCGGGCTGCAACATGTTACGTTGCAGACTTTTCAGAAGAGGAGTAAAGTGTGAATAGGTCGTTTGTCATGCACTCAGCTATGCCGTTGGAGTTGATGGACTCATTTATCTTCCAAGCCTTCCGTTGTTATCGTGTTAGATGGCCTTATGCCATATACTTTTGTAATAAGTTCTCTTTTGAGACATTTGATGTAATAAGTGTGTGATTGCCACTCTGTTATAAATCCTTCAAAGTACCGTGTGTGTCGGCATTATCGATCCAGGGATGACACAGAACACGGAGATTTCAGTCCATTCGGATCGTGGTCGCTACAAGATGGTATCAGAGCACACGCTGAATGTAGGACACTACCGCTAAGATAAACCCTAGGTCACTCTTCTCTACTCATTTCTGACTCCTCTCCATTTTCTACTCTTTAGGATGGTGGACCCAAGGAACAAGTTCACTCAACCGAATGAAGACACACCTTTTGGACGACACTTGAAGGAAGTCACTAGGTACCTAAACATCGGAATACCAAGCTTCACCGGGACCTACACCACCACTTTACCAGAAGAGGAGCGATGGAATATTCATGTACAAATTCCCAGGAGGACATTCACACCATCCACTGAGCTCATAGAGTTTTCCTTTGATGCGCCAACCTAGAGCCTAGGCAAGAGTATGGCAGCCCACATTGCCATGTGACGTATTGGAGAAGTCTACAAGCAGGAGCTGAAGGAAACTATCTACCAGATATCTGGACGCCGAGATGAGCAATGAGATATGATCAGCACCCGAAAGGATATGTCCATTGCAGCTTTCATCCAGGAGTTAAACCAGCACATTCGTCGACAGGAGCACCAGATGTGCGCAGGCATGATAGACTTGAAGGGGGCGTTAACTAGGAACTCGGGGCTAGAAGAAGAACTGATGGCTTCTCGCCCCTCGTTGGTTACCCCAAGTGGAAGGTTTGAGATGTAGCGTAACGACAAGTTTCCCTTGGCAAGATACCAAGGATCGAATCCCGTGAGACTCCGAGGGTCGACAAGTAGGTGTCAACGGCTAACGGCGCCAGATACTTAGCAGCTGACAGGACCTGCACACAGATACAAATAACTTTGCTCCCAACGAGTACAGAGAGGTTGTCAATCCCTCCGGCCTTGTCGTTTACAAAGGATCAAACACAAGAGATAATAGTGATACGTACGACTGCAACTAGGAAATAAGAACAGTAAGTAAATAGCGGGTGTGATCAGTGATGGTAATATGGACCGGAGTCCCATGATGTTCACTAGTGATGTCTCTCTCCCAAAAGAAGATAAAACAGCTAAGCGAGGTAAACAAATTACAGCTGGGCAATTGACAGGATTATGTGCGCAAACCAATGCTAACTATGCTGTAAAGAAAGGTAGAGGCTCTAAGCATGGGCGGTACGCCAAGGCAAGTAGACCGAAATCCATCTGCATCTACTACTAATCATCCACCTTGAGATATCTATCCAGAACATCTCGCTGGTATTAAGTTGCGAGTCCCACCCAAAGTGTAAACTCAAAGCAACAGACAACTGCATTAAAAGAACTTTGCGTAAAGTAAACAATCCTTGCACCCGCAAGTACAAGCACCGTTGTTTTCCCGCTTGTGGCAACAGCACATCCCCTAGACTCATGTTTCTGTCACTCAAGCTAGTCATCAGGGGGCATGAACCCAAAATCAAGCATAACGTTCCCTCTTGGAGTTACTACCTACTACTCGGCCAAAGCAATAAACAGCAACGGAGAACATGCAAGAATTACTCAAGAACATAAATATAAAAGAGGTGAATCAAATATATTACTCACACACAATCTCAACATAATCTCATAATCCATCGGATGCCAGCAAACTCAGCAGAGCAACAGCATAAAGATTACATATGTGCCTCGATCATGCAGGGCAGCTCGCGAGGTCTAATCCATGAAGAACAAAGAGGGGAGGAGAACATCACATAGCTACTGGTCATGGACCCATGGTCCAAGGGAGACTACTCACAACTCATCCGGGAAGCGTCCATGGTGGTGGAGAAGCTCCCGGTGGTGGTTCTCCCCTCCGGCAGGGTGCCGGGAAGAGTTCTCCTGGTGCTCCCGATCTTGGAAGCGCGGCGGCGGCGGAACAGAGGCGAGATCGTAAAAATGGGTTCCGTCCTCGAGGGTTTCGGGACGCGAGGAGTATATATGCCAAAGGGGGTCACCAGAAGCGGAGAGGGGGGTCCAGGCGCCCCCCTAGGCGGCCAGGGGTGGGGCCGCCTGGGCTGGCCGCATGGGCTGCCCCTAGCTCCCCTCTGGCCCTGCTTTGATTTTTCTTGAAGCTCCCGATACGCTGATTTTTTCTGTATTTTTCCCGGAATTTTTAGGGCACTTTTAATATGGGGGAAACCTGAAATAGAAAAACAGTAGAAAACAGGAACTGGCACTGTGGTGCACTGAGTTAATAGGTTAGTCCAAATATGATCAAAAGTGTATGGAAGTGCATAAATATCATAGCAATATCACACAAAAGAAGCATGGAGCAAGTAGAAATTATAGATACGTTTTGGACGTATTAACATCCCCAAGCTTAATTCCTGCTCGTCCTCGAGTAGGTAAATGATAACAAGCATAATTTCTGTGGTGACATGCTACCAACCATATAAGAACTTTTTAAGTAAAGCAATCAAGGCATGTAATTCAATTCAAGTCATAACAAGCAAGAGTCTATATTAGCATTGTAACAAGTAACATAAGAGCATAAAGGTGCAAGAGCTCTCGCTGTCCGTGACTGGAATGTCTCCAAATGGTGTTTGCGTGCAAGAAAGGGGATGGGGATATATGAGAGAGTAAAACATAGTTTTTGTATTGTTGAGAACTTAATCTACTAAAGTTTCACACTTGGTCTTCTTTGGAATCTTATCATGACTCATCCCCAGACCGTCAGCCAGGTACAAGTCAAAATGATCCAGTCCCTTTCGATATTTTGAGCACTCATGCAATGGATGAGCGTAAGCAAGAAAGTCGACACTTAGGATGGCAAAGAGAGAAAAATGATGGAGGGGGAAGACAAAAAGGTGTGAAGGGCTCACATCAATGAGGACAATCATCGGCGAGAGAAAGCCAAATGATAGATATGATGTGAGGAGTAGGGATTGCCATGCAACAGATGCACATATGAGCTAAGGTAAGCTCTCCAATGGAACTAGTGGGGGTGCATCCAACTTGCTTGCTCAAGAAGACCTAGAGCTCTTTTGAGGAGGCTCATCATTGGAATATACAAGCCAAGTTCTATAGTGTAAAGGTCCCCACATAGCTATATGCATGAATGATAATCTCTATGGAGTACAAGGTATAAGATGGAGTACGAGTGTGGATCCCTCAAAAGAAATAGTAGTGTGCCCCCTTCTCTCTTTTTATTTCTTTTTCTCTTTTTTTTTCTTTTTTTTTTATTTTTTGTGGCCTCAATGGCTCTTTCTATTTATCTCTCATTTGTCCTCTTTGGGATCTTTTGATTTTGTCCTCTTTGGGATCTTTTGATTTGTCCTCTTTGGGATCTTTTCCTCACTTTAGGGGCAACACTTTATGTATTACAAGAAGTATAGAAGATCTTTCACACTTTACAAAAGTACTCAACATAAAGAAAATGGAACTATCATGATGTATGCAAATGTATGCCTCTGCCAGTGTAGCAGGATATGCAATGATACTAGCGTGTCATGTAGCAATGATTAGGGCAAGGCCGAACTAGCATGCGGCTCATCGATCAAGCAAAAAGCATGTATGACATGAATATCAAGTCATGAGAAGATGGATGTTGCATGGCAATGTATCTCGGAAAGGCTATGGAAATGCCTTAATAGGTAGGTATGGTGGCTGTTTTGAGGAAGGATATAATGAGGCTTATGATGACAGAGCGTATCGTGCCAAGGATTTGGATGCACCGGCGAAGTATGCGCCAACTCTCGAGGTGAGAAAGGGCAATGCACGGCACCGAAGAGGCTAGAAAAATATGGTTAGGTGGAAGTGTCAACTTTCGAATACTCACATTAGTCCGAAGAACTCATGCACTTATTATCGGTAACTCTCAATCTAGTTAGGGGGTTCACAAAGAGACAAGTACCCCGAGGAGGTGTGTATGGGGGTTTGGTTACCCTTGCGCATCCTCGACTCATGGTACGTGAGTGTACTCTAATATTCGATCCCTCCAAAGATTAGTGATCCATTTATTAGCTAAAGTTCTCAACTATTTTGTAGATTTTCGAAAATAAACACGGATTGCCCAAAATACAACATCTATCACTAATAGGCTAAAGCTCTTGTCACCAAAAGTTCAGACATTACTCATGGCAATACCTCAAAACTATTGCAAGTTACTACTAAAATGAAATAGCAACCTCAATTACCTACTTTAAGTTAAGACACACAACTCAGTGCAACAGGCAAACTCTCTTAACAATATAAACATGAAAACTCAAGAGAGTTCAGCAACCAACTAAACAAAAGCTCTTTAAAAAGAAAAGCATGAAAACTAAGAGCTAAATATGACAGCAGCTATGGAAAGACAAAGAACATACACAGCAAAGATAAGCATGAAAATCCTATGTTGTGTTCTAGGTTGAAGTGGAGCGTGTTTCTCTCCCACACAAAGAAAGCTGAGTTCTAACTTGTTATGAACAGCAAGCAAAGCTAAAGGAAACTAAAAAGGAAACTAAGCGCAAGACTCTCCAAGCATAGCACATAACACATGAAGTGATAAGAATATAGTGGAACGAAAGACGAGCTGATAATTGTTGATGGAGAAGGGGATGCATGGGGGCATCCCCAAGCTTAGACGCTTGAGTCTTCTTGAATATTTCTTGGGGGTGCACGGGGGCATCCCCAAGCTTGAGCGTTTGACCCTCCTGGATCTTCTTTTATCATCTTCCCTCGCACACTTGAAAACTCCCTTCATACATAACTCATCATAATCTGATTAGCGAGGTTAGTACCCATAATAAAATAATTTTTCCCTACTGGAAATAAGGATAATCTTGAAGAGCTACTGTTTCTCAAGATTGCCAAAAGGTTTTTGCAAAGAAAAAGCAAGCTCAAGGTTTGCAAAACGAAGAAAAGACAAAACAGGACAGAATCTGTGAAAAACAGACCAGCAGGTAGTAAACAATTTTTTCGGGGCACTTATGCAACTCAAATAAAAAAACTCAGAACAGACGCTCGAAAGACAATTATATAGAGCACGCTGTCGAAAAAATTCAGATCAAAAAGATGATCTGGTGATTTTATACGAATTTTTCTGTCCAAGGACAGAATCTGTTTCCTGGACAGCACGTACAACTTTTGCACTTTCTTGCAATCGGAGGCTAAACTTGGCACAAAGCTGAAAAGAAAAGATACAATGATGATGCTACTGTAGTAACAAACATCAAGACACAACAAAAGCGAAATAAAACTTTATTCGTTGTGGGCTGCCTCCCAAAAGCGCTTTCTTTTATGCCTTTAAGCTAGGCATAATGCAAAAAGAGAGGATCAAGTTTTATCAAGAGTAAAAGAATAGCTAGCCCGTATAACGGACTCAAATGGTAACTTAATCTTCTTTCTAGGGAAGTGTTCCATCCCTTTCTTGAGAGGAAATTGGAATTTTATATTCCCCTCTTTCATGTCAATGATAGCACCAACGGTGCGAAGAAAAGGACGTCCCAAAATAATTGGACAAGAAGATTCACATTCAATATCCATAATAGTAAAATCAACGGGAACATAATTGTCATTGACAATGATAAGAACATTGTCGATCTTCCCCAAAGGTTTCTTTACAGAAGAATCAACAAGACGAACACCAAAAGAACAAGGATCAAAAGGTTTCAATTTAAGCATATCATACATTCTTTTGGGCATAACGGAGGTACCAGCTCCAACATCACATAAAGCATACCAACAGAAGTTATTCAACTTAATTTTAATCATAGGATCCCAACCATCTTCTAGCTTTCTAGGTATGGAGGCTTCTACCCTAAGCTTCTCGTCCCTAGCTTTGATGAGAGCATTAGTGATATGCTCCGTGAAGGCAAGATTGAGTGTGCTAGTGTGGGGATCTCTAGACATTCTTTGTAAAAAAGGTGACAACTTCTGAGAGACTACAATTATCAAAATCGATTTTATCATTATTGAGCAGAATTGTAGTGTCATCTTCTTTGTTTGAATTGCTCTCTATTATAAGAGTTTGGACGTCTTCCCAAGTTTGGGGAAGTGTGGGAGCAATTTTAAACAGAGGCTCATACTTTTTTCCTGGGAGACCATGCCATGGGCATAACTCTCCATTAAAACTAACATAATCACAAGGTTTATTACTTTTGTAGATCCCGACAGTGGTGATTGGTGTGATGGAAGAAGGGGTGTACTCCTCCCACTTAGTGTTTTTGGTGGAACCCATAGCAGCAGCAAGCAAGATAACTATTTTTGTGGTTTTTGGGAAGGGACACTAAAGCAAAAACTGAAAGGTAAACTAACAAGACTAAAAAGCAAAGATAAAAGATAGCGTGCAACTCCCCTATCTTGAAGAGTGGAGTCCCCGGCAACTGCGCCAGAAACTTTGCTTGATGGCTTCTCGCCCCTCGTTGGTTACCCCAAGTGGAAGGTTTGAGATGTAGCGTAACGGCAAGTTTCCCTTGGCAAGATACCAAGGATCGAATCCCGTGAGACTCCGAGGGTCGACAAGTAGGTGTCAACGGCTAACGGCGCCAGATACTAACAGCTGACAGGACCTGCACACAGATACAAATAACTTTGCTCCCAACGAGTACATAGAGGTTGTCAATCTCTCCGGCCTTGTCGTTTACAAAGGATCAAACACAAGAGATAATAGTGATAGGTATGACTGCAACTAGGAAATAAGAACAGGAAGTAAATAGCGGGTGTGATCAGTGATGGTAATATGGACCAGAGTCCCATGATGTTCACTAGTGATGTCTCTCTCCCAAAAGACGATAAAACAGCTAAGCGAGGTAAACAAATTACAGCTGATAACCCTCAACCGTAAGGGATCAAGATAGTCTTCGCGGGTAAGAATAACCCAATTTATTGATTCGACACACGGGGAGCCAAAGAGTATTTATAAGCTTTGACAGTTGAGTTGTCAATTCAACCGCACCTAAAATATACTTACTTGCAACAAAAGATAAGTGGTAACAGTGATATGATAGTGATGATAGTGATAGTAAACGGTAAACAGTAAAAGTAAATAGCAAAAGTAAATGGCAGGAATAGCAACTAGTAACCAGCATGATTTAAAACACTGTAGGCTAGGGAGATGGATGGTTGGGCGCTGCATGGATGAGATAGATTCTAACTTGGGGCATGACACACGGAAAAGTAATGATCATCTAGGCAAATATCAAACATTAGGCATGTATCCCGTAGGTAGTTGTACGTGCTTGCAATAAGAACTTGCACAACATCTTTTGTCCTACCATCCCGCTACGAACGGGGCCAAAAGGAACTTATGGATATTAAGGTGCTCCTGTCAAAGAGCACCGGAACAAAGCAATGAACTCAATGGATACATGTAATCCTCGAACTACGGACCATCCCCTTTGGTGTCCCAAGCTGTCACTTTTGGGATCACCGGTTCCGAACCGTAACAGGTGCAAACAACTCATAGATAGGATCACGAACACAAATATATTCATGCAAACACATATGGTTCAGATCTGAAATCATGGCACTCGGGCCCTAAGTGTCAAGCATTAAGAATAACAAGTTGAAGCAAAGATGATAAACACCATAGTAGATGATAGGCAACATGCCTCCAACGATCTGATAAACTATTACATGATCTAACTCATCCAATCCCTACCATCCACTTCGCCTACAGTAGGGGAATTACTCACACATGGAGGGAGAAGTCATGGAGGGATGATGGAGTGGTGATGATGATGACGATGGCGACGATCTCCCCTCTCCGGAGGCCAATTCAGCCTCCAGATTATCCCTCCCGAGGAAGAATAGAGGGTGGCGGCGGCTCCGCGACGGAAAACTGCGAAAAGAACGTCTGATCTGGGGTTTCCGCGTCGCGAGTAAAAATACGAGGCAAAGTAGGGCACCAGGGGGTGTGGGCCCCACCCAGGCGACCCCCCGGCGCGGCCCAGGGGGGGTGCCCACAGGGCGCCTGGGCACCCCCTGGCCCCCCTCTAGCCCCACTTCTGGCTCCTGGTTCCTTCGGGTGCGTGGATTTTCTGTGATTTTTCGTGGATTTTTCTGAGATACTTACGAATCTGTTTTCCTGCACACAATAAAACCATACAGGCAGCTCTGCTGAAAACAGCGTCAGTCCGGGTTAGTTTAGTTCAAATCATGCAAGAATGAGGTCAAAACAATATCAAAAGTGTTTGGAAAAGTAGATACGTTTGAGACGTATCAACTCCCCCAAGCTTAGCATATTGCTTGTCCTCAAGCAATTCAGTTCAACGAACTGGACGCGACAAAGAAAACTTTGACAAACTCTTTTGCTTCATTAGATGTATGTAAGCATGTACTACGAAAAGAGTTTAGCAAGTATTGAAACAATACTTATGAGGACAATGCAAGGATCAATCCTTCTTTCAAGTGACCAGTCACAAATACTTAAAAGTAAATAATATATTACTGAAAATCAAGACAAGATTACATTGCACATAGCTTGAGCATACTAGGGTGGTATCTCCCTAGTCTCCATGAGTGAAGCAAAACATAAATGCAGAAACTCCTCCAGAGTTTTTAAAAGAGACTAGAACTAAAAATTTCAGAATAAATCATATCACAAGTATGCAGAAGACAATGTAATACTTTGGGACAATGAACGTTACACTCAGAATGACAATTATGCTCTCATAGTTGGTGCTTTGAAGAAAGAAGGTGAGACTCTCGAACCGTGGCTTTTATTGGCAAGGTTGAAAACCCGTGGTCGGAAACAAAAACTAAACATGTACCAGAGCTCTTGGTTTTAAAAACAGAGATAAAAACGTTTTGAGAGGTGCATATTTCATCAACGAATGCTAGCAGATAACTCAATCACTTTTTGAGTGGACAAGTCTCGAGGAACGGCTCCCGCATGAGGACGATCACATCCTCTTAATCTCGTTTGTTTATCATTGCCAAAGTTTTCTGATTTCTCATGAACAAAGCGTGAAGGAGGGTTTGTTTGTTATATTATCTTTTTGAGCCGGGCGCACTCAATGCCAGTTCCTTTTGGTATTAGGGGTTTGCACATTAGACATGCAATCCAGGGGTGAAACTTGTCCAACTTAAAAAGATCAGAATTAACTACTACTTCCTCGTGAGCTAAAACATAGGCATAAAAAGAGAAATGCTTTTAATTAGTTTCGAGATGGTACATGAAAGCCTTCGTCAGGAATGGCAGGTAAATACCATGTATAGGAAGGTATGGTGGACTCATATGGCATAACAGGTTTTAAGGATTTTGGATGCACAAGCAGTCAGTCCGCTTAGTACAGGTGGAAGTTTAGCAAAAGACTGGAAAGCGACCAACTAGAGAGCAATAACGGTCATAATCATGCAGAGCGACAAATCAACATTGAATCGGGCATGAAAGTGATATAACTATTCTAAAACTCAAAGATCATCAAGGCAGAGTAGACTTTTTAGTCTTAAACATGTGTAAGCATGTGCCAAGTCAATCCAAAAATTCTCTAAAGGGAAATACCACCTTAGTATACCAGACTATGAACAGTGCAATGCATGTAGATCATTTCAATAACACATTATATACTCTAGTTATTCGAGACTAGCCACCAGGAAAGCATGAACCACTAGAAGAGCATTGTAAACATAGCACTATGTCGCTACAAGCTGGTCTCTAGATCATAAGTACATGCATATGTACAAAAGTAGAAACAAAAAGAGTTCATACCGGTCTTCCTTGTTGCTTCCCTTCAGTCGATCTTCGTCATTACTGCTTGTCACTTGCACGATCGAACGTAGGAAATATAATTAAATGCCATCACGGACTCGAGCTGAACTCTGAAAGCAAAGCAAACTAAAGAGAAAAGGAAATCTTTTTGGATTTTTCAAAGGTTGAATAAAAGCAAAAGAAAGAGAAAATCTTTTTGTTGTTTTTGCAAAGAGAGAAATAAAGAAGAACGGGCAAAAACTTCGAAAAGATCAAAGCGAATAAAACGGATAATACAATGGAAAAGTGAGAGGGGCACGTACTCCCCCAAGCTTAGGCTTTTGGCCTAAGTTGGTAGCAGCTACTGCCCCCAGGAGCCTCCTGCTCCGGGGGTATGGTGGTGAGTCCAAGGGTCGTAGAAAGATGCTGGCGCGTACACCGAACTCCTCGGAGTCTCCCACGAGGAAGGTTCCGAACGCCAAACAGAGGAAGAACCTTCACCAAACTCGGTGGCGGTTTCTCCCTGAAAAGGTGGTATCTCACCGTGCCCCTCCTCGTCGGGCACAACCCCCTCCATGGGGTTATGAAACTGATGCTGGACCATGAACTCGTCGAACTGGACAACATCAAAGGACCATCCGTTCCTGCGAGAAAAATCAAACAAAAGAGGTGCAGGTAGACGGATCTCGCGTTCCGCGGCAATTCCGAAACGCAAGATATAAATAAGATTATCAAGCTCAGAACCCATGGTAACAAACTTATGCCTTTTCATAGCAGCAAGATCAAAGCTTAAATAAGTAAAAGGAGTATCACCAGGGTGTGGGGTGCCTCCAAGATGTTCTAAGATAAGTGTGGCATAAATGCCACCATATAAGTCCCCCTTGTTACCATTCATAGCAAGGCGTCGAGCAATTAAGGTACCCAGATTATAATCAGACCTCCCTGAGAGGGCTGCCACCAGGATAGCAATATCCGGAGCAGAAATGTTGCTCGTGTTGTCACGAGCTAACACCCCTCTAGCAATATAATATGCAAAATACCTGAGGTGAGGAAATAAGATGCTGGAGATCTTCGACCGATGAATATCCCTCGTACCCATACTGCAGAGAGAGTTGATGACGGTTTTCAGCTCGGAGGGCTGAGTGGCCATCCTAGCCGTCCTCCCAACATTCGGCACACCTATTATTTCACAAAAATTCCCCAAAGTCATGGTGATAAGATCATTATAAATTTTAAACTCAATAGCGCCTGAATCAGGATTATATCTAAAACTGTTAATGAAACTGGAGGTGAGTTTTTGATACTAAGTAACACGGCTCGTAACGAGTCGTGTCAAACCTGCATTAGCACAAAGATTATAAAACTCATCCTTGATTCCCGCAGCTTCCATGAATTCATCACATGGAAATGTCATCGCACGTGCTGGACTTGTATCTTCCAACAACTCCAGGGGCACATGATCTTCATTATAGCTCACCCCAGCAGTCGATGGTGAAGCTGCGGCTCTAGTAACTCGATCGGAGTGTGCGGGCCTCCTCTTCTCAAGCCACCCTTTTGCCCTTCCTAACAAACTCATTTCTGAATTTTTTTTTACAATTTACAAAAACGAGGATTAAAACAAAGTGAGCTAAGGCAAACTACTCAACTCACTTGCCCAAGGCATAAACTTGCATCAAAACTTGAAAAATAACTTTCTACATATGCATGCAAGCTCATCTATACAGCACTAAGAACTACTAAATACTCACAAATGAAGCCACCAATCAAAAATCTAATTGGAGGTGTGGAGGAGTCACATACCAGGGAGTATTTGCTCAAAATTTCAGCTCTAATGATGGGCTGTAGAGAGAGATCGAAGAATCGCCTCCAAGAACAGCAAGAACACAAGAACAAGAGCAGAACTCGAGTTTTTGGAGAAAGAGAGAGAGGGAGGAAGAAGACATACCTGGAGGGAGGCCCTGTGGGCCCCAGGCGCCCTATGGGCACGGCCAGGGGCTGGGCTGCGCCAGCTGGCCGCCTGGGCCACTGGTGGGTCCCCCTGGCTGGCCCCAGGCCCCTCTGGGACTCTCCCGACGTGGAAATTTTTATTATAATTTTTCTGGAATTTTTCTGAAAACTTCACTGTTGAAATTTTTTCGAAGTTCAAAAAGCTGCGAAACTCTCTGAAAACTTGAAGCAGTTAGTAGTAATGTGAAGCTTTCAAAACATAAATACTTGGTACAGCAAGTAGAACAAAAACTAAAAACAAATGAAAACATAACAAGCTCAACTTTTTATCTATATAAAACATGTTCACTAGTAAGGTTGATCAAGTCTTACCAACAAACAGGCGATATATAGAGCAAAAAGTCTCACCTCCTACGAAGTAGTTACTAAACCTTTAATTTGATCGACATTGTCCCCACCATGATAGTTTTATATTTGTGAGGCACATGTAGTGGACAGTCCCATTCTCCAATTTTCACGGTCTCGATATTCTCTATAGAGTTGAGGCCATGCCTCCTGTCGATCTTCTTCGGAAAATATACCGTGTGTTCTTTATCATTCACATGGAAGGTAACCTTCCCTTTATTGCAATCAATAATAGCACCTGCGGTGTTAAGAAAAGGTCTACCAAGAATAATGGACATGCTCCCATCCTCGGGCATGTCAAGCACAACAAAATCAGTAAGAATTAAACAATTAGCAACTTCTACGGGAACATCCTCACAAATACCTGTCGGAACAGCAGTTGACTTGTCAGCCATCTGAAGGGAGATATCTGTAGGAATTAGTTTCTCTAAACAAAGCCTCTCGTAAAGGGAGAGAGGCATAACACTCACTCCTGCTCCAAGATCACATAAAGCAGTTTTGACATAATTATTCTTTATGGAGCAAGGAATGGTGGGTATACCTGGATCACCGAGCTTCTCAGGAATCTTGCCACTGAAAGAGTAGTTAGCAAGCATAGTAGATATTGCATCATTAGGAACTTTTCTTTTGTTAGTGACAATATCTTTCATATATTTTGAATAAGGAAGTAACTTAATAGCATCAGTCAAAGGGATTTGAAGAAAAAGAGGTTTAATCCACTCACAAAACTTATTATAATGCTCTTCTTCTTTAGATTTGATGGACTTACCTGGAAAGGGCATGGGTTTCTGTACCCATGGTTCTCTTTCCTTCCCATGTTTTCTTGCGATGAAGTCTTCTTTAGTGTACCTCTTACGTTTGTCAGGTGCTTCTTCTTCTCGAACTTCAGGCGGATCATTCTTCTCATTATTATTACCTTCAGGTTCAGCACCGTCTTCAGTCTCAGCATCGGAGATAGATACACTGTTGGGATCAATAGCTGGTTCTTCATCTGCAATAGTATCATTAGAATTGTCAGTCTCCTTATGTTTCTTCTTTTTCTTTGGAGAGCCAACAATTTCTTCTTCCTGCATTTGAGAATCCTGCTCGATTCTCTTCAGATGTCCCTCTGGATAAAGAGGATCTTGAGTGCTAGTTCCTCCTCGGGTCTTAATCCCGAAAGCCTGCAAATTATCTTGTTTGGCATTGTTAGCAAGCAAATCTCTTTGCACATTAGAAATTTGATCAAGCTGAGTTTGAACCATATGAAAATGCTTCACAAGACATTGAACATCATTAACTGTTCTATCTAAAACATCAAGCAGTCTTTTGATAGCAAGGGAATTATCATGCACTTGACTTTCTATCCTCTCATTAAAATGATTTTGTTTCATAATAAAATTATCAAACTCATCTAAACATTGATTAGGAGGCTTACCATGAGGGATGATACTTGCGTTGAAATCTAAAAGAGAGTGTACCTATACCATAGGAGGGTGAGTAGTAGGCTCACACAGCTTCTCAATAGGGGGTAGATTCTTCACGTCTTCAGCTTTAATACCTTTCTCTTTAATAGACTTCTTTGCTTCTCGCATATCCTCGGGGCTCAGAACAAACATGCCCCTCTTCTTTGTTGGTGGAGGTGGTTCAGGGACGGACCAATCTTCATGGTTTTTGGCAATCCTGCCCATCAAATCTTCTGCATCGTCCGGTGTTCTTTTCCTGAAAACACAACCAGCACAACTGTCCAAATAGGACCTGGATTCATCAGTTAGACCAGCATAGAATATATCGATTAATTCGTTCTTAGGGATTTCATGTCCAGGTCTAGCCCGAATCAGACCGCAGTACCTCCCCCAAGCTTTAGGGAGGGACTCATCCTGCAACTGCTTAAAGTTATAAATTCTTTGTAAAGCAGCAAGTTGCATGTGAGCAGGAAAGTACTTATCAACAAAAGAGTGAGCTAAATCTTGAGGACTCTTAATGGAACCGTATGGGAGTGAATCATACCATGCTTTAGCACCTTCCTTCAACGAGAAAGGAAGAAGCTTGGTCACATAGAAGTATCGTATCTTTTCATCTGTGGTAAATAGGCCACCTAGCTCACCGAGTTTAGTTAGGTGTGCAATAGCATCATCATTTTCTCTGCCATAAAAGGGGTCAGCTTCAACCATAGGTATAAGTGAAAGATCAACAGAGAAATCATAATCAGGATCATCAATGCATATAGGAGATGTAGCAAATTCAGGATTAGGAACGGTTTTGTTCTTCAAAGAGTGTTTTTCAAATAGTTTCTTAATGACTTCAGGGTCAGAGCCGGAAAACCCTGTCAGTTCCCTGCACAAATCTTCGTCAAGAATATAGTAATCATCATCAAGGAGCCTCTCTTTGAGTTTACTCAAATCAGGATAATCTTAAGTTTCACCAATAGGGTAGCGAGTAACAGGAAGTTCAATTCCAGACTTTTTAGCAGCAGCAGCAATTTATTTCTCAAGAGCATAACCAAGCGAACTAATATCGTCAAAAGTAGTAGAAGCATCATCAAGAGTATCAGACATAGTAACATATTCAGTAGGAGCATCATGTGGTGGTGGTGAGGCAAACTTACTCATAACGGAAGGTGAATCAAGTGTAGCACTAGTGCTCAGAGCAGTACCTCTTCTTGTAGTGGATAGTAAGATCGGAACCTTGGGGTCTCCTTTCTTACCCATAGTGGATGAAGTGCAGCAGGTAGGATACCTCAAGTAGACTTGTAAATATTGCTATGCTCCCCGGCAACGGCGCCAGAAAACGGTGCTTGATAACCCTCAACCGTAAGGGATCGAGATAGTCTTCGCGGGTAAGAATAACCCAATTTATTGATTCGACACACTGGGAGCCAAAGAGTATTTATAAGCTTTGACAATTGAGTTGTCAATTCAACCGTACCTGAAATATACTTACTTGCAACAAAAGATAAGTGGTAACAGTGATATGATAGTGATGATAGTGATAGTAAAAGTAAACAGTAAAAGTAAATAGCAAAAGTAAATGGCAAGAATAGCAACTAGTAACCAGCAGGATTTAAAACACTGTAGGCTAGGGAGATGGATGGTTGGGCGCTGCATGGATGAGATAGATTCTAACTTGGGGCATGGCACACGGAAAAGTAATGATCATCTAGGCAAATATCAAACATTAGGCATGTATCCTGTAGGTAGTTGTACGTGCTTGCAATAAGAACTTGCACAACATCTTTTGTCCTACCATCCCGCTACGAACGGGGCCAAAAGGAACTTATGGATATTAAGGTGCTCCTGTCAAAGAGCACCGGAACAAAGCAATGAACTCAATGGATACATGTAATCCTCAAACTACGGACCATCCCCTTTGGTGTCCCAAGCTGTCACTTTTGGGATCGCCGGTTCCGAACCGTAACAGGTGCAAACAACTCATAGATAGGATCACAAACACAAATATATTCATGAAAACACATATGGTTCAGATCTGAAATCATGGCACTCGGGCCCTAAGTGTCAAGTATTAAGTATGACAAGTTGAAGCAAAGATGATAAACACCATAGTAGATGATAGGCAACATGCCCCCAACGATCTGATAAACTATTACATGATCTAACTCATCCAATCCCTACCATCCCCTTCGCCTACAGCAGGGGAATTACTCACACATGGAGGGAGAAGTCATGGAGGGATGATGGAGTGGTGATGATGATGACGATGGCGACGATCTTCCCTCTCCGGAGGCCAATTCAGCCTCCAGATTAGCCCTCCCGAGGAAGAACAGAGGGTGGCGGCGGCTCCGCGACGGAAAACTACGAAAAGAACTTCTGATCTGGGGTTTCCGCGTCGCGAGTAAAAATACGAGGCAAAGTAGGGCACCAGGGGGTGTCGGCCCCACCCAGGCGACCCGCCGGCGCGGCCCAGGGGGGGCGCGCCCACAGGGCGCCTAGGCACCCCCTGGCCCCCCTCTGGCCCCACTTCTGGCTCCTGGTTCCTTCGGGTGCGTGGATTTTCTGTGATTTTTCGTGGATTTTTCTGAGATACTTAAAAATCTGTTTTCCTGCACACATAAAACCATACAGGTAGCTCTGCTGAAAACAGCGTCAGTCCGGGTTAGTTTAGTTCAAATCATGCAAGAATGAGGTCGAAACAATATCAAAAGTGTTTGGAAAAGTAGATACGTTTGAGACGTATCAATAGCTGGGCAATTGACAGTATTATGTGCGCAAACCAATGCTAACTATGCTGTAAAGAAAGGTAGAGGCTCTAGGCATGGGCGGTACGCAAGGCAAGTAGACCGAAATCTATCTGCATGTACTACTAATCATCCACCTTGAGATATCTATCCAGAACATCTCGCTGGTATTAAGTTGCGAGTCCCACCCAAAGTGTAAACTCAAAGCAACAGACAACTGCATTAAAAGAACTTTGCGTAAAGTAAACAATCCTTGCACCCGCAAGTACAAGCACCGTTGTTTTCCCCCTTGTGGCAACAGCACATCCCCTAGACTCATGTTTCTGTCACTCAAGCTAGTCATCAGGGGGCATGAACCCACAATCAAGCATAACGTTCCCTCTTGAAGTTACTACCTACTACTCGGCCAAAGCAATAAACAGCAACGGAGAACATGCAAGAATTACTCAAGAACATAAATATAAAAGAGGTGAATCAAATATATTACTCACACACAATCTGAACATAATCTCATAATCCATCGGATCCCAGCAAACTCAGCAGAGCAACAGCATAAAGATTACATATGTGCCTCGATCATGCAGGGCAGCTCACGAGGTCTAATCCATGAAGAACAAAGAGGGGAGGAGAACATCACATAGCTACTGGTCATGGACCCATGGTCCAAGGGAGACTACTCACAACTCATCCGGGAAGCGTCCATGGTGGTGGAGAAGCTCCAGGTGGTGGTTCTCCCCTCCGGCAGGGTGCCGGGAAGAGTTCTCCTGGTGCTCCCGATCTTGGAAGCGCGGCAGCGGCGGAACAGAGGCGAGATCGTAAAAAAGGGCTCCGTCCTCGAGGGTTTCGGGACGCGAGGAGTATATATGCCAAAGGGGGTCACCAGAAGCGAAGAGGGGGGCCCAGGCGCCCCCCCCCCCCTAGGCGGCCAGGGGTGGGGCCACCTGGGCTGGCCGCCTGGGCTGCCCCTGGCTCCCCTCTGGCCCTGCTTTGGTTTTTCTTGAAGCTCCCGATACGCTGATTTTTCCTGTATTTTTCCCGGAATTTTTAGGGCACTTTTAATATGGGGGAAACCTGAAATAGAAAAACAGCAGAAAACAGGAACTGGCACTGTGGTGCACTGAGTTAATAGGTTAGTCCAAATATGATCAAAAGTGTATGGAAGTGCATAAATATCATAGCAATATCACACAAAAGAAGCATGGAGCAAGTAGAAATTATAGATATGTTTTGGACGTATCAAGAACTCAAGTCTACACGTGACGGATACGAGGAGGAAATGACCATACTTGTGGAGAAGAAATGACGACCAGACAAGGAAGTTAGGAGTATTCATGGGAGATCCAGCGCCAGGAGAAGAAGAAGAAGAAGAAGAAGAAGAAGAAGAAGAAGAAGAACCCTAGGAGATTCGTTTTGAAGACTACATCATCATCGACGACACCGACTCAGACACCGATGATAGTGATGATGACTACGAAGATGAAGCTGGAGCAGATATCATGGAATCTTCCGCCGATCAAAATTTCTAGATGACCACCCTATGACTAGTAGTTTTCTCCCATAAAGTAGAATTTAGAGCACTTTTGTAACGTTAGTTGGATCTTTTGTATGCCCTTGTTTGAAATTGATTGGTGTGATATGATTGTATTTTCCACATGTGCATATGGGTAGTGAATTTTTCCCTAGACCTCATTTCTATTCTAATCTATTCCCTCTACACCCATCAGATGCCTCCGAGGCGTGAGCCCGGATTTCAGTTTCCCCCTGAGCTCACTCAGTTGATCCAGCAGCAGAACACTTTGATGCAACTTCTTATCCAGAACAATCAGAACAACAAGAACAAGAACAACAACAACAACAACAACAACAACAACAACAACAACAACAACAACAACAACAACAACAACAACAACAACAACAACAACAACAGCAGCAGCAGCAGCA
>LR738712.1:874999867-875031392 GCA_902687465.1 Secale cereale | reverse complement strand
CACGCCAGAAAAATAAAAATAAAAGGAAGAGAACCCCCACTGATTTCCGAATATAGAGCACTTCAATCCAAATTAAGATCTAGTGCATTTCTTATAAAATATCACACACATTTCTTAATGACCATAAACATCTTTGTAAACAATACGATCATTTTTTACATTGTATAAACATTTTTTTGAAACTCGAAAATATATCTTCAAAATGACATGTACATTATTTTTTATACTACACAAACAATTTTTTAAACTATACAATTTTTTATGATGTACATTTTCCCGTAATACATGTTTTGAACACTTTTTTTAGTACCTGGTCAACATGTTTTCCAAATGCAAATTGACACTTTTTTACTGATAAGAACATTTCTAAAACAATCCAAACATAATTTTACATTGTACGACAATTTTATAAGTGTCACAAACAATTATTTTAAAATGCCGGAATATTTCTTTAATTTTTTGCATACATTTTTGTAAATGGTATAAAAGAATAATACTTGCTCTGTCCCAAAATACGCGTCTCAAACTTCTACTAGCTTTTGAATGAAGTTGTACTAAAGTTGATATACTTATTTTGTGATGGAGGGCATACTACGAAACACCATTTTTTACATTTTATACACAATTTCAGAAAAAAAATGCATACATTTTTTGGAACACAAAAACATTTTTTCATTATCACAAACCTTGTTTATATTGTGTTAATATTTTTTAAAATTTATTGTTTTCTAATTTACTTAATATTTAAATGAAGAAAAAGAGCAAAAGTTGAACTTAGTTAGGCATGAGCGCGACGACTCAGCATTAACTCTCTGTAGTTTGCTCGCGGGCTATGCAGCCGTCTAACTCGCTATATGTGAGACCCCAATGCCTATTTAGGGCCTTAAGCACCCATTATAGACCCCACCGGCGCATTTGCATTATTTTCTTCTTCTTTCTAAAGAAGAAAAATACGAATGTATTGCGTCATGGGAGATTTGAACTAGGGACCTAAGCGTTTAGTCCTGCAGGCGCTAACCATTGTGACAGGTTACTTTCTGGCAAATGTAGTGTGTGTTGTTTTTCTTTCAGGTTTTTCTTGTTCTATTTGGCCTTTTTTTCTTATTTTTTTCCATTTCTTTCTAAATTCATAAATATTTTTACAAATTAAATTTACTTTGGTTTATTTTGTTCTCTCATAGTTTTTTTTTCTTCATATCTTCTTTATGCATAGTTTTCGTTCTTTCGTTATTGTTTTTCTTCAGTTTTTTTGTTTCTTTCTCAGTTTGTATCGGTTTTGTTGATTTTTTTTACTGATCCATGTTTTTGCATTTTTTAGATATCGGATGTACATTTTTGTCAAATCCATGTTTGAACAATTTTCCCGAATACACATTAGCAATTTCCAAATTCATGTATTCACATTTTAATGGAAAGGAAAATATGAAATAAATACATTGTTCCATTATATAAATATTTGAAAATTTGAAGAGAAAATAGAAAAAGTTAATTATTGCTTTAAAATTTCCCGTACATTATTGAATGGAACTAAACATTTTTTAATTACATAATTTTATTTAAAAATGCCACGCACATTTTTTTTTTGATACTCATGAGTTTCATAGGTGCTTCTGTAAAAAGTGTGTCCTATAAATCCTCCACCTCCCAACGCAACACGAGGGAGATCCATATCTTCATTGTCGCTCATTGGTTAAGTAAGTACAATTAGATAAATCTTAGAGTCGTTTTTCTCGACAGACTACGAACAACGTGAATTCTCTAGCTCAAGCAATCATGTGTAATGGTTTCAGGCATCAGGGCAGACATGTGAATGTAGGAAATGAAAGGGAACAATCACTGGACATCCCCCAGGACAAGGTAAACCAACGAAAAGGTTAGCAGAGCACAATGGAAAAAAATTGTTTCCCTACTACCACAAATGAAAAGTCTTACTTTTCCGGTCACGCAACGAAATAGTTGTTACTTTCAAAGACACATCAAGTTTCCATGAAGAATAAAGTGTGAAGACCATTATATTCATGAACCGGAAGACAAGTTATCATCTAAGTATGTGTTTGAAAAAAGCAAAGCAGTCCTACTTTCGTTAAGCATTCCTGTAATTCAGTAGTGACCACAAAAACGAATGCACTATTCTCATCTTATCTAAGTTTCTATATGATGTAAGTGGTTCCTTTTTGGCCACCCTTATTGAGACGGTCTGGTTCGATCTGTTTAAGATGTTGACTTTACATTTTTATGAAAATCTTCAAGCCTATCAATGCAATAACGAAAAGAATTCAGAAAATATGACACATTTAAATTAGCACCTACACATGTTGAATGGCACACAAGTTTAAGATAAGTCCTAGATGAACCAAAAGTGGTTCCTTTTTTGCCACCCTAATTGAAACGGCCTGGGTCGTTCAGTTTAGATTGTTATCTTTACATTTTTATCAAAATCTGTAAGCCCATCAATAGAATAACAAAACAATTCAGAAAATATGACACATTTAAATTAGCATCAACACATCCTAAATGGCACACAAATTTAACATAAGTCCTAAATGAACCAACGGGCTCTAGCACGGTCGCGAGATGTTGCCGCGCCTCCACCTTCTAGTTGTACTAATCTATGCTCCCAAGTGAAGTAAAATGTGCTTCGGTCCGGCCGCGTGGGAGGACAGCCGTGCTTTCTAAGTGAACTTCACTTCCCTAGTGAACTGACTATTGCTCTTGTGGGCTGAAATAGACATGTGCTCTCTCCTAAAGGTCATATGTGCTCGATACGAGAAAACACATGTGCTCCTGCGTGAAACACGCATATGATCGACGTGAGGAAAAAAGCATGTGCTCCTGTCCGTTGAAAAATAAAAATACGTTGGGCAAACAGAATAAAAAATTGAACCGAGAAAAATAGAAAGTATCAAAAACAAGAAAAAAACATTTCAACGGCGAGCGTCCAGTGCACGACATGTGGTGGCACTAGGACACATCACGAGAAGTGCTAAAGTGCTCCTCACGCCAGATTTTTTTTTCGGGTGCATTAATTAGCTATTTTAGATAGAATACACCCTTTAGTTGCTCCCGAGGTATAGCCATAGCAGCACCAGAGCGAAAACTAAATAGTTTTGATGGGCCACACAAAGCTGGCTCATCGATACTTGATGGAATGTTAGCACTCCACCCCCATGCGGTCTATGTCTCGCTTATTGCAAAACAGAGAATCCCATGCGCCGCTCATGGCGTCAAAATGTCGACAGAACGCACAGGGCATCGCTAGCAATGGGCTGCCCCATTAAAATAGTGCTAGCCATCCGGTTTTGGGAACCCTCTAGAAGGTTCCCCGAACCGTTTTTCCTTTTTTGACCATTTTTCCTGTTTCTTCTTGGGTTTTTTTTCTCGTTTTTTACTTTTTCTTTTCTCTGTTTTTATGTTTCTTTTTCTTCTTTCCTTGTGTTTTCCTTTTTTTCGTTATTTTATTTCTTTCAAAAAATTGTTCAGAAAGTCCAAAATTTCTTCGTGTTTCTAAAAAATTCCAAATTTCAAAAAATGTTCGTGTTTCCAAAAAAATTCCAAATTTTAAAAATGGTTGTGTTTAAAAAAAGTTCAAAATTCAAAAAATGTTCGCATTTTTCAAAAATTGTTCGGACATTTCAAAAAATGTTCTTGTTTTTACAAAATTTATTCGCAATATTTTTGTTCAAAAAATTTCACATTTTCTAGAAAATGTTCCTGTTTTAAAAAATTGTTCATCTTTTCATTTTTTCAGAAGTTTCAAAAAAGGTTCCAGTTTTGAAAATTGTTCAAAAGTTCTTAAAAGAATCGTGTTTGGAAATTTTGTTCAGGAATTAAAAAAATGTTCAGAATATCCAAATTTTGTTTTGTAATTTGTAAAAATGTTCTGGTTTCAAAAAACAATTGTTCAAGATTTTCAAAAGATGTTCTTGTTTTTTGAAAAATTTATAGCTTTTTAAAAGTGTTTGCATTTCAAACAACATTCCGTGTTAAAAAAAACATTGCTTCCGAAATTCCAAAACTAATTCAGATCTGCGCAGCTTGTTTGTTCTTTAATTTGATGCTAGGAATTTGACCAGCTAAAACCACTAGCTCAGTTGTCAAGAACTCATGCTGTATAGTAGAGCTTCGCGCGTTTGAATCCCCGCTAAGGCGTATAATTTTTTTTTTTTGCTACAGTGCGCTTTCAATTTTTCTGTTGCTGTCACTGTCTTCTTGGGCCGGCCTAGTCGAAGTCCCCCCCTGTGCGAAACGGCGACGACTTGACACAGAGAGCGTCACATAGGAGGTCTCTTGCAAATCATACCCTCATCTCGCCTCTAACACTTTGTTAACAGGCTGGGCCGACATGCTAGTTTCTGGAGTGGTCTTCGGAAGGTCCTATGGACTTTAATTAGTTTTATTCGGGTTTTTTTCCTTCTGTAAAATACATTTTATGCGAGCATCGTTGAAATCATCGTGCCTAGCTAAAAGGCATTAAAGAAAAGCGCTTGTTGGGAGACAACCCAATATTTACCCCTACTGTTTTTGTGTGTTCACATGATTAAGCTACTGTAGTAATCATGTTTTATAGATTTTGTTTCAATAAAGTGCCAAGTAAGACCTTTGGAATGATTTGGAAGATAGTAGATTGGTTTTGCTGAAAAACAGAAACTTTTGCGTCTAGTGTTTGAATTATTTCTGATTACTGGAACGTGATAAATTCTTTAATTTTTTATAGAACTCTGAACTTAAAATTTCCCACGTTTTCCTAATTTTTCAGAATTTTTAGAAATGCAGAGACTTTACATCAATTCGCATCTTTACAGAGTACCCTGTTTAAGACATATTCTGTTTTCTTGCGTTGTTTGCTTATTTTGATGCATCTATGGGTAGTATTATGGGGTATGAACCATGGAAAAGTTGGAATACAGTAGATATTACATCAATATGAAACAAGATTGAGTTCACAACAGTACCTACAAGTAAGGATTGGATTTGTTTTACTAACGCATCTCACGAAGTTCCGTTAAGTTCTGTGTTCTGAAGTTTTCAAGTTTTGGGTAAAGATTCGATGGACTATGGAATAAGGAGTGGCAGGAGCCTAACCCTGGGGATGCCCAAGGCACCACAAGGTAAAATTCAAGGACAACCAAAAGCCGAAGCTTGGGGATGCCCCGGGAAGGCATCCCCTCTTTCGTCTTCGTCTATCGATAACTTTACTTGAGGCTATATTTTTATTCACCACATGGTATGAGTTTTGCTTGGAGCGTCATTTTCTTTTGTTCATATTTGCTTGCTATTTTTCAGAGGCATTTTTCTAACTTTTGTTTAAAAAAAATGTCAAGTCTAGCCTTTACCATGCTTATTTTGCAAGTCTTTGTGTTGCTGTTTGAAAACAGAAAGTTTTCTATCATTGTCTGAATTCTTCTAGATAGTCAGAACGTGATAAAATCTTGAAATTTTTACACGGTGAGCATGAATAAGTTCTCTATAACATGGTATTTTTTGAGAATTTTTAGAGCTAGGGAAGTACGAGAACAATTCCACTCTTTAGAGACTATCCTGTTTAGACAGATTGCTGTTAGGTTTGCATTGGTTGCATATGTTTGTATGTTTAATTATTCTATTTGAGGATAGGAGAATTAAATATCCAGAGGCATTTAGTATGCAATGTCAAATTATAATTTTAGTGATTTGCTACAGTAGAAAATTTTAAGGTTTTGATTTGATTTATACTAACTTATCTCACGAGTTCTTGTTGAGTTTTGTGTGCATGAAGTTTTTAAGACTCCGGAAACCATGATATGAGAGGAATTAAGGAGACACAAAAGCTCAATCTTGGGGGCATCCCAAAATAATATTTCAAGAAGTCTTAAGCATCTAAGCTTGGGGATGCCCCGGTTGGCATCCCACCTTTCTTCGTCGACAATTATCGGTTAGTAACGGTTGAGCCTAAGTTTTTACTTCTTCACATGATGTGTGATATCCTTGTAATGTCATTTTATTTTGCTTTGCTTGCTGTTTGAACAAAATATTAAGATCTAAATTTTATTTTAATGTTAGAGAGTCTTCATATAGTTATATAATTATTCAACTACTCATTGAGCTTTACTTATATCTTTTAGAGCACAATAGTGGTTTTATTTTGAAGAAATTGATGAACTCTCATGCTTCACTTATATTTGAGAGTCTTAAACAGCATGGTAATTTTCTTTGGCTATAAAACTAGTCCTAATATGATGGGCATCCAAGATGGGTATAATAAAAACTTTCATATAAAGTGCATTGGATACTATGAGAAGTTTGATACTTGATGCTTGTTTTGAGATATGAGGATGGTGATATTAGAGTCATGCTAGTGGAGTAATTGTGAATTTGAGGAATACTTGTGTTAAAGTTTGTGATTCCCGTAGCATGCACGTATGATGAACCGTTATGTGATGAAGTTGGAGCATGATTTATTTATTGATTGTCTTCCTTTGTGTGGAGGTCGGGATCGCGTGATGGTTAACTCCTACCAACCCTTCCCCTAGGAGCATGCGTGTAGTACTTTGTTTTGATAACTTGTAGATTTTTGCAATAAGTATATGCGTTCTGTATGAATAATGTTGAGTCTATGGATTATACGCACTCTCAGCCTTCCACCATATACCTTCCTCAAAACAGCCACCATACCTACCTATTATGGCATTTCCATAACCATTCCGAGATATATTGCCATGCAACTTTCCAATGTTCCGTTAATTATGATACGCTTCATCATTGTCATATTGCCTTGCATGATCATGTAGTTGACATCGTATTTGTGGCAAGGCCACCATGCATAATTTTTCATACATGTCACTTTTGATTCATTGCACATCCCGGTACACCGCCGGAGGCATTCACATAGAGTCATATTTTGTTCTAGCATCGAGTTGCTTCAGTTGTAAGTAAATAAAGGTGTTATGATCTTCATTATTAGAGCATTGTCCCAGTGAGGAAAGGAAGATGGAGACTATGATTACCCCACAAGTCGGGATGAGATTCCGGACAAAAAAAAGGAGAGAAAAAAGAGGCCATAAAAAAGGGGAAAAGGCCCAAAATAAAAAAAAACGAGAGAAAAAGAGAGAAGGGGCAATGCTACTATCCTTTTTCCACACTCGTGCTTCAAAGTAGCACCATGATCTTCATGATAGAGAGTTTCTTGTTTTGTCATCTTCATATACTAGTGGGAATTTTCATTATAGAACTTGGCTTGTATATTCCAATGATGGGCTTCCTCAAAATGCCCTAGGTCTTCGTGAACAAGCAAGTTGGATGCACACCCACTTAGTTTCTTTAGTTGAGCTTTCATACATTTATAGCTCTAGTGCATCCGTTGCATGGCAATCCCTACTCACTCACATTGATATCTATTGATGGGCATCTCCATAGCCCGTTGATACGCCTAGTTGATGTGAGACTATCTTCCTCCTTTTTGTCTTCTCCACAACCATCATTCTATTCCACTATAGTGCTATGTCCATGGCTCACGCTCATGTATTGCGTGAAAGTTGAAAAAATTTGAGAATACTAAAGTATGAAACAATTGCTTGGATGAAATCGGAGTTGTGCATGATTTAAATATTTTGTGTGATGAAGATAGAGCATAGCCAGACTATATGATTTTGTAGGGATAGCTTTCTTTTGCCATGTTATTTTGACAAGAAATAATTGCTTTGTTAGTATGCTTGAAGTATTATTATTTTTATGTCAATATTAAACTTTTGTCTTGAATCTTTCGGATCTGAACATTCATGCCACAATAAAGAATATTACATTGATAAATATGTTACATAGCATTCCACATGAAAAATAATAATCTGTTTTTATCATTTACCTACTCGAGGACGAGCAGGAATTAAGCTTGGGGATGCTTGATACGTCTCCAACGTATCTATAATTTTTTATTGTTCCATGCTATTATATTATCTATTTTGGTTGTTTAATGGCTTTAATATACACTTTTATATGATTTTTGGGACTAACTTATTAACCCAGAGCCCAGTGCCACTTTCTGTTTTTTTCCTTGTTTTTCAGTATCGCAGAAAATGACTACCAGACGGAGTCCAATTAACCAGAAATTTCACGGAGATTGTTTTTGGACTAGAAGAAGCCCACAGAGTACCGGAGATGGACCAGAAGAGTCCCGAGGCCACCACGAGGGTGGGGGGCGTGCCCTACCCCCCTGGGCGCGTTGTTCCCGACTCCAACACCTCTTATATATACCCAAACTTCCAGAACATAACCTAGACCGGGAGTTCCGCCGCAGCAAGGCTTTGTAGCCACCAAAAACCAATCGGGACCCTGTTCCGGCACCCTGTCGGAGGGGGGAATCCCTCTTCGGTGGCCATCTTCATCATCCCGGCGCTCTCCATGACGAAGAGGGAGTAGTTCACCCTCAGGGCTGAGGGTATGTACCAGTAGCTATGTGTTTGATCTCTCTCTCTCTCTCTCTCTCTCTCTCTCTCTCTCTCTCTCTCTCTCTCTCTCTCTCTCTCGTGTTCTTGAGATGGCACGATCTTGATGTATCGCGAGCTTTGCTATTATAGTTGGATCTTATGATGTTTCTTCCCCTCTACTCTCATGTAATGGATTGAGTTTTCCCTTTGAAGTTATCTTATCGGATTGAGTCTTTAAGGATTTGCGAACACTTGATGTATGTCTTGCGTGGGATACCCATGGTGACAATGGGGTATTCTATTGATTCACTTGATGTATGTTTTGATGATCAACTTGCGGGTTCCGTGACCTTGGGAATCTATGCATAGGGGTTGGCACACGTTTTCGTCTTAACTCTCCGATAGAAACTTTGGGGCACTCTTTGAAGTTCTTTGTGTTGGTTGAATAGATGAATCAGAGATTGTGTGATGCATATCGTATAATCATGCCCACGGATACTTGAGGTGACAATGGAGTATCTAGGTGACATTAGAGTTTTGGTTGATATGTGTCTTAAGGTGTTATTCTAGTACAAACTCTAGGATAGATCGAACGGAAAGAATAGCTTCGTGTTATTTTACTACAGACTCTTGAATAGATCGATCAGAAAGTATAACTTTGAGGTGGTCTCGTACCCTACAATAATCTCTTCGTTTGTTCTATGCTATTAGTGACTTTGGAGTGACTCTTTGTTGCATGTTGAGGGATTGTTATATGATCTAATTATGTTATCCTTGTTGAGAGAACTTCCACTAGTGAAAGTATGAACCCTAGGCCTTGTTTCGAAGCATTGCAATACCGTTTGTGCTCACTTTTATCATTAGTTACCTTGCTTTCTTATATTTTCATATTACAAAAACCTATATCTACCATCCATATTGCACTTGTATCACCATCTCTTCGCCGAACTAGTGCACATATACAATTTGCCATTGTATTGGGTGTGTTGGGGACACAAGAGACTCTTTGTTATTTGATTGCAGGGTTGTTTGAGAGAGACCATCTTCATCCTACGCCTCCCACGGATTGATAAACCTTAGGTCATCCACTTGAGGGAAATTTGCTACTGTCCTACAAACCTCTGCACTTGAAGGCCCAACAACGTTTACAAGAAGAAGGTTGTGTAGTAGACATCACCCATCATCTACTTGCTACTTCCCAATGCTTTCCCCTAAGCCCAAATCATGTGGAAGTGTCATGTAGTCGATGTCCACATAACACTACTAGACGAAAGACAACATACATCTCATCAAAATATCGAACGAATACCAAATTCACATGATTACTTATAAACAGACTTCTCCCATGTCCCCAGAAACAAAATTAACTACTCACAAAGCATGTTCATGTTCATGATCATAGGGGTATTGAATATCATTAAGGATCTTAACATATGATCTTCCACGAAATAAACCAACTAGCATCAACTACGAGGAATAATCAACACTACCAGCAACCCAAACGTACCAATCTGAGGTTTTGGGACAAAGATTGAATACAAGAGATGAACTAGGGTTTGAGCGGAGATGATGCTGATGACGATGTTGGTGAGGATTTCCCCTCCCTCGATGAGAGGATAGTTGGTGATGACGAAGGCTTTGATTTCCCCCTCCGGGTAGGAAGTTTCCTTGGTAGAATCGCTCAACCGGAGCTCTAGATTGCTTCTGCCCAGGTTCCGCCTCGAGATGGCTGTGCTTCGTTCCGAAAGCTTCCTTATGATTTTTTTTCTAGGTCAAAACACTTCATATACCAGAAGATGGACACCAGGGGCTGGCTAGGGGGCGCACAAGGTCAGGGCGCACGCCTTGTGGGGTAGGGTGCGCCCCCAGGCTTGTGGCCACCTGGTGGGTCCCCTTCTGGTCATTCTTTGCCCAATATTTTTTATATATTCTAAAATAATTCTCTGTAAAGTTTCAGGACATTTGGAGTGATGCAGAATAGGTATATCAGATTTGCTCCTTTCAACTGTCGGCATTCTCCCTCTTAATATAAATCTTGTAAAATAAGAGCGAAAATGTAAGAGAATTGTATCATAAAGTGAAATAACAGTTCATAATGCAATAAAAACATGATGCAAAATGGATGTATCAACTCTCCAAGCTTAGACCTTGCTTGTCCTAAAACGAAAGCCGAAATCGATAATCATGACCACATGTTGAGACATAAAGGTGTCGATAAAATAAAATGTGGACATGAGGGCAACATGATCATCTTTTAAAACAACAATATATTGTCATATAACTTCTTATGCTAAAGTGATAATTCATTCACAAGATGAAGTATGAACCATAAACTTACATTGAGAAGCAACAAACTATGGTGATAATTCATTCACCTACATCCGAGTGGATATGTAAGTCTGGATCTTTCTCTCCAACACATAGTGCTTGCCAAAAAGAGAAAAAGTAAAAGGGAATGTGAAGATCATGGTGACTCTTGCATAAAGGTAGGAAGTAAAAAATAAAAGATAGGCCCTTCGCAGAGGGGAGCAGAGATTGTCATGCGTTTTTTGGTTGGATACACAAAATCTTAATGCAAAAAAATGTCACTTTATATTGCCGTCTGTGGTAGAGAACTTTATTATGCAGTCCGTCGCTTTTATTTCTTCACCATCACAAGTTCGTATAAAGCTTATTTTCCTGAACTAACCACCGGCAAGACTTGTGTGTGAGGATCAAACTATCATGGCTGAGGCCTCCTCCTCACTTGTCTAATTCTTTCAACTACATAGCCTTTGCCTAAGTTGTCACCTTATGTCGTCACCGGACATTGCTATCATCTCTGATGTGTCAGAGCTCACCTGATTGTACGATTGAGCACCAAGAATGTATCATTGAGGTCCAATTTCACAGTTCAATCTACACCAACAACCGTAAGCAAATATCATCCTCGGTGAGAGATTTTTCATTTACTCGCATGTATCTACTCGTTTAGATTTCACCGACCTCCTAGACACTGCCCATCATCATATTCTTGTTGTTTGACGCGCGCACCATCATCCACGGGCATGAACCGAATGCTGGCCGATCCCACGGGGTGTATCATTGTCGCATGATGTACGTCTTCGTGGAATGTTTTCTAGATAAATACTATGAGCTGCCAAATTAAGCGGTATTGACTCAAAGACTATTTGTTTGCTCCCTAACGAAGTATGTCCTATTGCAACGCACGGACAAATTTCTTATTTTAATAAAATTGGTTGTGTGCATCCTTGGATGAGAGGCTGGTGGCTTCAACCTCCTTTTTTTTAAAGGCCTCGCTGCATCACTAAGATGTGACATAGCAAAGTCTCATCAAAATGAGTCTTAGACGGATCCAAAGTGCAAACTGGTATTTGGAATGACTCGAATGAGGACTTGAGGATATGACGTGCGGCCTGGTCTTGTGGCATATGTAACGATGGTCTGACTTTGTCTGCGATCAACAGTTTGACTTCTGCGCCCCCCAAATGATTAGTGGGTGCTCGGTGATCACCGCCATTATGTGATTTTAGACTAGTCATAGTGGGGAGTAACTTACACTAGTAACATACACGTATTACTAGACTATGTTACTACCTCCATAGTGGGTAGAAACATAGATGTGGTGTCATGCAAGAGTTTATTTATTAGTCTATAGACTCAATTTGCATTGGTATGTGTAATGTTACAGTAACATAGCTAGTTACCACAAGCACTTCTCTCCTCATTAATTACATGCCACATAAGCAAAACTGTGTTGGGATGTGTGATGTTACTAGCTATGTTACTCCCACTATGGCCAGCCTTATATGTAGTCTCGTACATACGCGCGTAAACCGGCCGGTGCCTGTATTCCTCCATGATTCCCTCCATAGCCATGTGAGCTTGTAGCCCTAAACACGCCATACGCGTAGTCGTCTCGTCGTATGCAACTGCAACTTGCGCCGACTCGTCGTTCTCGCCTCATTTTGCCTATCGGCCTGCCTATAAATGCCTTGCCAATGTCATCCCGTCAGGCCATCATCACAACACAACACAAACAAACAGGAATAGTACATATATATCCTGCAAGGTTAGTAAGAAGGTCCATAGTCGTCGACCAATATGGCTGGCGTCTCCACCAATACCATTGCCCTTGTGCTTGTGGCACTCCTCTCCGTGCTCCTCACGTCCGTCTGTTCTGCGGCCAACTACGACACCACCGCCGCCAGAGCGTACAACTCCGGCTGGCTCCCCGCCAAGGCCACCTGGTACGGAGCGCCCACCGGCGCCGGCCCCAATGACAACGGTACGTCTGCATTTTCACCCCTACGTACATGGTGCCAACTTACTAGAAACAATGCTGATCTACCATCGATTTGCAGGCGGTGCTTGTGGCTTCAAGAACGTGAACAAGTACCCATTCTCCTCCATGACGTCCTGCGGCAACGAGCCTCTATTCGACGGCGGCGCGGGCTGTGGTTCTTGCTACGAGGTACGTACGTAACACTGCATTAATTAATCCGACACCCGGCAGTGTCAGTTAAAATATTTGGTCAAACTCAAACCTGCCATGTGATGTACCCACCGTTCAGATTCGATGCGTCACCGCCAACAACCCATCCTGCTCTGGCCAGCCAAGGACGGTGGTCATCACCGACATGAACTACTACCCCGTGGCCAGGTACCACTTCGACCTCAGCGGCACGGCGTTCGGGGCCATGGCCAAGTATGGCCTCAACGACAAGCTCCGCCATGCCGGCATCATCGACATGCAGTTCAGGAGGGTGCGTTGCAACTTCCCGGGCATGAAGGTCACCTTCCACATCCAGCGCGGCTCCAATCCCAACTACCTCGCCGTGCTCGTGGAGTACGCCAACGTGGACGGGACCGTGGTGCGGATGGAGCTGATGCAGACCAGGAACGGCCGCCCCACGGGGACCTGGGAGCCGATGCACCGCTCCTGGGGATCCATCTGGCGGATGGACACCAGCCGCCCGTTGCAGGGGCCCTTCTCCATGCGCATCACCAGCGACTCCGGAAAGACACTTGTGGCCAACAATGTTATCCCAGCTTACTGGCAGCAGGACAGAGCCTACTGGTCCAACATCCAGTTCTATTGATTTTGGCTTAAATATTACTCCCTCCGTCCCAAAATTCTTGTTTTCGATTTGTCTAAATACGGATGTATCTAGTCACATTTTAGTGTTAGATACGTGCTTCTCCAATCGAAGCGATGCAGATCGAGTTGATGCTCCCGAATTTCTCTTCTCACCAAAAGCTACCTATTAATAACTCATTATGAGTGAGAAGGCCTTGCACAATGCAGAGGTCTTTATTTGTAAAAAGAGACCGGTATTTTCTCAAGTACCGCTGGTTATTTGTATTGTACAAACAAACATTGGTGCTTAAGCAAATAAAAAATAGCTTCTATTACTAAGAAATTCCACACCTTATACGAAGCAAATTTTCCGTGTTAAAAATATTACTATCAAATTGACATATTTTACGAAACAAATTTGCCGTGTTATAAAGCGTAAAAATTGCCGCCTATTTGGATTGAAAAATCAAATGTAATGATTTTTTAGATAGTTTTTGTTCTCTAGAAAACATTGCAAAAATTGAAAAGGTTTATACTTATCACATGGCAAAAATGGAAAATTTTCATTTCCTAAAAAATTCAAACATGTGGGTTTTACAAAAAGTCAAAATTAGTAGCATGGCAAAATTTAAGAAAAATTGTCCTATAGAAATATGGGATTTTTTTTAAATGTATCTAATGATCTCGTGGCAATTTTACAATTGCAAAAAATGCAAAATATTATGGTCCACTAATTTTCCAGATAATTTTAAAAAATTCCTACAATTTCCATGTTTGGAAGGGCACAAAAATATGAATGTGACATGTGATTTGTCACATCTAGATTATTACCATCTGAGAAAAAATACTGAAAGAAATTAACAAATTGACATATGGTCTAATTAGTAAAATTGCCATGGTATAAATAATAAAATTGCCATTATACCTATAAAAACTACCATTATCTACTTAATAATTGCCATGTTCTATTTAATAAAAACATGCCATGCTACCTATAATAAAACACCATGATCTAAAAAGTAAAATGTCATGTAAATAAATTGGCATATTCTAAATAATTAAATTTGCATGCTCTATATAATAAAAGTATCATGGTCTAATTAATGAAATTGATAGGGACTAGTTAATAAAATTGTCATGGTCTACATACAAAAAATTGCCATGGTAATAAAAGTGCCATGCTACCTACAACAAAACTAACATGGTCTAATTAATAAGATTGCCATGGTCTAATCTTACATTCTTAAGAAATTGATCCAACTAATACCAATTCTCTGAACATGCAGCCGTCCACATCATCATCTTGCCGCCTCAGCAATTTTCACCCATCACTTCATCTCTTCGTTATTTTCTCTTCTCCACGCTGGCACATTTTCCCCGCTACCTTAAGCCACCATCGATTATGTACTTTCAGTTAATTCCCACTATCCCACACGTTCTATAAGATTTACTGAGGAGGCATTTGAACGGCCGATCGAAGTAGTAATGTCGCCCGTATACAGAAGCCTATCACGATGGTTCTTTCATCTAACCAGAAGAAATATATCTCCACAAAATTTGCCCTCAAAGTCTTCAAATAAAAAGAGTTCCCCTTCACATCCTCACCCCGATGTACTTCACGAGCTCGACTTCTCCCTAGCAGCATATGTATATGAAGATGTGGCGGTGGCATGAGGGAATTAGGCGGAGGAGGCCTGGGGACGACAGCGCGGTTAGCTCACCTCACAAAAATCAAGTGTGCTCTTCCTCCCTCCCCTCTCAAGATTTGCGACGACTACGGAGTGTGGGCACACAGATAGCGGCGAATGGAGGGTTGCAACACCGGATCAATGTGAGTCCATCTCTCTCTCTCTCTCTCTCTCGATCCCTCTGATGGTGTGTGTGCTACGCGCTGGTCATATGTGTGACCGGGAATGAACAAATCAAACCTAGGTGGATGTGACTGGATGCCTGGAGGCAATCGCTGTTGGGGAACGTAGTATTTTAAAATTTTCCTACGATCACGCAAGATCTATCTACCAGATACATAGCAACGAGAGGGGAGAGTGTGTCTATGTACCCTCGTAGACCGGAAGCGGAAGCGTCAAGTGACGCGGTTGATGTAGTCGAACTTCTTCGCGATCCAACCACCACGCCGTCGTGCTGCTGGATCTCCGACGACCTCTCCTCCCCCCTTGCTGGATCAAGAAGGAGGTGACGTTGATGTACCGTACGTGTGTTGAACGCGGAGGTGTCGTCCGTTCGGCGCTAGGATCTTCGGTGACGAAGAACGCGAAGAGTACGACTACTTCATCTACGTTCCTTCGAACGCTTCCGCACGCGATCTACAAAAGGGTATGTAGATGCACTCCAGTATGCTCGTTGCTAGATGACTCCTTAGATTGATCTTGGTGAAAGCGTAGAATTTTTTTGAATTCTGCTACGTTCCCCAATAGTAGTATCAGAGCTAGGTCTTTTGCGTAGCATCTTGCACGAGTAGAACACAAACAAGTTGTGGGCATTGAGTTTGCTCAATTTTCTTACCGTTACTAGTCCAATCTTGATTCGGCGGCATCGTGGGATGAAGCGGCCCGGACCGACCTTACACGTACGCTTACGTGAGACTGGTTCCACCGACAGACATGCACTAGTTGCATAAGGTGGCTGGCGGGTGTCTGTCTCTCCCACTTTAGTCGGATCGGATTCGATGAACAGGGTCCTTATGAAGGGTAAATAGAAATTGACAAATCACGTTGTGGCTTTTGCGTAGGTAAGAAACGTTCTTGCTAGAAAACCTTTAGAAGCCACGTAAAAATTGCAACAACAATTAGAGGTCGTCTAACTTGTTCTTGCAGCATGTGCTATGTGATATGGTATGGCCAAGAAGATGTGATGAATGATATATGTGATGTATGAGATTGATCATGTTCTTGTAATAGGGAATCACGACTTGCATGTCGATGAACTTGACAACCGACAGGAGCCATAGGAGTTGTCTTAATTATTGTATGACCTGCGTGTTACTGAATAACGCCATGTAATTACTTTACTTTACAGCTAAACATTAGCCATAGTAGTAGAAGTAATAGTTGGCGTGATGACTTCATGAAGACACGATGATGGAGATCATGATGATGGAGATCATGGTGTCAAGCCGGTGACAAAGATGATCATGGTGCCCCGAAGATGGAGATCGAAGGAGCAAAATGATATTGGCCATATCATGTCACTTTAATTGATTGCATGTGATGTTTATCATGTTTTTGCATCTTGTTTACTTAGAACAACGGTAGTAAATAAGATGATCTCTCACTAAAATTTCAAGAATTGTGTTTCCCCTAACTGTGCACCGTTGCTAAGGATCGTTGTTCCGAAGCACCACGTGATGATCGGGTGTGATAGGTTCTAACGTTCGCATACAACGGGTGTAAGCCAGATTTACACAAGCAATACACTTAGGGTTCACTTGACGAGCCTAGCATGTACAGACATGGCCTCGGAACACGGAAGACCGAAAGGTCGAATATGAGTCGTATAGAAGATACGATCAACATGAAGATGTTCACCGTTGATGACTAGTCCGTCTCGCGTGATGATCGGACACGGGCTAGTCGATTCGGATCATGTATCACTTAGATGACTAGAGAGATGTCAATCTGAGTGGGAGTTCATTAAAATTTGATTAGATGAACTTAATTATCATGAACTTAGTCTAAATTCTTTACAAAATGTCTTGTAGATCAAATGGCCCACGCTCATGTCACCCTCAACTTCAACGCGTTCCTAGGGAAATCCAAGCTGAAAGACGATGGTAGCAACTATACGGACTGGGTCCGTAACCTGAGGATCATCCTCATAGCTGCCAAGAGAACTTATGTCCTAGAAGCACCGCTAGGTGACGGTCCCGCCCCGGCAAACCAAGATGTTATGAACGCTTGGCAGTCGCGTTGTGATGATTACTCCCTGGTTCAGTGCGGCATGCTTTACAGTTTAGAATCGGGGCTCCAAAAGCGTTTTGAGCACCACGGGGCATATGAGATGTTTCAAGAGCTGTAAATGGTTTTCCAAGCTCATGCCCGAGTCGAGAGATATGACGTCTCCGACGCATTCTACAGCTGTAAGATGGAGGAAAACTGTTCTGTCAGTGAGCACATCCTCAAGATTTCTGGGTTGCACAACCGCTTGTCTCAGTTGGGAATGAATCTACCAGACGAAGTGGTCGTTGACAGAATCCTCCAGTCGCTCCCACCAAGCTACAAGAGCTTCGTGTTGAACTTTAATATGCAGGGGATGGAAAAGTCCATTCCCGAGGTGTATTCAATGCTGAAATCAGCGGAGGTGGATATCAAGAAAGAACATCAAGTGTTGATGGTCAATAAAACCACTAAGTTCAAGAAAGGCAAGGGTAAGAAGAACTTCAAGAAGGACGGCAAGGGAGTTGCCGTGCCCGGTAAGCCAGTTGCCCGGAAGAAGCCAAAGTATGGACCGAAGCCTGAAACAGAGTGCTTTTATTGCAAGGGAACGGGTCACTGGAAGCGGAACTACCCCAAATACTTAGCGGACAAGAAGGACGGCAACGTCAAAGGTATATGTGATATACATGTTATTGATGTGTACCTTACCAGCGCTCGTAGTAGCTCCTGGGTATTCGATACCGGTGCAGTTGCTCATATTTGTAACTCTAAGTAGGAGTTGCGGAATAAGCGGAGACTGGCGAAGGACGAGGTGACGATGCGCGTCGGGAATGGTTCCAAGGTCGATGTGATCACCGTCGGCACGCTGCCTCTACATCTACCCTCGGGATTAGTTTTAAACCTTAATAATTGTTATTTAGTACCAGCTTTGAGCATGAACATTGTATCTGGATCTCGTCTTATGCGAGATGGCTAATCATTTAAATCTGAGAATAATGGTTGTTCTATTTATTTGAGAGATATGTTTTATGGTCATGCCCCGCTGGTCAATGGTTTATTTTTGATGAATCTCGATCATGATGTTACACATATTCATAGTGTGAATGCCAAAAGATGTAAAGTTGACAATGATAGTCCCACATATTTGTGGCATTGCCGCCTTGGTCATATTGGTGTCAAACGTATGAAGAAGCTTCATGCTGATAGACTTCTGGAGTCTCTTGATTACGAATCATGTGACACGTGCGAACCATGCCTGTTGGGCAAGATGACCAAGACTCCGTTCTCCGGAACACAAGGAGCCCAGGTTTCACAAGAAGACCAAACACATGAAGCGCCGTTTCAACTCCATCCGGAATTATGTTCAAGATGGAGACATATATATTTGTAAAGTGCATACGGATCTGAATGTCGTCGACCCGTTGACTATACCTCTTCCACGGGCAAAACATGATCAACACCAGAACTCTATGGGTGTTCGATTCATCACAATGTAACTAGATTATTGACTCTAGTGCTAGTGGGAGACTGTTGGAAATATGCCCTAGAGGCAATAATAAAAGTATTATTATTATATTTCCTTGTTCATGATAATTGTCTGTTATTCATGCTTGAATTGTATTGTACGGAAACAACGATACATGTGTGAATATAGAGACCACAATGAGTCCCTGGTAAGCCTCTAGTTACTAGCTCGTTGATCAACAGATGGTCACGGTTTCCTGACCATGGACATAGGATGTCAGTGATAACAGGATCACATCATTAGGAGAATGATGCGATGGACAAGACCCAATCCTGAGCCTAGCACGAAATCGTATAGTTCGTAATGCATAAGCTTTTCGGTGTCAAGTATTTATTCCTTAGACCATGAGGTTGTGCAACTCCCGGATGCCGTAGGAATACTTTGGGTGTGCCAAACGTCACAACGTAACTGGGTGACTATAAAGGTACGCAACGGGTATCCCCGAAAGTGTCTGTTGAGTTGGTACGAACCGAGACTGGGATGTTGTCACTCCGTATGACGGAGAGGTACCTCTGGGCCCACTCGGTAAGACATCATCATAATGAGCTCAAAGTGACTAAGGAGTTAGTCACGGGATGATGGATTACAAAACGAGTAAAGAGACTTGCCATGACGAGATTGAACAAGGTATCGGGTATACGGACGATCGAATCTCGGACAAGTATCGTACCGATAGACAAAGGGAATGACATACGGGATTGAGTGAATCCTTGACACAGTGGTTCATCCGGTGAAGATCATCGAGGAACACGTGGGAACCAACATGGGTATCCAGATCCCGCTGTCGGTTATTGACCGGAGAGTCGTCTCGGTCATGTCTGCGTGTCTCCCGAACCCGTAGGGTCTACACACTTAAGGTTCGGTAACGCTAGGGTTGTAGAGATACATGCACATGGAAACCCGAATGTTGTTCAGAGTCCCGGATGAGATCCCGAACGTCACGAGGAGTTCCGGAATGGTCCGGAGGTAAAGAATGATATATAGGAAGTCCAGTTTCGGCCATCGGGTGAACTCCGGGGGTCACCGGGAGTGTCCCGGGACCACCGGAGGGGTCCCGGGGGTCCACCGGGTGGGGCCACCCATCCCGGTGGGGCCCCTAGGCCGCAAGGGGAAGGGGGCCAGTCCCTGGTGGGCTGGCGCACCCATATGGGCCCCCCTCCATGCGCCTAGGGTTGAAACCCTAGGGGGAGGGGGCTCCCCCTATGCCTTGGGGGGCAAGATTCCCCCCCTTGGCCACCGCCCCCCCTGGAGATTAGATCTCCCAGGTCCGGCGCCCCCCTGGCCCCTATATATAGTGGGGGGGGGGAGAGGGCAGCCGCACCCCAAGCCTCTGGCGTCTCTCCCCCCTCCCGTCACACTTCCTACTCCTCCGCAGGGCGCTGGCGAAGCCCTGCAGGATTTCCTGCTGCATCCACCACCACGCCGTCGTGCTGCTGGATCTCCGACGACCTCTCCTCCCCCCTTGCTGGATCAAGAAGGAGGTGACGTTGCTGTACCGTACGTGTGTTGAACGCGGAGGTGCCGTCCGTTCGGCGCTAGGATCATCGGTGACGAAGAACGCGAAGAGTACGACTACTTCATCCACGTTCCTTCGAACGCTTCCGCACGCGATCTACAAAAGGGTATGTAGATGCACTCCAGTATGCTCGTTGCTAGATGACTCCTTAGATTGATCTTGGTGAAAGCGTAGAAATTTTTTGAATTCTGCTACGTTCCCCAACAGTGGCATCTGAGCTAGGTCTTTTGCGTAGCATCTTGCACGAGTAGAACACAAACAAGTTGTGGGCGTTGAGTTTGCTCAATTTTCTTACCGTTACTAGTCCAATCTTGATTCGGCGGCATCGTGGGATGAAGCGGCCCGGACCGACCTTACACGTACGCTTACGTGAGACTGGTTCCACCGACAGACATGCACTAGTTGCATAAGGTGGCTGGCGGGTGTCTGTCTCTCCCACTTTAGTCGGATCGGATTTGATGAACAGGGTCCTTATGAAGGGTAAATAGAAATTGACAAATCACGTTGTGGCTTTTGTGTAGGTAAGAAACGTTCTTGCTAGAAAACCTTTAGAAGCCACGTAAAAATTGCAACAACAATTAGAGGTCGTCTAACTTGTTCTTGCAGCATGTGCTATGTGATATGGTATGGCCAAGAAGATGTGATGAATGATATATGTGATGTATGAGATTGATCATGTTATTGTAATAGGGAATCACGACTTGCATGTCGATGAACTTGACAACCGGCAGGAGCCATAGGAGTTGTCTTAATTATTGTATGACCTGCGTGTCACTGAATAACGCCATGTAATTACTTTACTTTATTGCTAAACGTTAGCCATAGTAGTAGAAGTAATAGTTGGCGTGACGACTTCATGAAGACACGATGATGGAGATCATGGTGTCAAGCCGGTGACAAAGATGATCATGGTGCCCCGAAGATGGAGATCGAAGGAGCAAAATGATATTGGCCATATCATGTCACTTTAATTGATTGCATGTGATGTTTATCATGTTTTTGCATCTTGTTTACTTAGAACGACGGTAGTAAATAAGATGATCTCTCACTAAAATTTCAAGAATTGTGTTTCCCCTAACTGTGCACCGTTGCTAAGGATCGTTGTTCCGAAGCACCACGTGATGATCGGGTGTGATAGGTTCTAACGTTCGCATACAATGGGTGTAAGCCAGATTTACACAAGCAATACACTTAGGGTTCACTTGACGAGCCTAGACTTTCTAATGCAGGAGTATATGACATTTACAACAATGCAGCAAAAGAGAGAAATGAAGCGGTGTTAAGGTGAACATAAGTGAAGACCAAACAGAGTTTACATGTGTATGTGGTCAGTTCGAGCACACTGGGATGTTATGCAGCCACTTTTTAAGGGTAACTAACTTCATTCAACAGTTTAGGTCCATCAGAAAGAATTGTATTACTCGAACACGCGGCTAAAACTTTGTTTTATATCACAGGTCATGGAACATGTGGAGGAAATCCTCTCCCAAACATATAGTGATGCGGTGGACAAAGGACGCGAGGGGCATACTCCGAGAACATCTGGTTCAGTACCAGAAAGATAGTTCAGTAAACATGTCATTTACCTATAGGCACTCGACACTTTACCTGAAAGCCATGGAGGTAGTGAGGATGAGTGATGTGAGTGCAGAATCCTTTGATCACATGTTTGGTGGACTGGAAACTCTACTGGTGAGTGGCGCGCCTTTAGCAAAGAAGAGGGATGGTTTGAGTTTGGACTTTGGAGGACTGCATGGCTGGCTTAAGACGTGATACATTACCTGGCAATTGAGAGATAGCGTATGTTGGGGACGAAGGTGCTGCAAGTGCATTAGTACTGGGAACTCTGTTAGCATCAATGCTTTCCATGGCCTAACAGCTCCAGAAAAACAAAGAGGGGTCGGGAGACCGGCACGTAGCAGAGAGAAGGCACCGTACGAGGATCTGAATAAGTGGATGAGATTCTACAGACCAAGAACGGCCGCCCCACCGGGCACTGGGAGCCAATGCACCGCTCCTGGGGCTCAATCTGGAGGATGGACACCAACCGCCCGCTGCAGGGGCCCTTCTCCATGCGCATCACCAGCGACTCGGGAAAGATGCTGGTCGCCAATAATGTCATCCCGGCTTACTGGCAGCAGGACAAAGCCTACTGGTCCAACGTTCAGTTCTATTGATTTTGGCTGTAAATCTTACTTGCTTCTCCGAACGATGAGTTAGTGCTCCCAGATTTCTCTTCTGACAAAACACTACTCCCTCCGTCTGGAAATACTTGTCATCAAAATGGATAAAATGGGATGTATCTAGATGTATTTTAGTTCTAAATACATCCCTTTTTGTTCATTTTAATGACAAGTTTTTTCGGACGGAGGGGGTACTATATATTGTTCATTGTGAGCGATAAATGTATGTGACTATGATTGCATATATCATTATCAGGATTTGAGATTGCTAACCAGATATACCCTCTGGTGTGGCTGATAGGCATTGTACAATGCAAAGTCTGTATTTTGTATTTGTAAAAAGGAACCGGTATTTTCTCAAGCGCCTGTGTTTATTTGTATACCACATATACAAGTTTACTTAGACACCAACGAACAAGCATTGATGCTTATGTAAAAGCTGGTAATTTTTACAAGACACATGTTGCCTGGTTCTCCTTACCCCATGGATTGGAGCCGCGCAGACCTAATAATATATGGAATATGTCTATACTCTACTTTTTCCTATTTTCATTCACCTTTTTGTTTATTTTATTTATTTATTTTATAAAATAACATTGATGACTTGGATATAATTTTTTTCTGGTGTTCTTTGTACTATATTGACAATTGATGAATATGCTAGATGTTTTCCTAGAAAAAATTAAGGCAATATTTCCAAAGATCACATAAACATTTCATTAGTTGCATATATTTTAAAATTGTAAGCATTTTCATAAAATATGTGAAGTTTTTGAATTCACATGAACTTCTTAAAAGGCTTGATAGTTTTTTTTAAAAAGTATCCAAAACAATTAAATGCGTGAATACTTTACAAATTATGAAGGATTTGTGAATAATTTTTTGAAAGAAGTACACGGACATTTCTCTAAAAATACATGAATAGTTCTGAACTACTTTCATTACATGAACCCTTTTCGAAATAGAGATATTTTTTAATTGCAAGAAATTTTTCCCAAAATACACAAACATGTTTTTATAATAAATGAATATTTCTTATTATAATACTATACAAAATAAGTGAAATAGTATTATTTAGATTTTTGTATAAAGAATAAATAACTTTTGCATTCTTAATGGGTCACACTTACGCCAGCCTGTTAGCGGTCAGGCGAGCCACCCCATTGCCGGAGTGGCGCGACTATCTCACGAGGCAGCACGTATTTGAGGGCGCGCCTATCTCGCCTTCAGCAAGTCTTTCTTCGGACTCAGTGAAGGGGCGAGCGAACTTGGCCGCCCACGAGCGGGGGAGGCCACATCCTCTTTTTCCTGTTTTTTATATTTTGTTTTTTACTTTAATTTTGCGCTTTTTTTATACTTTACAATATTATTCAAATGTTGAACAAGTACTTGGAAATATGTTGATCATGTATATAAAAAATGTTGAACAAGTATTTGCAAAATAATTATTTGAAACTTTAATTTTGTGCTTTTGTTTATACTTTAAAATATTATTCAAATGTTGAACAAGTATTTGGAAAAATGTTGATCATCTATATAAAAAATGTTGAACAAGTATTTGCAAAATGTTGAGAAATTATTTGAAAAATGTTGTCATTCCGGCTTACTGGCAGCAGAATAAAGCCTACTGGTCCAACATCCAGTTCTATTGATTTTGACTTACCTATGTGCTTATCTGATCGATCGATGCCCATCGAGTTGATGCTCCTGGATCACTCTTCTCACCAAACGCTGCCTATTTGTTCATTATAAGTGATAAGGCCTTGTACAATGCAATGCAATGTCTTTAGCGAGGTATATGTAAAGTACCCGTGTTTATTTGTAATGTAGCACATAAGCTTACTTAGATACCTCTGTTATCAGAGAAAGAATCGGTGCTTAAGGAAAACCAGATTATATTTGCAAGCTCCTCTACATGGTCTAGATATTGCCAGATAACTAGATGATCAACATTGCCTGGCCAATGCATGTTGCCAGGCTCTTTTCTCGCTCACTGCCATGTGGATCAAAGTTGCACAAGACCAAGTAATACGTCGGTTCTCTATCTTAGTTTCTATTATTTTCTAGTTTTTTCGTTTCTAAAACTACATACTATTTTTAAATCCTTATGTATGAAAATAACACATATTTTATGAATTTAATTAAACATGGGTAAAACAATATGATTATGCCTTTTTGCCTAGAACACCAAGATATCACCAAACTTCACAAGTGAGTAGAACACGCGGCCATTTTTCCTAAAGAAAAAAACAGAAATATTTGTATTTGCTATTTTTTTGTTTTACTATTTATCCGGGTGTGCGTGGATCATGTGCACTGATGTATTTTGTTATGTTTCATTGACACCGGTCTTCTAACAAAATTACACACGCAATCTGTGCCCTTGCAGTCCCCAACAAAGCAGTTAGTAGGTCATCGAGGAGTCCAAGCCAAGCAGGACACATGCTAATGTGACACAAATTACATTAGAGCCACAATGACCGACAAGGCATGATGACAAGGCCAGGCATGGCTAGCGCAAAAGCTAGCTATGTCCTGAGCGGTGTGTGTTTCTATGCGGGCATGGGCTCCCCCGCCAACTACCTACACACCTCCATCGTCATGCATGGTGAACGTGAGGAGAATCCGACCACCTGGCTTAACTAGAGGTATCTGACGGTGTAATTTACGGATGTAATTAATCAGGAGCCATTCGTGGCCCTGTGAATTAGCGGGGCACACATTGCCACAGTCAGACTGGCCACACTAGTAGGCCATAGAGTGTAATTTTACTATTGTCATCTTATAACTTTATTATTTCTCCACTCAGATTAATATATCCATATTGTACTACCAACACATATGTATACGATATACTGGCATGCCAACATTTTTTTCCTTTTCACCGGCCCATGGGAGAAATATACTCGTCCGCTTCCCTTCTCTCGGAATAGTTTTTTCTCTCATCTATAAAAGAAGGAATTCACAGGGTATGTGATTGAAAGCTATTGCAACATTAATTTTTAGCACGAGGGCCGATGATATATTCGCTTTAAGAGTCACACACATTATGTTTTTTAGGGCTTGATCTTTTCTTGATAAAGACGCACTGACATGGCAAGATGAACTCATTCATCTTGGGTTGCAATCGGTGTGCAAGGAATATTGGAGGTGAGTTTAGCAATACTGCGAATGAGGCTTATGCGACAAAAATCAAATAGATGTTATGTTATTTGCATGGAGTATTATGTGATTGCATCTGAGAGCACATAATCACGTGAAAAGAGAGGGTTTCGGGATTCTTTACTTTTGATAGAAGTTCACATGGTCGCCTGCTCGCTGTAGGTGAGATGAAGGGATGATGTAGTGGATGTAGACGGCCTACTGGAGTCCTTATCCCCTCGGGCTGCCACCTGGCGGTGAGATGGCCATGTTTAACTGTTGACGTAGCATAACCTTTGATCGGTTAGTGTTTGGGAATATGGGGAGGAGAGTGAACCTAACGTGAATGAATGACCGCGCAGAGGTCCAGCTCTCTCACATATCCCTTTTATATAGTGTCGTGCAACAACGGACCTAAACCATGAGTTGGTTTGGATGCCCCCAATCAGGGTGCATTAGTTGGAGATGAGGTGCAGGTACATTGGTGTGTGGGCCCCTCTCTTAACGTTATTTTCTTCCCTATTAGCTCGATAGATCAAACTTTCATGTTAAGCCATTAGAACAAACCATCACCCCCCCCCCCAACATTAGGCTTAACTATATTTTCCCCTTCTCCGTTGGAATGATATACCAAAGTGAAGTGTGAGAACATCTAGCAAAACACAACAGAATGCTCATGCTAAATGTTGCAAGACTAAAAGAATACCACATATGTGTGGCACCGCACTTAGTCACATTGGAGAAATCCGCAAGGAGAAATTCCATAGTGAAGGATTTTAGAATCATATGATTACAAATCATACACTTGCAACTTTCGTCCAAATAGTGAAGTAAACTAAAATACAGTTCACGGGCCATAAAGAACGAGCAAAAAAATAAATTGCAAATATGCATATTGATGTATGTAGTCCAATAAGTGTTGTTGCAAGCAGTGAATTTATCTATCTTCAAGGATGACTCAAGTAGATATTTATATTTACTAATTGAGACATCTTTTGGAATGTTTCAAAAATATTTTCAAAATTAAGTAGTAATTATTAAAAAAAAATTATGTTTATACAATTGGATTGTAGAAAAGAATATTTGAGTTACTAATTTAGCGAATGTCTAATGAGCTATGAAGAATTTTATAACTTGCACCTCACACTACTAAGAATAGAGTGTTTTGAGTAGATGTAATCAAGCTATGTATAACATGGTGTGATGAGAAATGACATTGGTTGTTCCACCAATATACTTTAGTGTGATGCTTTAGAGATTGGCTTTTATAGTGAAAAGAGCGCCGTCAAATTTGTTGTAATAAGTGCTACTTTGTAGGTTACCCCAATTGGTTAGGTATTCGTCTATCACTACGCCGAGGCAAAGTGTTTTGTCATAGAGTGCGGAAATTCTTAAGAAAATATTTTATGCAAAAGAGTGAGTGGGAGGACAGTGCTATTCGGCGAGATTAGAGAATGTTCGTGATCAGGTCAAAGAAAAGAAACGCAGAAGTGGTTCTAAAAATTTCTTACCGTGGCTGATACAGAAGCCTCTACATAGGATATAGAGACTTCGGCCGAACGTGCATATGAATTGTATAGATTGAAAAACTGGTACAGACCTTATGGTCTGCTGACGAAATATTGTTTAAACCAACAATGAACCTATAATGCACAGAGAAGCATCGATGGACCCTTACTCCATGATTGACTATACGCCAAAATAATTCGAGATAGTATCCACACACACAATTCAAGTTTAGAACTTGGTAGACCCTCTGAAAGATTTAAAGTCTAAAGTGTAGTGATGGAACTATAGATTGACAAAGATAAAAATGTTTTATAATGCTCGAATTGTTGCAAATAGTTTTTGACAGGATCAAGGACTTGATTATGACGTGATTGTCTCATCATAATAATACTTAAAGTCAGTTTGGATTAAACTAGCAATTAATAATTATCTCAGTTATGAGATATAATAGATGGATGTCAAAATGATTCCCATGAGATGAAAATAGAACCAAGGATGTATATTTGATATGCTCCAAGGTAATTTTCTCTATCCGGGCGATGCTAGTAAGTATGCAAACTTCAGGAGATCCAATAATGATCTGAAGCAAGCATAGAGAAGTTGTAATCTTTGTTTTGATGATTTGGTCAAAAGTTATTATTTCAGCGATAGAAACAAAGATGCTTATATTTACAAGAAAGTAAGTGGGAGCATGGTAATATTTCTAAACACTGTGTGCATGACACATTGTTGATTGCAACTTATATAAATTTCTTGACACGGATTAAGACTTTATTGAAACTAGTCTTTCAGTAAAGTACTTAGGAAATATAGTCCTTGTATTAAGCATTATAATATATGGAGATAGTAGTGTTTAATCAAGGCTTAGCCAAAATACATATTGACAAAGTACTAAACCAGTTTAGTATGAAAAAAGTCGAGAAGAGTTTTCTTGTCGATGTCACATGGAAGGAGTTTGACCAAGAGTCAGTGTCTTGAAATACTGATGAGTGAAATACATGATTTCAATCACACTAGTGTTGATTCCATGGTATGTAAATAAACATATAAGTCTAGTACTCCAAGTAAGTTATGAGTAAAGTTAGTAGAAAGATCAAATTGTTGATCATAGGATAACAGTGAAAATGTCATTGATTACTGACGACATGTTCCTTGCATACGGAGAAAAAGAAGAGATTGATGAAAGGAGTTACATCAATACATGCTTGATGTAAGTAGTACATCGACAAAAATCTTCAAATGTACTCCAAGCAAATTTTGATTTCAATTAAATGATTTATGGTGGCACAGTAAGTTGGAATTGGTCCAAGAAATTAACTATGACGAATTCTATAACAGAAGGCTAAGTGTATTGTCACTTTAGAAGCAACAATAGAGAGTAATGAATCAAATGTTCATTTATAAACTTAGTATGGTTTCTAGATGTGTGTGCGAATAGAGCATTAATCTCAATAGTGGTTATATGGCTCATTCTATGGAATCAAAGGTCCTACCAGTGATTCAATATATACTAAGCTTGCTTCACATAAATTATGAATTCATGTGAAAGCATGACGGATGCATTGAAATGCAAATGATACACACGGATATGAAGATTGTCATATTCGATAGGACGAAGTCTATACCACAAGAAAAGTATGGACATCGGATTGCCATTAGTGTAAAAGTTAAAAGTGCTAACTATATTATTCACTAGTGCAAGTGGTAGACTGTTGGAAATATTCCCTAGAGGCAATAACATTGTATTATTATATTTTCATATTCATAATTAAGTGTTTATATTTTATTCTATAACTGCTATGATCCTGGAATATGTGATTCAGCTTGAATATCATTTGTGTGTGCTCATAGGGATCGATATGGACGTCCATCGTTCCGTTGTTGGTCATTGAATGAACAGTTTCGTTCATGTCTATGAGTTATCGAACCTACATGGTCACAAGCTTAAGGCAATCACGATATGTTGAGTGTTAGTAAGGTGGGAGTGATGAGAATATCTTTGTGGAATTATTTCATTAATAGTCAGAATAGTTTCGAGAGGATACAGAAGCGTTTCGGGGTCACCGGAAGTGTTTCGGAGAGTACCGGGTCATATTAGGTATTATCGATATATATATAGCCAGTCCATTCTGCTATTATTAGCAGAATACTTATTCTGATAACACTTCCACACTTCGACCTCAGCGGCACGGCATTCGGGGCCATGGCCAAGTACGGCCTCAACGACAAGCCCCGCCATGCCGGCATCATCGACATGCAGTTCAGAAGGGCGCGCTGCAACTTCCCGGGCATGAAGGTCACCTTCCAGTCTTCCACGTCCAGCGTGGCTCCAACCCCAACTACCTCGCGGTGCTTGTGGAGTACGCCAACGTGGATGGGACCGTGGTCCGGATGGAGCTCATGCAGACAAGGAATGGCCATCCCACGGGGCACTGGGAGCCAATGCGCCGCTCCTGGGGCTCAATCTGGAGGATGGACACCAACCACCCACTGCAGGGGCCCTTCTCCACGCGCATCACCAGTGACTCCGGAAAGACTCTGATGGCCAACAATGTCATCCCGGCCTACTGGCAGCAGGACAAAGCCTACTGGTCCAACGTCCAGTTCTCTTGATTTTGGCTTTACATATTACATGCTTCTCCGAACGATCGAGTTAGTGCTCCCAGATTTCTCTTCTGACAAAACGCTACTACCTATTGTTCATTGTGAGCGATAAAGGTCTGTGAAGTATGATTGCATATATCATGCATTATCACGATTTGGGATTGCTAACCAGATATGCCCTCTGGTGTGACTGATAGGCATTGTACAGTGCAAGGTCTGTATTTTGTATTTGTAAAATGGAACCGGTATATTCTCAAGCGCCGGTGTTTATTTCTATACCACATATACAAGTTTACTTAGACACACCAACGAACAAGCATGGATGCGTAAGTAAAAGCTGGTTATTTTTACAGTAGACGTGTTGTCTGGTTCTCTTTACCCTATGGATTGGAGCCGTGCAGACCGAATAATATGTCAAATATGTCGATTCTCTACTCGGTCTATTTTCATTCTCGTTTTTTTAATATGTGTGTGTGTCTGTGTGTATTACATAAGACATTTGAAATTGCCTAACAAGTATTTAAAAATATTGAACAAGTATTTGAAAAATGTTGAATAAGTATTTGAAAAAATGTTGATCATGTATATAAAAAAATGTTGAACAAGTTTTTGAAAAAGTTAGAAATTTTATTTGAATTTTTTTGTCATTCCGGATAAAGCCTACTGGTCCAACATCCAGTTCTATTGATTTTGGCTTACCTACGTGCTTCTCCGATTGATCGATGCCCATCGAGTTGATGCTCCAGGATCTCTCTTCTCACCAAACACTACATATTTGTTCATTGTAAGTGATAAGGCATTGTACAATGAAATGCAATGTCTTTAGCGAGGTATTTGTAAAAAGAAACCAGTCTTTTTTAACCGGTGTTTATTTGTAATGTAGCACATAAGCTTACTTAGACACCTCTGTTATCCAAAAAAGAATCGGTGCTTAAGGAAAACCATTTTATATTTGCAAGCTCCTCTACATGGTCCAGATATTGCTAGATGACTCGATGATCAACATTGGCTGGCCAATGCATGTTGCCGGGCCAATGCTCCTCTACGTCATGTTTGCAATTTTTTAGAATCCTCAAATTCTAAAAGGAAACAAAGTTATGCTCAAATTTCAGTTTTTTGAATTTTAGTTAAATATGGTCAAACTACTTATTCAAGAAGTATTAGTGTTACTAAATAATTATTCAAGCATATTAGTGTTACTAAATAATTATTTCAGATTTTTTGAATTTTGGTCAAATCTGGTCAAACTATGGTCAAACTACTTATTCAAGAAATATTAGTGTTACTAAATAATAATTGTTTTTTAGAATAATATTTTTAAACTCAAACAGTGAAATGTGTGACTTCATGCTCAAGCTAAACTCCCGAGGGTTAATAGGATTGACATCTTACTATTGTTAGGAAAAACAATAAGTGCAGACTTAGAAACGAGGGGGAATAGAACCTGAAAGTTAAGCGTGCTCAGGTTGGAGTAGTGAGAGGATGGTGACCGGCCGGAAAGTTAGATGATTTGGAATGATGATGGCTGATTAGATTAGGGGTTAAATTGAGCAGTGATGAGGGGTGGGTGATTAGAGATTAAATTGTAAAATAATTCAGAAATTTGAAAATCGGGATTTAAAAAAAATCAAAAAAATCGTAAAATTACCTTTTGTCCCGGTTGGGGGGGGGGGGG
>LR738712.1:874976520-874999741 GCA_902687465.1 Secale cereale | reverse complement strand
GGGGGGGGGGCATTTGTATCGACCCTTTAGTCCCGGTTCCAGAACCGGGACTAAAGGCCCTCTTGAACCGGGACAAAGGGCCCATTTTCTACTAGTGATATTGTCGCCTTAGAAGGAACAATAGAGGGTAATGAATCTGGGGCTCATTAATGAACTCAGTATGGTTTCTAGATGATTGTGCAAATAAAACACTGTTCTCAATAGTGGTTCTGTGGCTCATCTCAGGAATGGTCCTGCCACTGATTCAATATATACTAAGCTTATTTCACATAAATTTTGAATTCATGTGAAAGCATGACGGATGCATTGAAATGCAAATGATACGCACGGATCAGTAGGTTGTCATATTCGATAGGACGAAGTCTGTACCACAAACAAAGCATGGACTGAGACCGGATTCCCATTGGTGTAAATGTTAAATGTGCTAACTAGATTATTGACTCCGGTGCAAGTGGGGGCCTGTTGGAAATATATCCTAGAGGCAATAATATTGTATCATTATATTTCCATATTCATAGTTAAGTATTTATATTTCATTCTATAATTTCTATGATCCTGGAGTACGTGATCCGGTGGAAAACTCATATACATATGTGAAATGATAAATGGATAAAATAAAGGTTCCTAGTCTTGCCTCTAAGACTAGCTCAAGTGTTGTTGGTGATCACATTTTCTGTATTGTAGGATATTGTTAAGTGTAACGATAGTCCTACAACAACATTAAGATTATGACGTTGGAAGAACGATCGTATTCAACCAACCCAAATTTGTTTGTTATGAATTTAGATAATATCATATGTAATAAATTGTAATAACACAAAGTGTTAACATATGATTTTGCTACTTAGACCATGAGAGTATCGTAGTCACTTCTTACCGTATGGTGGACTTTGGGGTTGCTCAAATGTCTCATGTAACACGGTGATCATAACGACTACTTACATGTTCATTGGAAAGTTTGGCAAGGGACTAGATACCCCGAGAGTGGGATTTGCTCCTCCAACGATGAAGATATATTCTTAGGGCCCTCTCGGTGGCATCCATCATCGTATGGCTAGACATAGGTGACTACGTCACGGGGATGCCGGAACTTGACAACAAGAAAGAGGAATAAAACCAGTAATGTGGATTTCAGTATAGTAAGCATGTACCGATGCATCCCGGGTTTTGTAAAGTATCATGAAGAAAAGGAAACATCACATGATTACCAAAGGTTCACTTGCATATCATTTGTGTACTCACAGGGATCAATATGGACGTCTATGTTTCCGATGTCCGTTATTGAACGAACAATTTCTTTCATGTCTATGAATTACCGAACCTACGAGGTCACAAGTTTAAGGAAATCACGGTTTGCTAAGTGTTAGTAGGATGGGAGTGATTAGAATACATTTGTGGAATTATTTCTTGAATATTCAGAGTAGTTTCGAGAGGATTCGGAAGCGTTTTGGGGTAATCGGAAGGGTTCTGAAGAGTATCGGGTAATACGGGGTATTACCTATATATATGTAAAATATGTTTCTAAGGATGTTAAATTATATATAAAATGTTTTAGAAATATTTAGAACACTTTTATATTTAATTTAACATCAACAATCTAAAAAGGCCAAGTGAAGGAAAGCAACTTGGGCCACAAAGGCCCATGTCGCGCCTCCCCAAACTGCAGCAGCACCTCCCATGCTATCAAACGGCCAACCTATCGGAGGGGGAGGGTCATTGTGGGACGCGAGCGCCGTCACCATGGATGGTGGAAGGAGGCGGCATCCCCGCGGTCAGCGGGAAGGGGATTGGAGGGAGATGCGCGGATGGCCCGCATGACGGCGGTGGCGGGGCGGTCTCGATGACGGCGGTGGCGTCCATGGTCTCGATGACAGCGGTGGCGTCTGCGGTCTTGGAGGGCGGCGGAGGCCGGGAACCCACAACGACGCCCTAGCAAAAAGGTCGACGGAGGAGTTGGATGACGGAGGCGAAGGGATCGTGATGATGGCTGGGACATGGTTCCCGTCGTCATAGCGAATAGATCGAGGGCCCCCTGTTTCATCCGATTTTTTCGTGCGAGCGGCCTCGCTCCTGGTTTATCCAATTTTTGTTCATGCGAGGGGCCTCTCGCTAGGTGGTGGTCGTCCGATTTTTCTATGTTAGTACGTGGGACGGGATCTTTAGGTGGGAGGTGGAAGGAGGACGAAAAAACCCGTCCCTGGTGGAACGAATATTGACCGACGGAGACTACCAACTCAGAAATTAGAAGTAGAGATGCATAAAACCACTAACTAGCCATCTCTGATCCATGTACACGAGTGTCCCACGAGAAATGAGACCATATAGCGCAGCTTCGTGTGTGTCTTGGCTACTTTTGTATATTTGATATCCCATGTTGGCTTGTCACAGTCGATTTCTCAGAATGCCGCGGTTGACTCGAGGTATGAGTCGTTGTCGATGGGGATCAGCTAGAGAGGTGAAACTAAGGGAGACTGTAAGAAGCGGCGGCCACACCCAGATGAACGTGAACTACTACCCGGCGTGCCCGGACCCGAGCGTCACGCTGGGCCTGCTCCCGCACTGCGACCGCCACCTCCTCACCGTGCTCTCCCAGAGCGACGTTGCCGGCCTCCAGGCGAGGTACCGTGGGCGGTGGCTGCTCGTCCGCCCGGTCCCCGGCGCTTTGGTCATCAACTTTGGGCACCAGATGGAGATCGTCACCAACGGCGTGCTGGCGACTGGCGAGCGTGGAGCACCGTGCCCTCACCAACTCTGCCGTGGCGAGGATGTCGGTGGCCACCCTCATCATGCCCAAGATGGACTGCCTTATCGGCCCGGCGCCGGAGATGGTGAGCGAGGCCAATCCTCCCAAGTTTAGGGAGTTCGTGTTCAGGGAGTTCATGGCGGCCTACGACACCGCCGCTACTAGCAGGGAGGACGTGCTGGACTACTTTAGGATCAAAGAACACTAGATCGATGTTGATGATGTTAAATTGTGATCCAAATTCTAGTACCGTATTGGACTAGACGTAGTACATACGGTGTGGGCCTTTGCGTTGGTACCGACGCGTACGAGTACAACTCGTTTACTTGTCCTCCAAGGACTCTTATGTATTGCCCTCAATATATACCTCATGTAGTCGCACCTAAGACGGTCTGTCCTCTCGTGCTTGTAATACTCCTCCTCATAGTCATTGCGCTTTCGTGCGTCCGTGGTTTTCTCCCGCAAGGGTTTCCACGTTAAATCCGTGTCTCTCGTGTCTCGTTTTTAAGTGCGCCACCGCAAGAATCTTTGCGACCCGTCGAATCCGAAGACAGATCGCTGCAGCAGCCGCCGTTGAAACCGAGACCGGCAGGAAATCGATCTGTGCTGCTGTGCCGTCTACAAAGCCGTGCGCTGTTGCAGCCGCTTTTTCAATCCATCGAGCCACGCGTTGCTGCAAGCGCACGCATTAATCCGCCGAGTCGCCGTGTTCTACTCCACGCGAAAAACAAGATCCATCGGTGGCAGCGTCCCAGCTGCGTGATCTGCCGCTCCTACAATTCCTACGTGAATCTACACGCACGTCAAGTCGAGGGCACGCTGCCACTGCTGCTACTTTTTGCCTGACGCCAAGACTAGGACCCTGTTTGGATCCCTAGGTTAGAGTTAGTTTTGGTTAGTTGGGGCTCAAATAACCCAAAAGTATCCAAACATGATGGGTTAGTTTGGGTTAGTTGGGTCTAACTCACCCCAAAAAACTAGCCCACACTAGAGGAGCTTATTTGGGTTAGTTCTCCTTGGCCCACTAAAAAAATTAGTAATAAAAGTTACCCCTCCCATACTAGAGTAGTCAAATGATTGAAAAAAAGCATTTATTGTCAATCTAACCCTACCATCCAAACAGCTATTTGGTTAGAGTTAGTTTAGGGTTAGTTCAAAGTTAAAATCTAACTTTAACCTCTAACTAAGTTAGAGTATCCAAACAGGGCCTAGTATTGCACTAGTACGTGACCAGCTACTTTTTTTGCCTGACGCAAAACTAGTATTGCACTAGTACGTGACCATCTAGTACTCTGTACTAGTTTGCTCCTTCACCGCTGATTGCTATATCAACTCAAAGACATACCAAGTGCTATTTACTCTATTCGTTTGACCTGCAAATTAATTCTTCCAGAATTTTCTAACGGCTTGTACTACTTTGTGTACACAGATTAATGTACTCATGGCTTCCATGAAATACGATCTTTCACTGCTGGACCGTGACACAAGGTTTACCCTATGGCAAGTCAAGATGCGGGCGTTGTTGGCACAGGCCGACTATGATGATGCACTGGATAGTTTTGGGAAGGACCGAATTCAGGACTGGACTGCTGATGAGAAAAGAAAGGATCGAAAGGCTTTGTCACAAATTCAACGCCATTTGCATAATAATATTTTGCAGGAAGTTTTGAGCGAGAAAACTGCCGCCGCTCTATGGTTAAAGCTGGAAAGCATTTGCATGACAAAAGATCTTACCAGCAAGATGCATCTGAAGCAAAAATTATTCCTGCACAGGTTACCCGAGGGAGGTAATGTTTTGAATCATATTTCTGAATTTAAAGAGATCATATCCGATCTAGCTGCAATGGAGGTTAAGTATGAAGAGGAAGATACTGCTTTAATGTTACTTTGTTCACTGCCAAGTTCTTATACCTATTTTAGAGACACCATATTATATAGTCGTGATACTCTCACACTTAATGAAGTTTATGAAGCTTTGAACTCTAAGGAGAAGATGAAAGTAATGGTGCCTCATGATGGCTCGAGTTCATCCCAAGCCGAGGGATTATCTGTTCGTGGCAGGACAAAGGAGAAGAACTCCAATAATGGAAACAGAGGCAAAAGTAAGAACGGCCACAGGGGCCGGTCGCAATCCAGAGACAAGGAGTATTGCAGATATTGCAAGAGAGATGGGCATGACATCTCCGAGTGTTTCAAGTTGCAGAACAAAGAAAAGAGAAAAGTTAACAAACAAGGTGAAAATTCTGCTAACGTTGCTCGTGATGATAGTTCCGATGATGCTCTTGTCGTTACTGCTGGATGTGCTGAGACCAATGATGAGTGGGTACTTGACACTGCATGTACTTTTCATATGTGCCCGCATAGAGATTGGTTTACGACTTTTGATTCCACTACTGCTGCTGGTTCCGTTTTGGGTTTTGATAATTCACCATGCAAGATTGAAGGCATAGGTTCCGTTCGAATCAAGATGTTTGATGGCACAATCAGAACTTTGATAGATGTTCGGTATATTCCAAAGATGAAGAGAAATCTTATCTCTGTGAGCGCCCTTGATTCCAAGGGGTACAAGTATTCAGGTGGAGATAGTGTTTTGAAGGTCACCAGAGGTTCCCTTATTGTGATGAAAGGTGACTTAAGTTCGACCAATGGTCTTTATTACCTTCGAGGTTCTACCGTTTCAGGTAACGCTACTCCAGTTATTTCAAAGAATTCTGATTGTGATGCTGCTAACCTTTGGCATATGCGTCTTGGACATATGAGTGAACTTGGTTTGGCAGAGTTAAATAAGAGAGGTCTTCTAAAAGGATACGAAACTGGAAAATTGAAATTTTGCAAGCATTGTATTTTCGGCAAGCACAAGAGGGTGAAGTTCAATACTTCGACTCATACAACTGAAGGTATTCTTGATTATGTGCATTCTGATTTATGGGGACCATCTCGCAAGAAGTCATTAGGTGGTGCTAGTTACATGCTGACTATAATTGATGATTATTCGAGAAAAGTTTGGCCTTATTTCTTGAAGCATAAATGGCAAGCATTCTCAGCATTTAAGGAGTGGAAGATTATGATTGAGAGACAAACTGAAAAGAAGGTAAAAATACTTGGAACTGATGATGGTATGGAATTCTGTTCTAAGCAATTTAAGAATTATTGCAAGTCTGAAGGCATTGTCAGACACTACACCGTTCCTTATACTCCTCAACAAAACGGTGTTGCTGAGCGTATGAACATGACCATTATTTCCAGAGCCCGTTACATGTTGTCCAATGCAGGTTTGCATAAGCGTTTTTGGGCTGAGGCCGCTTCCACTGCTTGTCATCTCATTAACCGTTCACCATCTATTGCTCTTAATAAGAAAACTCCAATTGAGGTATGGTCTGGTTCACCTGCTGATTATTCACAGTTGAGAGTTTTTGGTTGCACTGCTTATGCTCATGTTGATAATGGAAAATTGGAGCCTAGGGCTGTTAAGTGCATCTTTCTTGGTTATAAGTCTGGTGTTAAAGGTTTTAAATTGTGGAATCCTGAAACCCAGAAGGTTGTTATTAGCAGAAACGTTATCTTTAATGAATCTGCTATGTTACATGATGTTCCATCTACTAATGTTCCTGTTGAGAGTGAACAGCAGACTACTCTTCAGCATCCTACTGTTCAGGTGGAGCATGTTATTGATTCAGATGATACATCCGGTAATGAAAATGTTGATGCACATGATGATCCCGTCGTTGATGATGAACATGTCACTCCCACTCCAAATCAGCCTATTGTTCCACCCGTTTGGGATCTTGCACGTGACAGAGTTAGGCGGGGTATTGATAAACCTAAAAGGTTAATTGAAGAGTGCAATATTGATTCTTTTGCTTTATCTGTTGCAGAGGAAATTGAAGGTAATGCTGAGCCTTCAAAATATTCCGAGGCTATTATTTCTGGTGATAGTAATAAGTGGATGACCGCTATGCATGATGAGATGGAATCACTTGAAAAGAATGGCACTTGGGACTTAGTAAAATTACCGAGAGAGAAGAAACCTATTCGTTGCAAGTGGGTTTTCAAGAGGAAAGAAGGTGTTTCTCCTAATGATGAGAGAAGATATAAAGCAAGGTTAGTTGCTAAAGGTTATAGCCAGATTCCAGGTATTGACTATAACGAAGTCTTTTCTCCTGTTGTGAAGCATAGCTCTATTCGCACTTTACTCAGTATTGTTGCTATGCATGATCTTGAGCTTGAACAATTGGATGTTAAAACTGCATTCTTACATGGAGAATTAGAAGAGGATATTTATATGGAACAACCTGAAGGTTTTGTTATTCCTGGAAAAGAAAAGCTTGTCTGCAAGTTAAAGAAATCTCTTTATGGATTGAAGCAATCCCCTAGACAGTGGTACAAGATATTTGACACCTTTATGCTCTCTCGAGGTTTCAAAAGGTATAATTATGATAGTTGTGTTTATTTGAAAACTGTCAAAGGTTCAACTATTTATTTGCTCCTTTATGTTGATGATATGCTAATTGCTGCAAAGAGTATGTCAGATATTAATGAACTAAAGAAGCAATTGAGTAATGAATTTGAGATGAAGGATTTGGGTGCAGCAAAGAAAATTCTTGGCATGGAAATATCCAGAGATAGACCGTCTGGAAAAGTATATCTAAGTCAGAAGGGATATATTGATAAAGTTCTTCGTCGTTTTAATATGCATAATGCCAAGCCAGTAAGTACTCCGTTAGCTGCACACTTCAAATTATCATCAGCTTTATGTCCTAAGTCAGATGCAGATATTGAGTACATGTCTAGAGTTCCCTATTCGAGTGCAGTTGGTTCACTTATGTATGCCATGGTTTGTTCTCGTCCGGATTTATCATATGCATTGAGTGTTGTCAGTAGATACATGGCTAATCCTGGAAAAGAGCATTGGAAAGCAGTTCAGTGGATTTTCAGATACCCGCGAGGTACTTCTAATGCTTATTTACAGTTTGGGAAAACTGGAGATGGACTTGTTGGTTTTGTTGATTCCGATTTTGGTGGTGATTTGGATAAGAGAAGATCGCTCACAGGTTATGTTTTCACCATTGGTGGTTGTGCTGTGAGTTGGAGAGCAACTTTGCAGTCTATCGTGGCTTGTTCCACTACTGATGCCGAGTAAATGGCTATTTCTGAGGCATGTAAAGAAGCTATCTGGTTGAGAGGTTTATACACTGAGCTTTGTGGAGATTCATCTTACCCTACCGTGTTTAGTGACAGTCAAAGTGTTATATATCTTACAAAGAATCCAATGTATCATGCGAGGACAAAGTACATTGATGTCAGATTTCACTATATTCGAGATGTAGTTGCTGAAGGTGATTTGAAGGTATGCAAGATAAGTACTCATGATAATCCTGCTGACATGATGACAAAGCCAGTTCCAACCAATAAGTTTCAGCTTTGCTCAGGCTTAGTTGGTATTTTCTCACTAGTCCTATGAACTTTGACGCACAAGGTGTTTATGCTGATTTGGATGGAGTTATTCACTTTCTTCGACTACTGGAGGGAATTTGGCTCAAGGTGGAGATTGTTAAATTGTGATCGAAATTCTAGTACCGTATTGGACTAGACGTAGTACATACGGTGTGGGCCTTTGCGTTGGTACCGACGCGTACAAGTACAACTCGTTTACTTGTCCTCCAAGGACTCTTATGTATTGCCCTCAATATATACCTCATGTAGTCGCACCTAAGACGGTCTGTCGTCTCGTGCTTGTAATACTCCTCCTCATAGTCATTGCGCCTTCGTGCGTCCGTGGTTTTCTCCCGCAAGGGTTTCCACGTTAAATCCGTGTCTCTCGTGTCTCGTTTATTCTCGTTATTATCTAACAGATGAATGCCTAGCTAGACTGTCTTCTTAGCAGCTTTATATTGGAGTACCAAATAAACAGAGCTCCGCTCCGGAGCGTTGAACTATCCTGTGGTTGTATCCTCTTGATGCCATGACACAGATTAATGAAGCTTTCGTCAATGTTCAAGAAATCGTTAACTGGTAGCTGCTCTCGATCGGTTTATAAGTAACGATTAATCGGTGAATCGGCCTATTTACTGGATTAATCGATAGATTGAATAGGAACATGCCAACAGATATCTAAATTTTTGGACGCCGACAACACGCGAACATTCGGAGCCTCTGGACGCTGGTCCGAACTAGTCGTTCGGAGCGGGAAGCAGCACCTGCCGAACAAAAGTGTTCGGGCTACCTTGGTTAAACGATCCACTGCTACCCAGGTTGAGTCATATCCTGATTTGGTCCTGGGCAATCTGGTGATAAAGTCCATGCCAAGCTTCTCCCACTTCCATTCGGGTATCGACATAGTCTGTAGCAATCCTGCTGGCTTCTGATGTTCTGCCTTTACTCTCTGGCATACATCACATATGGCTACATACTCGGCAATATCCTTCTTCATTCCCATCCACCAGAACGTTCCTTCAAATCCAAATACATCTTGGTGTTTCCGGGGTGTATCGAGTATGGCGAATCATGTGCTTCCTGCAGTATCAATTTCCTGATCTCCGGGTCGTTGGGCACATAGATTCGATTGTCAAACCACAAGGTGTCGTGCTCATCCTCACGAAATCCCTTGGCTTTTCCTTCACTCATCCTCTTCCTTATCTCGGCGATCTCCTTGTCATCCTTCTGGGGTTCGCGTATCTTCCCCAGCAATGTTCACTGAACCTCCAAATTTGCGACCAAACCTCTGGGAACTATCTCCAAACGAAGCTCCCTGAGATCTTCTACTATCTCCTGGGGTAATCCCCCTTTTACTAAGGTGTTTGCATAACTCTTCCAGCTCAGAGCATCTCGACATTGGCCTTTCCTGGGTGATAGTGCAGCTTCATATCATAATCCTTTATAAGCTCCAACCACCTCCTCTGTCTGAGGTTCAGCTCCTTCTGAGTGAAAATGTACTTCAAACTCTTGTGATCCGTGTACACATCACAACAATTTCCAATAAGGAAAAGTCTCCAGGTTTTTAGTGCGTGCACTACAGCTGCTAACTCCAGATCGTGCGTCGCATAATTCAACTCGTGCGGTCGCAGTTGACGAGATGCATAAGAAACAACTCTTCCATCCTGCATAAGTACTCCTCCAAGTCCTAAGCGTGAAGCATCGCAGTACACTTGGAAATCCTTGCGTATATCTGGCAATATCAGCACTGGGGCTATCGTCAACCGTGTCTTCAACTCCTCGAAACTTTCTTCACACTCTTCAGTCCAATCGAACTTTGTCTCCTTCTTCAACAATGTCGTCATTGGCTTAGTAATCTTGGAGAAATTTTCTATGAATCTCCGGTAGTATCCCGTGAGTCCAAGAAAGCTGCGGATCTCTCCAACTGAAGTGGGTGCCAACCACTCAGTGAGTGCCTGCACTTTGACGGGGTCCACTGCTATACCTTCTCCCGATATAACATGCCCTAGGAATCCGACTTCCTTCAACCAAAACTCGCATTTGCTAAACTTGGCATACAACTGATGTTCTCTGAGCTTCTCCAATACCAAATGCAAATGCTCCGCGTGTTCCTCCTCATTCTTCGAGTACACCAAAATATCATCAATGAATACCACGACAAACTTATCCAAGAACTCCATGAACACCTTGTTCATCATACTCATGAAATAGGCAGGGGCGTTAGTCTGTCCAAATGACATAACCGTATACTCATACAGCCCGTACCTTGTGGTGAAGGCTGTCTTAGGTATGTCCTTCTCTCGGATCTTCAACTGGTGGTATCCAGATCGTAGATCGATCTTGGAGAATAGTTTCGCTCCCTGGAGTTGGTCGAACAAATCATTGATCATCGGCAGCGGGTACTTATTCTTAATAGTCACTTCATTCAGTGCTCGATAATCAACGACCATTCTTAAAGATCCATCCTTCTTCTCGACCAAGAGCACAAGGGCTCCCCAAGGTGATGAACTCCGGCGAATAAAACCTTTCTCCAATAACTCCTTAATCTGCTTCTTGATCTCCTCCAGATCATTCGCTGGCATCCGGTATGGTCTCTTTGATATAAGTCCGGTGCCAGGCAACAACTCAATCAGAAACTCAATATCCCTATCTGGTGGCATGCCTGGTAACTCCTCTAGAAACACATCCGGGTAATCCTTTACTACAGGCACTTCCTCCTGAACAACTTTTGTGAGAGAATGTACTTGTGTCGGTATAGGCGAATGCCTAGATACATACTTAATCCTTTTTCCCTCCGGGGTGGTAAGCAAAATAGACTTGCTGGCACAATCGATGTTCCCTCCATACATTGATAGCCAATCCATACCTAATATCACATCCAATCCTTGTGACTCCAAAACTGTTAGATCTGAGGGGAAAACATGGCGTCCTATGATCAATGGCGTCTGAAAACATCCTTGGTGCGCCATATACTCTGCTCCTGGGGAACTTACTAACATGGGGGTCTTAAGAACTTGGGTGGCCATTCTATGTCTATTTACAAATCCCCTTGAAATGTATGAATGCGATGCACCAGTATCGAAAAGAACTATTGCGGTAAATGTCTTAACCAAAAACTTACCAATAACAGCATCTGGTTGCTCTTCAACCTCCTCCATGGTCACGTGGTTCACTTGTCCTTTGTTGTATGGGTTGGGCTTCTTCCCGGCGCTTCCATTGCCGTTCCCATTCTTAGCTTCAGGGCACTCATTGGCATAATGTCCATTCTTCCCGCACTTGTAACATGTGACGTGGCTTAAATCCTTCTTGGCGGGTGTGGACGGGGTAGAGCGATTCTGGTTATTGTTTGCTCCATTCCCATTCCCATTCTTGGAGCCATTGTGGTTGTGGGAACTTCCTCCAGTGTGGTTGTGGCTTCCATGGTTATGGGTATACCCTCCCGAATTTGGAGTGAATCGGGGCTTCTGCTGGGCTCCAGAATTATTCCTTCCTTGTCCATACTTCCTCTTGCGGCTCTCAATCTGCTACTGCTTCCCTTCAATCATAAGAGCTTTATCTACCAACTCCTGGTAGTTGTTGAAGGTTGCCAACATCAACTGTACGCTCATCTCATCATTCAGCCCTTCCATAAATCTCTCCTGCTTAGCGGCATCTGTGGCCACATCATCCGGGGCATAATGAGATAGGGTACTAAACTCATCCACGTACTGAGCCACAGTACGATTTCCTTGGCGCAAGTTGCGAAACTCCCGCTTCTTCATGCTCATAGCTCCAGTTGAGACATGGGCTGTACGGAAAGCTTGCTGAAACAGCTCCCAAGTGACATTGGCTATAGGGAAAGTGGCTATGTAATTCTCCCACCATGCTACGGCTGGTCCAGACAACTGGTGTGCGGCAAATCGCACCTTCTCAGCATCCGAGCAATTGGCTGTGGTCAAATCCCTTCCAATCTTGCGCAGCCAGTCATCAGCAACTATTGGTTCAATGCTGCTAGCAAACACCGGTGGTTGCAACCTTAAGAAACGTGTCAGGTTGTCCACGGGTGGTGGTGGTGGAGGATTGTTCACTAGTAGAAAACAAGGCTTTGGTCCAGGCCTGTCCAGCCCATTAGCCCCGGTTCAATCAAGAACCGGGACCAATGGGGGCATTGGACCCGGTTCGTGAGCCCAGGGGGCCGGCCGGGCCACGTGGGCCATTGGTCCCGGTTCGTCTGGACCTTTTGGTCCCGGTTGGTGCGACGAACCGGGACCAATGGGTCTTGCTCCTGGCCCACCACCATTGGTCCCGGTTGGTGCGACGAACCGGGACCAAAGGCTCACCTTTAGCCCCGGTTCGTATCACCAACCGGGACCACTGAGGTGCCTATATATACCCCCTCGCGCAGGAGCAGAGCACACTGCTCTATTTTTTCTGGCCGAGGGGGGAGGGCTTGGTGGTGCTCTAGCTCACCTCCTATGCACACAACGTGTTCGATGGAATGCTCAAGCCACACTAGTTAAGCTTTTGTCCTCTCGAAGCTCTATTTTCTCCGAGATTTGTCTAGGTTTAGCGGTCCGTCACGTCCCGTCCCCGTCTTCGCCGCCGTCGATCGCCCCCGCCGATCTCGTCACCGGCACCACCATGGTGAGCCTCTTGTTATGTCCATGCTTTTCTTACTTTTATTATTGCTTGTTATTATTGCTTTAGACAGATATTTGTCTAATTTTCTTACATTTATTATTGCTTGTTATTATATAGTGCGATGGTTTTGATATCCGCCCACGTGGGCCCTCGTCCTGTCTACGATTCGGATGTGGTATATTATCTTTAATTTATAACTATTTGTTTTAGTGTTTCTGACAATTATGCCGACCAACCTGACATGCATAGACGTTTCATTATGTCTAGGAGGTAGTTGAACCGGAAATTCCAACCGACCCTCTTGTGGAGAGGTTAAATTTAGTTGAAGAGGAAAACATTTCCTTAAAGAAAAAATTGGAAAAAATGGAGGAGGAGAAGATGGAATTGGAGTTGCATGTTGCGGAAGTCGTCGATGATCACAAGATCAAGATGGACCCTATTGTCGAGAGGTTAAATTTAGTTGAAGAAGAAAACAAATTCTTGAAGGAAAAAACAAAAAAAAATGAGGACGAGAAGATGATATTGGAGTTGCATGTTGCGGATGTCGTCGATGATCACAAGATCAAGATGAATGCAATGCGGTTGAAGATTAGAAAGATTAGAAAATATGCCATTCATACCGAGGCTTGGTATCATTATGCCGTTGGATCAATTGTTACCTTGGTTGCGATTATGATCGCATTTGTTTTCGCATTGAAATGTTTTTCATAGTTTCGATGTGTATGGAGAGCTATATGTTGTTAGATGAGAACTATGTATGTACTTTGGTTTTAATGTGATGATGAACTTCTATTAATTTGGTCACTTAATTATCTATTTATGATGTTCTGTAATGGTTTTTGACACACTTAATTATATATAATGCACGCAGATGAACCGACAATGGATGTACGGTGACAGACACAACTCCGAGTACATTAAGGGCGTGCATCAGTTTCTAAATGCGGCCGAGGCAAACAAGCATAATGGTTTTATGTGTTGTCCATGCACTAAATGTGGGAATACGATGTCTTACACTAACCGTAAAATCCTTCACTCCCACCTGCTTTAAAAGGGTTTCATGCCACACTATAATGTTTGGACGAGGCACGGAGAAATAGGGGTTATGATGGAAGACGGCGAAGAAGAAGAGTACGATGACAACTATGTGCCCCCTGAATACGGTGATGCTGCAATGGGGGAGCTGGTGAAGATCAAGAGGAACCAGACGATGTGCCCAATGATGCTGCAACGGGTGAAGCTGCTGAAGATCAAGAGGAACCAGATGATGATCTCCGCCGGGTCATTGTCGATGCAAGGACGCAATGAGAAAGTCAAAAGGAGAAGCTGAAGTTCGATCGCATGTTAGAGGATCACAAAAAAGGGTTGTACCCCAATTGCGAAGATGGCAACACAAAGCTCGGTACCGTACTGGAATTGCTGCAGTGGAAGGCAAAGAATGCTGTGGCTGACAAAGGATTTGAGAAGCTACTGAAAATATTGAAGAAGAAGCTTCTGAAGGATAACGAATTGCCCGATAGTACATACGCAGCAAAGAAGGTCATATGCCCTCTAGGATTGGAGGTGCAGAAGATACATGCATGCCCTAATGACTGCATCCTCTACCGCGGTGCATACAAGGATCTGAACGCATGCCCGGTATGCGGTGCATTGCGGTATAAGATGAGACGAGATGACCCTGGTGATGTTGACGGCGAGCCCGCCAGGAAGAGGGTTCCTGCGAAGGTGATGTGGTATGCTCCTATAATACCACGGTTGAAACGTTTGTTCAGAAACGGAGAGCATGCCAAGTTGATGCGATGGCACAGTGAGTACCGTAAGAAAGACGAGAAGTTGAGAGCACCCGCTGACGGGTCGCAGTGGAGAAAAATCGAGAGAAAGTACTGGAAGGAGTTTGCAAAGGACCCAAGGAACGTATGGTTTGCTTTAAGCGTGGATGGCATTAATCCTTTCGGGGAGCAGAGCAACAATCACAGCACCTGGCCCGTGACTCTATGTATGTATAACCTTCCTCCTTGGATGTGCATGAAGCGGAAGTTCATTATGATGCCAGTCCTCATCCAAGGCCCTAAGCAACCCGGCAACGACATTGATGTGTACCTAAGGCCATTAGTTGAAGAACTTTTACAGCTATGGAATGGAAACGGTGTACGTGCGTGGGATGAGCACAGACAGGAGGAATTTGACCTAAAGGCGTTGCTGTTCGTGACCATCAACAATTGGCCCGCTCTCAGTAACCTTTCAGGACAGACAAACAAAGGATACCATGCATGCACGCACTGTTTAGATGACACTGAAAGTATATACCTGGACAAATGCAGGAAGAATGTGTACCTGGGCCATTGTCGATTTCTTCCGACCAACCATCAATGTCGAAAGAAAGGCAAGCATTTCAAAGGTGAGTAAGATCACCGGAAGAAGCCCGCCATGCGTACCGGTGATCACGTACTTGCTATGGTCAATGATTTACACGTAATCTTTGGAAAGGGCCCCGGTGCACTAGCTGTTCCGAATGACGCCGAGGGACACGCACCCATGTGGAAGAAGAAATCTATATTTTGGGACCTACCCTACTGGAAAGACCTAGAGGTCCGCTCTTCAATGGACGTGATGCACGTGACGAAGAACCTTTGCATGAACCTGCTAGGCTTCTTGGGCATGTATGGAAAGACAAAAGATACAGCTGAGGCACGGGAGGACCTGCAACGTTTGCAGGAAAAAGACAGCATGCCTCCGAAGCAGTATGAAGGTCCTGCCAGCTATGCTCTTACGAAAGAAGAGAAAGAAATCTTCTTTGAATGCCTGCTCAGTATGAAGGTCCCGACTGGCTTCTCGTCGAATATAAAGGGAATAATAAATATGCCAGAGAAAAAGTTCTAGAACCTAAAGTCTCATGACTGCCACGTGATTATGACGCAACTGCTTCCGGTTGCATTGAGGGGGCTTCTACCGGAAAACGTCCGATTAGCCATTGTGAAGCTATGTGCATTCCTCAATGCAATCTCTCAGAAGGTGATCGATCCAGAAATCGTACCAAGGCTAAGGAGTGATGTGGCGCAATGTCTTGTCAGTTTCGAGCTGGTGTTCCCACCATCCTTCTTCAATATCATGACACACGTCCTAGTTCATCTAGTCGACGAGATTGTCATTCTGGGGCCCGTATTTCTACACAATATGTTCCCCTTTGAGAGGTTCATGGGAGTCCTAAAGAAATATGTCCGTAACCGCGCTAGGCCAGAAGGAAGCATCTCCATGGGCCATCAAACAGAGGATGTCATCGGGTTTTGTGTTGACTTCATTCCTGGCCTTAATAAGATAGGTCTCCCTAAATCACGGTACGAGGGGAGACTGACTGGAAAAGGCACGCTTTGAAGGGACTCAATAATATGCAGGGACGGATATTCTTGGTCTCAAGCACACTACACAGTTCTACAGAACTCTACATTGGTGACCCCGTATGTCGATGAACACAAGAACAGTCTGCGCTCCAAACACCCGAAGCAGTGCGACGACTGGATTACATGTGAACACATCAGGACTTTCAGCAGTTGGTTGGAAACACGTCTCAGAGGTGACAACACTGTTTGTGATGAGTTGTACTTGTTGTCCAGGGGACCATCTTTGACTGTATTGATTTACAAAGGATACGAGATAAATGGGAATACATTTTACACGATTGTCCAAGATCAAAAGAGCACCAACCAAAACAGCGGTGTCCGCTTTGATGCAACAACCGAGAGGGGAAAGGACACATATTATGGTTACATAGTGGATGATACGTCCAAAACGTATCTATAATTTCTGCTTGCTCCATGCCTCTTTTGGGTGATATTGCTATGATATTTATACACTTCCATACACTTTTGATCATATTTGGACTAACCTATTAACTCAGTGCACCCCAGTGCCAGTTTCTGTTTTCTGCTGTTTTTGTATTTCAGGTTTTCCCGTCACGAAAACTGCCAGAAAAATCCCGGAAAAATTATATAAAAAATCAGCGTTCCGGAAGCTTCCACACGGCCGAAGTAGGGCCGAAGGGGGGCCACCAGGGCTCCAGGCGCCCTGGTGGCGCGACCCCCCTCCTGGCCACGCCGGGGGGGCGCCTGGGCCCCCCAGGTCTCCGCTGATGCCCCCCTTTGGCATATATTTAACACGCGTCCCGAAACCCTCGAGGACGGAACCCTTTTTCGCGATCTCATCTCTGTTCCTCCGCCGCCGCGCTTCCAAGATTGGGAGCACCAGGAGAACTCTTCCCGGCACCCTGCCGGAGGGGAGGATCACCACCGGGAGCCTCTCCACCACCATGGACGCCTCCCGGATGAGTTGTGAGTAGTCTCCCTTGGACCATGGGTCCATGACCAGTAGCTATGTGATGTTCTCCTCCCCTTCTTGTGCTTCACTAATTAGACCTCGTGAGCTGCCCTACATGATCGAGGCACATATGTAATCCTTATGCTGTTGCTATGTTGAGTTTGCTGGGATCCGATGGATTGTGAGATTATGTTCAGATTGTGTTTGAGTAATATATTTGATTTACCTCTTTTATATTTATGTTCTTAAGTAATTCTTGCATGTTCTCCGTTGCTATTTACTGCTTTAGCCAAGTAGTAGGTAGTGACTCCAAGAGGGAACGTTATGCTTGATTGTGGGTTCATGCCCCTCGATGACTAGCTTGAGTGACAGAAACATGAGTCTAGGGGATGTGTTGTTGCCACAAGGGGGAAAACAACGGTGCTTGTACTCGCGGGTGCAAGGATTGTTTACTTTACGCAAAGTTCTTTTAATGCAGTTGTCTGTTGCTTTGAGTTTACACTATGGGTGGGACTCGCAACTTAATACTAGCGAGATGTTCTGGATAGATATGTCAAGGTGGATGATTAGTAGTAGATGCAGATGGATTTCAGTCTACTTACCTTGGCGTACCGCCCATGCTTTGAACCTCTACCTTTCTTGCAACATAGTTAGCATTGGTTTGCGCACATAATTCTGTCAATTGCCCAGCTGTAATTCGTTTACCTCACATAGCTGTTTTATCGTCTTTTCGGAGAGAGACATCACTAGTGAACATCATGGGACCCCGGTCCATATTACCATCACTGATCACATCCGCTATTTACTTTCCGTTTTTACTTACTAGTTGCAGCAATACCTATCACTATTATCTCTTGCGTTTGATCCTTTGTAAACGACAAGGCCGGAGGGATTGACAACCTCTCTGTACTCGTTGGGAGCAAAGTTATTTGTATCTATGTGCAGGTCCAAGTTGATTGCTAAGTATCTGGCGCCGTTAGCAGTTGACACCTTCTTGTTGAACCTTGGAGTCTCAGGGGAAATCGATCATTGGTATCTTTGCCAAGGGAAAACTACCGCTACACTGCATCTCAAACCTTCCACTTGGGGTAACCAACGAGGGGCGAGAAGCCATCAAGCAAAGTTTTCTGGCGCCGTTGCCGGGGACTCCACTCTTCAAGATAGGGGAGTTGCACGCTATCTTTTACCTTTGCTTTTTAGTCTTGTTAGTTTACCTTTCAGTTTTTGCTTTAGTATCTTTTATCGAAAATCACAAAAATAGTTATCTTGCTTGCTTGCTCCTACGGGTTCCGCCGAGAACACCAAGTTGTGTGACTTCACTAGTCATAACAACGATGACTTTATTTGCACGCCTATCACTACACCTGCCACTTCAGCACCTTCTTATGAAATTAAACCTGCTTTACTAAACTTAGTCATGAAAGATCAATTCTCCGGTGCTGGAGATGATGCTGCTTTACACTTGAACAACTTTGTTGAACTCTGTGATATGCAAAAGTACCAAGAAATAGATGGTAATATTGTTAAGCTTAAGCTTTTTCCTTTCTCCTTGAGAGGAGGAGCTAAAATTTGGTTTCAATCTTTGCCTAGAAATAGCATAGATTCTTGGGACAAGTGCAAGGATGCTTTTATTGGAAAATACTATCCGCCTGCTAAAATTATCCAACTAAGAAGTAACATAATGAATTTTAAACAATTGGATAATGAACACGTTGCCCAAGCTTGGGAACGCATGAAATCTCTTATCAAGAACTGCCCTACTCATGGTTTGACTACTTGGATGGTTATCGAAACTTTTTATGCAGGCTTGAACTTTACCTCGCGGAACTTGTTAGATTCGGCCGCGGGAGGAACCTTTATGTCAACTACACTTGGTGCTGCCACAAAGCTTCTCGATGAGATGATGACCAATTATTCCCAATGGCACACCGAACGCGCTCCAACAGGTAGGAAGGTAAACTCTGTCGAGGAGATTTCCTCCCTAAATGAAAAAGTTGACTTGATCATGTCTCTACTTTCGAAGCAATCTTCTGTTGATCCTCGTGATGTTCCTTTAAATTCTTTGATTGCTCAAGAACAAGTAGATGTGAACTTTATCTCTAGAAACAATTTCAATAACAATGCTTATAGGAGTAATTTTGGTAGCAATCCTAGACCGTTCCCCTCTAATTCTTATGGGAACAACAATGCTTATCCTAGCACCAAGAACTCCACTTCTGAACTAGAGATTATGCTTAAAGATTTCATCACTACCCAAAAAGCCTTCAATAAGAGTGTAGAAGAAAAACTAAACAAACTAGATGATCTCTCTTCGAAGGTAGACAATTTAGCCCATGAGGTAAAATTGCTTAAAATTAGAACTTCTCCTCTTGAGGAGAGGAAGGTCACTCCTATGAATGCTATTCAAGTGCAAATTAATGAAAACATTAGGATGTTGGCTAAACTTAAAGAGAGATGGGCTAGAGAAAGGGAGGAAGAAGATAGAATTAAGAACCTTCCTACCCACCACACTGTTGCTACTATCCAAGTTGTTGAGGATATCCAAACTCTTAGGACCCAATGCACTCCTGGTCCCATTGGACCTATTAATGGTGATGCTATGACCATAGAAACTACCAAACAAGTGAACCTAAAGGACACCACTACCACTTTACTTGATAGTAGTGACCTTGATTTTGATAATTGCACTCTTACCGAAGTTATTGATTTCCTTCACAAGATGTCTAGAGATCCCCGTACTAGCACACTTAACCTTGCCTTCACAGAGCATATCACTAATGCTCTCATCAAAGCTAGGGAGGAGAAACTTAGAGTAGAAGCCTCCATACCTAGAAAGCTAGAAGATGGTTGGGATCCTATGATTAAAATTAAGTTGAATAACTTCTCTTGCTATGCTTTATGTGATGTTGGAGCTAGTACCTCCGTTATGCCCAAAAGAATATATAATATGCTTAAATTGAAACCTTTTGATTCTTGTTCTTTTGGTGTTCGTCTTGTTGATTCTTCCATAAAGAAACCTTTGGGGAGGATCGACGATGTTCTTATCATTGTCAATGACAACTATGTTCCCGTTGATTTTACTATTATGGACATTGAATGTGAACCTTCTTGTCCAATTATTTTGGGACGTCCTTTTCTTCGCACCGTTGGTGCCATCATTGACATGAAAGAGGGGAATATAAGATTCCAATTTCCTCTCAAGAAAGGGATGGAACACTTCCCTCGAAAGAAGATTAAGTTACCTTTTGAGTCCGTTATACGGGCTAGCTATTCTTTTACTCTTGATAAAACTTGATCTCTTTGCATTATGCCTAGCTTAAAGGCATAAAAGAAAGCGCTTTTGAGAGGCAGCCCACATGAATAAAATTTTATTTTGATTTTGTTGTGTCTTGATGTTGTTACTACAGTAGTATCATCATTGTATCTTTACTTTTCAGTTTTGTGCCAAGTGTAGCCTCTGATTGCAAGAAAGTTCAAAAGTTGTGACGTGCTGTCCAGGAAACAGATTCTGTCCTTGGATAGAAAAATTCGTACAAAATCACCAGATCATCTTTTTGGTCTGAATTTTTTCGACAGCGTGCTCTATACAATTGTCTTTCGGGCGTCTGTTCTGAGTTTTTTTATTAGAGTTGCAGAAGTGCCCCGAAAAAATCATTTACTACCTGCTGGTCTGTTTTTCACAGATTCTGTCCTGTTTTGCCTTTCCTTCATTTTGCAAACCTTGAGCTTGCTTTTTCTTTGGAAAAACCTTTTGGCAATCTTGAGAAACAGTAGACCTTCAAGAATATCCTTATTTCCAGCAAGGAACAATTATTTTATTATGGGTACTAACCTCGCTAATCAGATTATGATGAGTTATGTATGAAGGGAGTTTTCAAGTGTGCGAGGGAAGATGATAAAAAGATTCAGGAGTGTCAAACGCTCAAGCTTGGGGATGCCCCCATGCACCCCCAAGAAATATTCAAGAAGACTCAAGCGTCTAAGCTTGGGGATGCCCCCGTGCATCCCCTTCTCCATCAACATTATCAGTTCGTCTTTCGTTCCACTATATTTTTATCACTTCATGTGTTATGTGCTATGCTTGGAGCGTCTTGCTTTTAGTTTCCTTTTTAGTTTTCTTTAGCTTTTCATAATGAGTCGGAACTCAGCTTTCTTTATGTGGGAGAGAAACACGCTCCACTTCAACCAAGAACATAACATAGAATTTTCATGTCTATCCTTGCTGTGTGTGTTCTTTGTCTTTCAATAGCTACTATCATGTTTAGCTTTTAGTTTTCATGCTTATCTTTTTAAAGAGATTTTGTTCAGTTGGTCGTTGGAACTCTCTTTATTTATCATGCTTATCTTGTTAAGAGAGTTGGCTTCTGTTGCATTGGTCGATATGTCTATGATAAAAATGCTACGTGCATAATGGTGCTTAGTAGTTCATGTTTTCTTATGGTTAGTCTCAAATAGCTGGGGGGTTCCCAATGTGTTATTGGAGTACCAACATGATTTGTTTGCCTATGATGTGGTATGGTTTAGTGAAATCTTCCTTCAAGAATTTATTTTGATTGACTTGGCGTATGCTCACGCATATTTAAGACTGTAAAGAAAGTCTGTCAAGCCTTGATGATCTTTTATTTCTGAGTAGCGATATAACTTCCATGCCCGATTCAATGTTGCTTTGTCGCTCTGCATGATTATGACCGTCATTGCTCTTTTAGTTGGTCGCTCCCAGTCTTTTGCTAACCTCCACCTGTACTAAGCGGACTGACTGCTTGTGCATCCAAAATCCTTTAAACCAGTTATGCCATATGAGTCCACCATACCTTCCTATACATGGTATTTACCTGCCATTCCTAACGAAGACTTTCATGTACCATCTCGAAATTATTCAAAAAAAAGCATTTCTATTTTGTGCCTCTGTTTTAGTTCATGAGGAAGTAGTAGTTAATTCATGATCTTTTTAAGTTGGACAAGCTTCACCCCGGGATTGCATGTCTAATGTGCAAACCCATAATACGAGAAGGAACTGGAAAAGAGTGCGCCCGACTCAAAAATAATATAACAAACAAACCCTCCTTCACGCTTTGTTCATGAGAAATCAGAAAACTTTGGCAGTGATAAACAAAGGAGATTAAGAGGATGTGATCGTCCTCATTCGGGAACCGTTCCTCGAAACTTGTCCATCTCAAGAAGTGATTGAGTTGTCTGCTAGCATTGTTGACGAAACATGCATATCCAAAAAAATAATTATTACCTCTGTTTTTAAAATCAAGAGCTCTGGTACATGTTTAGTTTTTGTTTCCGACTACGGGTTTTCAACTTTGCCAACAAAAGCCACGGTTCGAGAGTCTCCACCTTCTTTTTAAGAACCAACTACTGAGAGCATGATTGTCATTCTGAGTGTAATGTGCATTGTCCCAAAGTAGCATTGTCTTTTGCATGATTATGATATCGTTTATTCTAAAATCATTGTATCTAGTCATCACTTAAACCTTGGAGGTGCCCCTGCATTTATGTTTTGCTTCACTAAAGGGGGCAAGCGAGATACCACTTTATCATATTTGCACACCATGCTCATTACAAATCTATTTGATGTTTCAGTATCATATTGTAAAACTTTCAGTTCTTTGTGATTTTCTCATGAGGCAACTTAATTACTACAGATTCATTGTCTCAGTAAGCTTTTGTCATATGACTATGAAAGGTCCTTATATGGTTAATAGCATGTCACCACAGAAATTATTCTTGTTATCATTTACCTACTCGAGGACGAGCAGGAATTACGCTTGGGGATGTTGATACGTCCAAAACGTATCTATAATTTCTGCTTGCTCCATGCTTCTTTTGTGTGATATTGCAATGATATTGATGCACTTCCATACAGTTTTGATCATATTTGGACTAACCTATTAACTCAGTGCACCACAGTGTCAGTTTCTGTTTTCTGCTATTTTTGTATTTCAGGTTTTCCCGTAACGAAAACTGCCAGAAAAATCCCGGAAAAATTATATAAAAAATCAGCGTTCCGGAAGCTTCCACACGGCCGAAGTAGGGCCGGAGGGGGGCCACCAGGGCTCCAGGCGCCCTGGTGGCGCGGCCCCCCTCCTGGCCGCGCCGGGGGGGGGG